>OY987269.1:6198379-6907078 GCA_963920665.1 Straminergon stramineum | reverse complement strand
TATTCTCAAGGGATTCACATCCTTCAAAGTCTAAAATCTCCAAAGCCTTGAGATTTTTGAAAGTTACATGAATTGAAGTCAATTTTGTGCATCTTTGGATGTATATTGATGTCAATGATGTTACGTTTTGAATACCATGTAATATATTTGTAAGGTTATGACAGTTTTTTAGGCGTAATGTCTTTAAGGGCATGTGTTCAATTGTCATGTTTGGAAAAGTCTTCATGAATTGAAAGTTTTGTAATTCTAATACAGTAAGTTGTTGAAGTTCTTGTAGCTGCAATAGGGTTGTGAGGTGGCTAGTGTTGGTGGCAACAATATCTCTATAACCAACATTATGATTTTTATATATAATTCGAAGGAATTTAAGTCGACGTGTTTTTGCAATCAATTTTGCAACATTGCTCAAGTCATTAAGTGCTTCAATATTTAGTAGCAACAATTTGGGGAAGTCAACCTTCTCCATTGGATTCAAATCTTTGTCTTCATGCACTCCTATAATGCACATGCCTTGAACAATTTGAAACTCCTGAATCAAGGAGTTTCACTGTTAAATGGTTACAAGTTGATGGGCATCAACAAAGTTGTATGTCATAGAAACCAAAATTCTCTCAATGAATGTGTACTTTGAGATTTGGAATTGAACCAATATTTCTATAACACTATAAACAAAACATTTAAAAATCATATTTCAATTGAATGCAACAAACATACCTCTTTTTTTGTTGTTTCTAATGACCTAAAAGTTTCCTTCCACTTTCTTCTACCTCCAAATCTTGTTCTCGAGACTCTACACCCCATATCATGTATTGAATCATGCATGCTTATAAATCCATTAGCATCTATTTTGATAAGGGAATTGTTTCTCAAGCTTGCAAGTATTGTTTTGGTGTTGTCATCTAAATAGTCAACTATGGTATCTTCTCGAATGTCTTCAAACCATACATCTTTACAAAAAAAACATGAGAGGTCCAAAAACACTTCTTGCTCGTCATCTCTAAGCATATCAAAACTAATCTCCAGTCTTCTTCCCACATCCTCATGGGCATCATATTCTCCTCTTTTCAACCTTTGTAAAGCTGTCTCCCATACACGAAGGCGCTTTTGTCCATTTAAACAAGAGCCCATAACTTCTAAGCTTAATGGATGGCCATTGCAAGCGTTAACAATCTTTTTGTTGATTTGATTCATATGTGGTATCATTGAACATTCATTCTTGAAGGCATATTTGGAGAATATTTCTATAGATTGGTCATAATTGAAAATTGGAACTTCAAACTTGCTATCTTCTTTGATCATGCCTTTCAAGATCTTCCAATCACGACTGGTAACAATCAATTTGCTACCTTCTACACTAAACATTTCCACTTCGAAAAACATTTTTAGTTGATGTTCTTCAGTGACATCATCCAAGATGAAGAGGACTTTTTTATGTTGGAGCATAGATGTCAATACAAATTTACCTTCAATAGGATCTTTTGCTTCTTGTTTTTGACCCAATTCCTTCAAGATCCGATTCATTTCCATCAAATAGTCACTTTTGAGATCACACATAATTGTAGTCCACTTCGATGAATCATTGAATGGCAATGTTGTATTCAAGTGATTCTTCAAAGCCTTCACTAGTGTTGTTTTTCCAATACCACTCACTCCGACAATACCAACCATAGATTTACTCCGAAGAAATGTTTCTAAGGTCTTCATTTTCAAATCAAGACCACGACATTTTAGAGGAATTGATGAATTAATGATACCTTGTGGACATTGAAATTACCACAATTAGCAAATTGGAAAACTACTACAATCAACAATGTTTAATGATCTCATTCAATAAAACTCACAATTCAAATATCAATCACCTTTCTAGTATGAGCTCTAATTCATGATTTAGAATATGTTGTTAAGCTCAAAACACTTTTCAAATCGGTACTTACCTTAATACATTCATCATTCATTTTTGGAAAATACAATCTCCATAAATAATAAATGATAAATGCCGATAAGTAATACACAATCAATCTCCATGTACATAACCACCATTGTCCAATCTTTATGATAGAAGATAAAAGTTGCATGAATAGAGTGGAATGCAAGAATGATTGATCTTCTCTCATAAATGTTTTGCTCATACACCGAGTCTTGAAGTCATTCTTCTTTATCTCCATCAAACTTGTGTATATCTTTGCAAATGAAGGTCTTCCATTTGGATCCAAAGACAAACAATCTTCAATTAATAACTGTAATTCTTGACAAAATGAACTGCCCATTAAAGCCAATTTTTGCCTTTTAGCAATTTCAAAAGGATTGGATCTAAAATCTTCATATTCTTTTTGAAGTAATATATCACAAAAAATTAATCCAAAACTAAACACATCAGATTTCAAAGGATCAAACTTCATATTGGCCTTTGCTGCTTCGGGAGCAATATAAATAGGAGTCCCACGAATACCGCTTGGCATAACAAGAACATTGTCCTTCACTTCATTCTTGGAAATACCAAAATCGATTAATTTGGCATACACATAACCATCTTCTTTTAACCCTAGACATTGCATTGTATTCACCACAACATTGGTTGGCTTCAAATCACGATGTGCAACTTTCATGTCATGAAGGTACAACACTCCGCAAGCAATTTGTTGCATTAGATCCAACTTCGCATGGAATGTAATCTCCTTCTTTGGATCTTCAAATAGCATTTTATGAAGACTCATTTCACCTTTTTCCATTCCAAATTCAAGGTGATTTTTTCCAAAAGAATCCTTAAAATAGCCACAATAGAATAACTTGACAATGTTTGGATGATTCAATTGTGCCATAATCTGCACTTCCTTCTCCACTTTAATAATATCCAACTCATCATAACCATCCAAGTCTATTTTCTTTGTAACATTTTCAATGCCCAACCACTTTGTCAAATATACATCCTTGGCAAAAGATATAGGAAAGTGTCCAAAATTTGGTAATGGAACGTTGGGAAGGAATTGAATTAGATCACTTTCTCCACCTTCTACCTTCAAGATGGACTCCCTCCATTGTAGCACATACTTTGTTAATTCATAATCATATGATCCAGGTTGTACATTCTTCAATTTATTTTCCAATATTTTGCATAATTCATTTTGATCTTCTTCAACTTCTACTAGATCACATGGAAGAAACGTAGTGACACATGATTGAAAATCCACAATATTCTCCATCTCTTGCAAACATGAATCAAGGTTTGATGCAATCTCGAATAACCCGTCCAAACATGTTGCCATTTCCAAAAGTAGTTCTCTAAATGCTTCTTTGTTGTGCATTTGAATTAGAGGTGCTGGAGACCAAGTTTGAGAACAACTTTGCACCAACATCTCAACTTTTGAAGAGATTTTACAAACATCTTTCAATAAAGGTTGAAAGGCTCTTGTATCTAGCTCAAATATCTCTTGAAATCTTTGGACAAAATTGCTCAAGTGATGTACCAAATTCTTGCATTGATGAGCATTGAATACTTGATTTGAATCAACTTTTTCTTTACAACTTTTCAAAGCTTTCATTATCTCCATTTTCTTGAAAACAGCCATATTGATGTCTTACATCACAAGCTATCCAAAGAATTGGTCAAATCTCTCTACAATGACAAGTTAATCACCATTAGAATATCCACATCTCACCAGTTACTATAAAACTACAATTGAAAGTGAAGAAATTAACAAATATTTGTTATTGATCCATCTTTTCAAGCAAGTTGGTAGAAGAAGTTGAATAGTAAGCAATAAGATTGCTAATCAACAAATACCTAACATATTTACACTAAAAACAATGAAGATACAAAAGACATTCATATGTCTAGAGAATAAGTCAATAAGAATATAGCAAGTATCAATGACACATTATCAATTATTTGCAAGTGAAGTTTCTTGGCCACATGAACAACTTACTATTGTACAAACAAAAAAAGAGTTTCCTTATAAGAACACTCTCCATCAAATGCCAAAAGATTCAATACCAATACAAGCTACGAAGTTCATCATTTCTTCCCAAATAATTTATTAAAATTGGTAAATGTGATTCAATGGTCACTTTTAGAATTAATAATAATTTTCATTGTTTATTATTATTTTGTATTCAATGCCATAATTGTAGCACCTTGGTTATAAAAACATTAGTAACAATTCTATAGAAATGGTCATTCACTGAATGAACCACTAGAATAATATTTTACATGTTTCAAAATACAAACAATAAGAAGTTTACTTTTTGAACTTCTATACAATAGAGAGTTCACTATTTTAAAATTCCTTTGAACAATAGCTACTTGGTTTATTAGAATATAATCCCCTCCTAATTTCATCTCCAACTTCATTATTTTGGGCTAAAATTAGTACTACCTTCCCCCAAATTGGCAAGTATGACAATCAATTGGGGATATTTTTAGATAATAAAACAATTTTTGAATTAAAAAAAATATAAATAAGGGGATATATTGTATAATAGTTATGAAAACTTTACATATGAATCTCAAGTCATTTAGATCCATAATGCAAAAGTTATGGCAAAAAATCAAATCAACATGCAAAGTATGACAAAAAGAATACAAGTGATTCTTGCATTTACTCTCAATTATATTCCCTCAAGAGTCATTGACCAACCATATTAGCAATATATTTCTCATCACATAGATCAAGCTTGCTATTTTTGGTGCACTATTTCATATCTTCTAAGTTGTATTGTATAACCTATTACCTACACTACAAATCTAAAACATGATTAACAACTTTCAAGATAGCATA
Source organism: Straminergon stramineum (assembly GCA_963920665.1). Taxonomy (NCBI): domain Eukaryota; kingdom Viridiplantae; phylum Streptophyta; class Bryopsida; order Hypnales; family Calliergonaceae; genus Straminergon; species Straminergon stramineum. The sequence continues at coordinate 6,902,303 of OY987269.1, read as the reverse complement.
TTCAACCTAGAGGAAACATTGACAAATAGCTTCTAAAGCTTATCCACAAAATCTCCCATTTGCTCTACTATAATTTACTTTGTAGATGATATTTTGTCCAAAGAACTAAACAATTCTAAAACTAATTGCAATTTGATCTTCATGACCTTAGACCAAACTTCCAAACTTTCATCTAGATAAATCAGCAATCACTTGTAACCCCCAAAATGTCCATGAAAGTGGCATAATTTCAATGCCACAAATTTTTTATTAATAGAAATAGGTCTAGATTTATGATTTTGAAGGTTCATTCTAAAAGTGCCAACGTAATAAAACACTGCCAATCAACAAAATTGACATTCCAAGCATCTCACTTTGTGCTATGTACATCCAAAAGCAAAGAACATAAATTCTTATTGAATTGCAAAATGTAAGCACATAGCTTGAAGCACAATGAAACCAAGCACCACCCAAATTGGAAAAGTGAAACAAAATAATATGCAACAATAAAATCAAAGAAAACAATGCAAGAAGTGTTTTCAAAATAATTCTTGTGGATACGTGCAAAAATGAATCAAAACATGGATCCAAATGCATTCCAATACCTGGTATTTAATTTTTATGGTGTTGCTTCAAATTTAAAAAATGCAGACTAAACCAAGGGTATAAACTAGCCCTAATAGTATGCAATATTCCAATCTTGTTGAAAGTGTGAAACATGAGCTATTTCTTTACACATAATCAAACCTCCATAATTGCCTGGATCAGGTACCCAATTGACAAGATGACAAGGCCATGCATCCAAATAAATATTGGTGTATACCTTTGGAAACTCAATTGTCATGTCAATAAATCCCCTGCAAAAATCACCAAATAAAAATTAAACATGACATCGATGTGTCCGGACTAAATAAATGCTTGAAAGTAAGAAGGCATGAAAGTATCACCAAATATATTATTGTTAATTTTGCTAAATTGCATCAAAATTTGTGACACATACGCAAAACTTGAAAACCTACGACACATAGATATAAGTTTTTAGACTCCACGTCTGGGTCAAAGTATTGACTACCACCAATTAAACAAAATTGAGGTGTAATGCCAATCAAACTGCTCAATTGCAAGCTTGTAGAATAGTTTGGCACAAGCCAATCCAAGAGTTTAGATAGAGTAAGGGTTTACGGTTTAGAAAGAAGATCTGAACAACTATCAATTTCACGGTAATTTAGCTGAACGGGACCAGGACACAGTTTGAGACACATGCATTGATGATGGACATAAGCTTCATACCCATATCGCAAAATAGAACTAGAACTCTCGATGAAGAACGACACAAAACATGTTGAGACACATGGACAGAAGCTTGAGATCAATATCAATGGCAGAATATGACTAGATCGAGATACACTGATGTAAGCTTGAAATCGGTATAGAATGAGACCAGCCAAACCACTCACCATAGCTAAAGCTTAAGAGACATAAACATCTGCTTGAGATAGATATGGCAAAACAGTGTCTGCAATGAGAACAGGAACGGCCATGCGTTGAATTCAGATTGGGTGCCTTCTAATCGATTCCAGATTCACTGGAGATGCATGGTTATCCTCTCATAGTTCGACGTCTGCAAAACTGCACAGCAAAGTCACGTTCCCAGTTTTTAATGCCTCCCTCAAGGCTTGGTCCACATGGCCCACGAAGAATTCAAGGCTTGGGAGTCACGTGCCAGTCGTTAGGGACTCCACAATACTAATGCTGCGAGCTTTCTTCGGAAGGTAACTAGCTTCAAAAACATGGACAGAAGCTTCAGATCCAGACGGCAAAACGGGACTAAAAAAACCACATACTCACCAGAGCTTGAGATCGACAGCATAGTGGGGCAGACGACGGAGACGAGAGCCACGTCCGAGCATGTCAAGAACAAGCGCAGCTTTAGACAAACACGAATCAAAGCAACAAACCCAGGCGTTTGCTTGGGCTTCTGGGGTTTCACTGTTCACAACTGTTCATCTGCGACCCGAATGCCAGCCCATCTCTAACTTCGCCTACTGTAGGGTCCTACATGCACAGTTCCAAACTGAAGACTTTTGTGCACTGAGACCATGCAGCGTGGCCACGCGTTGAATTCAAATTGGGTGCCTTCGAATCGATTCCAGATTCACTGGAGATGCATGGTTATCCGGCCTCACACACGTTGTTCGACGCACGCAAAGCTGCACGCAAAGTCAAGTTACCAGCTGTTTTTCTGGAGGCATGGTCCCACGAATTAATCATGACTTGGGGCGGGGTCACAATGCCAGCCGGAAGCCTACTGTAGCTACATGCACAGATCAAGTGGTTCAGTTTGTCTGCAATGAGAAGACGTATGGACCTCAGAATTTTAGGAAATGGTCAATTGGTCATCCATAGACAACGTCTTAAGTAGCGAATCACACGCAAAGGCACTTACCACTCATCAGTGTATTTTTTCTAGCTATCTGGCTAAAAAATCCGACCCGTCCCTTACGCCTTCGGAACAAGTGTATAGGAAATTTGGGGCTCTTTTATACTGCATTTCACCACGTCCATCTCTTGAAGCACTGGAAATCCACCAAATCTTTCAAAATTGTTATAGTAAAGTATGAAACATACTTAGAAAGATAGTTGAAAATAATATAAGATGGTGTCTTTATCTTACAAACCATCACAACATGGTCGGAGACCAAAATCTTTACCTTGGTACCACTGTTACCAGGATTTCATCTTTTCTTCATCAGATATCAATGTGACACCATTGTTGACTATAGGGAAAAATTCAAGGCATCAGGCTCATTTTTGGCATTGTTGAAAACATTTCACTGGACATTATGTACCCCCATCGAGCAATTCACGCGACTTGGGCCTTGCCTCATCCTGGCTGTCACTGCCCCGACACACCAAGGTGCTCCGCTCATACCCGGCTTGTGGAACTTCTGAAGGGAGCTCTTTGTCTGAAGGGAGCTCTTTAGCCTAGTTTGTGAGGGTAATCTCAATGAGAACCCTGAGATGGAGTGCCAAAAGAAATCCTTATGCGTGAGGAAAGAATTCGTTATGAGTTCGAAATGAGCTACTCTTGATAAATGTCTTGATTGCCATCCCTGCTTTCAGTAATCTGCAGGAGACTACATCAGTATCATGGAGACTAATGAGGTGCAGGAAACAGTGAAATAGAAGGAAGACATTACTGAAAGGTGAAGTGAGCCTGGTGTCCAAATGTGAAGAGGAAGCCTGAGTCTTGGTTACAAACTGCTTCAAGGTCTGGAAGAGGGTAAGTGAAATTGATAAAATGAAGCATCTGCTTAGTGAGTACCAAATTACCAATTGAGAAAAATTGATCGATGGATGTGTTTTGAACTGAAGGTTTTAGATCTCCAGGAAATCATGGTACATTTGCTGCTAATAAGAAACAAAGAATGCAATTTATTAGAATGATAGGGAGTTTTCATTGGCATACTCACTCTCCTCTTTCCAATTGACACTCATTTAGCTCGTTTTATAGTAAGAATAACCATCAAGGACCTGATGAGGAAGTCCACCAACATTAAATACAAATGAAATTTAGAATCTTTCTCCAGACTAGTTTGGACTATTTTTTCAATTTTATACAAGGCCTTGAGTTCATTCCAAAAGAATGGTTGAAAATCCATCACCTTATAGCATATTTTAGCAAATTATAGCTTCTTGTTGTTCATTTCAATTTGGACCTTCAAATTGCATGTACCGGTATCTGTTTTGAACTTTTAGCTTAGCCAATGAATTGAAGCTTACCAAGTCTAGTTCCTTAATTAATTTGATATTTGGAAAATTTTATTCTTAAGTACTCGGGTCAAAAATACACTCCAGCAGTGTATTTTTTACCCTTCTTAGTACCCCGGGCAAATTATTCTTGGTTGTTCACCACCTCCATGCTTCTTTAGGCCATCTGACTTTGGTTTTATAATAAAATCAAGACATAAAATATCCGTGCAAATCTTTCCTTTCACAAACTCAGCAAGTCCATCCACTCCATAAGTTACACCAATTCCGACCATGGCAATTGGATTGCCGAAGATTCTTGAAACTTGCGAGTAATATACGGGGTAACTCACAAGATTTTTTGGCCTTTTTCTGTGGGCCGTCAAAGATTTCTGTTGAAGTAGCATTCGTTCCATGGTTTCCATCATCGATGAAACAATGCCAAAGGAGAAACCGTTTGATTTGATGGAATCACTTCAATGACGCCCTTTGCATGGAGTTCAATTGGTGAACCCAATGGCAAAAGATGCACAGCGGGATTGCTACGTGCACAAGCTGCAGTCACCGTCTTCCGGTTTCTTCGCAATGTGCACATTGAATGTTTATCAATCAGGGATATTCTGATTGGTAGCATCAGATCCTAGACCGGAACTAGTGCCTATCCAGGTGTTCGTACTAGCAGCCTTGGAACTATTATTAGATGGGTCTGTAAAACTGGAATTTGGAACTTCTTTCAAAGTACTGAGCAATTCAAGCGCTGATCTTGAAAACGCTATAACTGATAATGAGCTTACAATTCCGTTCTAAACCTTAGGAACTTCTAGCAATGTCCAAAGCAGTTGAAAAGGATACAGAGGCTTTAAAAATGAGCACTAGGAATGACCCAGAACAAAGCTTCTGAACAACTCCTCTTTTCCAACATCAAAATCCTCACCAATCTTCCCTTCCCAACCCTCACAGAGATTCACAACGTACATGCATGCCAATCACGAACTCATCCACTTAATTGCAAAAATTTCCAAGTTACCCAATACCAGATGCATTTCACAGAGTCTGACAAAGATAAGAGGCATATATTATTTGCAATGAAAACAATAACCTCTAATCTTATCATTGGATCGTCTCCTTCTTCAAACTTTCATAATGATTGAATTAGTTTTACAGTGATACTCTTCTCGTTTATAGCCTGTGATTGATGATGGAAAGCCTACAGTACATAATTCAAACTCTCGTCCTTGCCGAGAAGGTTACGAAGCTCCAAAAGAATTTGTTCTATTCAAGGTTTCAAACACATGGGGCTTTCTTCAAATAAACTAAAGGAATTAAAGTAGTTGATGATGAAGGAAGGACAGAACTTATCCTACTCCATAGAAATGTCGATTACGTTAACCCCTAAACGTCCAGAGTGTTCTCCAGAATTCAAGATTTGAGAAAAATCATCATAAAGTACTATTTGAAAGAATATTTTGGAATTCATAGACAAATAAAAGTTGTAGATTTTGAGTTGTAGATTCCATCCATATAGTTAAATTTACCAATGTTATCACCAATATATTTTTATAAATTTTGAAAGGGAAATTTCAAAATTCATTCAAAATTCAATTACAAGCAAAATATCACCATTTTTTACTAAAATTTGTTGGAATGGATTTGAAATGAGGTTTTCTTGGCATGGTGATTTTTTGAGATTTTTGTGTTTTTAAAATCTATGACCTCATTCTTGCCACTCTAGTCTTGAACTAGAGTCAATGCAATTTTGGCTTGGTCAACCACTTGACATATTTGCACATTCATAATTTTAGAAAAATATGAACTCTAGTAATACCAAATCCAATCAATAGATAGGACAACAACTACATAAAGAATTTCTACAAATTAGGATGACTTTCATCCAAGCAATAATGAGGATGATACTGGAATTTCAATTTGTTCATTGTCGAGAAAGTAGATGTCAGAGTGTTTAGGGATTAAGGACTTTACAAAGAAGCGAAGAGGCCATGCAATCAAGCCAACATCTAAAGGTTGGATGAGTTCCAAGATGTTCCATTATAAATATTTGTAGCAATTCATATAATCCCATAGTTTTGGCAATTAATTTTAGTTCCTAAACTAACCCATCTTTGACCCCTATTAGAGAAGGTAGGTAATATGAGGCAATCATATTGATTATTTGTTGTGTTTTTTCCTATGGGACAACAAACTAGCCCTTTTGAAAGAGAAAAATGACTCTATTTTACCATAATAAAAAACATTCATATGAACTCTTTCAATGTATTTTGTAGAAGTTGAAGTATATCAAATTTTTTGTAAGTGGACATGCATCGATGTTTGGAAAAGAATTGGAAGAAATACTAGAGGAGTTGTCAATGTGCAAAGCAAAACAATAAAACATCAAATTTTGGACCATTGGTTTGTCCAAGGTGCCTCATAAAATTAAAATAAATTAAAATTTTAAAAAAAAATTAAAAATAAATAAATAAATATATATATATATATATGAGACACTTGATATTTTGGCTCTTTTCAATGTATATTGAATCATCAAAAATAGAATAGAAGCCCTTAAAAAAATTAATGAATTTGTCATCATTGGCAATGATGTGTTGAGGCACACAAAATTGGTTGTCATAATGGACTAGAGATATTAACTATTTGACAAAACCTTGTATTCAAATGAGCTCCTCATACACACCAAAACGAAAATGTAGTATGGATCACTTAGGGTTTATAGTGAGAGGTTACATACTAAAAATGGACAATTCCATTTCCATTCAAAGACTTATTTAATTTGTTGAGATGAAATGTTGATCCTAGAATTTGGATTTCTGCTACAATTTTCATATTTGTTGAGATCTCACTAGATTTGAATTTCATATGGTCATGTTCAAGATTGTAGGTTATAGAACAATGATAAATGATAGTAGAGAACACCATTTCTATTCAAAGATCAAGAAACAAATGAGTTGCTTTTATCAGTAAAGGTCAATTGGTAAATAAGATGAGTCATTTGTATAACTTGTTAGTATTAACCCTTAAAAGACTAGAGCAAATTTCTGGTCTATGTAGTCAAAAATTGCTACTTTTTAGGTCAATAAGAAAAAAAGAAAAAAAAGAAAATTTCAAAATTCAACCTTGCAAGTTTGTGCTAGAGGTTCCATTAGTAATGTGTGGAAACTTTGACTATACCGCATGGATTGAAAGATTATACTGTTTGAAGATAGAAGAAAAAGGTTTTCTTGACCTTCTCTAGTAGGGTCAACAAACTTGAACACCTCCTAGAGCAAGATTTTTGTACTACTCCTAGTTAATTTTTTGGCCCTTTGCATCCTACATTATATCAATTACATAACTACCAAATTTTGAAGGTAAATGTGGAGTTTAGCAAAAGGTCTCCAAAGTGCTTGGACTTTTTTGGGCAACATAACTTTTGATCCAAGCACCCAATATAGAGGTAGACTCTACAATATCTAATACAATATTTTCAAGTGGTATATTGGGATTTTAGATGCGTATAGTGTGTGGGTATTGGAATAGCAAGTGTATGTTAAAACTGTGGTATTGTGTTTTGATTGACAATGAGGAAGTTCAAATCTACAATCATACAACTCTTTTTAAGTATGGTAGAACCGCCCATGACTAGCCAAGACCCATGGTCAATATGTAAGTAATGGGAAATTCAACAGAGAGATGACAGATATTAACCATTAGTTTTTGGGTTTCCAACTATCTTCTAGCCATAACTGTTATGACACATGTGCTTCGTTTTCAGAGCCAAATTAGTCTTCAGATGAGTAGTGATGGAAGAATCTAAGGTAAACTTGCCTATAACAGGAAGAATGAGTGGTCTGTATTGTTGCCATCAACAAAATGATTCAGATTTTTTTCCATACATAGACATATGTGAGAATTGAAGGAAGCAACTGAAATTTTATTTTTTGGACAAAGTAAGAATTTTTTATGAATTTTTGAAGTGTACAGCCCAATTAGTCCAACAGAGTCTATAGACTACCCCAAATCAGCAAAAAGGATTCCCATAATGGTCATCTTACCACCTAAAACAGTCACAACATTTTCTAAAATGGCTATAATATTTCGTAACATGGCCATGACATGAAGGAATAAAAAAATAACTTCTTATGACCAATTTACACTTGAATGGTGTAAGTGCCCTATGACAGTTACTAATAACTCCATGACCATCTCCCAAGACAAGATTATGGCCACAAATCAGCCTAATGTAGTCCTAATCTTATTTATCACAAAAAATCTGCCATGGATTGATGTAAGACTCTAATAGGTGGTTTTCTAGATGATTGCATTAGGCAGTTTGTCTGTCATGGGCTGGTTTACCTTACATATTGGAGATGGGAGCAAGCCAACTTTTGGCTTTTGAAATTCATAACAATTTGAGTTTAAGGAAAAAAATTATGAAAATTTGACAACGTCCATTATACCTATTTCTCTACACGGCAAAAATTTAACAATGCCTTCTACTGCTCCAGATCATGCACAAAATGCTTAAGTTGCTGGTAATGGGCGGTTCCACTATACTGCAGATTGAAAGCAAAACTTGAAATGCTCAGTTTTCAAATGCAAATTATAAATTGGAAAGAGGTGTATGATTGTGGATTATAACAGAGCAGCTTTTTCAAATTTTGATCACTTGTAGAAGTGCCATAGCCAGTTACTCATAAAGACAATAGTATGTATGTATGTATTACCAATGTTTTGCAGTTGAGTACAGGAGAAAAGCTATTTGGGAGTGGATTATTGAAATGTCTCTCCACTTCTTGGGTTTATGAATATAACCTGATTTTCAGTAGCGTGGAGGAGTAGGATTCCAGTTCCACGTTCATAGTTCCTGAAACAATAGTCAAATGGATTTACTGGAATGTCAGTACTGCCCATGACCATCAGATTGATCTCCATTTCAACAAAGCCATTGAACAATGAGAATGAGAAAGGGAGAAGGGGATAAATTGGTATACACTCTATACAAATGGAGCTATTGTGCTTTTTGAAATTTTCATCTTCAGACATGTTGGAACCAGGTCAACAGAAAGTGAGTGGTGGACAATCAATTTCATGCTGAGAACTGGAAATGAATGATGAATCACTCAACAAATGAAAGAGAACTGCCGTTCATGCTACGCTGAGAACTCAAAAAATGAATGTTGCATCATTTAATGAATCAAGAGGATTAATTGTTTCCTCCCATGCTGACATACAAAAAACATGATTGAGCCAATCCCAGTTGCCATATATGGGAGCACTAGTGTCCAGATACCCTGAAAGAAAATAAGATAACAGGTGTCAGCAGGGAAGGAAATCTCAAGTTAAAATACTCAAAATTCTGCTCAAATTCTGGACCAAAGAAGATAGTAAACACCTGTATACTGACTGCATTTTGAAGCTAATTCTAATACTAATGTAGGTATGTTGCTGAAATATCATCTATAAGTGGAGGACTAAGTAAAATGTGTATACCTATTAGAAATGGTAGTGTAGTAATACCAATGTAAACTCCAGCAAAGTAGTTTGTGGCTTCAATACCTTAGAAAGATTATTATTAACCTCAAAGGTTGATGAACACAATTGTTGAAAAAGGTATGAAGTAACCACTACATGTCCAGATTCATCTCCAGATTTGATGTTTTGAGAAAAATCATCATAAAAAGGTACTCAATATTTGGAAGCATATTTTGGAACTGTTATACAAATAAAAGATGTAGAATGTGAGTTGTAGATTTCATCTGTATAGTTAGATTTACTTATGCTATCACCAATATTTTTTATAAATTTTGGAAGGTAAATTTCAAAAATTCATTCAAAATTCAATTACAAGCAAAATCTTATCATTTTTTGAGTAAAATTTGTTGGAATGGATTCAAAATGAGGTTCTCATCACATGGTGATTTTTTGAAAATTTTTAGTTCTTAAAATCTATGACTTCATTTTTGCAAATCCAGTTTTGAACTAGAGTCAATGCAATTTTGGCTTGGTCAACCACTTGACATCCTTGCACATTGGTACTTTAGAAAAATATGTATTCTAGTAACACCAAATCCAACCCTTAGATAGGACAACAACTTGATAAAGTATCTCCAGAAATTAAAATAATTTTCATCCAATCAAGATGAAACTTCAATTTCAATCTGTTCATCATCCAGAAAATGAATGTCTGAGCACTTAGGGGGTAATCGCTACTGTCCTATTACCAAAACCTGCTTGCCAACATTCAAAATATATCAAGTTCTATCACTGATACGTGTTGAAATCAGAATTTCCATTTATACTCTGAGAATAATTAATTTAGATCATGAGGTAAGACTGAGAATAACATACGACAAAATCCAGCAAGAAATGAGGTGGGGTTCTGCATGCGTATCAAAAATCGATCAACTGTGCACAATTTCCAAAGAAATTCAGAGAAAGAGGATAGCCACTCCCATCAGTAATCAAGCTAGGAATTTGTTGCCCTAGATAATGCTGTTATAACTATGCAAATGCAAAGCATGATAACAAATGCAAAAATGCAAACTAGAAAATAAGAAAAAATAATTTGAGAGGACAAAGTGGAAGCAATCCCAATCAAATTGTCATATCATTGCACATTAGCTCTTACTTGATCTAACTTCTCCCTAGGTGCAAGTCTCAAAAGATATGGCACACTTAGTATAATTTCAGGGGACATGTGACCACTTCAATTCTTAGATGCACAGTTTTCTGTTTTCAGTAGTGAAAATATTTGTCCTTTTTGTAGCATGTGCAGAAACAACTCAAATGCACATCATAAGAGCAGAAGCTTGCAACTTTTGGGTGGGAGTATGATGCACCTTCTCATGTATTATGTTCCCAGTTCCAGATTTGGAAGCTTGTCTGCCTGCATATTATGGCACCATATCACTGATGCAAACTCCCCCAAAACACATGCATGACACTATTTAGACCAAACAATTCTGAGGCAATCCAAGTATCTTCTCAAGAGCTAAAGAAAAACCAAATGATTTAACTCTAGGACATACTTCATAGCAAATTTAGTCTCAAAGATAGAAACAAGAATGGGGAAGACAACAAGAAGAACACTAATGTCTGAATAATTCCTGATAGAGAATGTAGTTTCATTTTAGTAAGTTGCCAAATATTTGACATTAGTGTTCAATATTCAGGTTCAAGTGAGAAAAATCTTCAAAAGTAAAAACATAAGAGGAGCAACAAAAAGCATTTTCTTACTAGTTGACCCATACTACAGTGGAGGCAATGTATGGTAAAATTTTCAGATATTGATGACATAAAGGCATCTCGAGATTGGTTCCATATCAATAAATGTCCCAAGGTTCCACCAATGTGCAGACATTTCATTTCAGCATTTACAGGGAAGTTTCGAATGTGCTTTACAAAACCAAAGGGCCTGGATGTTGAAAACTGATAACAGATTGTTGATCTCACTTTCACTCAGTCTCAAGAAAAGAGATGACACTACCACGGTTAACCCCTAAACAATGCGGCGGATGTTTTTTGTCCGATGAATGTCAAGAAATTCTCCTGTGTAGGACAAAATTGCAACTATTCATCTTCAGAATTAGGGGTGGAAAGGGAAGATCTTCTACAATAGCTTGACTCCCAATGAGTATTTTTTATTTTCTTAAAGTGGATGATGTCACACAGTTCCAAAATGCCCTGATTTCCATGGTCACCAGCCTGGCATTCAAGGATTAAACCTGCTCTGTATGTACAATACTTGTCTAAAAGAGGGAGGGTGTATTTGAACCCCAAAGGACCAGAACCTCCCATCTGGGTCTCATAATATTATAGAAGTATTGAGATGGTCTTATAAGGCACTTTTTTGTCCAACTCCCTCTATATCTATTATATTAAATATAGATGTCGTCACCCCTGTTACAACTTGTTGTCACAAATATGGTCATGTTTTCATCTGAAATATATTTCATCCTGTCATCCCAAATGTTTTTCATCCAATTTTATAAGACTTTGATTGGCTATCCAATCCAAATTCTCCTAACATCAATGTTTCACTACAATTGGTATGTGCTAGTATTTCTTTATTTTCATATATACAACATGTTCTTCATTGAAGCTACTAATGTATAATTTGGTCCCGAATGAAATATAGTTAAAATTCACAATATGATTGATCAAATTGATCACATAAAGACTACGTATCTTTGGTCTATTAAGGGTTAATATGGTAGTATACCCATAAGATTATAGGAGAGACACATCCAAACATTCAATACTTCTTTGGTCACAAATAGACCAAAACCTGCTGCCATCAACAACAAAAAGTATATGTACTTGCAATGCAACAAATCACAAATCAATCCTTATAACACAATATAGTCCAAGTGAATTCTAAACATCGTTATTACATTATGCAACAATATTATAATGAGAATAGAAGTAAACCATCTTATATGAACATCTAGAGCCATTCCTAATGCAACCAATGGCCCCTATCTACAATAGAGATTTTTTCAGTGTGAGAAATTCCATGCCCAAACAACCTTTACAATGAATTGCAATGCTTCTTGTGAAGAGGAAGTAGAAGTGCAAAGATATACAATCAGCTATAGCGCCTCCCTTGTAAGGCTATTTCTTCAAAAGATCCTTGAGACCACCAATCCAATAGTATAGGAGGTGACTTCTTTCCAATCACCTCCCATTTCTGCCATGTAGACTATTTTTCATTCCAATCAAGTAGTTAAGAGTGGTGAATAATTATGGCACAATTTCCAATGTAGTTATGGCACATTATGATTGGCTACAAGCAAGGTTGTCTAGTCAGACATATTTTTGGGTTTGGGTGTCTTGTAAGACATCCGACATCGCATGTCATACTGTACGTGTAGATCAGTTTCGGCACATTGGTGCCAAAATAATTTAATTTTAGAATTTTAACAATTCAGTAGATAGATAGGAATTTTTTGCTTCTTGGCACTTTCACCTAATTATGAATTGATTCCCTCTATTCATGCATAAGTGTGTTCTTTTTTCTAATTTTTCTCAAGAATAATTTTTTCAGATTTTTTGAAATAGTTGTAAATGATTTTTTTTCTTGACATTTTCTTAATTTTCCCGAGTTATTTCCGAAATTGACCTACACGTACAATACTAGACAACATGTCAACAAGGCTTCGCATCCCATCACATAAGGGTAAAACATTTACCCTCTAGTAAATGGATTTGGCCTACGTGGTAGGCTCTACAAAGTGACGTGGAAGCTAGAGTGGCAGAATGCACTTTAGGCACATGCGGGTAGACATAGGGTGACTGTGGCTCCAATTTCCAAGGCGATTGCATATTTAAAATCTAGGGTGATTTTAGGTGTCTAGGTGACCATGGGTTTGAAGAAGAGGGTGGTTGTGGCTTCGGAGGTGACCACGGGTTCAGGGTCTGATGGGCAACCATGGGTCTAGGAAGCAAGGCGACTGCATCTCTTCGGTGACCGCATCTCCAATTATTGGTGACTTTGGGTTATTCAGAGACCGTAGGTATGGACTCGAGGGTGACTATGGGTTATAGGTTTAAGGTATTTGGTTTTTATGTGTGTGGTCTTTGGATGATGATTGGTCCTCGAGGTGGCTTCGTGCAAAGCATTCAAGTATGATTTGGAATTGGTCCCAATTTAGTGAAGCCTAGCCACTCTTTAAGTAATATATCATTAATTCATAATTGATTGTGAAGAGCTTATACTAAGTTGCTACAAAGTATGCAATGGTCTCAAAAAAGATAATGGTGAAATGGTTCAAGGATTTCAATAATATAACTTCACAGGTTTAGGACACAATTTTTTTTCTCCAAATGAAATACAAAATGTAGAACGAGTCCACAATTAAAAAAATAACAATGATAATAATAAATTTATAATAATAATAAAAATAATAACTCATATACATTGATTACATTGTGGTGAGGGGGACTCCAAAAAGAGTCCAGGGTCATTGTAGTTCTATAAAACAACTACAATAATAAACCAACCACTGGAGGAAAAAAAAATCAAATCCTAATATGTATGCCTCACTATAACATGCTTAATGAAACATTAAAACATACTCATATGTAATCTACTAGTCTATAAACTTCCGCTCCAAATAATTATGGCAAATCCTTTATCCTTATGACATTATTTTTCTAATCACTTGGTAAGAAATTAGATTTACTTTGCAATTCATTAGCATTAGGGTAAGTATCTTCATGTGACTCGGTGGAGTTTTGTGAGCTCCAATTTATCCACCCTTGATAAATCACGAGCACAACCAGGTTCTAGGTTTTGACTAAGTGAGTCCTACCTTTGGGTGCCTAAGCATGGTCCATTGTGCCTTTCAAGAAATAAATCTTTTTCTAAGTGCCTAAATGTGACCTAAACATGCAAGAATCGCTTAATCTGAGTTTGATGTCTTTGGCTGGCCGAATGGATAAGGCCGCTATGGATTTTGGACGTGACTTACATCAGGGAGGAACTAACTTAAAAATACTCTAGGTCATTCCTTTCCATTTCTAAAAACCTAAAATTCAGCCCTATCCGACCTTCCTAGCCAAAGTTATGAGTGGATGAAGTTTGATCGCTATTTGGTTTCTCAAACTTCATCCAACAATTAAGTCTAGTTTCCTAATTCAAAATGATTCGAAACTTATCGGAGTGATTCAAGAGACCTATCCTTGCCTAAATCTGGAGGTTGGCCTTAATTGGAAACTTCTATGGATTTCTCATCCAACCCTAGTTTAAACTTCATCCTTCATTATCGTTTGGATTTTTTGTGATTTTCTCCAATTGGGAGGGTCCTATGGGTTTCACTCAACTTTTCCTACAAGCCTAGAGTCCTAACTTCCTCACTTAACTTCTACCTCCTAACCTTGTGATTGGCTTCCTCTAGCATTTAGGGTTTGGGTTAGCCTTCGCCTATTTACTATTATGTGGTGAGTTCGTATCTTTTCTCTCTAGCCCATAATATTATCTCTCTAGATTGATGTGACACTTGCTAATCCAATACTTTCACTAAAAGTTCTTGATGGATGAAGTTTGACCGCTAATCTAGCTTAGAACTTCATTCACTAATTCCTCTTAATCTATAATTCGGAATTGACTTTTTCTTCCGCCTCTAGAATCTAATTAATAGCCTCTTCTTAATTTCCTCAATTTGTTATCAAATTTTACATCTAACTATTTTTCATCCAAATGAAGTCCTAACCTTCATCCAATGATAACTTCCTTCTTTCTACTCCGATTTTGACGTGTCTTAGGTTTATGAAAAGTTACGAACCTCCTCTCTAAGTTTCTACCCTAAGAAGTGACTTGACCTATAGCCTTATGGTTTTGACTTAGGGGTGGGCCTTGGCTAGATTTAGTATCTGCTAATTAGGGGAATTGGAAAAAATAGGGATGGGTTGTCTCATACCTTAGTACTCGAGTCGTTGACCATGCCTATGAGGAGTTCTCCATCCTCCGCCATGAACTCCCTTGATATGATGCAATGAATCATCGTTTTAATAATAGCATAAATTAATACAAGTTTTGCTCGTTGGCTTTGTCCTATTTCTTTCCCTCCCTTTTCCTTTCCTTCTCCACTATTCCTCTTACGTCCTACAGTGGCCCAACTACCCTCAGTTCTACCTACGAGGCTTACTAAGGACATGTCATTACATCCTACAATGTTGAACTACCTCTTACGTTCTACGTCTTATGTCTAATCTCGCAATAATCAACTAAATCTAATCCAAGGGCTCAAATAAGATTTGAGGATTCTTCTTCTATCCTATCTACTCTCAATCCTTCCTATAAAGTGGTCTCTCCTTTCTTGTCAATCCATCATTCATTCTTCTCTTCCTTGGTTTGTTTTGTGGAAACGGGGAGTTGGCTTCCCTACTCCAAGGTTGGTCTTAGAACAAGTGTCAATTTTGGTGTGTTTTCCCTTCCTCCTTTGGATTTTGGTCTTCCCCTTGAGCCTTTGGGTTTCTTTTCTTGCACTACCCCCCTCTTCCTTTGGCAACTGGACTAGCCCTCAAGTCATGAAACCCACAACCTTAGACAAGGTCCCCCTTTTGTGTACCAAATTTCCCTTCATATGCACTAATTTTTCCCACCCCTTCCAATGGCTATAGGACCTTCCAATAGTACTGGCCCCTCTCGATGACTGCAAAATCTACCCCAACACAATTGAACCCACTCTAATATCCAGAATACAACCTTGATATTGTTGAACCTTCCCTCAAAACCCAAACGCCAACCCGATACTACTAAACCCACCCCCTGATAGACGGAACTCCAACTCGATATTACTAAACCCTCCCTCAATACTTGAACTCCAATCCAACAATGCTAAACCCAACTCAATACTTGCTAAATCCCTTCCCCTAATGATTGTTGGATCCTTTTGATACTTATTGGACCCTTTGAGGGTGCTAGGGCTAATGGACTGGTCATCTTCTTTTTTTGTTCACTAGTGTTTTCTTTCTAGTTATGATGGCATTTTATGGTAAAGGAAGGAAAAGAAAAAGGGGAGGGACATGTATCTAATTTAGTGAATTGATCTGCTATGTGCGAGCGCTAGTGGTGATTTCTCTTCTCCCATCAATCATCCTTCCCTCTTGACTCAATATCTACTTCCTACTTTGGGGGGCTAAACTTTGTTTTGTTTCCAATGCATTTTGGGAACTAAACTTTGTATGGAAAGACCACAGGAGAAAAATGTTTACCTATGAAGGAGCCTTAACACACAACTAAGACTCTTTGACCCCTGGGGGTTTCAAAGCTTCGATTTGATTTTTGCTTTTAACACACCTTTAAGACTCTTTGACCTCTAGGGGTTTCAAAGTTTCGTTGTGTTTTCCACAGTTAACATACCACTATGACCCTTAGGGGGTTCAAAGCTTTGCTAACACAATAGGATCCACCAACCCTCACCCACTCTTAGCTCCCTCTTAGGACCACCACATTAGTATTGGGAGACAAAAAAGACACTTGACACCCAACAATTAGCTAAACAAGATTAGCACATCAACAACTTGATTAAAAGCCCCTCCAAAGCAGCATTGCCAAGTCATATGGGGGGTTACTCTAGGATTAGTACAAAGACAAGACATGAAGGGGGACTAAGGAACCCTTCCAAAAACAAACAAAAACCACGGTCTCTCCACAACATGGTAATAGTGAACTTTCAAGCCTCAAAGCCTTGAGGGGATTAGTATAAAAAAAAAGTTCAAGGTGCAAGGAACCCACAAAGACCTTACAAGCTTGAAAAAAAGCAACTATAGCCAAAAAATGCCCGAAAAACTCCGTTGCAAGTTTTGTGGCTAAAACTGCCACAATTCCAATATAAATTGGATCCAACCACTACAAAAAAATTGTGTTGCAGTGAACAAAAGTCAAGTAACATTTTGTTCACTACAACACAATTTTCTATTAGTGAACAAACCCATATACAACAGAAATGGGGGTGGTGAGAGAGAAGAAGGGGTGCCTTTTTATACTCTTCCTTGGGCACCCCCTTCCTCTCATTCATCTAATGTAATCCTATGCTTTTGGATTTTCATCCTCATCCTCAAGGTTTTTCATCCTATGCTAGTCCATAAACCTAATTTTTGGAGATTAACTCCAAATCACCAATGAATTGCGTTGTTGGCTTTAGAAGGCCAATATTCATTTTTTCATCATGATTGGATTTGTGAGTTTTATGGCTATATATGGGGTGTCATTTATTTTCCTTTACTTTTTCACATTATGTGATTTCATTCAAAATCGAGTACCATATTTTGTTGCAATGAAGATTTTTTTAAAAAAAATCTTCATTGAGTTCGATTTTGAAAAAATGAACACACATTTCTAGAAAATCACAAATCCCTAAAGCCATGGTCATAAGTACTTCATCCATTTTTATGAAAATACAAAGTTCTTGCTCATAAGCTCACAAGCTCGCATGCTAGCAACCCTAATTTTATGACCAACATATATTACAGTTTTAGTGGTCTAGTGAGCTTCCACTTTGAAAATTTATAGTAATTACATGTCTTATTCAATTTTATTTTTTTCAATTCATGATTTTCAATTGCTAATATTACAAAAAATGCTTTTTTGAACAATTGTCTCTAACTATGTTGAATTGATTATTTGACAATTTTGGGTGTTTTCACCTTAAATCATATCTATAAATTAGATCTATAAATATTTATTAATTATTTTCAATACGATAAAGAATAAAAAATAAAAAACCTTTCTAAAAAAATTTACAAATTGATTATGTATAATGTTCACAAGAGATTTCTTTCATTAAAGTTCAAAATACTAAGTTCTAATTATGATGATTTTGATAGGCTTTCTTACTTATTTCTTCAAGTCATATTCAATTGTCAAAATTAAATGAGTTATTTTTTGAGCTCAAGTATATCTATAGCCCTTAACCCCTAAACGCGTCGACGTCCATTTTCTGGACGATGAATAGATTGAAACTCCAGTTTTATCCTCCTAACTACTTGGATGAAAGTTATTTTAATTTGTGAAGATATGTTATCAAGTTGTTGTCCTATCTAAGGCTTGGATTTGGTGTAACTAGAGTTCATATTTTTCTAAAATTACAAATGTGCAAGTATGTCAAGTGGTCAAAATGCATTGACTTTAGTTCAAATTTGGATTTGCCAAAATGAGGTCATAGATAGGAAGAACACAAAAATTTTAAAAAATCACCATGTGAAGAGAACCTCGTTTCAAATCCATTCCAACAAATTTTAGTCCAAAAATGATAATATTTTACTTGCAATCAAATTTTGAAGGAATTTTGGAATTTCTCTTTCAAAATTTATAAAAAAAGATTGGTGGTAGCGTTGGTGAATCTAACCATACAAATGGAATCTACAACTTTTATTTGCATTTCAATTCCAAAATATGCTTCCAAATAGCACTTTATAATGATTTTTCTCAAATCATCATTTTTGGAGATGAATCTAGACGTTTAGGGGTTAAACTACAAGGTATTTGAGAAGAAAAATTCTAAAAACCTATACCATATATGCAATACATAGTGAACAATTACTACAATCCACAAACATTTATGTGAATGAAAAAAAATAAGACTTGGTGTATTTGGGATGTGTTTGTATTCATCTCTTGTTCAAATTTGAACACCTAATCCTTTAAGGTTTCTTCCATCTTTTTGACATGGGCCAAAAAAATTTGTCTTAACATTTTGTCTCTCCCTTCCTTTCATAAGTTTAAGCACAAACCTTCTTTTTTTAATTTAACTTTGCAATATTACACATATACAACATTTGAAAATAGAAAATACTACAAGTATGTAGACATCTCACTTACAATGAATTGATTAAGAGTGTAATGAGATTTTTCAATTTTCTCAAATTTGCAATAAAAAAACTAAAAAAGACACATTTTGTTCTTATAGGCATTGAAGGATTAAGAGTTTACTATTGTATATAATCATATTTTTGTTTTCTAAATATGTATTAAATACACATTTTGAAGTTGGAATTACTATGGAATTTTTTATATTCTCGAATTAGCTAAAACAAAAAAAGTGGTTATTCTAGTGCAAATTTGATGGAAATATTCAATATTTGGTGCAAAAATAGTGTGTACAATTCAAACATTTGGTATGCCTCTATTGCTTGATGAACATTGGTATACCATGATAAGAAATTGCCCTACTACAAGCTCATGTTTCTCCCCACCACCCTTCATTTGTGGACCTAGATCTACTTTCTAAT
Source organism: Straminergon stramineum (assembly GCA_963920665.1). Taxonomy (NCBI): domain Eukaryota; kingdom Viridiplantae; phylum Streptophyta; class Bryopsida; order Hypnales; family Calliergonaceae; genus Straminergon; species Straminergon stramineum. The sequence continues at coordinate 6,882,842 of OY987269.1, read as the reverse complement.
ACTAATTTTAAGAATCATATCAATAGACCTTCAAACAAATTTCATTTATTAGAAAACCAATTCTAAGATGAATTCTCTACAAAATAGAAAGAGGGTCTAGGAAACTTGAAGACCCTCTAAACCCTCATTTAGTTCAAAATTGGCATGCCACAATTCAACCAAGACATGACATCTATTGAAAATCAATGTAGTGAATGACATCACAAAATCAAACTCTAGTGACACAATCTTCAACTTCTTTCAATCAATGGATTACATCTCTGCCCAAAATGTCAAGCTTTCCAATCACAAAAAGAGAAATTCACTTATTCACACAATCCTTGAGAATTTCAAATGTTGCATATACCATCACCAAATGCTTCAAATCTTCAAATTCTAGCAATTGCAAACATAACATGTTGCTACTGGCAAGCAAAATCTATTTCAATTTGTTAGGTTCTTTATAATTCAACTCAAAATGTAGTGCTAATAATTATAGCTATCAATGTACATTCTTTAACTTTTGGTTGATACTCCAACAAAGCTCTATTACATGGGTCACAACAAGTTAGGCACAAAAACAAGTACAATAGAAAGTACCAAGAAAATGGACACTTCGACGTTTGATTTTCAGAAAATAGTCAAAAAATTCCCAAAAAATAAAATGATAAAATATATTTTTCTAACTTGAAGATGAAAATGATAAAAGACGTTTTTCCTCAACCATTTTCATCTTTGAGAAAAAAACTGTGCTCTCTGCACTTGCATAAAGGTAGTGTACTTTGAGCACATGTAGAAGGTGGACAATTAATTGCTTTTAGAAAATTTCTTTGAAGAACCATATAAATTTAGTAGAAGTCCTTGTATTCTAATATAGAGCTTCAAATTCACTTTTGTATATGGGTAAAAATTACTACCAACCCCCTCCCCAAATGGCCAAGGTAGACATCCAATTGGAAGTTGTTTAAAAATAGAAAATCAATTTTTAAATAATTCTAAAAATTACTCAATGTCTAAAACTACCACATGAACCTTCAGTTCAAATTTCATATAAGAATGTTTGGTGCAAAATTTATGAGAAAAAAAACACCTACCTAAGGCCATGGGAACAAAAATGAGGGCTAGTGATTTTTGCAATCATCCAAATAATCCATCCAAAGTAAATCCTCATAATCCATAATCTTCATAACCATAAAGTTTTCCAATACCCCTTTCAACTTCATTAAATTTTTGAGCCTAAAAACTGCAAATGTATAAAATTCAAGATCGCAACTCTGTAAGCCAAAATTCAATCAATTCTTCACATCCCTTGACATTCAACAAAGTGGGTGATGTCAATGAATCAAGGTCCAACCATATCCTTCGTCTTCAACACCTTGCAATTCATCACATGGAGATCTTCTAGTGATGCCAATTTTTCCAATCCATGGGGAAAATCCTCCAATGCCTCACATCCTTCAAAGCTAAGAACCTTTAAAGCCTTCAGATTTTCAAAGGATGCCTTCCCCACCCTCAACCTCTTGCAACCTTCAAAGACAAGCCGTTGCAAACATATCATGTTGGCTATGGCTAGTGGAATTTGTTCAAGTTGTTCGCATCCCTTGAAATCCAATGTGGTAAGTGATGTCAATGATTCAAGGTCTGAATCTTCAATTTTTAATTGCTTGCAATTATTGAACTAGAGATTCTCTAATGATGGCAAATTTTCCAATCCATGAGGCATGTTCTCCAATGCCTCACATCCTCCAAAGTTTAGACCCTTCAAAGCCTTGAGATTTTCAAATGATACTTGCCCTACCCTCAACTTTTTGCAATCTTGAAAGTCAAGCCGTTGCAAACAAGTCATGTTGGCTATGGCTGGCGGAATTTGTTGGAGTTGTTCGCATCCCTTGAAAGTCAATGTAGTAAGTGATGTCAATGAATCAAGGTCTGAATTCTGAATCTTCAAATCCTTGCAATCATTCAAATTAAGTATCTCTAGTGATGCCAACTTTCCCAATCCATAGGGCAAATCCTCCAATGCCTCACATCCTTCAAAGACTAGAGTCCTTAAAGCTTTTGAGATTTTGAAATGATGCATGCCCCACCCTCAACTTCTTGCAACCTTTAAAACCAAGCCATTCTAAACATGTCATATTGGTTATGGTTCATGAAATCTCTTCTAGTTGTTCACATCCCATGCAAGATAATGTAGTAAGTGATGTCAATGATTCAAGGTCCGAATTATGAATCTTCAAGTGCTTACAATCATTCAAATTAAGTATCTCTAGTGATGCCAACTTTCCCAATCCGTTGGGAATGTTCTCCAATACCTCACAACCTTCAAAGGTTAGAACCTTTAAGGCCTTGAGATTTTCAAAGGATGCCTTCCCCATCCTCAATTTTTTGCAACCTTGAAAGCCGAGCATGACTAAACATGTCATGTTGGCTATAGCTAGAGGAATTTGTTGAAGTTGTTAACATCCCATGAAAGTCAATGTAGTAATTGATATCAATGAATCAAGGTCTAAATTCTGAATCTTCAAATCCTTACAATCATTCAAATAGAGTTTCTCTAGTGATGCCAATTTTCCCAATCCATTGGGCATGTTCTCTAATGCTTCACATCCTTCAAAGCCTAGAATCCTTAAAGCTTTGAGATTTTGAAATGATACATGTCCCACCTTCAACTTCTTACACTCCTTAAAGCTAAGCAACTCTAAACATGTCATGTTGGCTATGGCTGGTGGAATTTGTTGAAGTTGTTCGCATCCCTTGAAAGACAATGTAGTAAGTGATGTCAATGAATCAAGGTCTGAATACTGAATCTTCAAATCCTTGCAATCATGCACAAAGAGCTTCTCTAGTGATGCTAGCTTTCCCAATCCATAGGGCATATCCTCCAACACCTCACATCCTCCAAAGTCTAGACTCTTCAAAGCCTTGAGATTTTCAAATGATGCCTTTCCCACCTTCAACGTTTTACAACCTTTAAAACTAAGCCACTCCAAACATGTCATATTGGCAATGGATGGTAGAATCTCACCTAGTTGCTCACATCCCTTGAAAGTCAATGTAGTAAGTGATGTCAATGATTCAAGGTTCAAATCCTCAATTTTGAACTGCTTGCAATCTGTGAAGTTTCGTTTCTTCAAAAGTACCAACTTTTCCATACCAAAAGGTATAAATTGAAGGGTTTCACATCCTTCAAAGTCTAGAATCTCCAAGGCCTTGAGATTTTCAAGTGTTGTATGAATTGATGTCAATTTTTTGCATCTTTGAATGTATATTGATGTCAAGGATGTTATATTTTGAAACCCATGTGTTATATTTATAAGGTTATGACAATTTTGTAAGCGTATTGTCTTCAAGGGCATGTGTTCAATTCTTGTGTTTGGAAAAGTCTTCATCAATTGAAAGTTTTGTAATTCTAGTACTGTGAGTTGTTGAAGTTTTTGTAGTTGCAATAGGGTTGTAAGTTGACTGGTGTGGTTTGAAAAGTTATCCTCATCATCAATATCATTTGTTTTGTATATAATCCGAAGGAATTTAAGTCGATGAGTTCTTTGAATCAGTCTTGCAACATTACTCAAGTCATTGAGTGCTTCAATATTTAGAAGCAACAATTCACGGAAGTCAACCTTCTTTATTGGATTCAAATCTTTGAAGACAAAAGAAAATCCGTAAGGGTCTATATTTTTACACTAGTAGGAAATCCCATCACATAGAGTACCAAAAAAACCCACATGTGTTGCATTATCATCAATTGTTCTGTCAATGCTTCCAAGACTAAGAAACACCTACTCATTTTGACATCTTGTTGCATTTGGGGCCTTTTTCACAGTACGATGAGCTCTTGGAAAAAAATATTGATCTAAAAAGTAAAATATGGATAACTAGTATAAGACTAAAAATAAAATACTCAAGGGATGCAATTAGTGGTAGAAGTAGCCATATAGGTACAAATAAATGTAGGGTGCCAAAAAAACATTGGTGTTGAAAAATTATAATTTGATTGATTATACTATACTAAATGTAAAATGTTATTGGGTTTATTATGAATACTATAGGGTGTGGAATAATGGGATGCATTAGGAAAAAATTAGACTTAGGATGCCCCCCTTTTTATTAATTTAGTGGGATAAAAGTCCCAATTATGGGTTTAGGGTTGACATTTAACCCCACATTTATACTACATTGTCCTTTTATTCTAGATTCTTTCAACTTTGATTATTTAACTTACAAACCAATGTTAGTTTCAAAATTAAATGAGGGTCATTAGCCTATCACATGCAATTTGTGTTCTTTTTAGCTTGGACTTTTATTATGCACAAATGAGTATGTGTTGTATTTATCAATAGCTACATACTAGTAAACTACCTTACTGAGCATTTTAATTGACCTCCAATTAATTCCTAATGAGGCTTAGGTTCATAACCACATCACATATTAATTAGTAAGGATTCTTGATCTAGCCATTATATATTTGGAGGGCCATACAAGTTATTTGCCTTGATTTGTATGTAAGTACATTTAACCAAATTTTGACATCAAGCTTGCCCCATGATGATATGTTGGACTTGCATAAGTGCTTGAACCACATACACTATATATACTTGCTACTTTATATGTTTATTTACTTGCAAAGAGTTGCGGATGCATCTCATAAAGAGTTGAGAATGCTTTTAGGTTGTATGATCACAATGCTTTGAAATTGAACAATTGTTTGAATCTTCTCTCTTCAGCTAAGATAGGACTTGCATTTTAGCCATTGTTTATTGTTTCCATAGGCACTATTGTTCAAACTCTAGAAAACAACCTTGGAACAAAAGCATTTTTTATCAAAGATGGCTTCCACTCACTCAGTCTACTTGAAACTGGTAGGTTTTGCTTGTGTTTTTATTCTTCTTGATATATGGTTTGGACTTCTTGAAATATTTTCCTTGAAAGACAAATGGAATTGGCATCTAACCCAAGTTGTTTCATATGTTTTAGAGCTTTGGGAATTAGATATGAAAATCTAGATGTCGGAGCACTAAAGGGATAAGAAGCCTGAGCCTTAATTGTGAACCCTACATCCAATTTTGTAATTATGAGTAGTGCCAAAAAATTGAACTAATATAGCATATGATATATTCATTGCAATTGAGAATTACAATTAATGTATGCCTCTTCTTTCATGAGCTATATTAGAAAATTACATAATGATAGGGTGCAAAATAAATAATAGACAAAAAATAATAACCCCCATTAAATACTTGGTGTTTGCACCTATATCCTTATTTTTTTAAGGACTACATCCCTAAGATAAAATATCATCAAAATTTGAGACCCAAAACAAATTTAGGTCTATAATTATTCACAAAATAGATGGGAAATTCTTTTTCAAGAAAATAGACACTTGGATGTTTAAATTCCTAGAAAGTACTTAGTAAAAACTTTCAAAAAATGAAAACAAAAATTACCAATTCTAAAGAATTTTATCAAGAGAAGATTCTACTAGAAATATGATGGAAAAGTGTTGTCAAGTGTCTAAAGATTTCCATGCAAGGGAGTCTTCTTTGCACCTATGTTGAGGATTTAAAATTTTCTATTTTTAGTTGCTTTTTGGACTTCAAATATATTCCTCTAGTGGAAATACATTCAGGACTAGAATCTCACCTTTGTGAAGATAATTTTGGATACTCAAAAGTCTCTCAGACTATGAAAATTCAAAAAGTGACAAATTCGAAATTTTGATTTTTTTTTAATATTAAAGTATTCTTAAGAAATCTTCAAAAACATTTTGCTATAGCAACAAAAAGTTTTTGCCCATCTCCTTTATCAAAATTTTAGATCCATCGGCCCCATACTTCAAAAGCTATAATAGAAGACATGATTGATGTACAACGGGTGTGTCACGACCCTCATCACAAGGCGTGCCCATGCCACCTTGGTGAGCAAGGGGGACATTGGGGGTGACTCCCCAAGCCTTGCAAGAGATGAGGTGAGGGGGACTAGGAGTCCCGAGCGATCAAAGCGATGTAGCGCTCTGATCCGGACGAATTAGGGGGCGTGTGATACATGCTTGGAAAGGTCTTGAGAAGACGCTTCTAGCTGTCCAAAGAACGCACGATTTGGACTTGCGAGTCAAAAGTTATGGGCGTTCAAAGTTGGGGGTGTCCCAGTCACGCCAGGAGTGCCCTGGTCGCGCAGGGAGTGTCTCGAATCTTTGGAGGGCGATAACTTTGCGAATACTTGTCCGAATGGAGCAAGTGAGTAGTCCATCGGCATCTACGCGTCGCGTAGATGTCGAAAATGGGGTCGCATGTGCGATTTGGATCCCGGACCGCAAAGTTATGCCGGGTGGAAGTTTGGGAGTCCCAAACTAGCGCGAATTGGGAGAAACGGGGTGGTCTTCCAAAACCAAAGGGTGTTTGGGAGTCCCCCTTGACATACAAGGGGGGGGGGGGCTGTCGAATCACTCAGAGAGTACTATGAGGAGGGGTGGTCTCCCTCCTCACTCCCGGATGGTGTCATGGTGAGCCTAAGTGGCCCCGGGTGGTAAGGCTAGTGTTGGAGCCTCACCACCACTTGTGTGTTACCATGGAGTGCTTGTGCACTCCTTGATACCGGTTGGGTGGTGTCCCACTCCACACTAGGCCATGGTGTGAGTCCTGTTTGGTGAGTCCCGATTAGTGAGTCTTGAAATGAGTTGGGTTGGGCCTAGTGGAGAGTTGGGTCCCATTCAAGGGCAGTTAGCACCGGTGGGAGTAGTGCCTCACCGAGTGCTTGGACATCAATGGAAGTTCCGCCCCATGTCATCAAATGACATGCTCGGTGTCTTGTGGGAGTTAAGTATTGGAAGGAAAGGATTGGGAGTTACGGAGGAATGGGGAACCCCGTGACTTGAGTTGGAACCTAATATTGTGGGTGCGTGGCATGTGCAGTGTTAGGAGAGCGTGAACCTTAGTGGCACTAAAGTGTTCAGTGTTTGGAAAGTGAGCTTAAGGTGGTAAGTGTCACTAAGGGGCGCGACAGGGTGATGCCTAATTAGTATTTGTGAAACCACCTTGAATTAGAATATTGATCTTTAATTGAAGCAGAAAAAAAAGGAATTTGGCTATTAAAAACTCTCTACTATGAACTACTCTTCATCAAAACAAAACAAATCGATTTTACACTATAACAACCAAAGTGCCATCAAAATCTCCAAAAATTCTATGTATTCCCTTCATCTAGAAATGATCATCTGGTTGCTCAAAAATGATCATTTTGTTCTTGAAGATTTGATGAATGGATAACTTCCTCAAAATACTTAGACATGGGTTGAAATAACATTATTTTCAACCTTAATCTTGAACATTTTGTCCAACTAAAAGATCATTTTGGGACAGAGGGAGTATCATTCTAAGACCAAGCATTTAATTCAAAATACATCTCAATTTTACCAAAAATATGGTGGAAAAACAACATATTTGAGTTTTATAAATCAAAACAAACAAACAACAAATGATCCGATATGCAGCTTACTAAAGCATTAGCAGGTACTAAACCCTCAAATTGCTCACTCTTTAACAAATTCACAACTAGTAATCTACCACACTCACTAGGGCTCCTATCCAAACTTGATAACCAAACAATCCTTGATTCTCAAAACAAATCAGAAACATAATTTCCATTATAGTTGGGAAAACTCAAGTAATTATTGACATATCAATTTACAACCCTATAGTTCGAGTTTTGGAAAGGCATTCCCTTGTAATTTAAGTGGACACCAACAAACATAATATATTTAATAGGGGGCTTTTATATTCCCGCATTTTTTTTAAAGTGACCTTGTGGTAGATCTATTTCTAATTTTGGCAATTTTTGTGGAGGTAGAAGTAATTTTAATATTTTTTTTCTTGTATTGGGCCCCTATCTTGTTTAATTACACTCTATAGCATTCCTTGTGGTGCAAAATACAACACTTCATTTCTACAACTTTGTGAACAAATCAGAAACACTAGACAACAATATACCTCTCATTTTTAACAATGGTATACTAAAAGAAATCAAAAGAGGACAAGGAATAACTAAGGCTCCTTAGTTTAGTGTATAACCCCTAAAGGACCAAGGTTAGTGCGTTTTCTGGCAACATAGCAATTTTGGGTAGGTTTGTGTGACTAGAGGTTTCTATGTTTTTGGCCCAAACTTTAATAGAAGGTATGGACAAGAAATATCTTTCATGGGCACTAAATTTCAAGCATTTGGAAATATGAGTCAAAAGTTATGGCCTAATATGTAGTTTGTTTTTCAACTTAGGTAGTCCAGGCAGATTTGAAAAAATCATTTTTTTCAAAAATAAAAATTAGAAATTGGTTTTCTAGATTTATATATTCATGGAAAGCTTTGAATCATTCCATTTTGATCAATGAGTCAAAAGTTATGGGATGTTTTAGTTTGCAAGCAAGTATGGATTCTCTACTCTAAAATAAACTTTGAAGTTCTTTATTTAACTCAATTTTCAATATTTTTTGGGGAAAAAAAAAAGGTGTATATTGTTTATTACAACATTGCAACCATTGGGATTGTCATTTTCAATTCCATTAATAAATTGTTAACAATTTAGTATTTTGAATCATTCTCTGCATCTTTCTCCTTACTATATTTTTCCTATATGTTGCACAATTCCAAATGATCTAAAAATTTTCAATCATGTAGCCAACTTGCCTTGAAGAATGAATCTAAAGAAGCACCACCATTTTGGACATTTTTTCATAAAAATATGACCTTGTGAAGTGCAGTTGCCCGTTTTTTCATTGGGCCCCCAAAAGGATTTTTGTCACTTCAAATGCTAATATCTTGCAATCTACACAGTAGAAATTTCTGAAATTTTTTCCACATCTTCTCAATCTAGTGTACTACAAAATCCTACGGTTTGATGTGTCCAAAAATGATATTTTTCAAAAATTTGGTACTTGTATTAGAAATGACAGTTTTTGAGAATTTTTGGTGATAACATAGTCAAGGACCTTCAGGGGATAAACTCATGCTACAAGTTCCACAACATTGAAAACATATCATCAACTTCAATACATTGCATGTGACTAAGAAATGTCATCCAACTATCCAATCATCGAGTTTCAACCACATCTTGCATCTCCAAGTATGGAAATGATTTTATCTTCAATTCTTTTGAGATCCAATCATTTTCCTCTCCTAGACAAAATCATGTATTTGTTGTATCTACATTTTTTCTAATACAAACCAATTTCTCAATCCCAATATATCTTTTTATTTCTTTGTTGTCCTCTAAATCTCCCTTACATAGAAATAAAACTTTTCTAATTTTTCTAAAGAAGATTAATAGCATTGTATAGTACTTTCTACATTGTTCAAATGCTAAATGATGCAAATCACCCCCCTAAGCTCAAACAATTGGTCCCTTCTCTTTCCAACTACTAATATTAAGGTTTGTTATAAAAATAGAGAGTTGTTGCTTCCCACACCTAAACCTCTAAGTTCACCATCAATTCTTTCTTCAACAAAATTGGCCCATGTTACTAGGGTTTTAGGGAGGGTGATAGAAAATAACCGTGTAACATCCAAATGCATATTTCCTCCATTGTTTTTATACTATAATTAACTAGAAACTATAAGCGGTCTGCAAGAGTTTATATCATAATTACTTCATCATATCAATTTGGTATATATTCATCATGTTCTATTGAACATATATCTTTTCCTTTAATATACTTCATATTCAATCAAATTAAATAAGATGAAAGAACATTGAAAATTAAGATAGGAACAACAAATAAAATATTATAATTTATACATATAATTAATAAAAATATATAATTGAAAAATAAACTAATAGCCTAATAAGAATATAATGAAAAAAATTAAATTAAATGCAAGTAAGATCACAAGACATGAAATAAAGAGTGACATAAAGACTTGAAGAGAAAAAGAAAATAAAGATAACTAATTCTAACTTGTAGCAAGCCCCTTGACTTCATCCAATAAAGTATTGAAGATTTTTTAAGTAACATACATGCCATTTTTGTTCCCTCTGAAGGGTTGGTTATTTTACTCTCAATGTCTATTTGTTTGGATGCACTCAAATTGTAGGAATTTTGTGCCTTTGTGTATGTTCAAACTAGAAAAAAATTGTGTTTCAAGTGACGAATTTCAGTTAAAATCCAATGTAACAGCCTATGTTTTCTATCAACAAGAATGTTTAACATATTAGTCCAACATGCAACAAAACATACAACAAAATCCAAATGGTAAATGTTGTCAATGTACCCAAATAGAATGGGATATGTTCCAATTGATTCTAGCCCCTACTTTGATTGCAAAAAGATTAACTAAAGTATTTCTTTACTAAAAAAAGTTTTCAATAGAACCCTTGAAGTACAAATTAGTATCATCTTCAAATTCAATTTGTAGAGAGCATTGTGAAAGGATGAATTAAAATTCTTCTATAGTTAAATAATATAAAGTTTTGGCATAAGAACTTGCAAAAATAATCATGCATCTTTAAGATGATATATCTAGTTAGGTCAAATCTAGACAATATGTTTACTAGATTGAAGACCATTTTATCATGCAATTAAAAATGAAATTCTTTATCTAGAAATTATGAAGAAAAAAACTTGGAATATTAATCGTGGCTTGTAGCAACAAGGATTTTAGAGGAGATTCCAGAGAATTCCATGGCAATTAGCTTCATCAATGGCTAATGGTGTTGATTTTTGCAATAAGGAGTAGATTTTGTATTGAAAACAAAGAATTCTTGATGGTCAAAGAAGATAATTATCAAGAATTGGAATATCCTAGTTTGGAATCTTCTCAATCTAAATGCATCAATATGAACATTGTGGAGAAGGAAATATTGAGCCACTCCATCTATTAATCAAAATATAGTTCATAAATTGTTTCAAATTTTATGTTAATCCTTAAACCCTACACTTTAGAACATCTACGTTTTGGACAATGGATAGAGGAGAAATTTTGTTGCTTGCATAGAAAATCAATTTTCATTCATCTAATTTTTTTGTAGGATTATGGACAAGTTTTGCACACATTGCAAAAGATTTGAGGATTGAAAATTGAAGCCCATATTTTTCAATAATGCAATTAGTGGAGACATATCAAGAATTTTGCAAATTTTTTGTGCCTAAGAACATTTGCAATGACAAATACCTTTTTTTGTAGTTAAATTCAAGTAGTATAAAATCTGGTGGAATTATCCATTCACGTGATGAACAATGCCAAATTGGAAAAAATAAAATGTACTACTTCCTTTGTCTCCAAATGATCTTCCTATTGACCATAGTTTTCTATCCCAAAATGATCTTCCTATTATGACATAGAAAGAAGGGCTTGCACTATTCACAAACACTAGGGAAGTTTAATCCTTCAACGTCGGGCTGGTGACTATGGAAAATCAGGCATTTTGGAACTGTGTGACATCATCCACTTTAATAAAATCAAAAATACTTCTTGGGAGTCAAACTACTATAGAAGATCTCCCGTTTTCACCCCTAATTCAGAGGATGAATAGTTGCAATTCTCTCCTACAAAAGAAAATTCCTTATCGTTCATCGGACAAAGAAAGTCTGCTGCATTGTTTAGGGGTTAATCTTGCGATAGCACATGACATCTACAAAACATTCAAATGCCATTGACAGCAATGAAGGGCAGAATCAAGTCCTGAAGCTGGTATTGGAATTAGTGGATTGAATGCGGAGGGACATGAATGCGGGTACAAAATGCCAAGAATGGATCATATGCGGGGCTCAATTTGACACCATCCGACACATCTCAAGGAGATTCTTTTACCCGTGCGATGACTAAATCCAGAGTGAGATTGATGTGGCACTCAACTAGTGCCGTGAAACCCACTGCAAAGGCTCTCCAGTCAGAGTTGTGAGTGCATTGCTGCAAGAATGTCAAGAATAGCTTACACCCAACTCACAACATAATCCATGGCCATCATTCACTCCCACATCCAAGCGCTTTGCTTAGATAGCTACCCTAGCCACACTGGAGCACTAATGGGAGTAATGTTCATTTTCTATTGGTTTATTTACCTATTTGGGAGGGGCTTCTGAAGGGTGAGTGTGGCCACTAGTTTGTTATTTTGGATCAATGGTGTCCTACTAATTCTCTAACGGAAATTCTCGGGGTGGGTGGGTGGGTGCAATGCAATGCAATATGGAAGTGATTTTCCAAGGAGGCTTTGGAGGATTTCTATTGGTTTCTCAAACTCATGCTTCCTTTTTGTATTATGATCTGGTAAGCTCTGTACCATTTCGAAGTAGTTTTAAGATTTGGAGCAATTGAGCATCACAATTCGGAGGCTTTAAATTGAAGCAGTGTATACACATGGATGTTCTTTGGAGAGAAAACTTTGAGTGCAAGAATCAAATTTGTTGAGGTCAAAATTTGTCAAGATTGCTTGAACAAAGGTGGGGGGGTTGAAATGTCCATTGACAGATCATTGCCCTTTGACAGCTCCACTAACGCAAGAACAACATTAGTGTGGGAACGATGACAAACTAGCCAAATGAGTGGCTAGCAGTGCTCTATAAAAATGTCTCAAAATCTCATTTTTTAGTACTCTAATATGACACATTAGAAAGGGTTCCAAAACTCTAATTTCCAAGATGAGAAGAGTCTATTGATCTCTATTTACAGCTTGAAAAGAGTTTTTTAAATGTTATTTTTAGTCTTAATCTAGATCGTTTTGTCCAACAGGAAGATCATTTTGGGACAAAGGGAGTATATTATTTGAATTGGAAAAAAATAATATACATAGTGCACAAACTCTATGACAAGTCATCCACAAGAAATGGCAAATGCTTAGGAGTTTGCAAATAGAGAATGCCTCACATGTGAGAACTTTTTGCTTTTTGTATTAATTTTGTATACTATTGGAAACAAAAATAAAGGATGTTTCTTTGGAAGGGACACCACCAAGGTAAGCATATTTTTTTTAAATAGAAAGTTGTATTGTGCCTTCTAGAAACTTTGACAACTTTCTACCTAATAATTAATTAAAGTGCAAAAAACAATTTGTCACCCCCCCAAAATATATAAAATAAGGCAATTTTAAAATATAATAAAAATAAGTTCGATATTTGTCTAAATTGTTCTTTTGGATGGTTGCTACTACTTTTATCTAAGGTGGAAACATTTATTTAAATCCTTGTTGTGTATGAGAGATATGTTTTGTTTGTGAGAGATTGTGCTTTAAAATAGTCAAAATGGAAAGGCAAAAACTTTACAATCTATATTTACAATTATTGGCAAAAAAGAGATGCAACATTGTGTGGAGCGAGTTGTATTGAATGCAAATGGAATTTCTATTGAATTAGGCAATCCTAATATATGTACTTTTAGGGGGGGGGAAACAAGGTTAGTAATTTCTCAAAAATTTAGGCACTCTTTTCATTATTTATTTTATGACCAAGCTACTAGGCAGCTATAGTTTCGAACAAAAAAGCTTAGCATCCTCTAATAGTTTTGCCATTTCCTTCAAAGAGCAATTGGAGAAGTGAACTATTGACTTGCCCAGCTCTAAGTTTTTTTCTTCTGTAGTGCAAAGACTCTCATTGCAAGATCACTCTATATTTCAATATATCTCAAGTACAAGTCATGAATAAATTAGTAGAAGGACAACCATTGTTTCTATGAACCATTTTTTTTTAGGCAATTAAATGCCCAATTGCCTCAAAAAAAAATGGGCAGCTTCAAGCCTATAGAAAAAGAAGGGGGTAAATGCTAGGGGAGGACACTCCCCGCGCTTTACAAAGTGACCTGCGGCGAAAAATAGGGTGGATTTAATTCATCATAGGTAAAATTTATAAAGATTTTACATTTAAAGAAGGGGACTTAAAAAGTGACATGTCTTTTATAAGTAAAATAGATACCCGAAAATTATGGTCCATTAATTATTTTTGAAATGTAAAATTGGGGCCAAAGAATAGGATCCAAGGAATTCTATTTACTAGGTTCAGTTATAGTTATGCTACAGTACTAGTAAGATGCAGGTACTATACAAATCTGAAGTATAACTACAACATATCTTGTAGTCAGTCGATGAATGGGGTAGTTTCCATCTGTTCTGTCTGTTAAGTTTAACGACTACTGCTAGGGTTTAGGCGCGAACGATAATTTCGAGGTTGGGAGGGAGGCGCGGCAGCGTGTGTTCACGAATTTGTTTGCAAATCTGGGTGCGGTTGAGGGTTAATCACGCGATGAGTTCTCCAGCTTCTTGAGTGACGGCAGCGTGTGTTCACGAATTTGTTTGCAATCTGGGTGCGGATTAGGGTTAATCGCGCGATGAGTTCTGCTGCTTGTTGAGGGACGGCAGCGTGGAGATGGTGTTTCCGATTCGCGCGATCAGTTCTTCGGCTGAACCGTGGAGGCTGCTCTTGGGGATGGCATGCGCTTGGTTGTGGGTGCGCGATCAGATTGGTGGTGGGCTTAGGGTGAGGAGGTGAACGAAGGGGTCGGCGATTCCTTGTGCGGGGGCGCTTGCTTGTGTGTGCGCGATCAGTTGTTTGTGCCCGATCAGTTGTTTGTGCGCGACCAGTTGTTTGTGCGCAATCAGTTGTGGAATTCTGTTTTGGGGTCAGCGGCGTGACAAAGGTGTTCCCGATTCCTGGTGCGGGGTTTGCTTTTGAGGGGTGCGCGATCACCGATTCCTGGCGCGGGGTTTGCTTTTGCGGGGCACAAACCAGTTGAAGTGCTTCTTCAAGTGCAACCGGTTGGCCCTAAACCAAATGCTATTCCTTATGCAATTTTTTTGAATGCATGTGCACATCTTGGGGCCTTGTAGAGCTGAAAGTAGAGCTGAAAGGAGGACTTCAGTCACATTTGTGTGTGAGGGATGCACTTGTTCACATGTATTGGAAGTGTGGCATCTTTTTTGATGCATGACTGTTTTCTGAGAGGCTGCTGGTTTTGTCAATCAGACTTGTGACTTGTGATTTATGGGGTGCAGTGTAATCACTTGGAATGTGATGATTGGTGGATTTGCAGAACATGGTTGTAGGAGTGAAGGAGCTGATCACTTCTCCAATTGGTTTGGGGTGACTATGAGTCTCATGTACAAGTAGACATTTGTGTCATAGACTCTAAATTTTTTTTCACATGTGTTGGATGGCTTAGAACTGCAGCTTGTTGCCATAGTTCTTGTAAATGATTTGTAATGTTTGTGTTTTTTAACACCTTTAGTACATTAAACTCTTTGATTACTTTTTCATTTGTAATGTTTGTGTTTTCTAACACATTTTGTACATTAAACTCTTTCATTACTTTGTCATTTGTAATGTCTTGCTTTTATTTAGCATTTGTGCATGTATTTGTCTTCAAGTATGCATTCTAATGTAAACACATCCATTTTTTGCCTTAAAGTTGAATCTTGTGGGTGTACAGGGCATATCTTGTCACTTTAATTCTCATTACTTGTTAAATTAGATTTGTTCTTTATAAAGAAAATAGCCTCCAATAAATTCAGCCTATGTACGTATTATAAGTAAAGATAGGCATGATAATATGGGCTCTAGGGGGGTTTATAAGTAATTATAGGGGCCTGAAAATTCAAAAAAATAAATAAATACCCCCCCTAAAAATACCCCAGCGCCGCACGTGGTACCCAGAAAATACGAAGAGTGTCCTCCCCGGGGGTAAATGTGTTAAAAAATGCCAGACTATCATCATCGCCTTGTACATTGTGGCCACAATGTTTCCAAAACCTCATTTCATCCATCATGTAGAGCCAATACATACAAATATTGCATACAAAAATTAGATATTCAAAATTGTATACTCATAATTGGCCTCATTCAATTCAAATCCCCATAATGAAGGAGCCAAGGAATGTAGAACCTTCTTGAATGGAAGGCCACATAACCATTTGTCTGAAAACCAGAAAAAAAACACTACTATGAACACACCAGATTTTTGGTATTTGGGGGACATACTTAATTGTGTCAAAAGATTCTACAGTTGAGCTCTTTTGCAATTGATGAGGCAAGTGACCATCAAAATCAACCACAAATCAACCATAATCAAACCTTCTAATCTTTGCATTTAAATGAGATTTTCCTCATTTGAGATTGTTATTATTGTGACAAATCTAATAGTGACTTTGTTTACAATCATCAACAATTTCTAAATTAATTACATAAATTATTTTTATCAAATTTATATTCTTTCCTCTCACCTAATGAATCAACACACTCAAGTGTTAGGCATGAAATAGTCCAAATTTCCAAAGTTATAAAGGGATATTATAAAAAACAACTTAGAAGAAAAGTTTCGTATTGGTTTTTAAATAGAAATTGTAAAAATAGTAAGCATCTATAAGGTGAAAACATTGAAAATCCATTCCTATCAAGTAGACTTCTTTTGAAAATGTCTCCAAAAGTTCAACTAAACCATTTCCATATTTAATTATGATTTTTTGAATGTTGTATTTTTAGATTTAGATTTTATGACTTGCCTATGGGATGGTTTCAGTGGTCTAGGGAGCTTCACCTTTGAAATTTTATATTAATTAAATTTTTATCCAATTCTATTTTTTTCAATTCATGACTTTCAATTGCTAATTTTACAAAAATGTATTTTTATCAAACAATTGTTTGTAACTATGTTGAATTGCTTATTTTGACAATTATGGGTATTTTCACTTTAGATCATATATTCATATACATACAATTAGATCTACAAACATTTACTAATAATTTTCAATAAAATGAAAAATAATAGAATTCTTTCTAAAATTGATTACAAATTGATTATGTGTAATTTTTACTAGAGATTTTTCCATTGAAGTTCAAGATGGTAAGTTCTAATCATGGTGATTTTGATAGGATTTTTATTTATTTATTCAAGTCATGTGTCGCGAGCCGTAATCTTAGAAATCACCTTGTTAATATTTATGAGGGTATAACTAAATAGAATGTTGCAAAACTTCTAATAGACAAAAAGGATTAGAACCCTCTTAGCCTAAACAACTCAGTAAGACTAAGAGGATACTCCAACTAATCTGTAACGGGATCCAGGCTAGATCTGGATTTCGGAAAACCCGGATAGTGACAGCCTACTGTCTAGACTTCCGGTCTAGAAATAGGGACCCGTTACGGGTGAACGGTCCGCTTTACGAACGGTCAGTATTTTGACAGGTACTTAACCCTGCCACTACCATTTGTTCTTCCTCTTTTCCCACAACTGTTTTGTGCACGCATAGCTGAGTGAAAGAATGGTGAGTTAGTGCTCGGGTGAGAGGTGATAGTGTGTCCAGATTTTAGAGTGGTTTGAGATGGCGGAGGGAGATATCCGGAAGACTTTGGTCACTGGCCGGATGGAATGTCCAACCATTCCGGAAAGGTTGAAAGACAAATCCCAGCTAGAGGATGACCTTAGTGAGATAGGGTGTGTCGGGTTGTTCATGCGGCCATGGACCGTAAAGAATGACCGGATGATCCAGGAGTTGATAGTAGGAGCGTCAAACTAGTATGAGTTGACGGTGAGAGGAAGGCCTCAAACCTGGACTGATGAAGTCTGGGCTAAAGTCTACGGATTTCCGAAGAAGGGATCCGGTTTAGCTTCCCGGACGGACAAGTTTACGGTAGGAAAATTCAAGAATGCTACCCATTCTAAGGAAGGGTATGCGATTAGTGACTGCCTAGATCCACGACATAGGCATGTCCTAGAGTTCCTGATCCCTATCATGTATTCGGAAAAGCCTACCCAGGTTACGGTTACCATAGCAAACACCATATTTGGTGCTTTTGAGGGTAGACCAGTCAGTTTGAGCAAGGTGATTGAATCTGTAGTCGCCAAGCTTGCCGCCAACGTGGGAAAGGGAAAGACCAGCCCCATAGGGTCGTATCTTTTCCATCTCTACCACCACGCAGAGCTTCTCAGTGATGCGGAAATAGTGGAGTACAACACCGGAGCAACTATCCTCCAATACGACCTGACAGAAGAAGTGACGGCGGAGCAACCGCTGGTGGAAGAGGAGGAGGATCCGGAAGAGGACGAGCAACCTTTGGAGCGGAGGCACCGGAAGTCGATGGATCCAACATCGCGAGGAAAGCTTCCGGCTCAACAAAGGATCTCCGAAGAGGAGGAAGGAAACATATCCGGGTTCTTCAAAACCGGATTCAACTGGGTACTCCAAGCACAAGAGTACCACGAGAGCCTGACGGATCTACTCAGGAGGATAGGCCAGGAATTGAAGACGGAACCAGAAGACATCCTCGACGCATTGAAGAAACTTCCAAATCCGGAAGTCCTCGAGTGGAAGGACACGCAGATCATAACCCTGGAGAAGGAGAAAGCGGATCTTCAGGCAAGACTCAGCTGGGCGCAAGGGGAGATGGCTGCAACGAAGCAAAGGGAGAAGGAAGCCCTGCAGCTGCTGAAGAACTTATCCGGCTTAGTAGACAAGCTGGCAGACATGGTCATGAAGGCGGCTCTAACCCAGAGCCGGTTGACCGAAGAAGGGCACCTCACCGGGTCCAAGGTCATTCGGATACTCGTGGACTTCTCCTCACGGATGGAGCTCACACTCAAGGAGATGAGGCAGTTGCTTGGACGAATCGACCCCGACCAGATAATGGACTTCTCCAACTTTCCGGAGATCCATTTCAACACGGAGACACCCATTAAGCTCACTGCTTCAATGCCGCTATCTTCAAAACCGGAAGCCCTGTGGGAGACTCTCCGATACTCCACAGAACCCTTCTCCAAGCAGCTAGAGAAGACAATCCAGGGAAGCGTGAAGTCAACACCTGAGCCAAGCACGCAGCCGGATACAAGACGGGAGTTGGTGCCTCCAGAGATTACGGTGTCTCCACCCGTCCCAGTGTTCAAACCTTCCGGAAAAGGAGTCGTTGCCGACACCTCACACCTAAGCCTGTTAGCTCGTGGCCAACTGATAGAGCGGATTGGGGGGTTGTTGAATCCGGACCAGTCTCATCCAGAGGAGTTCAAGCATATAGCAGAGGAGCAGCAACCAAGGAAGGAGATCGAGCCCATCGTGTTGGATGAGACGTCTCCAGGCGAGGAGAACGAGAGGGAGATAACTCACATTGAGAAATCTGAGGAGGAAGAGTATTGAACCGGATCGGAGGACAACGACGAAGAAGAAGCGGAATACTCTCCTCTGGAAATTCGGAAGATATAGACCCGAGCGGCGTTACGGATGACCCCCATCAAGGCCACCCCGAAGGCAACTCCAAGGTCATCCACACAAGCACCAGCAAGTCAAGGCGGGAGTAGCTAGAAGAAAGCGCGGAAGGGGAAGTAGATAGGATCTTTCTTTAGGCAGATAGGATTTTAATTTTGAATCGGATCCGGATTTCCAGGTGTGGGACCGGGTTTCGGGTTTGTAGGATCTCACTTTTCCGGATTTCTCGGGGAGTTTGTGAGTGGTCACCTGGATTTCCGGGTGGCCTTTTTGCCTTTTTGGCTTTGGTTGTTTTTGGAGTTTTAAAGTGTGAGGCGAGTTTGTTGCCTCTCATTCCATCCTAGCATTATAGGCTTTATCTTGTTATCCTTTCTTTAATCTGAGCCACCAAGTGGACCCTCAAGGATTGATCTGTCGTATATCCAACTTCCTTGTATTTCCTTGTGAGTGTGTAAAGTGTTAGAACGGAGGAGGAAAGGAGGAATCCGGATCTAAGAAGACTTGGAGCTAAGTTGAGTGGAACGTTTGTGACGAAGTCTAGACTACTGATTTTGGTCTTGAGCACGTGTCTTTAAACTCTTGGAACGGGAATCCGATTAGGAGTGGTGTGGGTGCAGATCCGGAATGCCAAGGAGGGTTCCATGCGGAGATAAGCAACCACCAATGGAAGAAACCCCATATCACTTACCGGAAGGTCAGCCAAACCCTAGGATCTGTCTAGTGAACAACTTACAATCTCCATCTGGGTTCCTGTTTCTGTTGGTCTGTTGTTGTAGTGGAGAAGACTTGTTATGGATCTGTGTGACTTGCCTCCTGGGTTGGCCATCTAGAAGGTTGTAAGAGTGTTTCCGGTCAATCCAGTACAGCAGTTGGTCTAAGCGTGTGTTTTGTTGTTTTGAGAGAGAAGAGAGAGTGAGGAATACGAGTGGTGAGTCCCTACCCCTCTATACAATCAACGGCGGACCCTCTGAGGGTAAAACAGAGGTACCAAAAACCAATGTTGTGGTGTGAGAAGACGGATCCGGATTCCGGATTGCAGTGGATCTGGATTGAATTCCGGAAGAGTAGTGCTCTGGAAGAGAGAAAGGAAGAGAGAGGAGTGCTTAAGTCGGTAGAACGGATAATCGAGGCTTGCAACAACATACTAGAATCCCCTGGGACGATATTTCGAGTTAGTTTACACGTTTGGGTGTTGTAAATGGTATTTACCGCACGCTACGCGTACAACATCATGTTTTTTGTATCATTTTTGAAACTAGAATTTTTTTTTTTCTAAAGTCAAATATATCTATAGCCCTTGATGTACAGAGTATTCACAAAGAGAAATTCTTAAATTCTATACCATACAAATATAGTGAACAATCACAAGAATCCACAACCAATTAAGTGAATGAAAAAAAAGACCTAGTGTATTTGAATGTAATTATTTGTATTCACTTGTTCAAAATTTGAACACCTAATCTTTTAGGTTTTTTCCTACCCTTTTGACTCATGCCAAAAAAAATATCTTAACATTTTGTCCACCTTTTCCTAACATAAGATTGACTACAAATATTCATTATTTAATTTATTTTTGCAATATTACAAATACACACATATACACACTAATATATATATATATATATATATATATATATATATATATATATATATATATATATATATATATATATATATATATATATATATATAAACATCTGAAAATAAAAAAGTACTCCAATTATGTAGATATCTCACTCAAAATGATTTAATTAAGAATGTAATGAGATTTTCCAATTTAAAAAAAATTATAATAAAAAAATTAAAGAAGACACATTTTGTTCTTATAGGCCTAGAAAGATTAACCCCTAAAGTTCCTTGACTACTTCATCACCAAAAACTCTCAAAAATTGCCATTTCTAATACAAGTACCAAATTTTTGAAAAATGTCATTTTTGGACACATGTAACCATAGGATCTTGTAGTACACTAGATTGAGAAGAACATGTAGGAAAAAAAATAGTAAGTAGAAAGATGTAGAGAATGATTCAAAATACTAAGTTGTCAACAATTTATTAATGGAATTGAAAAATGCCAATTTTGATGGTTGTAATGTTGTAATAAACAATCTACATCTAATGTTTTTATTTTTTTCAAAAAATAATGAAAATTGAGTTAAATAAAGGACTTCAAAGTTTATTTTAGAATGGGGATTCCATAACTACCTGCAAACTAAAACATCTCATAACTTTTGACTCATTGATCAGAATGGAATGATTCAAAGCTTTCTATGTAAATATAAATCTAGAGAACGGATTTCAAATTTTGTTTTTGAAAAAAATGATTTTTTCAGATTTGTCCAGACTGCCTGAGTTGAGAAACAAACTACATATTAGGCCATAACTTTTGACTCATATTTCCAAATGCCTTGAAATTTACTGCACATGAAAGATATTCCCCGTCCACATCTTCTTTCAAAATTTGGGCCAAAAACATGAAAATCTCTAGTCACACATACCTAACTCCAAAAGTTATGTTGCCAAAAAACACACCTTGGTCCTTTAGGGGTTAAGGTTTTAATAAAATATGTGTTCTTCTTTTTGTTTCTCAATGTGCATTAACTACAAATTTTGAAGTTCAAATTATCATTGATTTTTTTATAGCCTTAAATTAGCTAGGACAAAAACAAATGGTTCTTTTAGTGCAAATTTGATGGAAATATTGGAAATGTCTAGTACAAAAGTAGTATGTACAATTCAAACATTTGGTATGCCTATAATGCATGATGAAAATTGACGTACCAACAATGCTATTTAATTCACAAACATAGAGACGAGAGCCTAGGAACCTTGAATCTACTTGTAGGTACATGTACATACAACCATTTGAAAGTGTTTATAACATGTGTGCCTATAATGTAGGTACACTAGAAAGGGAAGAATCTATAACATAGGGACCTATAATCATAGAAGAAGTCTATAATGTAGACTCCTAGGCTCAAGGTCTCATAGACTCTTATGCTCACATGATAGCACTCCTTGTTGATGTACCATAGTATGCATTATGCAATTGCCCCACTACAAGTTGTGTTTCTCCAACCACCCTTCACTTCTCAAAATTAGAGTTAGATCTACTCTCTATCACTAAATTTAAGAATCATATCAATCACTACAAGAAAACTGTGATGAACTTGTAAAAAACTACGTTTTACTCAATAGAAAAGTGTGGGCTAGATTTTGTTGAGTTCTCCCTTCATAATGCAAAATTCTCCATTTTAGCATTTCAACACAAAATTTGACAACTGAAATGCAAAATTATGTGTGACAAAGGGAGATCTCAACAAAATCTAGCCCACACTTTTTTGCTGAGAAAAACGCAATTTTTGACAAGTTCAACACAATTTTCTTCTAGTGAATGGACCTTCAAACAAATTTCATGTATGAGGGAATTGATTCATAAAATAAAGTCATTGCAAAATAGAAAGAGTGTCTGACAAACTTGAAGACCTATTAAATCCTCATTTAGCTTAAAATTCGCATGCCATAGTCCCATCGAGATATGACATCCATTGAAAATCAATGTAGTGAATAATGTCAACAAATCAAGCTCTAGTGACACAATATTCAACTTCTTTCAATCAACCTATTATATCTCGACCAAAAAGTCAAGCTTTTCAACTGAAAAAAAGAAGAAATCTTAAAATCCTCTAGGAATTCCAATGTTGCATATACCATCCTCAAACACTTAAAATCTTCAAATCCTAGCAATTGCAAACATAACATGTTGCCAATGCCAAACAAAATCTCCTTCCAATCATTGGATTCTTCCAAATTCAACATAAAATGTATTTCCGATTGTCAAAGCTACTAAGGCACACTCTTCATCTTCTAGACAACTTAGTATTAAAGCAAACCTCTAAAAAATAAACCATCCAAAGTAAATAATCAAAATCAATAATCATCATAACCATGAGATTTCCAAACTTGCAAATATACCCATCACCATCATTACACCATCAAGCCTACAAATTGCAAACAAAAAAAACTCAAAATTGTACCTTTCTAAGCAGTCATTCAATCCATTCTTCACATCCCTGGAAATCCAATGACATAAGCGATGTCAACGATTCAAGGTCAAAATCCTCAATCTTTCATTTCTTGCAATCATTCAAGTAGAGCTTCCCTAGTGATACCAACTTCCCCCATCCATGAGGCACGCTCTCCAAATCCTCACATCCTTCAAAGTGGAGACTCTTCCATGCCTTGAGATTCTCAAATGATGCATGTCCCACCATCAACTTGTCGCAATCTCTAAACCTAAGCCTTTCCAAAGATGTCATCTTGGCTATGGTTGGTGGAATTTGTTGTAGTTGTTTCCATCCTTGGAAAGTCCATGAGGTAAGTGATGTCAAGGATTCAAGGTCAAAATCCTCAATCTTTCATTTCTTGCAATCATCCAAGTAGAGCTTCCCTAGTGATGCCAACTTCCCCCATCCATGAGGCACGCTCTCCAAAGCCTCACATCCTTCAAAGTGGAGGCTCCTCCATGCCTTGAGATTTTCAAATGAAGGATGGTCGACCATCATCTTGTTGCAATCTTGAAAACTAAGGGATTCCAAAGATGTCATGTTGGCTATGGTTGGTGGAATTTGTTGTAGTTGTTTCCATCCTTGGAAAGTCCATGAGGTAAGTGATGTCAAGGATTCAAGGTTTGACTCCTCAATCCTTCATTTCTTGCAATCATCCAAGTAGAGCTTCCCTAGTGATGCCAACTTCCCCCATCCATGAGGCACGCTGTCCAAAGCCTCACATCCTTCAAAGTGGAGACTCTTCCATGCCTTGAGATTTTCATATGAAGGATGGTCGCCCATCAACTTGTGGCAATCCTGAAAACTAAGGGATTCCAAAGATGTCATGTTGGCTATGGTTGGTGGAATTTGTTGTAGTTGTTTCCATCCTTGGAAAGTCCATGAGGTAAGTGATGTCAAGGATTCAAGGTCTAACTCCTCAATCTTTCATTTCTTGCAATCATCCAAGTAGAGCTTCCCTAGTGATGCCAACTTCCCCCATCCATGAGGCACGCTCTCCAAAGCCTCACATCCTTCAAAGTGGAGGCTCTTCCATGCCTTGAGATTTTCAAATGAAGGATGGTCGACCATCATCTTGTTGCAATCTTGAAAACTAAGGGATTCCAAAGATGTCATGTTGGCTATGGTTGGTGGAATTTGTTGTAGTTGTTTCCATCCTTGGAAAGTCCATGAGGTAAGTGATGTCAAGGATTCAAGGTCAAAATCCTCAATCTTTCATTTCTTGCAATCATCCAAGTAGGGCTCCCCCAGTGATGCCAACTTCCGCCATCCATGAGGCACGCTCTCCAAAGCCTCACATCCTTCAAAGTGGAGACTCTTCCATGCCTTGAGATTTTCAAATGAAGGATGGTCGCCCATCAACTTGTCGCAATCTTGAAACCCCAGGGATTCCAAAGATGTCATGTTGGCTATGGTTGGTAGAATTTGTTGTAGTTGTTTCCATCCTTGGAAAGTCCATGAGGTAAGTGATGTCAAGGATTCAAGGTCTAACTCCTCAATCTTTCATTTCTTGCAATCATCCAAGTAGAGCTTCCCTAGTGATGCCAACTTCCCCCATCCATGAGGCACGCTCTCCAAAGCCTCACATCCTTCAAAGTGGAGGCTCTTCCATGCCTTGAGATTTTCAAATGAAGGATGGTCGACCATCATCTTGTTGCAATCTTGAAGACTAAGGGATTCCAAAGATGTCATGTTGGCTATGGTTGGTGGAATTTGTTGTAGTTGTTTCCATCCTTGGAAAGTCCATGAGGTAAGTGATGTCAAGGATTCAAGGTCAAAATCCTCAATCTTTCATTTCTTGCAATCATCCAAGTAGAGCTTCCCTAGTGATGCCAACTTCGGCCATCCATGAGGCACGCTCTCCAAAGCCTCACATCCTTCAAAGTGGAGACTCTTCCATGCCTTGAGATTTTCAAATGAAGGATGGTCGCCCATCAACTTCTTGCAACCTTCAAAAGTTAGAGATTGCAAAGATGTCATGTTGGCTATGGTTGGTGGAATTTGTTGTAGTTGTTTCCATCCTTGGAAAGTCCATGAGGTAAGTGATGTCAAGGATTCAAGGTCAAAATCCTCAATCTTTCATTTCTTGCAATCATCCAAGTAGGGCTCCCCTAGTGATGCCAACTTCCCCCATCCATGAGGCACGCTCTCCAAAGCCTCACATCCTTCAAAGTGGAGACTCTTCCATGCCTTGAGATTTTCAAATGAAGGATGGTCGCCCATCAACTTGTCGCAATCTTGAAAACTAAGGGATTCCAAAGATGTCATGTTGGCTATGGTTGGTGGAATTTATTGTAGTTGTTTCCATCCTTGGAAAGTCCATGAGGTAAGTGATGTCAAGGATTCAAGGTCAAAATCCTCAATCCTTCATTTCTTGCAATCATCCAAGTAGAGCTTCCCTAGTGATGCCAACTTCCCCCATCCATGAGGCACGCTGTCCAAAGCCTCACATCCTTCAAAGTGGAGACTCTTCCATGCCTTGAGATTTTCATATGAAGGATGGTCGCCCATCAACTTGTGGCAACCTTGAAAACTAAGGGATTCCAAAGATGTCATGTTGGCTATGGTTGGTGGAATTTGTTGTAGTTGTTTCCATCCTTGGAAAGTCCATGAGGTAAGTGATGTCAAGGATTCAAGGTCTAACTCCTCAATCTTTCATTTCTTGCAATCATCCAAGTAGAGCTTCCCTAGTGATGCCAACTTCCCCCATCCATGAGGCACGCTCTCCAAAGCCTCACATCCTTCAAAGTGGAGGCTCTTCCATGCCTTGAGATTTTCAAATGAAGGATGGTCGACCATCATCTTGTTGCAATCTTGAAAACTAAGGGATTCCAAAGATGTCATGTTGGCTATGGTTCGTGGAATTTGTTGTAGTTGTTTCCATCCTTGGAAAGTCCATGAGGTAAGTGATGTCAAGGATTCAAGGTCAAAATCTTCAATCTTTCATTTCTTGCAATCACTCAAGTAGAGCTTCCCTAGTGATGCCAACTTCCCCCATCCATGAGGCACGCTCTCCAAAGCCTCACATCCTTCAAAGTGGAGGCTCTTCCATGCCTTGAGATTTTCAAATGAAGAATGGTCGCCCATCAACTTGTCACAACCTTGAAAACTAAGGGATTCCAAAGATGTCATGTTGGCTATGGTTGGTGGAATTTGTTGTAGTTGTTTCCATCCTTGGAAAGTCCATGAGGTAAGTGATGTCAAGGATTCAAGGTCTAACTCCTCAATCTTTCATTTCTTGCAATCATCCAAGTACGGCTCCCCCAGTGATGCCAACTTCCGCCATCCATGAGGCACGCTCTCCAAAGCCTCACATCCTTCAAAGTGGAGACTCTTCCATGCCTTGAGATTTTCAAATGAAGGATGGTCGCCCATCAACTTGTCGCAATCTTGAAACCCCAGGGATTCCAAAGATGTCATGTTGGCTATGGTTGGTGGAATTTGTTGTAGTTGTTTCCATCCTTGGAAAGTCCATGAGGTAAGTGATGTCAAGGATTCAAGGTCTAACTTCTCAATCTTTCATTTCTTGCAATCATCCAAGTAGAGCTTCCCTAGTGATGCCAACTTCCCCCATCCATGAGGCACGCTCTCCAAAGCCTCACATCCTTCAAAGTGGAGGCTCTTCCATGCCTTGAGATTTTCAAATGAAGGATGGTCGACCATCATCTTGTTGCAATCTTGAAGACTAAGGGATTCCAAAGATGTCATGTTGGCTATGGTTGGTGGAATTTGTTGTAGTTGTTTCCATCCTTGGAAAGTCCATGAGGTAAGTGATGTCAAGGATTCAAGGTCAAAATCCTCAATCTTTCATTTCTTGCAATCATCCAAGTAGAGCTTCCCTAGTGATGCCAACTTCGGCCATCCATGAGGCACGCTCTCCAAAGCCTCACATCCTTTAAAGTGGAGGCTCTTCCATGCCTTGAGATTTTCAAATGAAGGATGGTCGCCCATCAACTTCTTGCAACCTTCAAAAGTTAGAGATTGCAAAGATGTCATGTTGGCTATGGTTGGTGGAATTTGTTGTAGTTGTTTCCATCCTTGGAAAGTCCATGAGGTAAGTGATGTCAAGGATTCAAGGTCAAAATCCTCAATCTTTCATTTCTTGCAATCATCCAAGTAGGGCTCCCCTAGTGATGCCAACTTCCCCCATCCATGAGGCACGCTCTCCAAAGCCTCACATCCTTCAAAGTGGAGACTCTTCCATGCCTTGAGATTTTCAAATGAAGGATGGTCGCCCATCAACTTGTCGCAATCTTGAAACCCCAGGGATTCCAAAGATGTCATGTTGGCTATGGTTGGTGGAATTTGTTGGAGTTGTTTCCATCCTTGGAAAGTCCATGAGGTAAGTGATGTCAAGGATTCAAGGTCTAACTCCTCAATCTTTCGTTTCTTGCAATCATCCAAGTAGAGCTTCCCTAGTGATGCCAACTTCCGCCATCCATGAGGCACGCTCTCCAAAGCCTCACATCCTTCAAAGTGGAGACTCTTCCATGCCTTGAGATTTTCAAATGAAGGATGGTCGCCCATCAACTTGTCGCAATCTTGAAACCCCAGGGATTCCAAAGATGTCATGTTGGCTATGGTTGGTGGAATTTGTTGTAGTTGTTTCCATCCTTGGAAAGTCCATGAGGTAAGTGATGTCAAGGATTCAAGGTCTAACTCCTCAATCTTTCGTTTCTTGCAATCATCCAAGTAGAGCTTCCCTAGTGATGCCAACTTCGGCCATCCATTAGGCACGCTCTCCAAAGCCTCACATCCTTCAAAGTGGAGACTCTTCCATGCCTTGAGATTTTCAAATGAAGGATGGTCGCCCATCAACTTGTCGCAATCTTGAAACCCCAGGGATTCCAAAGATGTCATGTTGGCTATGGTTGGTGGAATTTGTTGTAGTTGTTTCCATCCTTGGAAAGTCCATGAGGTAAGTGATGTCAAGGATTCAAGGTCTAACTCCTCAATCTTTCGTTTCTTGCAATCATCCAAGTAGAGCTTCCCTAGTGATGCCAACTTCCGCCATCCATGAGGCACGCTCTCCAAAGCCTCACATCCTTCAAAGTGGAGGCTCTTCCATGCCTTGAGATTTTCAAATGAAGGATGGTCGCCCATCAACTTGTCGCAATCTTGAAACCCCAGGGATTCCAAAGATGTCATGTTGGCTATGGTTGGTGGAATTTGTTGTAGTTGTTTCCATCCTTGGAAAGTCCATGAGGTAAGTGATGTCAAGGATTCAAGGTCAAAATCCTCAATCTTTCATTTCTTGCAATCATCCAAGTAGGGCTCCCCCAGTGATGCCAACTTCCGCCATCCATGAGGCACGCTCTCCAAAGCCTCACATCCTTCAAAGTGGAGACTCTTCCATGCCTTGAGATTTTCAAATGAAGGATGGTCGCCCATCAACTTGTCGCAATCTTGAAACCCCAGGGATTCCAAAGATGTCATGTTGGCTATGGTTGGTGGAATTTGTTGTAGTTGTTTCCATCCTTGGAAAGTCCATGAGGTAAGTGATGTCAAGGATTCAAGGTCTAACTTCTCAATCTTTCATTTCTTGCAATCATCCAAGTAGAGCTTCCCTAGTGATGCCAACTTCCCCCATCCATGAGGCACGCTCTCCAAAGCCTCACATCCTTCAAAGTGGAGGCTCTTCCATGCCTTGAGATTTTCAAATGAAGGATGGTCGACCATCATCTTGTTGCAATCTTGAAAACTAAGGGATTCCAAAGATGTCATGTTGGCTATGGTTGGTGGAATTTGTTGTAGTTGTTTCCATCCTTGGAAAGTCCATGAGGTAAGTGATGTCAAGGATTCAAGGTCAAAATCCTCAATTTTTCATTTCTTGCAATCATCCAAGTAGGGCTCCCCCAGTGATGCCAACTTCCGCCATCCATGAGGCACGCTCTCCAAAGCCTCACATCCTTCAAAGTGGAGACTCTTCCATGCCTTGAGATTTTCAAATGAAGGATGGTCGCCCATCAACTTGTCGCAATCTTGAAACCCCAGGGATTCCAAAGATGTCATGTTGGCTATGGTTGGTGGAATTTGTTGTAGTTGTTTCCATCCTTGGAAAGTCCATGAGGTAAGTGATGTCAAGGATTCAAGGTCTAACTCCTCAATCTTTCATTTCTTGCAATCATCCAAGTAGAGCTTCCCTAGTGATGCCAACTTCCCCCATCCATGAGGCACGCTCTCCAAAGCCTCACATCCTTCAAAGTGGAGGCTCTTCCATGCCTTGAGATTTTCAAATGAAGGATGGTCGACCATCATCTTGTTGCAATCTTGAAGACTAAGGGATTCCAAAGATGTCATGTTGGCTATGGTTGGTGGAATTTGTTGTAGTTGTTTCCATCCTTGGAAAGTCCATGAGGTAAGTGATGTCAAGGATTCAAGGTCTAACTTCTCAATCTTTCATTTCTTGCAATCATCCAAGTAGAGCTTCCCTAGTGATGCCAACTTCCCCCATCCATGAGGCACGCTCTCCAAAGCCTCACATCCTTCAAAGTGGAGGCTCTTCCATGCCTTGAGATTTTCAAATGAAGGATGGTCGACCATCATCTTGTTGCAATCTTGAAAACTAAGGGATTCCAAAGATGTCATGTTGGCTATGGTTGGTGGAATTTGTTGTAGTTGTTTCCATCCTTGGAAAGTCCATGAGGTAAGTGATGTCAAGGATTCAAGGTCAAAATCCTCAATCTTTCATTTCTTGCAATCATCCAAGTAGGGCTCCCCTAGTGATGCCAACTTCCCCCATCCATGAGGCACGCTCTCCAAAGCCTCACATCCTTCAAAGTGGAGACTCTTCCATGCCTTGAGATTTTCAAATGAAGGATGGTCGCCCATCAACTTGTCGCAATCTTGAAACCCCAGGGATTCCAAAGATGTCATGTTGGCTATGGTTGGTGGAATTTGTTGGAGTTGTTTCCATCCTTGGAAAGTCCATGAGGTAAGTGATGTCAAGGATTCAAGGTCTAACTCCTCAATCTTTCGTTTCTTGCAATCATCCAAGTAGAGCTTCCCTAGTGATGCCAACTTCCGCCATCCATGAGGCACGCTGTCCAAAGCCTCACATCCTTCAAAGTGGAGACTCTTCCATGCCTTGAGATTTTCAAATGAAGGATGGTCGACCATCATCTTGTTGCAATCTTGAAAACTAAGGGATTCCAAAGATGTCATGTTGGCTATGGTTGGTGGAATTTGTTGTAGTTGTTTCCATCCTTGGAAAGTCCATGAGGTAAGTGATGTCAAGGATTCAAGGTCTAACTCCTCAATCTTTCATTTCTTGCAATCATCCAAGTAGAGCTTCCCTAGTGATGCCAACTTCCCCCATCCATGAGGCACGCTCTCCAAAGCCTCACATCCTTCAAAGTGGAGGCTCTTCCATGCCTTGAGATTTTCAAATGAAGGATGGTCGACCATCATCTTGTTGCAATCTTGAAAACTAAGGGATTCCAAAGATGTCATGTTGGCTATGGTTGGTGGAATTTGTTGTAGTTGTTTCCATCCTTGGAAAGTCCATGAGGTAAGTGATGTCAAGGATTCAAGGTCAAAATCCTCAATCTTTCATTTCTTGCAATCATCCAAGTAGGGCTCCCCTAGTGATGCCAACTTCCCCCATCCATGAGGCACGCTCTCCAAAGCCTCACATCCTTCAAAGTGGAGACTCTTCCATGCCTTGAGATTTTCAAATGAAGGATGGTCGCCCATCAACTTGTCGCAATCTTGAAACCCCAGGGATTCCAAAGATGTCATGTTGGCTATGGTTGGTGGAATTTGTTGGAGTTGTTTCCATCCTTGGAAAGTCCATGAGGTAAGTGATGTCAAGGATTCAAGGTCTAACTCCTCAATCTTTCGTTTCTTGCAATCATCCAAGTAGAGCTTCCCTAGTGATGCCAACTTCCGCCATCCATGAGGCACGCTGTCCAAAGCCTCACATCCTTCAAAGTGGAGACTCTTCCATGCCTTGAGATTTTCAAATGAAGGATGGTCGACCATCATCTTGTTGCAATCTTGAAAACTAAGGGATTCCAAAGATGTCATGTTGGCTATGGTTGGTGGAATTTGTTGTAGTTGTTTCCATCCTTGGAAAGTCCATGAGGTAAGTGATGTCAAGGATTCAAGGTCTAACTCCTCAATCTTTCATTTCTTGCAATCATCCAAGTAGAGCTTCCCTAGTGATGCCAACTTCCCCCATCCATGAGGCACGCTCTCCAAAGCCTCACATCCTTCAAAGTGGAGACTCTTCCATGCCTTGAGATTTTCAAATGAAGGATGGTCGCCCATCAACTTGTCGCAATCTTGAAACCCCAGGGATTCCAAAGATGTCATGTTGGCTATGGTTGGTGGAATTTGTTGTAGTTGTTTCCATCCTTGGAAAGTCCATGAGGTAAGTGATGTCAAGGATTCAAGGTCTAACTCCTCAATCTTTCGTTTCTTGCAATCATCCAAGTAGAGCTTCCCTAGTGATGCCAACTTCCCCCATCCATGAGGCACGCTCTCCAAAGCCTCACATCCTTCAAAGTGGAGACTCTTCCATGCCTTGAGATTTTCAAATGAAGGATGGTCGCCCATCAACTTGTCGCAATCTTGAAACCCCAGGGATTCCAAAGATGTCATGTTGGCTATGGTTGGTGGAATTTGTTGTAGTTGTTTCCATCCTTGGAAAGTCCATGAGGTAAGTGATGTCAAGGATTCAAGGTCTAACTCCTCAATCTTTCGTTTCTTGCAATCATCCAAGTAGAGCTTCCCTAGTGATGCCAACTTCCGCCATCCATGAGGCACGCTCTCCAAAGCCTCACATCCTTCAAAGTGGAGACTCTTCCATGCCTTGAGATTTTCAAATGAAGGATGGTCGCCCATCAACTTGTCGCAATCTTGAAACCCCAGGGATTCCAAAGATGTCATGTTGGCTATGGTTGGTGGAATTTGTTGTAGTTGTTTCCATCCTTGGAAAGTCCATGAGGTAAGTGATGTCAAGGATTCAAGGTCAAAATCCTCAATCCTACATTTCTTGCAATCATCCAAGTAGAGCTTCCCTAGTGATGCCAACTTCCCCCATCCATGAGGCACGCTCTCCAAAGCCTCACATCCTTCAAAGTGGAGACTCTTCCATGCCTTGAGATTTTCATATGAAGGATGGTCGCCCATCAACTTGTCGCAATCTTGAAACCCCAGGGATTCCAAAGATGTCATGTTGGCTATGGTTGGTGGAATTTGTTGTAGTTGTTTCCATCCTTGGAAAGTCCATGAGGTAAGTGATGTCAAGGATTCAAGGTCTAACTCCTCAATCTTTCATTTCTTGCAATCATCCAAGTAGAGCTTCCCTAGTGATGCCAACTTCCCCCATCCATGAGGCACGCTCTCCAAAGCCTCACATCCTTCAAAGTGGAGACTCTTCCATGCCTTGAGATTTTCAAATGAAGGATGGTCGCCCATCAACTTGTGGCAATCTTGAAAACTAAGGGATTGCAAAGATGTCATGTTGGCTATGGTTGGTGGAATTTGTTGTAGTTGTTTCCATCCTTGGAAAGTCCATGAGGTAAGTGATGTCAAGGATTCAAGGTCAAAATCCTCAATCTTTCATTTCTTGCAATCATCCAAGTAGGGCTCCCCTAGTGATGCCAACTTCCCCCATCCATGAGGCACGCTCTCCAAAGCCTCACATCCTTCAAAGTGGAGACTCTTCCATGCCTTGAGATTTTCAAATCAAGGATGGTCGCCCATCAACTTGTCGCAATCTTGAAACCCCAGGGATTCCAAAGATGTCATGTTGGCTATGGTTGGTGGAATTTGTTGTAGTTGTTTCCATCCTTGGAAAGTCCATGAGGTAAGTGATGTCAAGGATTCAAGGTCTAACTCCTCAATCTTTCGTTTCTTACAATCGTCCAAGTAGAGCTTCCCTAGTGATGCCAACTTCCGCCATCCATGAGGCACGCTCTCCAAAGCCTCACATCCTTCAAAGTGGAGACTCTTCCATGCCTTGAGATTTTCAAATGAAGGATGGTCGCCCATCAACTTGTCGCAATCTTGAAACCCCAGGGATTCCAAAGATGTCATGTTGGCTATGGTTGGTGGAATTTGTTGTAGTTGTTTCCATCCTTGGAAAGTCCATGAGGTAAGTGATGTCAAGGATTCAAGGTCTAACTCCTCAATCTTTCATTTCTTGCAATCATCCAAGTAGAGCTTCCCTAGTGATGCCAACTTCCCCCATCCATGAGGCACGCTCTCCAAAGCCTCACATCCTTCAAAGTGGAGACTCTTCCATGCCTTGAGATTTTCAAATGAAGGATGGTCGCCCATCAACTTGTCGCAATCTTGAAACCCCAGGGATTCCAAAGATGTCATGTTGGCTATGGTTGGTGGAATTTGTTGTAGTTGTTTCCATCCTTGGAAAGTCCATGAGGTAAGTGATGTCAAGGATTCAAGGTCTAACTCCTCAATCTTTCGTTTCTTGCAATCATCCAAGTAGAGCTTCCCTAGTGATGCCAACTTCCCCCATCCATGAGGCACGCTCTCCAAAGCCTCACATCCTTCAAAGTGGAGACTCTTCCATGCCTTGAGATTTTCAAATGAAGGATGGTCGCCCATCAACTTGTCGCAATCTTGAAACCCCAGGGATTCCAAAGATGTCATGTTGGCTATGGTTGGTGGAATTTGTTGTAGTTGTTTCCATCCTTGGAAAGTCCATGAGGTAAGTGATGTCAAGGATTCAAGGTCTAACTCCTCAATCTTTCGTTTCTTGCAATCATCCAAGTAGAGCTTCCCTAGTGATGCCAACTTCCGCCATCCATGAGGCACGCTCTCCAAAGCCTCACATCCTTCAAAGTGGAGACTCTTCCATGCCTTGAGATTTTCAAATGAAGGATGGTCGCCCATCAACTTGTCGCAATCTTGAAACCCCAGGGATTCCAAAGATGTCATGTTGGCTATGGTTGGTGGAATTTGTTGTAGTTGTTTCCATCCTTGGAAAGTCCATGAGGTAAGTGATGTCAAGGATTCAAGGTCAAAATCCTCAATCCTACATTTCTTGCAATCATCCAAGTAGAGCTTCCCTAGTGATGCCAACTTCCCCCATCCATGAGGCACGCTCTCCAAAGCCTCACATCCTTCAAAGTGGAGACTCTTCCATGCCTTGAGATTTTCATATGAAGGATGGTCGCCCATCAACTTGTCGCAATCTTGAAACCCCAGGGATTCCAAAGATGTCATGTTGGCTATGGTTGGTGGAATTTGTTGTAGTTGTTTCCATCCTTGGAAAGTCCATGAGGTAAGTGATGTCAAGGATTCAAGGTCTAACTCCTCAATCTTTCATTTCTTGCAATCATCCAAGTAGAGCTTCCCTAGTGATGCCAACTTCCCCCATCCATGAGGCACGCTCTCCAAAGCCTCACATCCTTCAAAGTGGAGACTCTTCCATGCCTTGAGATTTTCAAATGAAGGATGGTCGCCCATCAACTTGTGGCAATCTTGAAAACTAAGGGATTGCAAAGATGTCATGTTGGCTATGGTTGGTGGAATTTGTTGTAGTTGTTTCCATCCTTGGAAAGTCCATGAGGTAAGTGATGTCAAGGATTCAAGGTCAAAATCCTCAATCTTTCATTTCTTGCAATCATCCAAGTAGGGCTCCCCTAGTGATGCCAACTTCCCCCATCCATGAGGCACGCTCTCCAAAGCCTCACATCCTTCAAAGTGGAGACTCTTCCATGCCTTGAGATTTTCAAATCAAGGATGGTCGCCCATCAACTTGTCGCAATCTTGAAACCCCAGGGATTCCAAAGATGTCATGTTGGCTATGGTTGGTGGAATTTGTTGTAGTTGTTTCCATCCTTGGAAAGTCCATGAGGTAAGTGATGTCAAGGATTCAAGGTCTAACTCCTCAATCTTTCGTTTCTTACAATCGTCCAAGTAGAGCTTCCCTAGTGATGCCAACTTCCGCCATCCATGAGGCACGCTCTCCAAAGCCTCACATCCTTCAAAGTGGAGACTCTTCCATGCCTTGAGATTTTCAAATGAAGGATGGTCGCCCATCAACTTGTCGCAATCTTGAAACCCCAGGGATTCCAAAGATGTCATGTTGGCTATGGTTGGTGGAATTTGTTGTAGTTGTTTCCATCCTTGGAAAGTCCATGAGGTAAGTGATGTCAAGGATTCAAGGTCTAACTCCTCAATCTTTCATTTCTTGCAATCATCCAAGTAGAGCTTCCCTAGTGATGCCAACTTCCCCCATCCATGAGGCACGCTCTCCAAAGCCTCACATCCTTCAAAGTGGAGACTCTTCCATGCCTTGAGATTTTCAAATGAAGGATGGTCGCCCATCAACTTGTCGCAATCTTGAAACCCCAGGGATTCCAAAGATGTCATGTTGGCTATGGTTGGTGGAATTTGTTGTAGTTGTTTCCATCCTTGGAAAGTCCATGAGGTAAGTGATGTCAAGGATTCAAGGTCTAACTCCTCAATCTTTCGTTTCTTGCAATCATCCAAGTAGAGCTTCCCTAGTGATGCCAACTTCCCCCATCCATGAGGCACGCTCTCCAAAGCCTCACATCCTTCAAAGTGGAGACTCTTCCATGCCTTGAGATTTTCAAATGAAGGATGGTCGCCCATCAACTTGTCGCAATCTTGAAACCCCAGGGATTCCAAAGATGTCATGTTGGCTATGGTTGGTGGAATTTGTTGTAGTTGTTTCCATCCTTGGAAAGTCCATGAGGTAAGTGATGTCAAGGATTCAAGGTCTAACTCCTCAATCTTTCGTTTCTTGCAATCATCCAAGTAGAGCTTCCCTAGTGATGCCAACTTCCCCCATCCATGAGGCACGCTCTCCAAAGCCTCACATCCTTCAAAGTGGAGACTCTTCCATGCCTTGAGATTTTCAAATGAAGGATGGTCGCCCATCAACTTGTCGCAATCTTGAAACCCCAGGGATTCCAAAGATGTCATGTTGGCTATGGTTGGTGGAATTTGTTGTAGTTGTTTCCATCCTTGGAAAGTCCATGAGGTAAGTGATGTCAAGGATTCAAGGTCAAAATCCTCAATCCTTCATTTCTTGCAATCATCCAAGTAGAGCTTCCCTAGTGATGCCAACTTCCCCCATCCATGAGGCACGCTGTCCAAAGCCTCACATCCTTCAAAGTGGAGACTCTTCCATGCCTTGAGATTTTCATATGAAGGATGGTCGCCCATCAACTTGTGGCAATCCTGAGAACTAAGGGATTCCAAAGATGTCATGTTGGCTATGGTTGGTGGAATTTGTTGTAGTTGTTTCCATCCTTGGAAAGTCCATGAGGTAAGTGATGTCAAGGATTCAAGGTCAAAATCCTCAATCTTTCATTTCTTGCAATCATCCAAGTAGAGCTTCCCTAGTGATGCCAACTTCCCCCATCCATGAGGCACGCTCTCCAAAGCCTCACATCCTTCAAAGTGGAGACTCTTCCATGCCTTGAGATTTTCAAATGAAGGATGGTCGCCCATCAACTTGTCGCAATCTTGAAAACTAAGGGATTGCAAAGATGTCATGTTGGCTATGGTTGGTGGAATTTGTTGTAGTTGTTTCCATCCTTGGAAAGTCCATGAGGTAAGTGATGTCAAGGATTCAAGGTCAAAATCCTCAATCTTTCATTTCTTGCAATCATCCAAGTAGGGCTCCCCTAGTGATGCCAACTTCCCCCATCCATGAGGCTCGCTCTCCAAAGCCTCACATCCTTCAAAGTGGAGACTCTTCCATGCCTTGAGATTTTCAAATGAAGGATGGTCGACCATCAACTTGTCGCAATCTTGAAAACTAAGGGATTGCAAAGATGTCATGTTGGCTATGGTTGGTGGAATTTGTTGTAGTTGTTTCCATCCTTGGAAAGTCCATGAGGTAAGTGATGTCAAGGATTCAAGGTCAAAATCCTCAATCTTTCATTTCTTGCAATCATCCAAGTAGGGCTCCCCTAGTGATGCCAACTTCCCCCATCCATGAGGCACGCTCTCCAAAGCCTCACATCCTTCAAAGTGGAGACTCTTCCATGCCTTGAGATTTTCAAATGAAGGATGGTCGCCCATCAACTTGTGGCAATCTTGAAGACTAAGGGATTCCAAAGATGTCATGTTGGCTATGGTTGGTGGAATTTGTTGTAGTTGTTTCCATCCTTGGAAAGTCCATGAGGTAAGTGATGTCAAGGATTCAAGGTCTAACTCCTCAATCTTTCATTTCTTGCAATCACTCAAGTAGAGCTTCCCTAGTGATGCCAACTTCCCCCATCCATGAGGCACGCTCTCCAAAGCCTCACATCCTTCAAAGTGGAGACTCTTCCATGCCTTGAGATTTTCAAATGAAGAATGGTCGCCCATCAACTTGTCGCAATCTTGAAGACTAAGGGATTCCAAAGATGTCATGTTGGCTATGGTTGGTGGAATTTGTTGTAGTTGTTTCCATCCTTGGAAAGTCCATGAGGTAAGTGATGTCAAGGATTCACGGTTTGACTCCTCAATCCTTCATTTCTTGCAATCATCCAAGTAGAGCTTCCCTAGTGATGCCAACTTCCCCCATCCATGAGGCACGCTGTCCAAAGCCT
The DNA here is from genome assembly GCA_963920665.1 of Straminergon stramineum. NCBI lineage: Eukaryota > Viridiplantae > Streptophyta > Bryopsida > Hypnales > Calliergonaceae > Straminergon > Straminergon stramineum. Next base: position 6,845,095 of record OY987269.1, on the reverse strand, counting down.
CACATCCTTCAAAGTGGAGACTCTTCCATGCCTTGAGATTTTCAAATGAAGGATGCTCGACCATCAACTTGTGGCAATCTTGAAGACTAAGGGATTTCAAAGATGTCATGTTGGCTATGGTTGGTGGAATTTGTTGTAGTTGTTTCCATCCTTGGAAAGTCCATGAGGTAAGTGATGTCAAGGATTCAAGGTCAAAATCCTCAATCTTTCGTTTCTTGCAATCATCCAAGTAGAGCTTCCCTAGTGATGCCAACTTCGGCCATCCATGAGGCACGCTCTCCAAAGCCTCACATCCTTCAAAGTGGAGACTCTTCCATGCCTTGAGATTTTCAAATCAAGGATGGTCGCCCATCAACTTGTCGCAATCTTGAAACCCCAGGGATTCCAAAGATGTCATGTTGGCTATGGTTGGTGGAATTTGTTGTAGTTGTTTCCATCCTTGGAAAGTCCATGAGGTAAGTGATGTCAAGGATTCAAGGTCTAACTCCTCAATCTTTCATTACTTGCAATCATCCAAGTAGAGCTTCCCTAGTGATGCCAACTTCCGCCATCCATGAGGCACGCTCTCCAAAGCCTCACATCCTTCAAAGTGGAGACTCTTCCATGCCTTGAGATTTTCAAATGAAGGATGGTCGCCCATCAACTTGTGGCAATCTTGAAAACTAAGGGATTGCAAAGATGTCATGTTGGCTATGGTTGGTGGAATTTGTTGTAGTTGTTTCCATCCTTGGAAAGTCCATGAGGTAAGTGATGTCAAGGATTCAAGGTCAAAATCCTCAATCCTTCATTTCTTGCAATCATCCAAGTAGAGCTTCCCTAGTGATGCCAACTTCCCCCATCCATGAGGCACGCTGTCCAAAGCCTCACATCCTTCAAAGTGGAGACTCTTCCATGCCTTGAGATTTTCATATGAAGGATGGTCGCCCATCAACTTGTGGCAATCCTGAAAACTAAGGGATTCCAAAGATGTCATGTTGGCTATGGTTGGTGGAATTTGTTGTAGTTGTTTCCATCCTTGGAAAGTCCATGAGGTAAGTGATGTCAAGGATTCAAGGTCTAACTCCTCAATCTTTCATTTCTTGCAATCATCCAAGTAGAGCTTCCCTAGTGATGCCAACTTCCCCCATCCATGAGGCACGCTCTCCAAAGCCTCACATCCTTCAAAGTGGAGACTCTTCCATGCCTTGAGATTTTCAAATGAAGGATGGTCGCCCATCAACTTGTCGCAATCTTGAAAACTAAGGGATTCCAAAGATGTCATGTTGGCTATGGTTGGTGGAATTTGTTGTAGTTGTTTCCATCCTTGGAAAGTCCATGAGGTAAGTGATGTCAAGGATTCAAGGTCAAAATCCTCAATCTTTCATTTCTTGCAATCACTCAAGTAGAGCTTCCCTAGTGATGCCAACTTCCCCCATCCATGAGGCACGCTGTCCAAAGCCTCACATCCTTCAAAGTGGAGACTCTTCCATGCCTTGAGATTTTCATATGAAGGATGGTCGCCCCTCAACTTGTCGCAATCTTGAAACCCCAGGGATTCCAAAGATGTCATGTTGGCTATGGTTGGTGGAATTTGTTGTAGTTGTTTCCATCCTTGGAAAGTCCATGAGGTAAGTGATGTCAAGGATTCAAGGTCTAACTCCTCAATCTTTCATTTCTTGCAATCATCCAAGTAGAGCTTCCCTAGTGATGCCAACTTCCCTCATCCATGAGGCACGCTCTCCAAAGCCTCACATCCTTCAAAGTGGAGGCTCTTCCATGCCTTGAGATTTTCAAATGAAGGATGGTCGACCATCATCTTGTTGCAATCTTGAAAACTAAGGGATTCCAAAGATGTCATGTTGGCTATGGTTGGTGGAATTTGTTGTAGTTGTTTCCATCCTTGGAAAGTCCATGAGGTAAGTGATGTCAAGGATTCAAGGTCAAAATCCTCAATCCTTCATTTCTTGCAATCATCCAAGTAGAGCTTCCCTAGTGATGCCAACTTCCCCCATCCATGAGGCACGCTGTCCAAAGCCTCACATCCTTCAAAGTGGAGACTCTTCCATGCCTTGAGATTTTCATATGAAGGATGGTCGCCTATCAACTTGTGGCAATCCTGAAAACTAAGGGATTCCAAAGATGTCATGTTGGCTATGGTTGGTGGAATTTGTTGTAGTTGTTTCCATCCTTGGAAAGTCCATGAGGTAAGTGATGTCAAGGATTCAAGGTCAAACTCCTCAATCTTTCGTTTCTTGCAATCATCCAAGTAGAGCTTCCCTAGTGATGCCAACTTCCGCCATCCATGAGGCACGCTGTCCAAAGCCTCACATCCTTCAAAGTGGAGACTCTTCCATGCCTTGAGATTTTCAAATGAAGGATGCTCGACCATCGTGTTGATGCAATCTTGAAAACTAAGGGATTCCAAAGATGTCATGTTGGCTATGGTTGGTGGAATTTGTTGTAGTTGTTTCCATCCTTGGAAAGTCCATGAGGTAAGTGATGTCAAGGATTCAAGGTCAAAATCCTCAATCTTTCATTTCTTGCAATCATCCAAGTAGAGCTTCCCTAGTGATGCCAACTTCCGCCATCCATGAGGCACGCTCTCCAAAGCCTCACATCCTTCAAAGTGGAGACTCTTCCATGCCTTGAGATTTTCAAATGAAGGATGGTCGCCCATCAACTTGTGGCAATCTTGAAAACTAAGGGATTCCAAAGATGTCATGTTGGCTATGGTTGGTGGAATTTGTTGTAGTTGTTTCCATCCTTGGAAAGTCCATGAGGTAAGTGATGTCAAGGATTCAAGGTCTAACTCCTCAATCTTTCATTTCTTGCAATCATCCAAGTAGAGCTTCCCTAGTGATGCCAACTTCCCCCATCCATGAGGCACGCTGTCCAAAGCCTCACATCCTTCAAAGTGGAGACTCTTCCATGCCTTGAGATTTTCAAATGAAGGATGGTCGCCCATCAACTTGTCGCAATCTTGAAAACTAAGGGATTCCAAAGATGTCATGTTGGCTATGGTTGGTGGAATTTGTTGTAGTTGTTTCCATCCTTGGAAAGTCCATGAGGTAAGTGATGTCAAGGATTCAAGGTCTAACTCCTCAATCTTTCATTTCTTGCAATCATCCAAGTAGGGCTCCCCTAGTGATGCCAACTTCCCCCATCCATGAGGCACGCTCTCCAAAGCCTCACATCCTTCAAAGTGGAGACTCTTCCATGCCTTGAGATTTTCAAATGAAGGATGGTCGCCCATCAACTTGTCGCAATCTTGAAGACTAAGGGATTCCAAAGATGTCATGTTGGCTATGGTTGGTGGAATTTGTTGTAGTTGTTTCCATCCTTGGAAAGTCCATGAGGTAAGTGATGTCAAGGATTCAAGGTCAAAATCCTCAATCTTTCATTTCTTGCAATCATCCAAGTAGAGCTTCCCTAGTGATGCCAACTTCCCCCATCCATGAGGCACGCTCTCCAAAGCCTCACATCCTTCAAAGTGGAGGCTCTTCCATGCCTTGAGATTTTCAAATGAAGGATGGTCGCCCATCAACTTGTGGCAATCTTGAAAACTAAGGGATTGCAAAGATGTCATGTTGGCTATGGTTGGTGGAATTTGTTGTAGTTGTTTCCATCCTTGGAAAGTCCATGAGGTAAGTGATGTCAAGGATTCAAGGTCAAAATCCTCAATCTTTCATTTCTTGCAATCATCCAAGTAGGGCTCCCCTAGTGATGCCAACTTCCCCCATCCATGAGGCACGCTCTCCAAAGCCTCACATCCTTCAAAGTGGAGACTCTTCCATGCCTTGAGATTTTCAAATGAAGGATGGTCGCCCATCAACTTGTGGCAATCTTGAAAACTAAGGGATTGCAAAGATGTCATGTTGGCTATGGTTGGTGGAATTTGTTGTAGTTGTTTCCATCCTTGGAAAGTCCATGAGGTAAGTGATGTCAAGGATTCAAGGTCAAAATCCTCAATCTTTCATTTCTTGCAATCATCCAAGTAGGGCTCCCCTAGTGATGCCAACTTCCCCCATCCATGAGGCACGCTCTCCAAAGCCTTACATCCTTCAAAGTGGAGACTCTTCCATGCCTTGAGATTTTCAAATGAAGGATGGTCGCCCATCAACTTGTCGCAATCTTGAAGACTAAGGGATTCCAAAGATGTCATGTTGGCTATGGTTGGTGGAATTTGTTGTAGTTGTTTCCATCCTTGGAAAGTCCATGAGGTAAGTGATGTCAAGGATTCAAGGTCAAAATCCTCAATCCTTCATTTCTTGCAATCATCCAAGTAGAGCTTCCCTAGTGATGCCAACTTCCCCCATCCATGAGGCACGCTGTCCAAAGCCTCACATCCTTCAAAGTGGAGACTCTTCCATGCCTTGAGATTTTCATATGAAGGATGGTCGCCCATCAACTTGTGGCAATCCTGAAAACTAAGGGATTCCAAAGATGTCATGTTGGCTATGGTTGGTGGAATTTGTTGTAGTTGTTTCCATCCTTGGAAAGTCCATGAGGTAAGTGATGTCAAGGATTCAAGGTCAAAATCCTCAATCTTTCATTTCTTGCAATCATCCAAGTAGGGCTCCCCTAGTGATGCCAACTTCCCCCATCCATGAGGCACGCTCTCCAAAGCCTCACATCCTTCAAAGTGGAGACTCTTCCATGCCTTGAGATTTTCAAATGAAGGATGGTCGCCCATCAACTTGTGGCAATCTTGAAAACTAAGGGATTGCAAAGATGTCATGTTGGCTATGGTTGGTGGAATTTGTTGTAGTTGTTTCCATCCTTGGAAAGTCCATGAGGTAAGTGATGTCAAGGATTCAAGGTCAAAATCCTCAATCCTTCATTTCTTGCAATCATCCAAGTAGAGCTTCCCTAGTGATGCCAACTTCCCCCATCCATGAGGCACGCTGTCCAAAGCCTCACATCCTTCAAAGTGGAGACTCTTCCATGCCTTGAGATTTTCATATGAAGGATGGTCGCCCATCAACTTGTGGCAATCCTGAAAACTAAGGGATTCCAAAGATGTCATGTTGGCTATGGTTGGTGGAATTTGTTGTAGTTGTTTCCATCCTTGGAAAGTCCATGAGGTAAGTGATGTCAAGGATTCAAGGTCAAAATCCTCAATCTTTCATTTCTTGCAATCATCCAAGTAGGGCTCCCCTAGTGATGCCAACTTCCCCCATCCATGAGGCACGCTCTCCAAAGCCTCACATCCTTCAAAGTGGAGACTCTTCCATGCCTTGAGATTTTCAAATGAAGGATGGTCGCCCATCAACTTGTGGCAATCTTGAAAACTAAGGGATTGCAAAGATGTCATGTTGGCTATGGTTGGTGGAATTTGTTGTAGTTGTTTCCATCCTTGGAAAGTCCATGAGGTAAGTGATGTCAAGGATTCAAGGTCAAAATCCTCAATCTTTCATTTCTTGCAATCATCCAAGTAGGGCTCCCCTAGTGATGCCAACTTCCCCCATCCATGAGGCACGCTCTCCAAAGCCTCACATCCTTCAAAGTGGAGACTCTTCCATGCCTTGAGATTTTCAAATGAAGGATGGTCGCCCATCAACTTGTGGCAATCTTGAAAACTAAGGGATTCCAAAGATGTCATGTTGGCTATGGTTGGTGGAATTTGTTGTAGTTGTTTCCATCCTTGGAAAGTCCATGAGGTAAGTGATGTCAAGGATTCAAGGTCAAAATCCTCAATCTTTCATTTCTTGCAATCATCCAAGTAGGGCTCCCCTAGTGATGCCAACTTCCCCCATCCATGAGGCACGCTGTCCAAAGCCTCACATCCTTCAAAGTGGAGACTCCTCCATGCCTTGAGATTTTCATATGAAGGATGGTCGCCCATCAACTTGTGGCAATCCTGAAAACTAAGGGATTCCAAAGATGTCATGTTGGCTATGGTTGGTGGAATTTGTTGTAGTTGTTTCCATCCTTGGAAAGTCCATGAGGTAAGTGATGTCAAGGATTCACGGTTTGACTCCTCAATCCTTCATTTCTTGCAATCATCCAAGTAGAGCTTCCCTAGTGATGCCAACTTCCCCCATCCATGAGGCACGCTGTCCAAAGCCTCACATCCTTCAAAGTGGAGACTCTTCTATGCCTTGAGATTTTCATATGAAGGATGGTCGCCCATCAACTTGTGGCAATCCTGAAAACTAAGGGATTCCAAAGATGTCATGTTGGCTATGGTTGGTGGAATTTGTTGTAGTTGTTTCCATCCTTGGAAAGTCCATGAGGTAAGTGATGTCAAGGATTCAAGGTCTAACTCCTCAATCTTTCATTTCTTGCAATCATCCAAGTAGAGCTTCCCTAGTGATGCCAACTTCCCCCATCCATGAGGGACGCTCTCCAAAGCCTCACATCCTTCAAAGTGGAGGCTCTTCCATGCCTTGAGATTTTCAAATGAAGGATGGTCGACCATCATCTTGTTGCAATCTTGAAAACTAAGGGATCCCAAAGATGTCATGTTGGCTATGGTTGGTGGAATTTGTTGTAGTTGTTTCCATCCTTGGAAAGTCCATGAGGTAAGTGATGTCAAGGATTCAAGGTCAAAATCCTCAATCCTTCATTTCTTGCAATCATCCAAGTAGAGCTTCCCTAGTGATGCCAACTTCCCCCATCCATGAGGCACGCTCTCCAAAGCCTCACATCCTTCAAAGTGGAGACTCTTCCATGCCTTGAGATTTTCATATGAAGGATGGTCGCCCATCAACTTGTGGCAATCCTGAAAACTAAGGGATTCCAAAGATGTCATGTTGGCTATGGTTGGTGGAATTTGTTGTAGTTGTTTCCATCCTTGGAAAGTCCATGAGGTAAGTGATGTCAAGGATTCAAGGTCTAACTCCTCAATCTTTCGTTTCTTGCAATCATCCAAGTAGAGCTTCCCTAGTGATGCCAACTTCCGCCATCCATGAGGCACGCTCTCCAAAGCCTCACATCCTTCAAAGTGGAGACTCTTCCATGCCTTGAGATTTTCAAATGAAGGATGGTCGCCCATCAACTTGTGGCAATCCTGAAAACTAAGGGATTCCAAAGATGTCATGTTGGCTATGGTTGGTGGAATTTGTTGTAGTTGTTTCCATCCTTGGAAAGTCCATGAGGTAAGTGATGTCAAGGATTCAAGGTCTAACTCCTCAATCTTTCGTTTCTTGCAATCATCCAAGTAGAGCTTCCCTAGTGATGCCAACTTCCGCCATCCATGAGGCACGCTCTCCAAAGCCTCACATCCTTCAAAGTGGAGACTCTTCCATGCCTTGAGATTTTCAAATGAAGGATGGTCGCCCATCAACTTGTGGCAATCCTGAAAACTAAGGGATTCCAAAGATGTCATGTTGGCTATGGTTGGTGGAATTTGTTGGAGTTGTTTCCATCCTTGGAAAGTCCATGAGGTAAGTGATGTCAAGGATTCAAGGTCAAATTCCTCAATCCTTCATTTCTTGCAATCATCCAAGTAGAGCTTCCCTAGTGATGCCAACTTCCCCCATCCATGAGGCACGCTGTCCAAAGCCTCACATCCTTCAAAGTGGAGACTCTTCCATGCCTTGAGATTTTCATATGAAGGATGGTCGCCCATCAACTTGTGGCAATCCTGAAAACTAAGGGATTCCAAAGATGTCATGTTGGCTATGGTTGGTGGAATTTGTTGTAGTTGTTTCCATCCTTGGAAAGTCCATGAGGTAAGTGATGTCAAGGATTCAAGGTCTAACTCCTCAATCTTTCATTTCTTGCAATCATCCAAGTAGAGCTTCCCTAGTGATGCCAACTTCCCCCATCCATGAGGCACGCTCTCCAAAGCCTCACATCCTTCAAAGTGGAGGCTCTTCCATGCCTTGAGATTTTCAAATGAAGGATGGTCGACCATCATCTTGTTGCAATCTTGAAAACTAAGGGATTCCAAAGATGTCATGTTGGCTATGGTTGGTGGAATTTGTTGTAGTTGTTTCCATCCTTGGAAAGTCCATGAGGTAAGTGATGTCAAGGATTCAAGGTCTAACTCCTCAATCTTTCATTTCTTGCAATCACTCAAGTAGAGCTTCCCTAGTGATGCCAACTTCCCCCATCCATGAGGCACGCTCTCCAAAGCCTCACATCCTTCAAAGTGGAGACTCTTCCATGCCTTGAGATTTTCAAATGAAGAATGGTCGCCCATCAACTTGTCGCAACCTTGAAAACTAAGGGATTCCAAAGATGTCATGTTGGCTATGGTTGGTGGAATTTGTTGTAGTTGTTTCCATCCTTGGAAAGTCCATGAGGTAAGTGATGTCAAGGATTCAAGGTCTAACTCCTCAATCTTTCATTTCTTGCAATCATCCAAGTAGAGCTTCCCTAGTGATGCCAACTTCCCCCATCCATGAGGCACGCTCTCCAAAGCCTCACATCCTTCAAAGTGGAGGCTCTTCCATGCCTTGAGATTTTCAAATGAAGGATGGTCGCCCATCAACTTGTCGCAATCTTGAAAACTAAGGGATTCCAAAGATGTCATGTTGGCTATGGTTGGTGGAATTTGTTGTAGTTGTTTCCATCCTTGGAAAGTCCATGAGGTAAGTGATGTCAAGGATTCACGGTTTGACTCCTCAATCTTTCATTTCTTGCAATCATCCAAGTAGGGCTCCCCTAGTGATGCCAACTTCCCCCATCCATGAGGCACGCTCTCCAAAGCCTCACATCCTTCAAAGTGGAGACTCTTCCATGCCTTGAGATTTTCAAATGAAGGATGGTCGCCCATCAACTTGTGGCAATCCTGAAAACTAAGGGATTCCAAAGATGTCATGTTGGCTATGGTTGGTGGAATTTGTTGTAGTTGTTTCCATCCTTGGAAAGTCCATGAGGTAAGTGATGTCAAGGATTCACGGTTTGACTCCTCAATCCTTCATTTCTTGCAATCATCCAAGTAGAGCTTCCCTAGTGATGCCAACTTCCCCCATCCATGAGGCACGCTCTCCAAAGCCTCACATCCTTCAAAGTGGAGACTCTTCCATGCCTTGAGATTTTCATATGAAGGATGGTCGCCCATCAACTTGTCGCAATCTTGAAGACTAAGGGATTCCAAAGATGTCATGTTGGCTATGGTTGGTGGAATTTGTTGTAGTTGTTTCCATCCTTGGAAAGTCCATGAGGTAAGTGATGTCAAGGATTCAAGGTCAAAATCCTCAATCTTTCATTTCTTGCAATCATCCAAGTAGGGCTCCCCTAGTGATGCCAACTTCCCCCATCCATGAGGCACGCTCTCCAAAGCCTCACATCCTTCAAAGTGGAGACTCTTCCATGCCTTGAGATTTTCAAATGAAGGATGGTCGCCCATCAACTTGTCGCAATCTTGAAGACTAAGGGATTCCAAAGATGTCATGTTGGCTATGGTTGGTGGAATTTGTTGTAGTTGTTTCCATCCTTGGAAAGTCCATGAGGTAAGTGATGTCAAGGATTCAAGGTCAAAATCCTCAATCTTTCATTTCTTGCAATCATCCAAGTAGGGCTCCCCTAGTGATGCCAACTTCCCCCATCCATGAGGCACGCTCTCCAAACCCTCACATCCTTCAAAGTGGAGACTCTTCCATGCCTTGAGATTTTCAAATGAAGGATGGTCGCCCATCAACTTGTCGCAATCTTGAAACCCCAGGGATTCCAAAGATGTCATGTTGGCTATGGTTGGTGGAATTTATTGTAGTTGTTTCCATCCTTGGAAAGTCCATGAGGTAAGTGATGTCAAGGATTCAAGGTCTAACTCCTCAATCTTTCCTTTCTTGCAATCATCCAAGTAGAGCTTCCCTAGTGATGCCAACTTCCCCCATCCATGAGGCACGCTCTCCAAAGCCTCACATCCTTCAAAGTGGAGACTCTTCCATGCCTTGAGATTTTCAAATGAAGGATGGTCGCCCATCAACTTGTCGCAATCTTGAAAACTAAGGGATTCCAAAGATGTCATGTTGGCTATGGTTGGTGGAATTTGTTGTAGTTGTTTCCATCCTTGGAAAGTCCATGAGGTAAGTGATGTCAAGGATTCAAGGTCAAAATCCTCAATCTTGCATTTCTTGCAATCACTCAAGTAGAGCTTCCCTAGTGATGCCAACTTCCCCCATCCATGAGGCACGCTCTCCAAAGCCTCACATCCTTCAAAGTGGAGGCTCTTCCATGCCTTGAGATTTTCAAATGAAGGATGGTCGACCATCAACTTCTTGCAACCTTCAAAAGTTAGAGATTGCAAAGATGTCATGTTGGCTATGGTTGGTGGAATTTGTTGTAGTTGTTTCCATCCTTGGAAAGTCCATGAGGTAAGTGATGTCAAGGATTCAAGGTCAAAATCCTCAATCTTTCATTTCTTGCAATCACTCAAGTAGAGCTTCCCTAGTGATGCCAACTTCCCCCATCCATCAGGCACGCTGTCCAAAGCCTCACATCCTTCAAAGTGGAGACTCTTCCATGCCTTGAGATTTTCATATGAAGGATGGTCGCCCATCAACTTGTGGCAATCTTGAAAACTAAGGGATTCCAAAGATGTCATGTTGGCTATGGTTGGTGGAATTTGTTGTAGTTGTTTCCATCCTTGGAAAGTCCATGAGGTAAGTGATGTCAAGGATTCAAGGTCTAACTCCTCAATCTTTCATTTCTTGCAATCATCCAAGTAGAGCTTCCCTAGTGATGCCAACTTCCCCCATCCATGAGGCACGCTCTCCAAAGCCTCACATCCTTCAAAGTGGAGACTCTTCCATGCCTTGAGATTTTCAAATGAAGGATGGTCGCCCATCAACTTGTGGCAATCTTGAAAACTAAGGGATTCCAAAGATGTCATGTTGGCTATGGTTGGTGGAATTTGTTGTAGTTGTTTCCATCCTTGGAAAGTCCATGAGGTAAGTGATGTCAAGGATTCAAGGTCAAAATCCTCAATCTTTCATTTCTTGCAATCACTCAAGTAGAGCTTCCCTAGTGATGCCAACTTCCCCCATCCATGAGGCACGCTGTCCAAAGCCTCACATCCTTCAAAGTGGAGACTCTTCCATGCCTTGAGATTTTCATATGAAGGATGGTCGCCCATCAACTTGTGGCAATCCTGAAAACTAAGGGATTCCAAAGATGTCATGTTGGCTATGGTTGGTGGAATTTGTTGTAGTTGTTTCCATCCTTGGAAAGTCCATGAGGTAAGTGATGTCAAGGATTCAAGGTCTAACTCCTCAATCTTTCATTTCTTGCAATCATCCAAGTAGAGCTTCCCTAGTGATGCCAACTTCCCCCATCCATGAGGCACGCTCTCCAAAGCGTCACATCCTTCAAAGTCGAGACTCTTCCATGCCTTGAGATTTTCATATGAAGGATGGTCGCCCATCAACTTGTGGCAATCCTGAAAACTAAGGGATTCCAAAGATGTCATGTTGGCTATGGTTGGTGGAATTTGTTGTAGTTGTTTCCATCCTTGGAAAGTCCATGAGGTAAGTGATGTCAAGGATTCAAGGTCTAACTCCTCAATCTTTCATTTCTTGCAATCATCCAAGTAGAGCTTCCCTACTGATGCCAACTTCCCCCATCCATGAGGCACGCTCTCCAAAGCCTCACATCCTTCAAAGTGGAGGCTCTTCCATGCCTTGAGATTTTCAAATGAAGGATGGTCGCCCATCAACTTGTCGCAATCTTGAAGACTAAGGGATTCCAAAGATGTCATGTTGGCTATGGTTGGTGGAATTTGTTGTAGTTGTTTCCATCCTTGGAAAGTCCATGAGGTAAGTGATGTCAAGGATTCAAGGTCAAAATCCTCAATCTTGCATTTCTTGAAATCATCCAAGTAGAGCTTCCCTACTGATGCCAACTTCCCCCATCCATGAGGCACGCTCTCCAAAGCCTCACATCCTTCAAAGTGGAGACTCTTCCATGCCTTGAGATTTTCATATGAAGGATGGTCGCCCATCAACTTGTGGCAATCCTGAAAACTAAGGGATTCCAAAGATGTCATGTTGGCTATGGTTGGTGGAATTTGTTGTAGTTGTTTCCATCCTTGGAAAGTCCATGAGGTAAGTGATGTCAAGGATTCAAGGTCTAACTCCTCAATCTTTCATTTCTTGCAATCATCCAAGTAGGGCTCCCCTAGTGATGCCAACTTCCCCCATCCATGAGGCACGCTCTCCAAAGCCTCACATCCTTCAAAGTGGAGACTCTTCCATGCCTTGAGATTTTCAAATGAAGGATGGTCGCCCATCAACTTGTCGCAACCTTGAAAACTAAGGGATTCCAAAGATGTCATGTTGGCTATGGTTGGTGGAATTTGTTGTAGTTGTTTCCATCCTTGGAAAGTCCATGAGGTAAGTGATGTCAAGGATTCAAGGTCTAACTCCTCAATCTTTCATTTCTTGCAATCATCCAAGTAGAGCTTCCCTAGTGATGCCAACTTCCCCCATCCATGAGGCACGCTCTCCAAAGCGTCACATCCTTCAAAGTGGAGACTCTTCCATGCCTTGAGATTTTCATATGAAGGATGGTCGCCCATCAACTTGTCGCAATCTTGAAACCTTAGGGATTCCAAAGATGTCATGTTGGCTATGGTTGGTGGAATTTGTTGTAGTTGTTTCCATCCTTGGAAAGTCCATGAGGTAAGTGATGTCAAGGATTCAAGGTCAAAATCCTCAATCTTGCATTTCTTGAAATCATCCAAGTAGAGCTTCCCTACTGATGCCAACTTCCCCCATACATGAGGCACGCTCTCCAAAGCCTCACATCCTTCAAAGTGGAGGCTCTTCCATGCCTTGAGATTTTCAAATGAAGGATGGTCGCCCATCAACTTGTCGCAATCTTGAAGACTAAGGGATTCCAAAGATGTCATGTTGGCTATGGTTGGTGGAATTTGTTGTAGTTGTTTCCATCCTTGGAAAGTCCATGAGGTAAGTGATGTCAAGGATTCAAGGTCAAAATCCTCAATCTTTCATTTCTTGCAATCATCCAAGTAGGGCTCCCCTAGTGATGCCAACTTCCCCCATCCATGAGGCACGCTCTCCAAAGCCTCACATCCTTCAAAGTGGAGACTCTTCCATGCCTTGAGATTTTCAAATGAAGGATGCTCGACCATCAACTTGTGGCAATCTTGAAAACTAAGGGATTGCAAAGATGTCATGTTGGCTATGGTTGGTGGAAGTTGTTGTAGTTGTTTCCATCCTTGGAAAGTCCATGAGGTAAGTGATGTCAAGGATTCAAGGTCAAAATCCTCAATCTTTCATTTCTTGCAATCATCCAAGTAGAGCTTCCCTAGTGATGCCAACTTCCCCCATCCATGAGGCACGCTCTCCAAAGCCTCACATCCTTCAAAGTGGAGGCTCTTCCATGCCTTGAGATTTTCAAATGAAGGATGGTCGCCCATCAACTTGTGGCAATCTTGAAAACTAAGGGATTCCAAAGATGTCATGTTGGCTATGGTTGGTGGAATTTGTTGTAGTTGTTTCCATCCTTGGAAAGTCCATGAGGTAAGTGATGTCAAGGATTCACGGTTTGACTCCTCAATCTTTCATTTCTTGCAATCATCCAAGTAGGGCTCACCTAGTGATGCCAACTTCCCCCATCCATGAAGCACGCTCTCCAAAGCCTCACATCCTTCAAAGTGGAGACTCTTCCATGCCTTGAGATTTTCAAATGAAGGATGGTCGCCCATCAACTTGTGGCAATCCTGAAAACTAAGGGATTCCAAAGATGTCATGTTGGCTATGGTTGGTGGAATTTGTTGTAGTTGTTTCCATCCTTGGAAAGTCCATGAGGTAAGTGATGTCAAGGATTCAAGGTCTAACTCCTCAATCTTTCATTTCTTGCAATCATCCAAGTAGAGCTTCCCTAGTGATGCCAACTTCCCCCATCCATGAGGCACGCTGTCCAAAGCCTCACATCCTTCAAAGTGGAGACTCTTCCATGCCTTGAGATTTTCATATGAAGGATGGTCGCCCATCAACTTGTGGCAATCCTGAAAACTAAGGGATTCCAAAGATGTCATGTTGGCTATGGTTGGTGGAATTTGTTGTAGTTGTTTCCATCCTTGGAAAGTCCATGAGGTAAGTGATGTCAAGGATTCAAGGTCTAACTCCTCAATCTTTCATTTCTTGCAATCATCCAAGTAGAGCTTCCCTAGTGATGCCAACTTCCCCCATCCATGAGGCACGCTCTCCAAAGCGTCACATCCTTCAAAGTGGAGACTCTTCCATGCCTTGAGATTTTCATATGAAGGATGGTCGCCCATCAACTTGTGGCAATCCTGAAAACTAAGGGATTCCAAAGATGTGATGTTGGCTATGGTTGGTGGAATTTGTTGTAGTTGTTTCCATCCTTGGAAAGTCCATGAGGTAAGTGATGTCAAGGATTCAAGGTCTAACTCCTCAATCTTTCATTTCTTGCAATCATCCAAGTAGAGCTTCCCTACTGATGCCAACTTCCCCCATCCATGAGGCACGCTCTCCAAAGCCTCACATCCTTCAAAGTGGAGGCTCTTCCATGCCTTGAGATTTTCAAATGAAGGATGGTCGCCCATCAACTTGTCGCAATCTTGAAGACTAAGGGATTCCAAAGATGTCATGTTGGCTATGGTTGGTGGAATTTGTTGTAGTTGTTTCCATCCTTGGAAAGTCCATGAGGTAAGTGATGTCAAGGATTCAAGGTCAAAATCCTCAATCTTTCATTTCTTGCAATCATCCAAGTAGGGCTCCCCTAGTGATGCCAACTTCCCCCATCCATGAGGCACGCTCTCCAAAGCCTCACATCCTTCAAAGTGGAGACTCTTCCATGCCTTGAGATTTTCAAATGAAGGATGGTCGCCCATCAACTTGTCGCAACCTTGAAAACTAAGGGATTCCAAAGATGTCATGTTGGCTATGGTTGGTGGAATTTGTTGTAGTTGTTTCCATCCTTGGAAAGTCCATGAGGTAAGTGATGTCAAGGATTCAAGGTCTAACTCCTCAATCTTTCATTTCTTGCAATCATCCAAGTAGAGCTTCCCTAGTGATGCCAACTTCCCCCATCCATGAGGCACGCTCTCCAAAGCCTCACATCCTTCAAAGTGGAGGCTCTTCCATGCCTTGAGATTTTCAAATGAAGGATGGTCGCCCATCAACTTGTGGCAATCTTGAAAACTAAGGGATTCCAAAGATGTCATGTTGGCTATGGTTGGTGGAATTTGTTGTAGTTGTTTCCATCCTTGGAAAGTCCATGAGGTAAGTGATGTCAAGGATTCACGGTTTGACTCCTCAATCTTTCATTTCTTGCAATCATCCAAGTAGGGCTCACCTAGTGATGCCAACTTCCCCCATCCATGAAGCACGCTCTCCAAAGCCTCACATCCTTCAAAGTGGAGACTCTTCCATGCCTTGAGATTTTCAAATGAAGGATGGTCGCCCATCAACTTGTGGCAATCCTGAAAACTAAGGGATTCCAAAGATGTCATGTTGGCTATGGTTGGTGGAATTTGTTGTAGTTGTTTCCATCCTTGGAAAGTCCATGAGGTAAGTGATGTCAAGGATTCAAGGTCTAACTCCTCAATCTTTCATTTCTTGCAATCATCCAAGTAGAGCTTCCCTAGTGATGCCAACTTCCCCCATCCATGAGGCACGCTGTCCAAAGCCTCACATCCTTCAAAGTGGAGACTCTTCCATGCCTTGAGATTTTCATATGAAGGATGGTCGCCCATCAACTTGTGGCAATCCTGAAAACTAAGGGATTCCAAAGATGTCATGTTGGCTATGGTTGGTGGAATTTGTTGTAGTTGTTTCCATCCTTGGAAAGTCCATGAGGTAAGTGATGTCAAGGATTCAAGGTCTAACTCCTCAATCTTTCATTTCTTGCAATCATCCAAGTAGAGCTTCCCTAGTGATGCCAACTTCCCCCATCCATGAGGCACGCTGTCCAAAGCCTCACATCCTTCAAAGTGGAGACTCTTCCATGCCTTGAGATTTTCATATGAAGGATGGTCGCCCATCAACTTGTGGCAATCCTGAAAACTAAGGGATTCCAAAGATGTCATGTTGGCTATGGTTGGTGGAATTTGTTGTAGTTGTTTCCATCCTTGGAAAGTCCATGAGGTAAGTGATGTCAAGGATTCAAGGTCTAACTCCTCAATCTTTCATTTCTTGCAATCATCCAAGTAGAGCTTCCCTAGTGATGCCAACTTCCCCCATCCATGAGGCACGCTCTCCAAAGCCTCACATCCTTCAAAGTGGAGGCTCTTCCATGCCTTGAGATTTTCAAATGAAGGATGGTCGCCCATCAACTTGTGGCAATCTTGAAAACTAGGGGATTCCAAAGATGTCATGTTGGCTATGGTTGGTGGAATTTGTTGTAGTTGTTTCCATCCTTGGAAAGTCCATGAGGTAAGTGATGTCAAGGATTCACGGTTTGACTCCTCAATCTTTCATTTCTTGCAATCATCCAAGTAGGGCTCACCTAGTGATGCCAACTTCCCCCATCCATGAAGCACGCTCTCCAAAGCCTCACATCCTTCAAAGTGGAGACTCTTCCATGCCTTGAGATTTTCAAATGAAGGATGGTCGCCCATCAACTTGTGGCAATCCTGAAAACTAAGGGATTCCAAAGATGTCATGTTGGCTATGGTTGGTGGAATTTGTTGTAGTTGTTTCCATCCTTGGAAAGTCCATGAGGTAAGTGATGTCAAGGATTCAAGGTCTAACTCCTCAATCTTTCATTTCTTGCAATCATCCAAGTAGAGCTTCCCTAGTGATGCCAACTTCCCCCATCCATGAGGCACGCTGTCCAAAGCCTCACATCCTTCAAAGTGGAGACTCTTCCATGCCTTGAGATTTTCATATGAAGGATGGTCGCCCATCAACTTGTGGCAATCCTGAAAACTAAGGGATTCCAAAGATGTCATGTTGGCTATGGTTGGTGGAATTTGTTGTAGTTGTTTCCATCCTTGGAAAGTCCATGAGGTAAGTGATGTCAAGTATTCACGGTTTGACTCCTCAATCCTTCATTTCTTGCAATCATCCAAGTAGAGCTTCCCTAGTGATGCCAACTTCCGCCATCCATGAGGCACGCTCTCCAAAGCCTCACATCCTTCAAAGTGGAGACTCTTCCATGCCTTGAGATTTTCATATGAAGGATGGTCGCCCATCAACTTGTGGCAACCTTGAAAACTAAGGGATTCCAAAGATGTCATGTTGGCTATGGTTGGTGGAATTTGTTGTAGTTGTTTCCATCCTTGGAAAGTCCATGAGGTAAGTGATGTCAAGGATTCAAGGTCAAAATCCTCAATCTTTCATTTCTTGCAATCATCCAAGTAGGGCTCCCCTAGTGATGCCAACTTCCCCCATCCATGAGGCACGCTCTCCAAAGCCTCACATCCTTCAAAGTGGAGACTCTTCCATGCCTTGAGATTTTCAAATGAAGGATGGTCGCCCATCAACTTGTCGCAACCTTGAAAACTAAGGGATTCCAAAGATGTCATGTTGGCTATGGTTGGTGGAATTTGTTGTAGTTGTTTCCATCCTTGGAAAGTCCATGAGGTAAGTGATGTCAAGGATTCAAGGTCTAACTCCTCAATCTTTCATTTCTTGCAATCATCCAAGTAGAGCTTCCCTAGTGATGCCAACTTCGGCCATCCATGAGGCACGCTCTCCAAAGCCTCACATCCTTCAAAGTGGAGGCTCTTCCATGCCTTGAGATTTTCAAATGAAGGATGGTCGCCCATCAACTTGTGGCAATCTTGAAAACTAAGGGATTCCAAAGATGTCATGTTGGCTATGGTTGGTGGAATTTGTTGTAGTTGTTTCCATCCTTGGAAAGTCCATGAGGTAAGTGATGTCAAGGATTCAAGGTCAAAATCCTCAATCTTTCATTTCTTGCAATCACTCAAGTAGAGCTTCCCTAGTGATGCCAACTTCCCCCATCCATGAGGCACGCTCTCCAAAGCCTCACATCCTTCAAAGTGGAGACTCTTCCATGCCTTGAGATTTTCATATGAAGGATGGTCGCCCATCAACTTGTGGCAATCCTGAAAACTAAGGGATTCCAAAGATGTCATGTTGGCTATGGTTGGTGGAATTTGTTGTAGTTGTTTCCATCCTTGGAAAGTCCATGAGGTAAGTGATGTCAAGGATTCAAGGTCTAACTCCTCAATCTTTCATTTCTTGCAATCATCCAAGTAGAGCTTCCCTAGTGATGCCAACTTCCCCCATCCATGAGGCACGCTCTCCAAAGCGTCACATCCTTCAAAGTGGAGGCTCTTCCATGCCTTGAGATTTTCAAATGAAGGATGGTCGACCATCATCTTGTTGCAATCTTGAAAACTAAGGGATTCCAAAGATGTCATGTTGGCTATGGTTGGTGGAATTTGTTGTAGTTGTTTCCATCCTTGGAAAGTCCATGAGGTAAGTGATGTCAAGGATTCAAGGTCAAAATCCTCAATCTTTCATTTCTTGCAATCATCCAAGTAGGGCTCCCCTAGTGATGCCAACTTCCCCCATCCATGAGGCACGCTCTCCAAAGCCTCACATCCTTCAAAGTGGAGACTCTTCCATGCCTTGAGATTTTCATATGAAGGATGGTCGCCCATCAACTTGTGGCAATCCTGAAAACTAAGGGATTCCAAAGATGTCATGTTGGCTATGGTTGGTGGAATTTGTTGTAGTTGTTTCCATCCTTGGAAAGTCCATGAGGTAAGTGATGTCAAGGATTCAAGGTCTAACTCCTCAATCTTTCATTTCTTGCAATCATCCAAGTAGAGCTTCCCTAGTGATGCCAACTTCCCCCATCCATGAGGCACGCTCTCCAAAGCGTCACATCCTTCAAAGTGGAGGCTCTTCCATGCCTTGAGATTTTCAAATGAAGGATGGTCGACCATCATCTTGTTGCAATCTTGAAAACTAAGGGATTCCAAAGATGTCATGTTGGCTATGGTTGGTGGAATTTGTTGTAGTTGTTTCCATCCTTGGAAAGTCCATGAGGTAAGTGATGTCAAGGATTCAAGGTCAAAATCCTCAATCTTTCATTTCTTGCAATCATCCAAGTAGGGCTCCCCTAGTGATGCCAACTTCCCCCATCCATGAGGCACGCTCTCCAAAGCCTCACATCCTTCAAAGTGGAGACTCTTCCATGCCTTGAGATTTTCAAATGAAGGATGGTCGCCCATCAACTTGTCGCAATCTTGAAGACTAAGGGATTCCAAAGATGTCATGTTGGCTATGGTTGGTGGAATTTGTTGTAGTTGTTTCGATCCTTGGAAAGTCCATGAGGTAAGTGATGTCAAGGATTCAAGGTCAAAATCCTCAATCTTTCATTTCTTGCAATCATCCAAGTAGGGCTCCCCTAGTGATGCCAACTTCCCCCATCCATGAGGCACGCTCTCCAAAGCCTCACATCCTTCAAAGTGGAGACTCTTCCATGCCTTGAGATTTTCATATGAAGGATGGTCGCCCATCAACTTGTGGCAATCCTGAAAACTAAGGGATTCCAAAGATGTCATGTTGGCTATGGTTGGTGGAATTTGTTGTAGTTGTTTCCATCCTTGGAAAGTCCATGAGGTAAGTGATGTCAAGGATTCAAGGTCTAACTCCTCAATCTTTCATTTCTTGCAATCATCCAAGTAGAGCTTCCCTAGTGATGCCAACTTCCCCCATCCATGAGGCACGCTCTCCAAAGCCTCACATCCTTCAAAGTGGAGGCTCTTCCATGCCTTGAGATTTTCAAATGAAGGATGGTCGCCCATCAACTTGTGGCAATCTTGAAAACTAAGGGATTCCAAAGATGTCATGTTGGCTATGGTTGGTGGAATTTGTTGTAGTTGTTTCCATCCTTGGAAAGTCCATGAGGTAAGTGATGTCAAGGATTCAAGGTCTAACTCCTCAATCTTTCATTTCTTGCAATCATCCAAGTAGAGCTTCCCTAGTGATGCCAACTTCCCCCATCCATGAGGCACGCTCTCCAAAGCCTCACATCCTTCAAAGTGGAGACTCTTCCATGCCTTGAGATTTTCAAATGAAGGATGGTCGCCCATCAACTTGTGGCAATCTTGAAAACTAAGGGATTCCAAAGATGTCATGTTGGCTATGGTTGGTGGAATTTGTTGTAGTTGTTTCCATCCTTGGAAAGTCCATGAGGTAAGTGATGTCAAGGATTCAAGGTCAAAATCCTCAATCTTTCATTTCTTGCAATCACTCAAGTAGAGCTTCCCTAGTGATGCCAACTTCCCCCATCCATGAGGCACGCTGTCCAAAGCCTCACATCCTTCAAAGTGGAGACTCTTCCATGCCTTGAGATTTTCATATGAAGGATGGTCGCCCATCAACTTGTGGCAATCCTGAAAACTAAGGGATTCCAAAGATGTCATGTTGGCTATGGTTGGTGGAATTTGTTGTAGTTGTTTCCATCCTTGGAAAGTCCATGAGGTAAGTGATGTCAAGGATTCAAGGTCTAACTCCTCAATCTTTCATTTCTTGCAATCATCCAAGTAGAGCTTCCCTAGTGATGCCAACTTCCCCCATCCATGAGGCACGCTCTCCAAAGCGTCACATCCTTCAAAGTGGAGGCTCTTCCATGCCTTGAGATTTTCAAATGAAGGATGGTCGACCATCATCTTGTTGCAATCTTGAAAACTAAGGGATTCCAAAGATGTCATGTTGGCTATGGTTGGTGGAATTTGTTGTAGTTGTTTCCATCCTTGGAAAGTCCATGAGGTAAGTGATGTCAAGGATTCAAGGTCAAAATCCTCAATCTTTCATTTCTTGCAATCATCCAAGTAGGGCTCCCCTAGTGATGCCAACTTCCCCCATCCATGAGGCACGCTCTCCAAAGCCTCACATCTTTCAAAGTGGAGACTCTTCCATGCCTTGAGATTTTCAAATGAAGGATGGTCGCCCATCAACTTGTCGCAATCTTGAAGACTAAGGGATTCCAAAGATGTCATGTTGGCTATGGTTGGTGGAATTTGTTGTAGTTGTTTCCATCCTTGGAAAGTCCATGAGGTAAGTGATGTCAAGGATTCAAGGTCAAAATCCTCAATCTTTCATTTCTTGCAATCATCCAAGTAGGGCTCCCCTAGTGATGCCAACTTCCCCCATCCATGAGGCACGCTCTCCAAAGCCTCACATCCTTCAAAGTGGAGACTCTTCCATGCCTTGAGATTTTCAAATGAAGGATGGTCGCCCATCAACTTGTCGCAACCTTGAAAACTAAGGGATTCCAAAGATGTCATGTTGGCTATGGTTGGTGGAATTTGTTGTAGTTGTTTCCATCCTTGGAAAGTCCATGAGGTAAGTGATGTCAAGGATTCAAGGTCAAAATCCTCAATCTTTCATTTCTTGCAATCACTCAAGTAGAGCTTCCCTAGTGATGCCAACTTCCCCCATCCATGAGGCACGCTCTCCAAAGCCTCACATCCTTCAAAGTGGAGGCTCTTCCATGCCTTGAGATTTTCAAATGAAGGATGGTCGCCCATCAACTTGTGGCAATCCTGAAAACTAAGGGATTCCAAAGATGTCATGTTGGCTATGGTTGGTGGAATTTGTTGTAGTTGTTTCCATCCTTGGAAAGTCCATGAGGTAAGTGATGTCAAGGATTCACGGTTTGACTCCTCAATCTTTCATTTCTTGCAATCATCCAAGTAGGGCTCCCCTAGTGATGCCAACTTCCCCCATCCATGAGGCACGCTCTCCAAAGCCTCACATCCTTCAAAGTGGAGACTCTTCCATGCCTTGAGATTTTCAAATGAAGGATGGTCGCCCATCAACTTGTGGCAATCCTGAAAACTAAGGGATTCCAAAGATGTCATGTTGGCTATGGTTGGTGGAATTTGTTGTAGTTGTTTCCATCCTTGGAAAGTCCATGAGGTAAGTGATGTCAAGGATTCAAGGTCAAAATCCTCAATCTTTCATTTCTTGCAATCATCCAAGTAGAGCTTCCCTAGTGATGCCAACTTCCCCCATCCATGAGGCACGCTCTCCAAAGCCTCACATCCTTCAAAGTGGAGGCTCTTCCATGCCTTGAGATTTTCAAATGAAGGATGGTCGCCCATCAACTTGTGGCAATCTTGAAAACTAAGGGATTCCAAAGATGTCATGTTGGCTATGGTTGGTGGAATTTGTTGTAGTTGTTTCCATCCTTGGAAAGTCCATGAGGTAAGTGATGTCAAGGATTCAAGGTCTAACTCCTCAATCTTTCGTTTCTTGAAATCATCCAAGTAGAGCTTCCCTAGTGATGCCAACTTCGGCCATCCATGAGGCACGCTCTCCAAAGCCTCACATCCTTCAAAGTGGAGACTCTTCCATGCCTTGAGATTTTCAAATGAAGGATGGTCGCCCATCAACTTGTCGCAATCTTGAAACCTTAGGGATTCCAAAGATGTCATGTTGGCTATGGTTGGTGGAATTTGTTGTAGTTGTTTCCATCCTTGGAAAGTCCATGAGGTAAGTGATGTCAAGGATTCAAGGTCTAACTCCTCAATCTTTCGTTTCTTGCAATCATCCAAGTAGAGCTTCCCTAGTGATGCCAACTTCGGCCATCCATGAGGCACGCTCTCCAAAGCCTCACATCCTTCAAAGTGGAGGCTCTTCCATGCCTTGAGATTTTCAAATGAAGGATGGTCGCCCATCAACTTGTCGCAATCTTGAAAACTAAGGGATTCCAAAGATGTCATGTTGGCTATGGTTGGTGGAATTTGTTGTAGTTGTTTCCATCCTTGGAAAGTCCATGAGGTAAGTGATGTCAAGGATTCAAGGTCAAAATCCTCAATCTTTCATTTCTTGCAATCATCCAAGTAGAGCTTCCCTAGTGATGCCAACTTCCCCCATCCATGACGCACGCTCTCCAAAGCCTCACATCCTTCAAAGTGGAGACTCTTCCATGCCTTGAGATTTTCAAATGAAGAATGGTCGCCCATCAACTTGTCGCAATCTTGAAAACTAAGGGATTCCAAAGATGTCATGTTGGCTATGGTTGGTGGAATTTGTTGTAGTTGTTTCCATCCTTGGAAAGTCCATGAGGTAAGTGATGTCAAGGATTCAAGGTCAAAATCCTCAATCTTTCATTTCTTGCAATCACTCAAGTAGAGCTTCCCTAGTGATGCCAACTTCCCCCATCCATGAGGCACGCTGTCCAAAGCCTCACATCCTTCAAAGTGGAGACTCTTCCATGCCTTGAGATTTTCATATGAAGGATGGTCGCCCCTCAACTTGTGGCAATCCTGAAAACTAAGGGATTCCAAAGATGTCATGTTGGCTATGGTTGGTGGAATTTGTTGTAGTTGTTTCCATCCTTGGAAAGTCCATGAGGTAAGTGATGTCAAGGATTCAAGGTCAAAATCCTCAATCTTTCATTTCTTGCAATCATCCAAGTAGGGCTCCCCTAGTGATGCCAACTTCCCCCATCCATGAGGCACGCTCTCCAAAGCCTCACATCCTTCAAAGTGGAGACTCTTCCATGCCTTGAGATTTTCAAATGAAGGATGGTCGCCCATCAACTTGTCGCAATCTTGAAACCCCAGGGATTCCAAAGATGTCATGTTGGCTATGGTTGGTGGAATTTATTGTAGTTGTTTCCATCCTTGGAAAGTCCATGAGGTAAGTGATGTCAAGGATTCAAGGTCAAAATCCTCCATCCTTCATTTCTTGCAATCATTCAAGTAGAGCTTCCCTAGTGATGCCAACTTCCCCCATCCATGAGGCACGCTCTCCAAAGCCTCACATCCTTCAAAGTGGAGGCTCTTCCATGCCTTGAGATTTTCATATGAAGGATGGTCGCCCATCAACTTGTCGCAATCTTGAAGACTAAGGGATTCCAAAGATGTCATGTTGGCTATGGTTGGTGGAATTTGTTGTAGTTGTTTCCATCCTTGGAAAGTCCATGAGGTAAGTGATGTCAAGGATTCAAGGTCAAAATCCTCAATCTTTCATTTCTTGCAATCATCCAAGTAGAGCTTCCCTAGTGATGCCAACTTCCCCCATCCATGAGGCACGCTCTCCAAAGCCTCACATCCTTCAAAGTGGAGGCTCTTCCATGCCTTGAGATTTTCAAATGAAGGATGGTCGACCATCATCTTGTTGCAATCTTGAAAACTAAGGGATTCCAAAGACGTCATGTTGGCTATGGTTGGTGGAATTTGTTGTAGTTGTTTCCATCCTTGGAAAGTCCATGAGGTAAGTGATGTCAAGGATTCAAGGTCAAAATCCTCAATCCTTCATTTCTTGCAATCATCCAAGTAGAGCTTCCCTAGTGATGCCAACTTCCCCCATCCATGAGGCACGCTCTCCAAAGCCTCACATCCTTCAAAGTGGAGACTCTTCCATGCCTTGAGATTTTCATATGAAGGATGGTCGCCCATCAACTTGTGGCAATCCTGAAAACTAAGGGATTCCAAAGATGTCATGTTGGCTATGGTTGGTGGAATTTGTTGTAGTTGTTTCCATCCTTGGAAAGTCCATGAGGTAAGTGATGTCAAGGATTCAAGGTCTAACTCCTCAATCTTTCATTTCTTGCAATCATCCAAGTAGAGCTTCCCTAGTGATGCCAACTTCCCCCATCCATGAGGCACGCTCTCCAAAGCCTCACATCCTTCAAAGTGGAGGCTCTTCCATGCCTTGAGATTTTCAAATGAAGGATGGTCGACCATCATCTTGTTGCAATCTTGAAAACTAAGGGATTCCAAAGATGTCATGTTGGCTATGGTTGGTGGAATTTGTTGTAGTTGTTTCCATCCTTGGAAAGTCCATGAGGTAAGTGATGTCAAGGATTCACGGTTTGACTCCTCAATCTTTCATTTCTTGCAATCATCCAAGTAGAGCTTCCCTAGTGATGCCAACTTCCCCCATCCATGAGGCACGCTCTCCAAAGCCTCACATCCTTCAAAGTGGAGACTCTTCCATGCCTTGAGATTTTCAAATGAAGGATGGTCGCCCATCAACTTGTCGCAATCTTGAAACCCCAGGGATTCCAAAGATGTCATGTTGGCTATGGTTGGTGGAATTTATTGTAGTTGTTTCCATCCTTGGAAAGTCCATGAGGTAAGTGATGTCAAGGATTCAAGGTCAAAATCCTCAATCCTTCATTTCTTGCAATCATCCAAGTAGAGCTTCCCTAGTGATGCCAACTTCCCCCATCCATGAGGCACGCTCTCCAAAGCCTCACATCCTTCAAAGTGGAGGCTCTTCCATGCCTTGAGATTTTCAAATGAAGGATGGTCGCCCATCAACTTGTGGCAATCTTGAAAACTAAGGGATTGCAAAGATGTCATGTTGGCTATGGTTGGTGGAATTTGTTGTAGTTGTTTCCATCCTTGGAAAGTCCATGAGGTAAGTGATGTCAAGGATTCAAGGTCAAAATCCTCAATCTTTCATTTTTTGCAATCATCCAAGTAGGGCTCCCCTAGTGATGCCAACTTCCCCCATCCATGAGGCACGCTCTCCAAAGCCTCACATCCTTCAAAGTGGAGACTCTTCCATGCCTTGAGATTTTCAAATGAAGGATGGTCGCCCATCAACTTGTGGCAATCTTGAAAACTAAGGGATTGCAAAGATGTCATGTTGGCTATGGTTGGTGGAATTTGTTGTAGTTGTTTCCATCCTTGGAAAGTCCATGAGGTAAGTGATGTCAAGGATTCAAGGTCAAAATCCTCAATCTTTCATTTCTTGCAATCATCCAAGTAGGGCTCCCCTAGTGATGCCAACTTCCCCCATCCATGAGGCACGCTCTCCAAAGCCTCACATCCTTCAAAGTGGAGGCTCTTCCATGCCTTGAGATTTTCAAATGAAGGATGGTCGACCATCATCTTGTTGCAATCTTGAAAACTAAGGGATTCCAAAGATGTCATGTTGGCTATGGTTGGTGGAATTTGTTGTAGTTGTTTCCATCCTTGGAAAGTCCATGAGGTAAGTGATGTCAAGGATTCAAGGTCTAACTCCTCAATCTTTCATTTCTTGCAATCATCCAAGTAGAGCTTCCCTAGTGATGCCAACTTCCCCCATCCATGAGGCACGCTGTCCAAAGCCTCACATCCTTCAAAGTGGAGACTCTTCCATGCCTTGAGATTTTCATATGAAGGATGGTCGCCCATCAACTTGTGGCAATCCTGAAAACTAAGGGATTCCAAAGATGTCATGTTGGCTATGGTTGGTGGAATTTGTTGTAGTTGTTTCCATCCTTGGAAAGTCCATGAGGTAAGTGATGTCAAGGATTCAAGGTCTAACTCCTCAATCTTTCATTTCTTGCAATCATCCAAGTAGGGCTCCCCTAGTGATGCCAACTTCCCCCATCCATGAGGCACGCTCTCCAAAGCCTCACATCCTTCAAAGTGGAGGCTCTTCCATGCCTTGAGATTTTCAAATGAAGGATGGTCGACCATCATCTTGTTGCAATCTTGAAAACTACGGGATTCCAAAGATGTCATGTTGGCTATGGTTGGTGGAATTTGTTGTAGTTGTTTCCATCCTTGGAAAGTCCATGAGGTAAGTGATGTCAAGGATTCAAGGTCTAACTCCTCAATCTTTCATTTCTTGCAATCATCCAAGTAGAGCTTCCCTAGTGATGCCAACTTCCCCCATCCATGAGGCACGCTCTCCAAAGCCTCACATCCTTCAAAGTGGAGACTCTTCCATGCCTTGAGATTTTCAAATGAAGGATGGTCGCCCATCAACTTGTCGCAATCTTGAAACCCCAGGGATTCCAAAGATGTCATGTTGGCTATGGTTGGTGGAATTTATTGTAGTTGTTTCCATCCTTGGAAAGTCCATGAGGTAAGTGATGTCAAGGATTCAAGGTCTAACTCCTCAATCTTTCATTTCTTGCAATCATCCAAGTAGAGCTTCCCTAGTGATGCCAACTTCCCCCATCCATGAGGCACGCTCTCCAAACCCTCACATCCTTCAAAGTGGAGGCTCTTCCATGCCTTGAGATTTTCAAATGAAGGATGGTCGACCATCATCTTGTTGCAATCCTGAAAACTAAGGGATTCCAAAGATGTCATGTTGGCTATGGTTGGTGGAATTTGTTGTAGTTGTTTCCATCCTTGGAAAGTCCATGAGGTAAGTGATGTCAAGGATTCACGGTTTGACTCCTCAATCTTTCATTTCTTGCAATCATCCAAGTAGGGCTCCCCTAGTGATGCCAACTTCCCCCATCCATGAGGCACGCTCTCCAAAGCCTCACATCCTTCAAAGTGGAGACTCTTCCATGCCTTGAGATTTTCAAATGAAGGATGGTCGCCCATCAACTTGTCGCAATCTTGAAACCCCAGGGATTCCAAAGATGTCATGTTGGCTATGGTTGGTGGAATTTGTTGTAGTTGTTTCCATCCTTGGAAAGTCCATGAGGTAAGTGATGTCAAGGATTCAAGGTCTAACTCCTCAATCTTTCATTTCTTGCAATCATCCAAGTAGAGCTTCCCTAGTGATGCCAACTTCCCCCATCCATGAGGCACGCTCTCCAAAGCGTCACATCCTTCAAAGTGGAGGCTCTTCCATGCCTTGAGATTTTCAAATGAAGGATGGTCGACCATCATCTTGTTGCAATCTTGAAAACTAAGGGATTCCAAAGATGTCATGTTGGCTATGGTTGGTGGAATTTGTTGTAGTTGTTTCCATCCTTGGAAAGTCCATGAGGTAAGTGATGTCAAGGATTCAAGGTCTAACTCCTCAATCTTTCATTTCTTGCAATCATCCAAGTAGAGCTTCCCTAGTGATGCCAACTTCCCCCATCCATGAGGCACGCTCTCCAAAGCCTCACATCCTTCAAAGTGGAGACTCTTCCATGCCTTGAGATTTTCAAATGAAGGATGGTCGCCCATCAACTTGTCGCAATCTTGAAACCCCAGGGATTCCAAAGATGTCATGTTGGCTATGGTTGGTGGAATTTATTGTAGTTGTTTCCATCCTTGGAAAGTCCATGAGGTAAGTGATGTCAAGGATTCAAGGTCAAAATCCTCAATCCTTCATTTCTTGCAATCATCCAAGTAGAGCTTCCCTAGTGATGCCAACTTCCCCCATCCATGAGGCACGCTCTCCAAAGCCTCACATCCTTCAAAGTGGAGGCTCTTCCATGCCTTGAGATTTTCAAATGAAGGATGGTCGACCATCATCTTGTTGCAATCTTGAAAACTAAGGGATTCCAAAGATGTCATGTTGGCTATGGTTGGTGGAATTTGTTGTAGTTGTTTCCATCCTTGGAAAGTCCATGAGGTAAGTGATGTCAAGGATTCAAGGTCAAAATCCTCAATCTTTCATTTCTTGCAATCATCCAAGTAGGGCTCCCCTAGTGATGCCAACTTCCCCCATCCATGAGGCACGCTCTCCAAAGCCTCACATCCTTCAAAGTGGAGACTCTTCCATGCCTTGAGATTTTCAAATGAAGGATGGTCGCCCATCAACTTGTCGCAATCTTGAAACCTTAGGGATTCCAAAGATGTCATGTTGGCTATGGTTGGTGGAATTTGTTGTAGTTGTTTCCATCCTTGGAAAGTCCATGAGGTAAGTGATGTCAAGGATTCAAGGTCTAAATCCTCAATCTTTCATTTCTTGCAATCATCCAAGTAGGGCTCCCCTAGTGATGCCAACTTCCCCCATCCATGAGGCACGCTCTCCAAAGCCTCACATCCTTCAAAGTGGAGACTCTTCCATGCCTTGAGATTTTCAAATGAAGGATGGTCGCCCATCAACTTGTGGCAATCTTGAAAACTAAGGGATTCCAAAGATGTCATGTTGGCTATGGTTGGTGGAATTTGTTGTAGTTGTTTCCATCCTTGGAAAGTCCATGAGGTAAGTGATGTCAAGGATTCAAGGTCAAAATCCTCAATCTTTCATTTCTTGCAATCATCCAAGTAGGGCTCCCCTAGTGATGCCAACTTCCCCCATCCATGAGGCACGCTCTCCAAAGCCTCACATCCTTCAAAGTGGAGACTCTTCCATGCCTTGAGATTTTCAAATGAAGGATGGTCGCCCATCAACTTGTCGCAATCTTGAAACCTTAGGGATTCCAAAGATGTCATGTTGGCTATGGTTGGTGGAATTTGTTGTAGTTGTTTCCATCCTTGGAAAGTCCATGAGGTAAGTGATGTCAAGGATTCAAGGTCTAACTCCTCAATCTTTCATTTCTTGCAATCATCCAAGTAGAGCTTCCCTAGTGATGCCAACTTCCCCCATCCATGAGGCACGCTGTCCAAAGCCTCACATCCTTCAAAGTGGAGGCTCTTCCATGCCTTGAGATTTTCAAATGAAGGATGGTCGACCATCATCTTGTTGCAATCCTGAAAACTAAGGGATTCCAAAGATGTCATGTTGGCTATGGTTGGTGGAATTTGTTGTAGTTGTTTCCATCCTTGGAAAGTCCATGAGGTAAGTGATGTCAAGGATTCACGGTTTGACTCCTCAATCTTTCATTTCTTGCAATCATCCAAGTAGGGCTCCCCTAGTGATGCCAACTTCCCCCATCCATGAGGCACGCTCTCCAAAGCCTCACATCCTTCAAAGTGGAGACTCTTCCATGCCTTGAGATTTTCAAATGAAGGATGGTCGCCCATCAACTTGTCGCAATCTTGAAACCCCAGGGATTCCAAAGATGTCATGTTGGCTATGGTTGGTGGAATTTATTGTAGTTGTTTCCATCCTTGGAAAGTCCATGAGGTAAGTGATGTCAAGGATTCAAGGTCAAAATCCTCAATCCTTCATTTCTTGCAATCATCCAAGTAGAGCTTCCCTAGTGATGCCAACTTCCCCCATCCATGAGGCACGCTCTCCAAAGCCTCACATCCTTCAAAGTGGAGGCTCTTCCATGCCTTGAGATTTTCAAATGAAGGATGGTCGCCCATCAACTTGTGGCAATCTTGAAAACTAAGGGATTGCAAAGATGTCATGTTGGCTATGGTTGGTGGAATTTGTTGTAGTTGTTTCCATCCTTGGAAAGTCCATGAGGTAAGTGATGTCAAGGATTCAAGGTCAAAATCCTCAATCTTTCATTTTTTGCAATCATCCAAGTAGGGCTCCCCTAGTGATGCCAACTTCCCCCATCCATGAGGCACGCTCTCCAAAGCCTCACATCCTTCAAAGTGGAGACTCTTCCATGCCTTGAGATTTTCAAATGAAGGATGGTCGCCCATCAACTTGTGGCAATCTTGAAAACTAAGGGATTGCAAAGATGTCATGTTGGCTATGGTTGGTGGAATTTGTTGTAGTTGTTTCCATCCTTGGAAAGTCCATGAGGTAAGTGATGTCAAGGATTCAAGGTCAAAATCCTCAATCTTTCATTTCTTGCAATCATCCAAGTAGGGCTCCCCTAGTGATGCCAACTTCCCCCATCCATGAGGCACGCTCTCCAAAGCCTCACATCCTTCAAAGTGGAGGCTCTTCCATGCCTTGAGATTTTCAAATGAAGGATGGTCGACCATCATCTTGTTGCAATCTTGAAAACTAAGGGATTCCAAAGATGTCATGTTGGCTATGGTTGGTGGAATTTGTTGTAGTTGTTTCCATCCTTGGAAAGTCCATGAGGTAAGTGATGTCAAGGATTCAAGGTCTAACTCCTCAATCTTTCATTTCTTGCAATCATCCAAGTAGAGCTTCCCTAGTGATGCCAACTTCCCCCATCCATGAGGCACGCTGTCCAAAGCCTCACATCCTTCAAAGTGGAGACTCTTCCATGCCTTGAGATTTTCATATGAAGGATGGTCGCCCATCAACTTGTGGCAATCCTGAAAACTAAGGGATTCCAAAGATGTCATGTTGGCTATGGTTGGTGGAATTTGTTGTAGTTGTTTCCATCCTTGGAAAGTCCATGAGGTAAGTGATGTCAAGGATTCAAGGTCTAACTCCTCAATCTTTCATTTCTTGCAATCATCCAAGTAGGGCTCCCCTAGTGATGCCAACTTCCCCCATCCATGAGGCACGCTCTCCAAAGCCTCACATCCTTCAAAGTGGAGGCTCTTCCATGCCTTGAGATTTTCAAATGAAGGATGGTCGACCATCATCTTGTTGCAATCTTGAAAACTACGGGATTCCAAAGATGTCATGTTGGCTATGGTTGGTGGAATTTGTTGTAGTTGTTTCCATCCTTGGAAAGTCCATGAGGTAAGTGATGTCAAGGATTCAAGGTCTAACTCCTCAATCTTTCATTTCTTGCAATCATCCAAGTAGAGCTTCCCTAGTGATGCCAACTTCCCCCATCCATGAGGCACGCTCTCCAAAGCCTCACATCCTTCAAAGTGGAGGCTCTTCCATGCCTTGAGATTTTCAAATGAAGGATGGTCGCCCATCAACTTGTCGCAATCTTGAAACCCCAGGGATTCCAAAGATGTCATGTTGGCTATGGTTGGTGGAATTTATTGTAGTTGTTTCCATCCTTGGAAAGTCCATGAGGTAAGTGATGTCAAGGATTCAAGGTCTAACTCCTCAATCTTTCATTTCTTGCAATCATCCAAGTAGAGCTTCCCTAGTGATGCCAACTTCCCCCATCCATGAGGCACGCTCTCCAAACCCTCACATCCTTCAAAGTGGAGGCTCTTCCATGCCTTGAGATTTTCAAATGAAGGATGGTCGACCATCATCTTGTTGCAATCCTGAAAACTAAGGGATTCCAAAGATGTCATGTTGGCTATGGTTGGTGGAATTTGTTGTAGTTGTTTCCATCCTTGGAAAGTCCATGAGGTAAGTGATGTCAAGGATTCACGGTTTGACTCCTCAATCTTTCATTTCTTGCAATCATCCAAGTAGGGCTCCCCTAGTGATGCCAACTTCCCCCATCCATGAGGCACGCTCTCCAAAGCCTCACATCCTTCAAAGTGGAGACTCTTCCATGCCTTGAGATTTTCAAATGAAGGATGGTCGCCCATCAACTTGTCGCAATCTTGAAACCCCAGGGATTCCAAAGATGTCATGTTGGCTATGGTTGGTGGAATTTGTTGTAGTTGTTTCCATCCTTGGAAAGTCCATGAGGTAAGTGATGTCAAGGATTCAAGGTCTAACTCCTCAATCTTTCATTTCTTGCAATCATCCAAGTAGAGCTTCCCTAGTGATGCCAACTTCCCCCATCCATGAGGCACGCTCTCCAAAGCGTCACATCCTTCAAAGTGGAGGCTCTTCCATGCCTTGAGATTTTCAAATGAAGGATGGTCGACCATCATCTTGTTGCAATCTTGAAAACTAAGGGATTCCAAAGATGTCATGTTGGCTATGGTTGGTGGAATTTGTTGTAGTTGTTTCCATCCTTGGAAAGTCCATGAGGTAAGTGATGTCAAGGATTCAAGGTCTAACTCCTCAATCTTTCATTTCTTGCAATCATCCAAGTAGAGCTTCCCTAGTGATGCCAACTTCCCCCATCCATGAGGCACGCTCTCCAAAGCCTCACATCCTTCAAAGTGGAGACTCTTCCATGCCTTGAGATTTTCAAATGAAGGATGGTCGCCCATCAACTTGTCGCAATCTTGAAACCCCAGGGATTCCAAAGATGTCATGTTGGCTATGGTTGGTGGAATTTATTGTAGTTGTTTCCATCCTTGGAAAGTCCATGAGGTAAGTGATGTCAAGGATTCAAGGTCAAAATCCTCAATCCTTCATTTCTTGCAATCATCCAAGTAGAGCTTCCCTAGTGATGCCAACTTCCCCCATCCATGAGGCACGCTCTCCAAAGCCTCACATCCTTCAAAGTGGAGGCTCTTCCATGCCTTGAGATTTTCAAATGAAGGATGGTCGACCATCATCTTGTTGCAATCTTGAAAACTAAGGGATTCCAAAGATGTCATGTTGGCTATGGTTGGTGGAATTTGTTGTAGTTGTTTCCATCCTTGGAAAGTCCATGAGGTAAGTGATGTCAAGGATTCAAGGTCAAAATCCTCAATCTTTCATTTCTTGCAATCATCCAAGTAGGGCTCCCCTAGTGATGCCAACTTCCCCCATCCATGAGGCACGCTCTCCAAAGCCTCACATCCTTCAAAGTGGAGACTCTTCCATGCCTTGAGATTTTCAAATGAAGGATGGTCGCCCATCAACTTGTCGCAATCTTGAAACCCCAGGGATTCCAAAGATGTCATGTTGGCTATGGTTGGTGGAATTTATTGTAGTTGTTTCCATCCTTGGAAAGTCCATGAGGTAAGTGATGTCAAGGATTCAAGGTCAAAATCCTCAATCCTTCATTTCTTGCAATCATCCAAGTAGAGCTTCCCTAGTGATGCGAACTTCCCCCATCCATGAGGCACGCTCTCCAAAGCCTCACATCCTTCAAAGTGGGGGCTCTTCCATGCCTTGAGATTTTCAAATGAAGGATGGTCGCCCATCAACTTGTGGCAATCTTGAAAACTAAGGGATTGCAAAGATGTCATGTTGGCTATGGTTGGTGGAATTTGTTGTAGTTGTTTCCATCCTTGGAAAGTCCATGAGGTAAGTGATGTCAAGGATTCAAGGTCTAAATCCTCAATCTTTCATTTCTTGCAATCATCCAAGTAGGGCTCCCCTAGTGATGCCAACTTCCCCCATCCATGAGGCACGCTCTCCAAAGCCTCACATCCTTCAAAGTGGAGACTCTTCCATGCCTTGAGATTTTCAAATGAAGGATGGTCGCCCATCAACTTGTGGCAATCTTGAAAACTAAGGGATTCCAAAGATGTCATGTTGGCTATGGTTGGTGGAATTTGTTGTAGTTGTTTCCATCCTTGGAAAGTCCATGAGGTAAGTGATGTCAAGGATTCAAGGTCAAAATCCTCAATCTTTCATTTCTTGCAATCATCCAAGTAGGGCTCCCCTAGTGATGCCAACTTCCCCCATCCATGAGGCACGCTCTCCAAAGCCTCACATCCTTCAAAGTGGAGACTCTTCCATGCCTTGAGATTTTCAAATGAAGGATGGTCGCCCATCAACTTGTCGCAATCTTGAAACCTTAGGGATTCCAAAGATGTCATGTTGGCTATGGTTGGTGGAATTTGTTGTAGTTGTTTCCATCCTTGGAAAGTCCATGAGGTAAGTGATGTCAAGGATTCAAGGTCTAACTCCTCAATCTTTCATTTCTTGCAATCATCCAAGTAGAGCTTCCCTAGTGATGCCAACTTCCCCCATCCATGAGGCACGCTCTCCAAAGCCTCACATCCTTCAAAGTGGAGACTCTTCCATGCCTTGAGATTTTCAAATGAAGGATGGTCGCCCATCAACTTGTCGCAATCTTGAAAACTAAGGGATTCCAAAGATGTCATGTTGGCTATGGTTGGTGGAATTTGTTGTAGTTGTTTCCATCCTTGGAAAGTCCATGAGGTAAGTGATGTCAAGGATTCAAGGTCAAAATCCTCAATCTTTCATTTCTTGCAATCACTCAAGTAGAGCTTCCCTAGTGATGCCAACTTCCCCCATCCATGAGGCACGCTGTCCAAAGCCTCACATCCTTCAAAGTGGAGACTCTTCCATGCCTTGAGATTTTCATATGAAGGATGGTCGCCCATCAACTTGTGGCAATCCTGAAAACTAAGGGATTCCAAAGATGTCATGTTGGCTATGGTTGGTGGAATTTGTTGTAGTTGTTTCCATCCTTGGAAAGTCCATGAGGTAAGTGATGTCAAGGATTCAAGGTCAAAATCCTCAATCTTTCATTTCTTGCAATCACTCAAGTAGAGCTTCCCTAGTGATGCCAACTTCCCCCATCCATGAGGCACGCTGTCCAAAGCCTCACATCCTTCAAAGTGGAGGCTCTTCCATGCCTTGAGATTTTCAAATGAAGGATGGTCGCCCATCAACTTGTGGCAATCTTGAAAACTAAGGGATTGCAAAGATGTCATGTTGGCTATGGTTGGTGGAATTTGTTGTAGTTGTTTCCATCCTTGGAAAGTCCATGAGGTAAGTGATGTCAAGGATTCAAGGTCAAAATCCTCAATCTTTCATTTCTTGCAATCATCCAAGTAGGGCTCCCCTAGTGATGCCAACTTCCCCCATCCATGAGGCACGCTCTCCAAACCCTCACATCCTTCAAAGTGGAGACTCTTCCATGCCTTGAGATTTTCAAATGAAGGATGGTCGCCCATCAACTTGTCGCAATCTTGAAGACTAAGGGATTCCAAAGATGTCATGTTGGCTATGGTTGGTGGAATTTGTTGTAGTTGTTTCCATCCTTGGAAAGTCCATGAGGTAAGTGATGTCAAGGATTCAAGGTCAAAATCCTCAATCTTTCATTTCTTGCAATCATCCAAGTAGGGCTCCCCTAGTGATGCCAACTTCCCCCATCCATGAGGCACGCTCTCCAAACCCTCACATCCTTCAAAGTGGAGACTCTTCCATGCCTTGAGATTTTCAAATGAAGGATGGTCGCCCATCAACTTGTGGCAATCTTGAAAACTAAGGGATTCCAAAGATGTCATGTTGGCTATGGTTGGTGGAATTTGTTGTAGTTGTTTCCATCCTTGGAAAGTCCATGAGGTAAGTGATGTCAAGGATTCAAGGTCAAAATCCTCAATCTTTCATTTCTTGCAATCACTCAAGTAGAGCTTCCCTAGTGATGCCAACTTCCCCCATCCATGAGGCACGCTGTCCAAAGCCTCACATCCTTCAAAGTGGAGACTCTTCCATGCCTTGAGATTTTCATATGAAGGATGGTCGCCCATCAACTTGTGGCAATCCTGAAAACTAAGGGATTCCAAAGATGTCATGTTGGCTATGGTTGGTGGAATTTGTTGTAGTTGTTTCCATCCTTGGAAAGTCCATGAGGTAAGTGATGTCAAGGATTCAAGGTCTAACTCCTCAATCTTTCATTTCTTGCAATCATCCAAGTAGAGCTTCCCTAGTGATGCCAACTTCCCCCATCCATGAGGCACGCTCTCCAAAGCCTCACATCCTTCAAAGTGGAGGCTCTTCCATGCCTTGAGATTTTCAAATGAAGGATGGTCGACCATCATCTTGTTGCAATCTTGAAAACTAAGGGATTCCAAAGATGTCATGTTGGCTATGGTTGGTGGAATTTGTTGTAGTTGTTTCCATCCTTGGAAAGTCCATGAGGTAAGTGATGTCAAGGATTCAAGGTCAAAATCCTCAATCCTTCATTTCTTGCAATCATCCAAGTAGAGCTTCCCTAGTGATGCCAACTTCCCCCATCCATGAGGCACGCTCTCCAAAGCCTCACATCCTTCAAAGTGGAGACTCTTCCATGCCTTGAGATTTTCATATGAAGGATGGTCGCCCATCAACTTGTGGCAATCCTGAAAACTAAGGGATTCCAAAGATGTCATGTTGGCTATGGTTGGTGGAATTTGTTGTAGTTGTTTCCATCCTTGGAAAGTCCATGAGGTAAGTGATGTCAAGGATTCAAGGTCTAACTCCTCAATCTTTCATTTCTTGCAATCATCCAAGTAGAGCTTCCCTAGTGATGCCAACTTCCCCCATCCATGAGGCACGCTCTCCAAAGCCTCACATCCTTCAAAGTGGAGGCTCTTCCATGCCTTGAGATTTTCAAATGAAGGATGGTCGACCATCATCTTGTTGCAATCTTGAAAACTAAGGGATTCCAAAGATGTCATGTTGGCTATGGTTGGTGGAATTTGTTGTAGTTGTTTCCATCCTTGGAAAGTCCATGAGGTAAGTGATGTCAAGGATTCAAGGTCTAACTCCTCAATCTTTGATTTCTTGCAATCATCCAAGTAGGGCTCCTCTAGTGATGCCAACTTCCCCCATCCATGAGGCACGCTCTCCAAAGCCTCACATCCTTCAAAGTGGAGACTCTTCCATGCCTTGAGATTTTCAAATGAAGGATGGTCGCCCATCAACTTGTCGCAATCTTGAAACCCCAGGGATTCCAAAGATGTCATGTTGGCTATGGTTGGTGGAATTTATTGTAGTTGTTTCCATCCTTGGAAAGTCCATGAGGTAAGTGATGTCAAGGATTCAAGGTCAAAATCCTCAATCCTTCATTTCTTGCAATCATCCAAGTAGAGCTTCCCTAGTGATGCCAACTTCCCCCATCCATGAGGCACGCTCTCCAAAGCCTCACATCCTTCAAAGTGGAGGCTCTTCCATGCCTTGAGATTTTCAAATGAAGGATGGTCGCCCATCAACTTGTCGCAATCTTGAAAACTAAGGGATTGCAAAGATGTCATGTTGGCTATGGTTGGTGGAATTTGTTGTAGTTGTTTCCATCCTTGGAAAGTCCATGAGGTAAGTGATGTCAAGGATTCAAGGTCTAACTCCTCAATCTTTCG
The DNA here is from genome assembly GCA_963920665.1 of Straminergon stramineum. NCBI lineage: Eukaryota > Viridiplantae > Streptophyta > Bryopsida > Hypnales > Calliergonaceae > Straminergon > Straminergon stramineum. The sequence goes on along the minus strand of OY987269.1, from coordinate 6,808,020 downwards.
TTTCTTACAATCATCCAAGTAGAGCTTCCCTAGTGATGCCAACTTCCGCCATCCATGAGGCACGCTCTCCAAAGCCTCACATCCTTCAAAGTGGAGACTCTTCCATGCCTTGAGATTTTCAAATGAAGGATGGTCGCCCATCAACTTGTCGCAATCTTGAAACCCCAGGGATTCCAAAGATGTCATGTTGGCTATGGTTGGTGGAATTTGTTGTAGTTGTTTCCATCCTTGGAAAGTCCATGAGGTAAGTGATGTCAAGGATTCAAGGTCAAAATCCTCAATCTTTCATTTCTTGCAATCATCCAAGTAGGGCTCCCCTAGTGATGCCAACTTCCCCCATCCATGAGGCACGCTCTCCAAAGCCTCACATCCTTCAAAGTGGAGACTCTTCCATGCCTTGAGATTTTCAAATGAAGGATGGTCGCCCATCAACTTGTCGCAATCTTGAAGACTAAGGGATTCCAAAGATGTCATGTTGGCTATGGTTGGTGGAATTTGTTGTAGTTGTTTCCATCCTTGGAAAGTCCATGAGGTAAGTGATGTCAAGGATTCAAGGTCTAACTCCTCCATCTTTCATTTCTTGCAATCATCCAAGTAGAGCTTCCCTAGTAATGCCAACTTCCCCCATCCATGAGGCACGCTCTCCAAAGCCTCACATCCTTCAAAGTGGAGGCTCTTCCATGCCTTGAGATTTTCAAATGAAGGATGGTCGACCATCATCTTGTTGCAATCTTGAAAACTAAGGGATTCCAAAGATGTCATGTTGGCTATGGTTGGTGGAATTTGTTGTAGTTGTTTCCATCCTTGGAAAGTCCATGAGGTAAGTGATGTCAAGGATTCAAGGTCTAACTCCTCAATCTTTCATTTCTTGCAATCATCCAAGTAGAGCTTCCCTAGTGATGCCAACTTCCCCCATCCATGAGGCACGCTCTCCAAAGCCTCACATCCTTCAAAGTGGAGACTCTTCCATGCCTTGAGATTTTCAAATGAAGGATGGTCGCCCATCAACTTGTGGCAATCTTGAAAACTAAGGGATTGCAAAGATGTCATGTTGGCTATGGTTGGTGGAATTTGTTGTAGTTGTTTCCATCCTTGGAAAGTCCATGAGGTAAGTGATGTCAAGGATTCAAGGTCAAAATCCTCAATCTTTCATTTCTTGCAATCATCCAAGTAGGGCTCCCCTAGTGATGCCAACTTCCCCCATCCATGAGGCACGCTCTCCAAAGCCTCACATCCTTCAAAGTGGAGACTCTTCCATGCCTTGAGATTTTCAAATGAAGGATGGTCGCCCATCAACTTGTCGCAATCTTGAAGACTAAGGGATTCCAAAGATGTCATGTTGGCTATGGTTGGTGGAATTTGTTGTAGTTGTTTCCATCCTTGGAAAGTCCATGAGGTAAGCGATGTCAAGGATTCAAGGTCTAAATCCTCAATCTTTCGTTTCTTGCAATCATCCAAGTAGAGCTTCCCTAGTGATGCCAACTTCCCCCATCCATGAGGCACGCTCTCCAAAGCCTCACATCCTTCAAAGTGGAGACTCTTCCATGCCTTGAGATTTCCAAATGAAGGATGGTCGCCCATCAACTTGTGGCAATCTTGAAAACTAAGGGATTCCAAAGATGTCATGTTGGCTATGGTTGGTGGAATTTGTTGTAGTTGTTTCCATCCTTGGAAAGTCCATGAGGTAAGTGATGTCAAGGATTCAAGGTCTAACTCCTCAATCTTTCGTTTCTTGCAAGCATCCAAGTAGAGCTTCCCTAGTGATGCCAACTTCCGCCATCCATGAGGCACGCTCTCCAAAGCCTCACATCCTTCAAAGTGGAGACTCTTCCATGCCTTGAGATTTTCAAATGAAGGATGGTCGGCCATCAACTTGTCGCAATCTTGAAAACTAAGGGATTCCAAAGATGTCATGTTGGCTATGGTTGGTGGAATTTGTTGTAGTTGTTTCCATCCTTGGAAAGTCCATGAGGTAAGTGATGTCAAGGATTCAAGGTCAAAATCCTCAATCTTTCATTTCTTGCAATCATTCAAGTAGAGCTTCCCTAGTGATGCCAACTTCCCCCATCCATGAGGCACGCTCTCCAAAGCCTCACATCCTTCAAAGTGGAGGCTCTTCCATGCCTTGAGATTTTCAAATGAAGGATGGTCGCCCATCAACTTGTCGCAATCTTGAAAACTAAGGGATTCCAAAGATGTCATGTTGGCTATGGTTGGTGGAATTTGTTGTAGTTGTTTCCATCCTTGGAAAGTCCATGAGGTAAGTGATGTCAAGGATTCAAGGTCTAACTCCTCAATCTTTCATTTCTTGCAATCATCCAAGTAGAGCATCCCTAGTGATGCCAACTTCCCCCATCCATGAGGCACGCTCTCCAAAGCCTCACATCCTTCAAAGTGGAGACTCTTCCATGCCTTGAGATTTTCAAATGAAGGTTGGTCGCCCATCAACTTGTCGCAATCCTGAAAACTAAGGGATTCCAAAGATGTCATGTTGGCTATGGTTGGTGGAATTTGTTGTAGTTGTTTCCATCCTTGGAAAGTCCATGAGGTAAGTGATGTCAAGGATTCAAGGTCTAACTCCTCAATCTTTCATTTCTTGCAATCATCCAAGTAGAGCTTCCCTAGTGATGCCAACTTCCGCCATCCATGAGGCACGCTCTCCAAAGCCTCACATCCTTCAAAGTGGAGACTCTTCCATGCCTTGAGATTTTCAAATGAAGGATGGTCGCCCATCAACTTGTCGCAATCTTGAAACCCCAGGGATTCCAAAGATGTCATGTTGGCTATGGTTGGTGGAATTTGTTGTAGTTGTTTCCATCCTTGGAAAGTCCATGAGGTAAGTGATGTCAAGGATTCAAGGTCTAACTCCTCAATCTTTCGTTTCTTGCAATCATCCAAGTAGAGCTTCCCTAGTGATTCCAACTTCCCCCATCCATGAGGCACGCTCTCCAAAGCCTCACATCCTTCAAAGTGGAGACTCTTCCATGCCTTGAGATTTTCAAATGAAGGATGGTCGCCCATCAACTTGTGGCAATCTTGAAAACTAAGGGATTCCAAAGATGTCATGTTGGCTATGGTTGGTGGAATTTGTTGTAGTTGTTTCCATCCTTGGAAAGTCCATGAGGTAAGTGATGTCAAGGATTCAAGGTCTAACTCCTCAATCTTTCGTTTCTTGCAATCATCCAAGTAGAGCTTCCCTAGTGATTCCAACTTCCCCCATCCATGAGGCACGCTCTCCAAAGCCTCACATCCTTCAAAGTGGAGACTCTTCCATGCCTTGAGATTTTCAAATGAAGGATGGTCGCCCATCAACTTGTGGCAATCTTGAAAACTAAGGGATTCCAAAGATGTCATGTTGGCTATGGTTGGTGGAATTTGTTGTAGTTGTTTCCATCCTTGGAAAGTCCATGAGGTAAGTGATGTCAAGGATTCAAGGTCTAACTCCTCAATCTTTCATTTCTTGCAATCATCCAAGTAGAGCATCCCTAGTGATGCCAACTTCCCCCATCCATGAGGCACGCTCTCCAAAGCCTCACATCCTTCAAAGTGGAGACTCTTCCATGCCTTGAGATTTTCAAATGAAGGTTGGTCGCCCATCAACTTGTCGCAATCCTGAAAACTAAGGGATTCCAAAGATGTCATGTTGGCTATGGTTGGTGGAATTTGTTGTAGTTGTTTCCATCCTTGGAAAGTCCATGAGGTAAGTGATGTCAAGGATTCAAGGTCTAACTCCTCAATCTTTCATTTCTTGCAAGCATCCAAGTAGAGCTTCCCTAGTGATGCCAACTTCCGCCATCCATGAGGCACGCTCTCCAAAGCCTCACATCCTTCAAAGTGGAGACTCTTCCATGCCTTGAGATTTCCAAATGAAGGATGGTCGCCCATCAACTTGTCGCAATCTTGAAACCCCAGGGATTCCAAAGATGTCATGTTGGCTATGGTTGGTGGAATTTGTTGTAGTTGTTTCCATCCTTGGAAAGTCCATGAGGTAAGTGATGTCAAGGATTCAAGGTCTAACTCCTCAATCTTTCGTTTCTTGCAATCATCCAAGTAGAGCATCCCTAGTGATGCCAACTTCCCCCATCCATGAGGCACGCTCTCCAAAGCCTCACATCCTTCAAAGTGGAGACTCTTCCATGCCTTGAGATTTTCAAATGAAGGATGGTCGCCCATCAACTTGTCGCAATCTTGAAACCCCAGGGATTCCAAAGATGTCATGTTGGCTATGGTTGGTGGAATTTGTTGTAGTTGTTTCCATCCTTGGAAAGTCCATGAGGTAAGTGATGTCAAGGATTCAAGGTCAAAATCCTCAATCTTTCATTTCTTGCAATCACTCAAGTAGAGCTTCCCTAGTGATGCCAACTTCCCCCATCCATGAGGCACGCTCTCCAAAGCCTCACATCCTTCAAAGTGGAGACTCTTCCATGCCTTGAGATTTTCAAATGAAGGATGGTCGCCCATCAACTTGTCGCAATCTTGAAGACTAAGGGATTCCAAAGATGTCATGTTGGCTATGGTTGGTGGAATTTGTTGTAGTTGTTTCCATCCTTGGAAAGTCCATGAGGTAAGTGATGTCAAGGATTCAAGGTCTAACTCCTCAATCTTTCGTTTCTTGCAATCATCCAAGTAGAGCTTCCCTAGTGATGCCAACTTCCCCCATCCATGAGGCACGCTCTCCAAAGCCTCACATCCTTCAAAGTGGAGACTCTTCCATGCCTTGAGATTTTCAAATGAAGGATGGTCGCCCATCAACTTGTGGCAATCTTGAAAACTAAGGGATTCCAAAGATGTCATGTTGGCTATGGTTGGTGGAATTTGTTGTAGTTGTTTCCATCCTTGGAAAGTCCATGAGGTAAGTGATGTCAAGGATTCAAGGTCAAAATCCTCAATCTTTCATTTCTTGCAATCATCCAAGTAGGGCTTCCCTAGTGATGCCAACTTCCCCCATCCATGAGGCACGCTCTCCAAAGCCTCACATCCTTCAAAGTGGAGACTCTTCCATGCCTTGAGATTTTCAAATGAAGGATGGTCGCCCATCAACTTGTCGCAATCTTGAAACCCCAGGGATTCCAAAGATGTCATGTTGGTTATGGTTGGTGGAATTTGTTGTAGTTGTTTCCATCCTTGGAAAGTCCATGAGGTAAGTGATGTCAAGGATTCAAGGTCTAACTCCTCAATCTTTCGTTTCTTGCAATCATCCAAGTAGAGCTTCCCTAGTGATGCCAACTTCCCCCATCCATGAGGCACGCTCTCCAAAGCCTCACATCCTTCAAAGTGGAGACTCTTCCATGCCTTGAGATTTTCAAATGAAGGATGGTCGCCCATCAACTTGTCGCAATCTTGAAACCCCAGGGATTCCAAAGATGTCATGTTGGCTATGGTTGGTGGAATTTGTTGTAGTTGTTTCCATCCTTGGAAAGTCCATGAGGTAAGTGATGTCAAGGATTCAAGGTCTAACTCCTCAATCTTTCGTTTCTTGCAATCATCCAAGTAGAGCTTCCCTAGTGATGCCAACTTCCCCCATCCATGAGGCACGCTCTCCAAAGCCTCACATCCTTCAAAGTGGAGACTCTTCCATGCCTTGAGATTTTCAAATGAAGGATGGTCGCCCATCAACTTGTGGCAATCTTGAAAACTAAGGGATTCCAAAGATGTCATGTTGGCTATGGTTGGTGGAATTTGTTGTAGTTGTTTCCATCCTTGGAAAGTCCATGAGGTAAGTGATGTCAAGGATTCAAGGTCAAAATCCTCAATCTTTCATTTCTTGCAATCATCCAAGTAGGGCTCCCCTAGTGATGCCAACTTCCCCCATCCATGAGGCACGCTCTCCAAAGCCTCACATCCTTCAAAGTGGAGACTCTTCCATGCCTTGAGATTTTCAAATGAAGGATGGTCGCCCATCAACTTGTCGCAATCTTGAAGACTAAGGGATTCCAAAGATGTCATGTTGGCTATGGTTGGTGGAATTTGTTGTAGTTGTTTCCATCCTTGGAAAGTCCATGAGGTAAGTGATGTCAAGGATTCAAGGTCTAACTCCTCAATCTTTCGTTTCTTGCAATCATCCAAGTAGAGCTTCCCTAGTGATGCCAACTTCCCCCATCCATGAGGCACGCTCTCCAAAGCCTCACATCCTTCAAAGTGGAGGCTCTTCCATGCCTTGAGATTTTCAAATGAAGGATGGTCGCCCATCAACTTGTCGCAATCTTGAAAACTAAGGGATTCCAAAGATGTCATGTTGGCTATGGTTGGTGGAATTTGTTGTAGTGTTTTCCATCCTTGGAAAGTCCATGAGGTAAGTGATGTCAAGGATTCAAGGTCAAAATCCTCAATCTTTCATTTCTTGCAATCATCCAAGTAGGGCTCCCCTAGTGATGCCAACTTCCCCCATCCATGAGGCACGCTCTCCAAAGCCTTACATCCTTCAAAGTCGAGACTCTTCCATGCCTTGAGATTTTCAAATGAAGGATGGTCGCCCATCAACTTGTCGCAATCTTGAAGACTAAGGGATTCCAAAGATGTCATGTTGGCTATGGTTGGTGGAATTTGTTGTAGTTGTTTCCATCCTTGGAAAGTCCATGAGGTAAGTGATGTCAAGGATTCAAGGTCTAACTCCTCAATCTTTCATTTCTTGCAATCATCCAAGTAGAGCTTCCCTAGTGATGCCAACTTCCGCCATCCATGAGGCACGCTCTCCAAAGCCTCACATCCTTCAAAGTGGAGACTCTTCCATGCCTTGAGATTTCCAAATGAAGGATGGTCGCCCATCAACTTGTCGCAATCTTGAAACCCCAGGGATTCCAAAGATGTCATGTTGGCTATGGTTGGTGGAATTTGTTGTAGTTGTTTCCATCCTTGGAAAGTCCATGAGGTAAGTGATGTCAAGGATTCAAGGTCTAACTCCTCAATCTTTCGTTTCTTGCAATCATCCAGGTAGAGCTTCCCTAGTGATGCCAACTTCCCCCATCCATGAGGCACGCTCTCCAAAGCCTCACATCCTTCAAAGTGGAGACTCTTCCATGCCTTGAGATTTTCAAATGAAGGATGGTCGCCCATCAACTTGTCGCAATCTTGAAACCCCAGGGATTCCAAAGATGTCATGTTGGCTATGGTTGGTGGAATTTGTTGTAGTTGTTTCCATCCTTGGAAAGTCCATGAGGTAAGTGATGTCAAGGATTCAAGGTCTAACTCCTCAATCTTTCGTTTCTTGCAATCATCCAAGTAGAGCTTCCCTAGTGATGCCAACTTCCCCCATCCATGAGGCACGCTCTCCAAAGCCTCACATCCTTCAAAGTGGAGACTCTTCCATGCCTTGAGATTTTCAAATGAAGGATGGTCGCCCATCAACTTGTGGCAATCTTGAAAACTAAGGGATTCCAAAGATGTCATGTTGGCTATGGTTGGTGGAATTTGTTGTAGTTGTTTCCATCCTTGGAAAGTCCATGAGGTAAGTGATGTCAAGGATTCAAGGTCAAAATCCTCAATCTTTCATTTCTTGCAATCATCCAAGTAGGGCTCCCCTAGTGATGCCAACTTCCCCCATCCATGAGGCACGCTCTCCAAAGCCTCACATCCTTCAAAGTGGAGACTCTTCCATGCCTTGAGATTTTCAAATGAAGGATGGTCGCCCATCAACTTGTCGCAATCTTGAAGACTAAGGGATTCCAAAGATGTCATGTTGGCTATGGTTGGTGGAATTTGTTGTAGTTGTTTCCATCCTTGGAAAGTCCATGAGGTAAGTGATGTCAAGGATTCAAGGTCTAACTCCTCAATCTTTCGTTTCTTGCAAGCATCCAAGTAGAGCTTCCCTAGTGATGCCAACTTCCGCCATCCATGAGGCACGCTCTCCAAAGCCTCACATCCTTCAAAGTGGAGACTCTTCCATGCCTTGAGATTTCCAAATGAAGGATGGTCGCCCATCAACTTGTGGCAATCTTGAAAACTAAGGGATTCCAAAGATGTCATGTTGGCTATGGTTGGTGGAATTTGTTGTAGTTGTTTCCATCCTTGGAAAGTCCATGAGGTAAGTGATGTCAAGGATTCAAGGTCTAACTCCTCAATCTTTCGTTTCTTGCAAGCATCCAAGTAGAGCTTCCCTAGTGATGCCAACTTCCGCCATCCATGAGGCACGCTCTCCAAAGCCTCACATCCTTCAAAGTGGAGACTCTTCCATGCCTTGAGATTTTCAAATGAAGGATGGTCGCCCATCAACTTGTCGCAATCTTGAAACCCCAGGGATTCCAAAGATGTCATGTTGGCTATGGTTGGTGGAATTTGTTGTAGTTGTTTCCATCCTTGGAAAGTCCATGAGGTAAGTGATGTCAAGGATTCAAGGTCTAACTCCTCAATCTTTCGTTTCTTGCAATCATCCAAGTAGAGCATCCCTAGTGATGCCAACTTCCCCCATCCATGAGGCACGCTCTCCAAAGCCTCACATCCTTCAAAGTGGAGACTCTTCCATGCCTTGAGATTTTCAAATGAAGGATGGTCGCCCATCAACTTGTCGCAATCTTGAAACCCCAGGGATTCCAAAGATGTCATGTTGGCTATGGTTGGTGGAATTTGTTGTAGTTGTTTCCATCCTTGGAAAGTCCATGAGGTAAGTGATGTCAAGGATTCAAGGTCTAATTCCTCAATCTTTCATTTCTTGCAATCATCCAAGTAGAGCTTCCCTAGTCATGCCAACTTCCCCCATCCATGAGGCACGCTCTCCAAAGCCTCACATCCTTCAAAGTGGAGGCTCTTCCATGCCTTGAGATTTTCAAATGAAGGATGGTCGACCATCATCTTGTTGCAATCTTGAAAACTAAGGGATTCCAAAGATGTCATGTTGGCTATGGTTGGTGGAATTTGTTGTAGTTGTTTCCATCCTTGGAAAGTCCATGAGGTAAGTGATGTCAAGGATTCAAGGTCAAAATCCTCAATCTTTCATTTCTTGCAATCATCCAAGTAGGGCTCCCCTAGTGATGCCAACTTCCCCCATCCATGAGGCTCGCTCTCCAAAGCCTCACATCCTTCAAAGTGGAGACTCTTCCATGCCTTGAGATTTTCAAATGAAGGATGGTCGCCCATCAACTTGTGGCAATCTTGAAAACTAAGGGATTCCAAAGATGTCATGTTGGCTATGGTTGGTGGAATTTGTTGTAGTTGTTTCCATCCTTGGAAAGTCCATGAGGTAAGTGATGTCAAGGATTCAAGGTCTAACTCCTCAATCTTTCGTTTCTTGCAAGCATCCAAGTAGAGCTTCCCTAGTGATGCCAACTTCCGCCATCCATGAGGCACGCTCTCCAAAGCCTCACATCCTTCAAAGTGGAGACTCTTCCATGCCTTGAGATTTTCAAATGAAGGATGGTCGCCCATCAACTTGTCGCAATCTTGAAACCCCAGGGATTCCAAAGATGTCATGTTGGCTATGGTTGGTGGAATTTGTTGTAGTTGTTTCCATCCTTGGAAAGTCCATGAGGTAAGTGATGTCAAGGATTCAAGGTCTAACTCCTCAATCTTTCGTTTCTTGCAATCATCCAAGTAGAGCATCCCTAGTGATGCCAACTTCCCCCATCCATGAGGCACGCTCTCCAAAGCCTCACATCCTTCAAAGTGGAGACTCTTCCATGCCTTGAGATTTTCAAATGAAGGATGGTCGCCCATCAACTTGTCGCAATCTTGAAACCCCAGGGATTCCAAAGATGTCATGTTGGCTATGGTTGGTGGAATTTGTTGTAGTTGTTTCCATCCTTGGAAAGTCCATGAGGTAAGTGATGTCAAGGATTCAAGGTCTAATTCCTCAATCTTTCATTTCTTGCAATCATCCAAGTAGAGCTTCCCTAGTCATGCCAACTTCCCCCATCCATGAGGCACGCTCTCCAAAGCCTCACATCCTTCAAAGTGGAGGCTCTTCCATGCCTTGAGATTTTCAAATGAAGGATGGTCGACCATCATCTTGTTGCAATCTTGAAAACTAAGGGATTCCAAAGATGTCATGTTGGCTATGGTTGGTGGAATTTGTTGTAGTTGTTTCCATCCTTGGAAAGTCCATGAGGTAAGTGATGTCAAGGATTCAAGGTCAAAATCCTCAATCTTTCATTTCTTGCAATCATCCAAGTAGGGCTCCCCTAGTGATGCCAACTTCCCCCATCCATGAGGCTCGCTCTCCAAAGCCTCACATCCTTCAAAGTGGAGACTCTTCCATGCCTTGAGATTTTCAAATGAAGGATGGTCGCCCATCAACTTGTGGCAATCTTGAAAACTAAGGGATTCCAAAGATGTCATGTTGGCTATGGTTGGTGGAATTTGTTGTAGTTGTTTCCATCCTTGGAAAGTCCATGAGGTAAGTGATGTCAAGGATTCAAGGTCTAACTCCTCAATCTTTCGTTTCTTGCAATCATCCAAGTAGAGCATCCCTAGTGATGCCAACTTCCCCCATCCATGAGGCACGCTCTCCAAAGCCTCACATCCTTCAAAGTGGAGACTCTTCCATGCCTTGAGATTTTCAAATGAAGGATGGTCGCCCATCAACTTGTCGCAATCTTGAAACCCCAGGGATTCCAAAGATGTCATGTTGGCTATGGTTGGTGGAATTTGTTGTAGTTGTTTCCATCCTTGGAAAGTCCATGAGGTAAGTGATGTCAAGGATTCAAGGTCTAACTCCTCAATCTTTCGTTTCTTGCAATCATCCAAGTAGAGCATCCCTAGTGATGCCAACTTCCCCCATCCATGAGGCACGCTCTCCAAAGCCTCACATCCTTCAAAGTGGAGACTCTTCCATGCCTTGAGATTTTCAAATGAAGGATGGTCGCCCATCAACTTGTGGCAATCTTGAAACCCCAGGGATTCCAAAGATGTCATGTTGGCTATGGTTGGTGGAATTTGTTGTAGTTGTTTCCATCCTTGGAAAGTCCATGAGGTAAGTGATGTCAAGGATTCAAGGTCTAACTCCTCAATCTTTCGTTTCTTGCAATCATCCAAGTAGAGCTTCCCTAGTGATGCCAACTTCCGCCATCCATGAGGCACGCTCTCCAAAGCCTCACATCCTTCAAAGTGGAGACTCTTCCATGCCTTGAGATTTTCAAATGAAGGATGGTCGCCCATCAACTTGTGGCAATCTTGAAAACTAAGGGATTCCAAAGATGTCATGTTGGCTATGGTTGGTGGAATTTGTTGTAGTTGTTTCCATCCTTGGAAAGTCCATGAGGTAAGTGATGTCAAGGATTCAAGGTCTAACTCCTCAATCTTTCGTTTCTTGCAATCATCCAAGTAGAGCATCCCTAGTGATGCCAACTTCCCCCATCCATGAGGCACGCTCTCCAAAGCCTCACATCCTTCAAAGTGGAGGCTCTTCCATGCCTTGAGATTTTCAAATGAAGGATGGTCGCCCATCAACTTGTCGCAATCTTGAAAACTAAGGGATTCCAAAGATGTCATGTTGGCTATGGTTGGTGGAATTTGTTGTAGTGTTTTCCATCCTTGGAAAGTCCATGAGGTAAGTGATGTCAAGGATTCAAGGTCAAAATCCTCAATCTTTCATTTCTTGCAATCATCCAAGTAGGGCTCCCCTAGTGATGCCAACTTCCCCCATCCATGAGGCACGCTCTCCAAAGCCTTACATCCTTCAAAGTCGAGACTCTTCCATGCCTTGAGATTTTCAAATGAAGGATGGTCGCCCATCAACTTGTCGCAATCTTGAAACCCCAGGGATTCCAAAGATGTCATGTTGGCTATGGTTGGTGGAATTTGTTGTAGTTGTTTCCATCCTTGGAAAGTCCATGAGGTAAGTGATGTCAAGGATTCAAGGTCTAACTCCTCAATCTTTCGTTTCTTGCAATCATCCAAGTAGAGCTTCCCTAGTGATGCCAACTTCCCCCATCCATGAGGCACGCTCTCCAAAGCCTCACATCCTTCAAAGTGGAGACTCTTCCATGCCTTGAGATTTCCAAATGAAGGATGGTCGCCCATCAACTTGTGGCAATCTTGAAAACTAAGGGATTCCAAAGATGTCATGTTGGCTATGGTTGGTGGAATTTGTTGTAGTTGTTTCCATCCTTGGAAAGTCCATGAGGTAAGTGATGTCAAGGATTCAAGGTCTAACTCCTCAATCTTTCGTTTCTTGCAAGCATCCAAGTAGAGCTTCCCTAGTGATGCCAACTTCCGCCATCCATGAGGCACGCTCTCCAAAGCCTCACATCCTTCAAAGTGGAGACTCTTCCATGCCTTGAGATTTTCAAATGAAGGATGGTCGCCCATCAACTTGTCGCAATCTTGAAACCCCAGGGATTCCAAAGATGTCATGTTGGCTATGGTTGGTGGAATTTGTTGTAGTTGTTTCCATCCTTGGAAAGTCCATGAGGTAAGTGATGTCAAGGATTCAAGGTCTAACTCCTCAATCTTTCGTTTCTTGCAATCATCCCAGTAGAGCATCCCTAGTGATGCCAACTTCCCCCATCCATGAGGCACGCTCTCCAAAGCCTCACATCCTTCAAAGTGGAGACTCTTCCATGCCTTGAGATTTTCAAATGAAGGATGGTCGCCCATCAACTTGTGGCAATCTTGAAAACTAAGGGATTCCAAAGATGTCATGTTGGCTATGGTTGGTGGAATTTGTTGTAGTTGTTTCCATCCTTGGAAAGTCCATGAGGTAAGTGATGTCAAGGATTCAAGGTCAAAATCCTCAATCTTTCATTTCTTGCAATCACTCAAGTAGAGCTTCCCTAGTGATGCCAACTTCCCCCATCCATGAGGCACGCTCTCCAAAGCCTCACATCCTTCAAAGTGGAGACTCTTCCATGCCTTGAGATTTCCAAATGAAGGATGGTCGCCCATCAACTTGTCGCAATCTTGAAGACTAAGGGATTCCAAAGATGTCATGTTGGCTATGGTTGGTGGAATTTGTTGTAGTTGTTTCCATCCTTGGAAAGTCCATGAGGTAAGTGATGTCAAGGATTCAAGGTCAAAATCCTCAATCTTTCATTTCTTGCAATCATCCAAGTAGGGCTCCCCTAGTGATGCCAACTTCCGCCATCCATGAGGCACGCTCTCCAAAGCCTCACATCCTTCAAAGTGGAGACTCTTCCATGCCTTGAGATTTTCAAATGAAGGATGGTCGCCCATCAACTTGTTGCAACCTTCAAAAGTAAGGGATTGCAAAGATGTCATGTTGGCTATGGTTGGTGGAATTTGGTGTAGTTGTTTCCATCCTTGGAAAGTCCATGAGGTAAGTGATGTCAAGGATTCAAGGTCAAAATCCTCAATCTTTCATTTCTTGCAATCATCCAAGTAGAGCTTCCCTAGTGATGCCAACTTCCCCCATCCATGAGGCACGCTCTCCAAAGCCTCACATCCTTCAAAGTGGAGACTCTTCCATGCCTTGAGATTTTCAAATGAAGGATGCTCGACCATCAACTTGTCGCAATCTTGAAGACTAAGGGATTCCAAAGATGTCATGTTGGCTATGGTTGGTGGAATTTGTTGTAGTTGTTTCCATCCTTGGAAAGTCCATGAGGTAAGTGATGTCAAGGATTCAAGGTCAAAATCCTCAATCTTTCATTTCTTGCAATCATCCAAGTAGAGCTTCCCTAGTGATGCCAACTTCCCCCATCCATGAGGCACGCTCTCCAAAGCCTCACATCCTTCAAAGTGGAGACTCTTCCATGCCTTGAGATTTTCAAATGAAGGATGCTCGACCATGAACTTGTGGCAATCTTGAAGACTAAGGGATTTCAAAGATGTCATGTTGGCTATGGTTGGTGGAATTTGTTGTAGTTGTTTCCATCCTTGGAAAGTCCATGAGGTAAGTGATGTCAAGGATTCAAGGTCAAAATCCTCAATCTTTCGTTTCTTGCAATCATCCAAGTAGAGCTTCCCTAGTGATGCCAACTTCCCCCATCCATGAGGCACGCTGTCCAAAGCCTCACATCCTTCAAAGTGGAGACTCTTCCATGCCTTGAGATTTTCAAATGAAGAATGGTCGCCCATCAACTTGTCGCAACCTTGAAAACTAAGGGATTCCAAAGATGTCATGTTGGCTATGGTTGGTGGAATTTGTTGTAGTTGTTTCCATCCTTGGAAAGTCCATGAGGTAAGTGATGTCAAGGATTCAAGGTCTAACTCCTCAATCTTTCGTTTCTTGCAATCATCCAAGTAGAGCTTCCCTAGTGATGCCAACTTCCGCCATCCATGAGGCACGCTCTCCAAAGCCTCACATCCTTCAAAGTGGAGACTCTTCCATGCCTTGAGATTTTCAAATGAAGGATGCTCGACCATCAACTTGTCGCAATCTTGAAACCCCAGGGATTCCAAAGATGTCATGTTGGCTATGGTTGGTGGAATTTGTTGTAGTTGTTTCCATCCTTGGAAAGTCCATGAGGTAAGTGATGTCAAGGATTCAAGGTCAAAATCCTCAATCTTTCATTTCTTGCAATCATTCAAGTAGAGCTTCCCTAGTGATGCCAACTTCCCCCATCCATGAGGCACGCTCTCCAAAGCCTCACATCCTTCAAAGTGGAGACTCTTCCATGCCTTGAGATTTTCAAATGAAGGATGGTCGCCTATCAACATGTCGCAATCTTGAAACCCCAGGGATTCCAAAGATGTCTTGTTGGCTATGGTTGGTGGAATTTGTTGTAGTTGTTTCCATCCTTGGAAAGTCCATGAGGTAAGTGATGTCAAGGATTCAAGGTCAAAATCCTCAATCTTTCATTCCTTGCAATCATCCAAGTAGAGCATCCCTAGTGATGCCAACTTCCCCCATCCATGAGGCACGCTCTCCAAAGCCTCACATCCTTCAAAGTGGAGACTCTTCCATGCCTTGAGATTTTCAAATGAAGGATGGTCGCCCATCAACTTGTGGCAATCTTGAAACCCCAGGGATTCCAAAGATGTCATGTTGGCTATGGTTGGTGGAATTTGTTGTAGTTGTTTCCATCCTTGGAAAGTCCATGAGGTAAGTGATGTCAAGGATTCAAGGTCTAACTCCTCAATCTTTCGTTTCTTGCAATCATCCAAGTAGAGCTTCCCTAGTGATGCCAACTTCCCCCATCCATGAGGCACGCTCTCCAAAGCCTCACATCCTTCAAAGTGGAGACTCTTCCATGCCTTGAGATTTTCAAATGAAGGATGGTCGCCTATCAACATGTCGCAATCTTGAAACCCCAGGGATTCCAAAGATGTCTTGTTGGCTATGGTTGGTGGAATTTGTTGTAGTTGTTTCCATCCTTGGAAAGTCCATGAGGTAAGTGATGTCAAGGATTCAAGGTCAAAATCCTCAATCCTTCATTTCTTGCAATCATCCAAGTAGAGCTTCCCTAGTGATGCCAAATTCCCCCATCCGTGAGGCACGCTCTCCAAAGCCTCACATCCTTCAAAGTGGAGACTCTTCCATGCCTTGAGATTTTCAAATGAAGGATGGTCGCCCATCAACTTGTCGCAACCTTGAAAACTAAGGGATTCCAAAGATGTCATGTTGGCTATGGTTGGTGGAATTTATTGTAGTTGTTTCCATCCTTGGAAAGTCCATGAGGTAAGTGATGTCAAGGATTCAAGGTCAAAATCCTCAATCTTTCCTTTCTTGCAATCATTCAAGTAGAGCTTCCCTAGTGATGCCAACTTCCCCCATCCATGAGGCACGCTCTCCAAAGCCTCACATCCTTCAAAGTGGAGGCTCTTCCATGCCTTGAGATTTTCAAATGAAGGATGGTCGACCATCAACATGTCGCAATCTTGAAACCCCAGGGATTCCAAAGATGTCTTGTTGGCTATGGTTGGTGGAATTTGTTGTAGTTGTTTCCATCCTTGGAAAGTCCATGAGGTAAGTGATGTCAAGGATTCAAGGTCAAAATCCTCAATCTTTCATTTCTTGCAATCATCCAAGTAGAGCTTCCTTAGTGATGCCAACTTCCCCCATCCATGAGGCACGCTCTCCAAAGCCTCACATCCTTCAAAGTGGAGACTCTTCCATGCCTTGAGATTTTCAAATGAAGAATGGTCGCCCATCAACTTGTCGCAACCTTGAAAACTAAGGGATTCCAAAGATGTCTTGTTGGCTATGGTTGGTGGAATTTGTTGTAGTTGTTTCCATCCTTGGAAAGTCCATGAGGTAAGTGATGTCAAGGATTCAAGGTCAAAATCCTCAATATTTCATTTCTTGCAATCATCCAAGTAGAGCTTCCTTAGTGATGCCAACTTCCCCCATCCATGAGGCACGCTCTCCAAAGCCTCACATCCTTCAAAGTGGAGACTCTTCCATGCCTTGAGATTTTCAAATGAAGGATGGTCGACCATCAACATGTCGCAATCTTGAAACCCCAGGGATTCCAAAGATGTCATGTTGGCTATGGTTGGTGGAATTTATTGTAGTTGTTTCCATCCTTGGAAAGTCCATGAGGTAAGTGATGTCAAGGATTCAAGGTCAAAATCCTCAATCTTTCATTTCTTGCAATCATCCAAGTAGAGCTTCCCTAAGTGATGCCAAATTCCCCCATCCATGAGGCACGCTCTCCAAAGCCTCACATCCTTCAAAGTGGAGACTCTTCCATGCCTTGAGATTTTCAAATGAAGGATGGTCGCCTATCAACATGTCGCAATCTTGAAACCCCAGGGATTCCAAAGATGTCTTGTTGGCTATGGTTGGTGGAATTTGTTGTAGTTGTTTCCATCCTTGGAAAGTCCATGAGGTAAGTGATGTCAAGGATTCAAGGTCAAAATCCTCAATCTTTCATTCCTTGCAATCATCCAAGTAGAGCATCCCTAGTGATGCCAACTTCCCCCATCCATGAGGCACGCTCTCCAAAGCCTCACATCCTTCAAAGTGGAGACTCTTCCATGCCTTGAGATTTTCAAATGAAGGATGGTCGCCCATCAACTTGTCGCAATCTTGAAACCCCAGGGATTCCAAAGATGTCATGTTGGCTATGGTTGGTGGAATTTATTGTAGTTGTTTCCATCCTTGGAAAGTCCATGAGGTAAGTGATGTCAAGGATTCAAGGTCAAAATCCTCAATCCTTCATTTCTTGCAATCATCCAAGTAGAGCTTCCCTAGTGATGCCAACTTCCCCCATCCGTGAGGCACGCTCTCCAAAGCCTCACATCCTTCAAAGTGGAGACTCTTCCATGCCTTGAGATTTTCAAATGAAGGATGGTCGCCCATCATCTTGTTGCAATCTTGAAAACTAAGGGATTCCAAAGATGTCATGTTGGCTATGGTTGGTGGAATTTATTGTAGTTGTTTCCATCCTTGGAAAGTCCATGAGGTAAGTGATGTCAAGGATTCAAGGTCAAAATCCTCAATCCTTCATTTCTTGCAATCATCCAAGTAGAGCTTCCCTAGTGATGCCAACTTCCCCCATCCATGAGGGACGCTCTCCAAAGCCTCACATCCTTCAAAGTGGAGGCTCTTCCATGCCTTGAGATTTTCAAATGAAGGATGGTCGACCATCATCTTGTTGCAATCTTGAAAACTAAGGGATTCCAAAGATGTCATGTTGGCTATGGTTGGTGGAATTTGTTGTAGTTGTTTCCATCCTTGGAAAGTCCATGAGGTAAGTGATGTCAAGGATTCAAGGTCAAAATCCTCAATCTTTCATTCCTTGCAATCATCCAAGTAGAGCTTCCTTAGTGATGCCAACTTCCCCCATCCATGAGGCACGCTCTCCAAAGCCTCACATCCTTCAAAGTGGAGACTCTTCCATGCCTTGAGATTTTCAAATGAAGAATGGTCGCCCATCAACTTGTCGCAACCTTGAAAACTAAGGGATTCCAAAGATGTCATGTTGGCTATGGTTGGTGGAATTTGTTGTAGTTGTTTCCATCCTTGGAAAGTCCATGAGGTAAGTGATGTCAAGGATTCAAGGTCAAAATCCTCAATCTTTCATTTCTTGCAATCACTCAAGTAGAGCTTCCCTAGTGATGCCAACTTCCCCCATCCATGAGGCACGCTGTCCAAAGCCTCACATCCTTCAAAGTGGAGACTCTTCCATGCCTTGAGATTTTCATATGAAGGATGGTCGCCCATCAACTTGTGGCAATCCTGAAAACTAAGGGATTCCAAAGATGTCATGTTGGCTATGGTTGGTGGAATTTGTTGTAGTTGTTTCCATCCTTGGAAAGTCCATGAGGTAAGTGATGTCAAGGATTCAAGGTCAAAATCCTCAATCTTTCATTTCTTGCAATCATCCAAGTAGGGCTCCCCTAGTGATGCCAACTTCCCCCATCCATGAGGCACGCTCTCCAAAGCCTCACATCCTTCAAAGTGGAGACTCTTCCATGCCTTGAGATTTTCAAATGAAGGATGGTCGCCCATCAACTTGTCGCAATCTTGAAGACTAAGGGATTCCAAAGATGTCATGTTGGCTATGGTTGGTGGAATTTGTTGTAGTTGTTTCCATCCTTGGAAAGTCCATGAGGTAAGTGATGTCAAGGATTCAAGGTCTAACTCCTCAATCTTTCGTTTCTTGCAATCCTCCAAGTAGAGCTTCCCTAGTGATGCCAACTTCCGCCATCCATGAGGCACGCTCTCCAAAGCCTCACATCCTTCAAAGTGGAGACTCTTCCATGCCTTGAGATTTTCAAATGAAGACTGGTCGCCCATCAACTTGTCGCAACCTTGAAGACTAAGGGATTCCAAAGATGTCATGTTGGCTATGGTTGGTGGAATTTGTTGTAGTTGTTTCCATCCTTGGAAAGTCCATGAGGTAAGTGATGTCAAGGATTCAAGGTCAAAATCCTCAATCTTTCATTTCTTGCAATCATCCAAGTAGGGCTTCCCTAGTGATGCCAACTTCCCCCATCCGTGAGGCACGCTCTCCAAAGCCTCACATCCTTCAAAGTGGAGACTCTTCCATGCCTTGAGATTTTCAAATGAAGGATGGTCGCCCATCAACTTGTCGCAATCTTGAAACCCCAGGGATTCCAAAGATGTCATGTTGGCTATGGTTGGTGGAATTTGTTGTAGTTGTTTCCATCCTTGGAAAGTCCATGAGGTAAGTGATGTCAAGGATTCAAGGTCAAAATCCTCAATCTTTCATTTCTTGCAATCACTCAAGTAGAGCTTCCCTAGTGATTCCAACTTCGCCCATCCATGAGGCACGCTCTCCAAAGCCTCACATCCTTCAAAGTGGAGACTCTTCCATGCCTTGAGATTTTCAAATGAAGAATGGTCGCCCATCAACTTGTCGCAATCTTGAAGACTAAGGGATTCCAAAGATGTCATGTTGGCTATGGTTGGTGGAATTTGTTGTAGTTGTTTCCATCCTTGGAAAGTCCATGAGGTAAGTGATGTCAAGGATTCAAGGTCTAACTCCTCAATCTTTCATTCCTTGCAATCATCCAAGTAGAGCATCGCTAGTGATGCCAACTTCCCCCATCCATGAGGCACGCTCTCCAAAGCCTCACATCCTTCAAAGTGGAGGCTCTTCCATGCCTTGAGATTTTCAAATGAAGGATGGTCGACCATCATCTTGTGGCAATCTTGAAAACTAAGGGATTCCAAAGATGTCATGTTGGCTATGGTTGGTGGAATTTGTTGTAGTTGTTTCCATCCTTGGAAAGTCCATGAGGTAAGTGATGTCAAGGATTCAAGGTCAAAATCCTCAATCTTTCATTCCTTGCAATCATCCAAGTAGAGCATCGCTAGTGATGCCAACTTCCCCCATCCATGAGGCACGCTCTCCAAAGCCTCACATCCTTCAAAGTGGAGGCTCTTCCATGCCTTGAGATTTTCAAATGAAGGATGGTCGACCATCATCTTGTGGCAATCTTGAAAACTAAGGGATTCCAAAGATGTCATGTTGGCTATGGTTGGTGGAATTTGTTGTAGTTGTTTCCATCCTTGGAAAGTCCATGAGGTAAGTGATGTCAAGGATTCAAGGTCAAAATCCTCAATCTTTCATTTCTTGCAATCATCCAAGTAGGGCTTCCCTAGTGATGCCAACTTCCCCCATCCATGAGGCACGCTCTCCAAAGCCTCACATCCTTCAAAGTGGAGACTCTTCCATGCCTTGAGATTTTCAAATGAAGGATGGTCGCCCATCAACTTGTCGCAATCTTGAAACCCCAGGGATTCCAAAGATGTCATGTTGGTTATGGTTGGTGGAATTTGTTGTAGTTGTTTCCATCCTTGGAAAGTCCATGAGGTAAGTGATGTCAAGGATTCAAGGTCAAAATCCTCAATCTTTCATTTCTTGCAATCATCCAAGTAGAGCTTCCCTAAGTGATGCCAAATTCCCCCATCCATGAGGCACGCTCTCCAAAGCCTCACACCCTTCAAAGTGGAGACTCTTCCATGCCTTGAGATTTTCAAATGAAGGATGGTCGCCCATCAACTTGTCGCAATCTTGAAACCCCAGGGATTCCAAAGATGTCATGTTGGCTATGGTTGGTGGAATTTGTTGTAGTTGTTTCCATCCTTGGAAAGTCCATGAGGTAAGTGATGTCAAGGATTCAAGGTCTAACTCCTCAATCTTTCATTCCTTGCAATCATCCAAGTAGAGCATCGCTAGTGATGCCAACTTCCCCCATCCATGAGGCACGCTCTCCAAAGCCTCACATCCTTCAAAGTGGAGGCTCTTCCATGCCTTGAGATTTTCAAATGAAGGATGGTCGACCATCATCTTGTGGCAATCTTGAAAACTAAGGGATTCCAAAGATGTCATGTTGGCTATGGTTGGTGGAATTTGTTGTAGTTGTTTCCATCCTTGGAAAGTCCATGAGGTAAGTGATGTCAAGGATTCAAGGTCAAAATCCTCAATCTTTCATTTCTTGCAATCATCCAAGTAGGGCTTCCCTAGTGATGCCAACTTCCCCCATCCATGAGGCACGCTCTCCAAAGCCTCACATCCTTCAAAGTGGAGACTCTTCCATGCCTTGAGATTTTCAAATGAAGGATGCTCGACCATCAACTTGTGGCAATCTTGAAGACTAAGGGATTTCAAAGATGTCATGTTGGCTATGGTTGGTGGAATTTGTTGTAGTTGTTTCCATCCTTGGAAAGTCCATGAGGTAAGTGATGTCAAGGATTCAAGGTCAAAATCCTCAATCTTTCATTCCTTGCAATCATCCAAGTAGAGCATCCCTAGTGATGCCAACTTCCCCCATCCATGAGGCACGCTCTCCAAAGCCTCACATCCTTCAAAGTGGAGACTCTTCCATGCCTTGAGATTTTCAAATGAAGGATGGTCGCCCATCAACTTGTCGCAATCTTGAAACCCCAGGGATTCCAAAGATGTCATGTTGGTTATGGTTGGTGGAATTTGTTGTAGTTGTTTCCATCCTTGGAAAGTCCATGAGGTAAGTGATGTCAAGGATTCAAGGTCAAAATCCTCAATCTTTCATTTCTTGCAATCATCCAAGTAGAGCTTCCCTAAGTGATGCCAAATTCCCCCATCCATGAGGCACGCTCTCCAAAGCCTCACACCCTTCAAATTGGAGACTCTTCCATGCCTTGAGATTTTCAAATGAAGGATGGTCGCCCATCAACTTGTCGCAATCTTGAAAACTAAGGGATTCCAAAGATGTCATGTTGGCTATGGTTGGTGGAATTTGTTGTAGTTGTTTCCATCCTTGGAAAGTCCATGAGGTAAGTGATGTCAAGGATTCAAGGTCAAAATCCTCAATCTTTCATTCCTTGCAATCATCCAAGTAGAGCATCCCTAGTGATGCCAACTTCCCCCATCCATGAGGCACGCTCTCCAAAGCCTCACATCCTTCAAAGTGGAGACTCTTCCATGCCTTGAGATTTTCAAATGAAGGATGGTCGCCCATCAACTTGTCGCAATCTTGAAACCCCAGGGATTCCAAAGATGTCATGTTGGTTATGGTTGGTGGAATTTGTTGTAGTTGTTTCCATCCTTGGAAAGTCCATGAGGTAAGTGATGTCAAGGATTCAAGGTCTAACTCCTCAATCTTTCATTCCTTGCAATCATCCAAGTAGAGCATCCCTAGTGATGCCAACTTCCCCCATCCATGAGGCACGCTCTCCAAAGCCTCACATCCTTCAAAGTGGAGACTCTTCCATGCCTTGAGATTTTCAAATGAAGGATGGTCGCCCATCAACTTGTGGCAATCTTGAAACCCCAGGGATTCCAAAGATGTCATGTTGGCTATGGTTGGTGGAATTTGTTGTAGTTGTTTCCATCCTTGGAAAGTCCATGAGGTAAGTGATGTCAAGGATTCAAGGTCTAACTCCTCAATCTTTCGTTTCTTGCAATCATCCAAGTAGAGCTTCCCTAGTGATGCCAACTTCCGCCATCCATGAGGCACGCTCTCCAAAGCCTCACATCCTTCAAAGTGGAGACTCTTCCATGCCTTGAGATTTTCAAATGAAGGATGGTCGCCCATCAACTTGTCGCAATCTTGAAACCCCAGGGATTCCAAAGATGTCATGTTGGCTATGGTTGGTGGAATTTGTTGTAGTTGTTTCCATCCTTGGAAAGTCCATGAGGTAAGTGATGTCAAGGATTCAAGGTCTAACTCCTCAATCTTTCGTTTCTTGCAATCATCCAAGTAGAGCTTCCCTAGTGATGCCAACTTCCGCCATCCATGAGGCACGCTCTCCAAAGCCTCACATCCTTCAAAGTGGAGACTCTTCCATGCCTTGAGATTTACAAATGAAGGATGGTCGCCCATCAACTTGTGGCAATCTTGAAAACTAAGGGATTCCAAAGATGTCATGTTGGCTATGGTTGGTGGAATTTGTTGTAGTTGTTTCCATCCTTGGAAAGTCCATGAGGTAAGTGATGTCAAGGATTCAAGGTCTAACTCCTCCATCTTTCATTTCTTGCAATCATCCAAGTAGAGCATCCCTAGTGATGCAAACTTCCCCCATCCATGAGGCACGCTCTCCAAAGCCTCACATCCTTCAAAGTGGAGACTCTTCCATGCCTTGAGATTTTCAAATGAAGGATGGTCGCCCATCAACTTGTCGCAATCTTGAAACCCCAGGGATTCCAAAGATGTCATGTTGGCTATGGTTGGTGGAATTTATTGTAGTTGTTTCCATCCTTGGAAAGTCCATGAGGTAAGTGATGTCAAAGATTCAAGGTCAAAATCCTCAATCTTTCATTTCTTGCAATCAGTCAAGTAGAGCTTCCCTAGTGATGCCAACTTCCCCCATCCATGAGGCACGCTCTCCAAAGCCTCACATCCTTCAAAATGGAGACTCTTCCATGCCTTGAGATTTTCAAATGAAGGATGGTCGCCCATCAACTTGTCGCAATTTTGAAACCCCAGGGATTCCAAAGATGTCATGTTGGCTATGGTTGGTGGAATTTGTTGTAGTTGTTTCCATCCTTGGAAAGTCCATGAGGTAAGCGATGTCAAGGATTCAAGGTCTAAATCCTCAATCTTTCGTTTCTTGCAATCATCCAAGTAGAGCTTCCCTAGTGATGCCAACTTCCGCCATCCATGAGGCACGCTCTCCAAAGCCTCACATCCTTCAAAGTGGAGACTCTTCCATGCCTTGAGATTTTCAAATGAAGGATGGTCGCCCATCAACTTGTCGCAATCTTGAAACCCCAGGGATTCCAAAGATGTCATGTTGGCTATGGTTGGTGGAATTTGTTGTAGTTGTTTCCATCCTTGGAAAGTCCATGAGGTAAGTGATGTCAAGGATTCAAGGTCTAACTCCTCAATCTTTCGTTTCTTGCAATCATCCAAGTAGAGCTTCCCTAGTGATGCCAACTTCCCCCATCCATGAGGCACGCTCTCCAAAGCCTCACATCCTTCAAAGTGGAGACTCTTCCATGCCTTGAGATTTTCAAATGAAGGATGGTCGCCCATCAACTTGTCGCAATCTTGAAACCCCAGGGATTCCAAAGATGTCATGTTGGCTATGGTTGGTGGAATTTGTTGGAGTTGTTTCCATCCTTGGAAAGTCCATGAGGTAAGTGATGTCAAGGATTCAAGGTCTAACTCCTCAATCTTTCATTTCTTGCAATCATCCAAGTAGAGCTTCCCTAAGCGATGCCAACTTCCCCCATCCATGAGGCACGCTCTCCAAAGCCTCACACCCTTCAAAGTGTAGACTCTTCCATGCCTTGAGATTTTCAAATGAAGGATGGTCGCCCATCAACTTGTCGCAATCTTGAAAACTAAGGGATTCCAAAGATGTCATGTTGGCTATGGTTGGTGGAATTTGTTGTAGTTGTTTCCATCCTTGGAAAGTCCATGAGGTAAGTGATGTCAAGGATTCAAGGTCTAACTCCTCAATCTTTCATTTCTTGCAATCATCCAAGTAGAGCTTCCCTAAGTGATGCCAAATTCCCCCATCCATGAGGCACGCTCTCCAAAGCCTCACATCCTTCAAAGTGGAGACTCTTCCATGCCTTGAGATTTTCAAATGAAGGATGGTCGCCCATCAACTTGTCGCAATTTTGAAACCCCAGGGATTCCAAAGATGTCATGTTGGCTATGGTTGGTGGAATTTGTTGTATTTGTTTCCATCCTTGGAAAGTCCATGAGGTAAGTGATGTCAAGGATTCAAGGTCTAACTCCTCAATCTTTCGTTTCTTGCAATCATCCAAGTAGAGCTTCCCTAGTGATGCCAACTTCCCCCATCCATGAGGCACGCTCTCCAAAGCCTCACATCCTTCAAAGTGGAGACTCTTCCATGCCTTGAGATTTTCAAATGAAGGATGGTCGCCCATCAACTTGTCGCAATCTTGAAACCCCAGGGATTCCAAAGATGTCATGTTGGCTATGGTTGGTGGAATTTGTTGTAGTTGTTTCCATCCTTGGAAAGTCCATGAGGTAAGTGATGTCAAGGATTCAAGGTCTAACTCCTCAATCTTTCGTTTCTTGCAATCATCCAAGTAGAGCTTCCCTAGTGATGCCAACTTCCGCCATCCATGAGGCACGCTCTCCAAAGCCTCACATCCTTCAAAGTGGAGACTCTTCCATGCCTTGAGATTTACAAATGAAGGATGGTCGCCCATCAACTTGTGGCAATCTTGAAAACTAAGGGATTCCAAAGATGTCATGTTGGCTATGGTTGGTGGAATTTGTTGTAGTTGTTTCCATCCTTGGAAAGTCCATGAGGTAAGTGATGTCAAGGATTCAAGGTCTAACTCCTCCATCTTTCATTTCTTGCAATCATCCAAGTAGAGCATCCCTAGTGATGCCAACTTCCCCCATCCATGAGGCACGCTCTCCAAAGCCTCACATCCTTCAAAGTGGAGACTCTTCCATGCCTTGAGATTTTCAAATGAAGGATGGTCGCCCATCAACTTGTGGCAATCTTGAAACCCCAGGGATTCCAAAGATGTCATGTTGGCTATGGTTGGTGGAATTTGTTGTAGTTGTTTCCATCCTTGGAAAGTCCATGAGGTAAGTGATGTCAAGGATTCAAGGTCTAACTCCTCAATCTTTCGTTTCTTGCAATCATCCAAGTAGAGCTTCCCTAGTGATGCCAACTTCCCCCATCCATGAGGCACGCTCTCCAAAGCCTCACATCCTTCAAAGTGGAGACTCTTCCATGCCTTGAGATTTTCAAATGAAGGATGGTCGCCCATCAACTTGTGGCAATCTTGAAACCCCAGGGATTCCAAAGATGTCATGTTGGCTATGGTTGGTGGAATTTGTTGGAGTTGTTTCCATCCTTGGAAAGTCCATGAGGTAAGTGATGTCAAGGATTCAAGGTCTAACTCCTCAATCTTTCATTTCTTGCAATCATCCAAGTAGAGCTTCCCTAAGTGATGCCAACTTCCCCCATCCATGAGGCACGCTCTCCAAAGCCTCACACCCTTCAAAGTGTAGACTCTTCCATGCCTTGAGATTTTCAAATGAAGGATGGTCGCCCATCAACTTGTCGCAATCTTGAAAACTAAGGGATTCCAAAGATGTCATGTTGGCTATGGTTGGTGGAATTTGTTGTAGTTGTTTCCATCCTTGGAAAGTCCATGAGGTAAGTGATGTCAAGGATTCAAGGTCTAACTCCTCAATCTTTCATTTCTTGCAATCATCCAAGTAGAGCTTCCCTAAGTGATGCCAAATTCCCCCATCCATGAGGCACGCTCTCCAAAGCCTCACATCCTTCAAAGTGGAGACTCTTCCATGCCTTGAGATTTTCAAATGAAGGATGGTCGCCCATCAACTTGTGGCAATCTTGAAACGCCAGGGATTCCAAAGATGTCATGTTGGCTATGGTTGGTGGAATTTGTTGGAGTTGTTTCCATCCTTGGAAAGTCCATGAGGTAAGTGATGTCAAGGATTCAAGGTCAAAATCCTCAATCTTTCATTCCTTGCAATCATCCAAGTAGAGCTTCCCTAGTGATGCAAACTTCCCCCATCCATGAGGCACGCTCTCCAAAGCCTCACATCCTTCAAAGTGGAGACTCTTCCATGCCTTGAGATTTTCAAATGAAGGATGGTCGCCCATCAACTTGTCGCAATCTTGAAACCCCAGGGATTCCAAAGATGTCATGTTGGCTATGGTTGGTGGAATTTGTTGTAGTTGTTTCCATCCTTGGAAAGTCCATGAGGTAAGTGATGTCAAGGATTCAAGGTCTAACTCCTCAATCTTTCGTTTCTTGCAATCATCCAAGTAGAGCTTCCCTAGTGATGCCAACTTCCGCCATCCATGAGGCACGCTCTCCAAAGCCTCACATCCTTCAAAGTGGAGACTCTTCCATGCCTTGAGATTTTCAAATGAAGGATGGTCGCCCATCAACTTGTGGCAATCTTGAAACCCCAGGGATTCCAAAGATGTCATGTTGGCTATGGTTGGTGGAATTTGTTGTAGTTGTTTCCATCCTTGGAAAGTCCATGAGGTAAGTGATGTCAAGGATTCAAGGTCTAACTCCTCAATCTTTCGTTTCTTGCAATCATCCAAGTAGAGCTTCCCTAGTGATGCCAACTTCCCCCATCCATGAGGCACGCTCTCCAAAGCCTCACATCCTTCAAAGTGGAGACTCTTCCATGCCTTGAGATTTTCAAATGAAGGATGGTCGCCCATCAACTTGTGGCAATCTTGAAAACTAAGGGATTCCAAAGATGTCATGTTGGCTATGGTTGGTGGAATTTGTTGTAGTTGTTTCCATCCTTGGAAAGTCCATGAGGTAAGTGATGTCAAGGATTCAAGGTCTAACTCCTCAATCTTTCATTCCTTGCAATCATCCAAGTAGAGCATCCCTAGTGATGCCAACTTCCCCCATCCATGAGGCACGCTCTCCAAAGCCTCACATCCTTCAAAGTGGAGACTCTTCCATGCCTTGAGATTTTCAAATGAAGGATGGTCGCCCATCAACTTGTCGCAATCTTGAAACCCCAGGGATTCCAAAGATGTCATGTTGGCTATGGTTGGTGGAATTTATTGTAGTTGTTTCCATCCTTGGAAAGTCCATGAGGTAAGTGATGTCAAGGATTCAAGGTCAAAATCCTCAATCTTTCATTTCTTGCAATCATTCAAGTAGAGCTTCCCTAGTGATGCGAACTTCCCCCATCCATGAGGCACGCTCTCCAAAGCCTCACATCCTTCAAAATGGAGACTCTTCCATGCCTTGAGATTTTCAAATGAAGGATGGTCGCCCATCAACTTGTGGCAATCTTGAAACGCCAGGGATTCCAAAGATGTCATGTTGGCTATGGTTGGTGGAATTTGTTGTAGTTGTTTCCATCCTTGGAAAGTCCATGAGGTAAGTGATGTCAAGGATTCAAGGTCAAAATCCTCAATCTTTCATTTCTTGCAATCACTCAAGTAGAGCTTCCCTAGTGATGCCAACTTCCCCCATCCATGAGGCACGCTCTCCAAAGCCTCACATCCTTCAAAATGGAGACTCTTCCATGCCTTGAGATTTTCAAATGAAGGATGGTCGCCCATCAACTTGTCGCAATCTTGAAACCCCAGGGATTCCAAAGATGTCATGTTGGCTATGGTTGGTGGAATTTGTTGTAGTTGTTTCCATCCTTGGAAAGTCCATGAGGTAAGTGATGTCAAGGATTCAAGGTCTAACTCCTCAATCTTTCGTTTCTTGCAATCATCCAAGTAGAGCTTCCCTAGTGATGCCAACTTCCGCCATCCATGAGGCACGCTCTCCAAAGCCTCACATCCTTCAAAGTGGAGACTCTTCCATGCCTTGAGATTTTCAAATGAAGGATGGTCGCCCATCAACTTGTCGCAATCTTGAAACCCCAGGGATTCCAAAGATGTCATGTTGGCTATGGTTGGTGGAATTTGTTGTAGTTGTTTCCATCCTTGGAAAGTCCATGAGGTAAGTGATGTCAAGGATTCAAGGTCTAACTCCTCAATCTTTCGTTTCTTGCAATCATCCAAGTAGAGCTTCCCTAGTGATGCCAACTTCCGCCATCCATGAGGCACGCTCTCCAAAGCCTCACATCCTTCAAAGTGGAGACTCTTCCATGCCTTGAGATTTTCAAATGAAGGATGGTCGCCCATCAACTTGTGGCAATCTTGAAACCCCAGGGATTCCAAAGATGTCATGTTGGCTATGGTTGGTGGAATTTGTTGTAGTTGTTTCCATCCTTGGAAAGTCCATGAGGTAAGTGATGTCAAGGATTCAAGGTCTAACTCCTCAATCTTTCATTCCTTGCAATCATCCAAGTAGAGCATCCCTAGTGATGCCAACTTCCCCCATCCATGAGGCACGCTCTCCAAAGCCTCACATCCTTCAAAGTGGAGACTCTTCCATGCCTTGAGATTTTCAAATGAAGGATGGTCGCCCATCAACTTGTCGCAATCTTGAAACCCCAGGGATTCCAAAGATGTCATGTTGGCTATGGTTGGTGGAATTTATTGTAGTTGTTTCCATCCTTGGAAAGTCCATGAGGTAAGTGATGTCAAGGATTCAAGGTCAAAATCCTCAATCTTTCATTTCTTGCAATCATTCAAGTAGAGCTTCCCTAGTGATGCCAACTTCCCCCATCCATGAGGCACGCTCTCCAAAGCCTCACATCCTTCAAAATGGAGACTCTTCCATGCCTTGAGATTTTCAAATGAAGGATGGTCGCCCATCAACTTGTGGCAATCTTGAAACGCCAGGGATTCCAAAGATGTCATGTTGGCTATGGTTGGTGGAATTTGTTGTAGTTGTTTCCATCCTTGGAAAGTCCATGAGGTAAGTGATGTCAAGGATTCAAGGTCAAAATCCTCAATCTTTCATTTCTTGCAATCACTCAAGTAGAGCTTCCCTAGTGATGCCAACTTCCCCCATCCATGAGGCACGCTCTCCAAAGCCTCACATCCTTCAAAATGGAGACTCTTCCATGCCTTGAGATTTTCAAATGAAGGATGGTCGCCCATCAACTTGTCGCAATCTTGAAACCCCAGGGATTCCAAAGATGTCATGTTGGCTATGGTTGGTGGAATTTGTTGTAGTTGTTTCCATCCTTGGAAAGTCCATGAGGTAAGTGATGTCAAGGATTCAAGGTCTAACTCCTCAATCTTTCGTTTCTTGCAATCATCCAAGTAGAGCTTCCCTAGTGATGCCAACTTCCGCCATCCATGAGGCACGCTCTCCAAAGCCTCACATCCTTCAAAGTGGAGACTCTTCCATGCCTTGAGATTTTCAAATGAAGGATGGTCGCCCATCAACTTGTGGCAATCTTGAAACCCCAGGGATTCCAAAGATGTCATGTTGGCTATGGTTGGTGGAATTTGTTGTAGTTGTTTCCATCCTTGGAAAGTCCATGAGGTAAGTGATGTCAAGGATTCAAGGTCTAACTCCTCAATCTTTCGTTTCTTGCAATCATCCAAGTAGAGCTTCCCTAGTGATGCCAACTTCCGCCATCCATGAGGCACGCTCTCCAAAGCCTCACATCCTTCAAAATGGAGACTCTTCCATGCCTTGAGATTTTCAAATGAAGGATGGTCGCCCATCAACTTGTGGCAATCCTGAAACGCCAGGGATTCCAAAGATGTCATGTTGGCTATGGTTGGTGGAATTTGTTGGAGTTGTTTCCATCCTTGGAAAGTCCATGAGGTAAGTGATGTCAAGGATTCAAGGTCAAAATCCTCAATCTTTCATTCCTTGCAATCAACCAAGTAGAGCATCCCTAGTGATGCCAACTTCCCCCATCCATGAGGCACGCTCTCCAAAGCCTCACATCCTTCAAAGTGGAGACTCTTCCATGCCTTGAGATTTTCAAATGAAGGATGGTCGCCCATCAACTTGTCGCAATCTTGAAACCCCAGGGATTCCAAAGATGTCATGTTGGCTATGGTTGGTGGAATTTGTTGTAGTTGTTTCCATCCTTGGAAAGTCCATGAGGTAAGTGATGTCAAGGATTCAAGGTCAAAATCCTCAATCTTTCATTTCTTGCAATCAGTCAAGTAGAGCTTCCCTAGTGATGCCAACTTCCCCCATCCATGAGGCACGCTCTCCAAAGCCTCACATCCTTCAAAATGGAGACTCTTCCATGCCTTGAGATTTTCAAATGAAGGATGGTCGCCCATCAACTTGTGGCAATCTTGAAACGCCAGGGATTCCAAAGATGTCATGTTGGCTATGGTTGGTGGAATTTGTTGTAGTTGTTTCCATCCTTGGAAAGTCCATGACGTAAGCGATGTCAAGGATTCAAGGTCTAAATCCTCAATCTTTCGTTTCTTGCAATCATCCAAGTAGAGCTTCCCTAGTGATGCCAACTTCCGCCATCCATGAGGCACGCTCTCCAAAGCCTCACATCCTTCAAAGTGGAGACTCTTCCATGCCTTGAGATTTTCAAATGAAGACTGGTCGCCCATCAACTTGTCGCAACCTTGAAGACTAAGGGATTCCAAAGATGTCATGTTGGCTATGGTTGGTGGAATTTGTTGTAGTTGTTTCCATCCTTGGAAAGTCCATGAGGTAAGTGATGTCAAGGATTCAAGGTCTAACTCCTCAATCTTTCGTTTCTTGCAATCATCCAAGTAGAGCTTCCCTAGTGATGCCAACTTCCCCCATCCATGAGGCACGCTCTCCAAAGCCTCACATCCTTCAAAGTGGAGACTCTTCCATGCCTTGAGATTTTCAAATGAAGGATGGTCGCCCATCAACTTGTGGCAATCTTGAAACCCCAGGGATTCCAAAGATGTCATGTTGGCTATGGTTGGTGGAATTTGTTGGAGTTGTTTCCATCCTTGGAAAGTCCATGAGGTAAGTGATGTCAAGGATTCAAGGTCTAACTCCTCAATCTTTCATTTCTTGCAATCATCCAAGTAGAGCTTCCCTAAGTGATGCCAACTTCCCCCATCCATGAGGCACGCTCTCCAAAGCCTCACACCCTTCAAAGTGTAGACTCTTCCATGCCTTGAGATTTTCAAATGAAGGATGGTCGCCCATCAACTTGTGGCAATCTTGAAAACTAAGGGATTCCAAAGATGTCATGTTGGCTATGGTTGGTGGAATTTGTTGTAGTTGTTTCCATCCTTGGAAAGTCCATGAGGTAAGTGATGTCAAGGATTCAAGGTCTAACTCCTCAATCTTTCATTTCTTGCAATCATTCAAGTAGAGCTTCCCTAGTGATGCCAACTTCCCCCATCCATGAGGCACGCTCTCCAAAGCCTCACATCCTTCAAAGTGGAGACTCTTCCATGCCTTGAGATTTTCAAATGAAGGATGGTCGCCCATCAACTTGTGGCAATCTTGAAACGCCAGGGATTCCAAAGATGTCATGTTGGCTATGGTTGGTGGAATTTGTTGGAGTTGTTTCCATCCTTGGAAAGTCCATGAGGTAAGTGATGTCAAGGATTCAAGGTCTAAATCCTCAATCTTTCATTCCTTGCAATCAACCAAGTAGAGCATCCCTAGTGATGCCAACTTCCCCCATCCATGAGGCACGCTCTCCAAAGCCTCACATCCTTCAAAGTGGAGACTCTTCCATGCCTTGAGATTTTCAAATGAAGGATGGTCGCCCATCAACTTGTCGCAATCTTGAAACCCCAGGGATTTCAAAGATGTCATGTTGGCTATGGTTGGTGGAATTTGTTGTAGTTGTTTCCATCCTTGGAAAGTCCATGAGGTAAGTGATGTCAAGGATTCAAGGTCTAAATCCTCAATCTTTCGTTTCTTGCAATCATCCAAGTAGAGCTTCCCTAGTGATGCCAACTTCCGCCATCCATGAGGCACGCTCTCCAAAGCCTCACATCCTTCAAAGTGGAGACTCTTCCATGCCTTGAGATTTTCAAATGAAGGATGGTCGCCCATCAACTTGTCGCAATCTTGAAACCCCAGGGATTCCAAAGATGTCATGTTGGCTATGGTTGGTGGAATTTGTTGTAGTTGTTTCCATCCTTGGAAAGTCCATGAGGTAAGTGATGTCAAGGATTCAAGGTCTAACTCCTCAATCTTTCGTTGCTTGCAATCATCCAAGTAGAGCTTCCCTAGTGATGCCAACTTCCCCCATCCATGAGGCACGCTCTCCAAAGCCTCACATCCTTCAAAGTGGAGACTCTTCCATGCCTTGAGATTTTCAAATGAAGGATGGTCGCCCATCAACTTGTGGCAATCTTGAAAACTAAGGGATTCCAAAGATGTCATGTTGGCTATGGTTGGTGGAATTTGTTGTAGTTGTTTCCATCCTTGGAAAGTCCATGAGGTAAGTGATGTCAAGGATTCAAGGTCTAACTCCTCAATCTTTCATTCCTTGCAATCATCCAAGTAGAGCATCCCTAGTGATGCCAACTTCCCCCATCCATGAGGCACGCTCTCCAAAGCCTCACATCCTTCAAAGTGGAGACTCTTCCATGCCTTGAGATTTTCAAATGAAGGATGGTCGCCCATCAACTTGTCGCAATCTTGAAACCCCAGGGATTCCAAAGATGTCATGTTGGCTATGGTTGGTGGAATTTGTTGGAGTTGTTTCCATCCTTGGAAAGTCCATGAGGTAAGTGATGTCAAGGATTCAAGGTCTAACTCCTCAATCTTTCATTTCTTGCAATCATCCAAGTAGAGCTTCCCTAAGTGATGCCAACTTCCCCCATCCATGAGGCACGCTCTCCAAAGCCTCACACCCTTCAAAGTGTAGACTCTTCCATGCCTTGAGATTTTCAAATGAAGGATGGTCGCCCATCAACTTGTCGCAATCTTGAAAACTAAGGGATTCCAAAGATGTCATGTTGGCTATGGTTGGTGGAATTTGTTGTAGTTGTTTCCATCCTTGGAAAGTCCATGAGGTAAGTGATGTCAAGGATTCAAGGTCTAACTCCTCAATCTTTCATTTCTTGCAATCATTCAAGTAGAGCTTCCCTAGTGATGCCAACTTCCCCCATCCATGAGGCACGCTCTCCAAAGCCTCACATCCTTCAAAGTGGAGACTCTTCCATGCCTTGAGATTTTCAAATGAAGGATGGTCGCCCATCAACTTGTGGCAATCTTGAAACGCCAGGGATTCCAAAGATGTCATGTTGGCTATGGTTGGTGGAATTTGTTGGAGTTGTTTCCATCCTTGGAAAGTCCATGAGGTAAGTGATGTCAAGGATTCAAGGTCTAAATCCTCAATCTTTCATTCCTTGCAATCAACCAAGTAGAGCATCCCTAGTGATGCCAACTTCCCCCATCCATGAGGCACGCTCTCCAAAGCCTCACATCCTTCAAAGTGGAGACTCTTCCATGCCTTGAGATTTTCAAATGAAGGATGGTCGCCCATCAACTTGTCGCAATCTTGAAACCCCAGGGATTTCAAAGATGTCATGTTGGCTATGGTTGGTGGAATTTGTTGTAGTTGTTTCCATCCTTGGAAAGTCCATGAGGTAAGTGATGTCAAGGATTCAAGGTCTAAATCCTCAATCTTTCGTTTCTTGCAATCATCCAAGTAGAGCTTCCCTAGTGATGCCAACTTCCGCCATCCATGAGGCACGCTCTCCAAAGCCTCACATCCTTCAAAGTGGAGACTCTTCCATGCCTTGAGATTTTCAAATGAAGGATGGTCGCCCATCAACTTGTCGCAATCTTGAAACCCCAGGGATTCCAAAGATGTCATGTTGGCTATGGTTGGTGGAATTTGTTGTAGTTGTTTCCATCCTTGGAAAGTCCATGAGGTAAGTGATGTCAAGGATTCAAGGTCTAACTCCTCAATCTTTCGTTGCTTGCAATCATCCAAGTAGAGCTTCCCTAGTGATGCCAACTTCCCCCATCCATGAGGCACGCTCTCCAAAGCCTCACATCCTTCAAAGTGGAGACTCTTCCATGCCTTGAGATTTTCAAATGAAGGATGGTCGCCCATCAACTTGTGGCAATCTTGAAAACTAAGGGATTCCAAAGATGTCATGTTGGCTATGGTTGGTGGAATTTGTTGTAGTTGTTTCCATCCTTGGAAAGTCCATGAGGTAAGTGATGTCAAGGATTCAAGGTCTAACTCCTCAATCTTTCATTCCTTGCAATCATCCAAGTAGAGCATCCCTAGTGATGCCAACTTCCCCCATCCATGAGGCACGCTCTCCAAAGCCTCACATCCTTCAAAGTGGAGACTCTTCCATGCCTTGAGATTTTCAAATGAAGGATGGTCGCCCATCAACTTGTCGCAATCTTGAAACCCCAGGGATTCCAAAGATGTCATGTTGGCTATGGTTGGTGGAATTTATTGTAGTTGTTTCCATCCTTGGAAAGTCCATGAGGTAAGTGATGTCAAGGATTCAAGGTCAAAATCCTCAATCTTTCATTTCTTGCAATCACTCAAGTAGAGCTTCCCTAGTGATGCCAACTTCCCCCATCCATGAGGCACGCTCTCCAAAGCCTCACATCCTTCAAAATGGAGACTCTTCCATGCCTTGAGATTTTCAAATGAAGGATGGTCGCCCATCAACTTGTCGCAATCTTGAAACCCCAGGGATTCCAAAGATGTCATGTTGGCTATGGTTGGTGGAATTTGTTGTAGTTGTTTCCATCCTTGGAAAGTCCATGAGGTAAGTGATGTCAAGGATTCAAGGTCTAACTCCTCAATCTTTCACTCCTTGCAATCATCCCAGTAGAGCTTCCCTAGTGATGCCAACTTCCCCCATCCATGAGGCACGCTCTCCAAAGCCTCACATCCTTCAAAGTGGAGACTCTTCCATGCCTTGAGATTTTCAAATGAAGGATGGTCGCCCAGCAACTTGTCGCAATCTTGAAACCCCAGGGATTCCAAAGATGTCATGTTGGCTATGGTTGGTGGAATTTGTTGTAGTTGTTTCCATCCTTGGAAAGTCCATGAGGTAAGTGATGTCAAGGATTCAAGGTCTAACTCCTCAATCTTTCATTCCTTGCAATCATCCAAGTAGAGCATCCCTAGTGATGCCAACTTCCCCCATCCATGAGGCACGCTCTCCAAAGCCTCACATCCTTCAAAGTGGAGACTCTTCCATGCCTTGAGATTTTCAAATGAAGGATGGTCGCCCATCAACTTGTCGCAATCTTGAAACCCCAGGGATTCCAAAGATGTCATGTTGGCTATGGTTGGTGGAATTTATTGTAGTTGTTTCCATCCTTGGAAAGTCCATGAGGTAAGTGATGTCAAGGATTCAAGGTCAAAATCCTCAATCTTTCATTCCTTGCAATCATCCAAGTAGAGCATCCCTAGTGATGCCAACTTCCCCCATCCATGAGGCACGCTCTCCAAAGCCTCACATCCTTCAAAATGGAGACTCTTCCATGCCTTGAGATTTTCAAATGAAGGATGGTCGCCCATCAACTTGTCGCAATCTTGAAACCCCAGGGATTCCAAAGATGTCATGTTGGCTATGGTTGGTGGAATTTGTTGTAGTTGTTTCCATCCTTGGAAAGTCCATGAGGTAAGTGATGTCAAGGATTCAAGGTCTAACTCCTCAATCTTTCACTCCTTGCAATCATCCCAGTAGAGCTTCCCTAGTGATGCCAACTTCCCCCATCCATGAGGCACGCTCTCCAAAGCCTCACATCCTTCAAAGTGGAGACTCTTCCATGCCTTGAGATTTTCAAATGAAGGATGGTCGCCCATCAACTTGTCGCAATCTTGAAACCCCAGGGATTCCAAAGATGTCATGTTGGCTATGGTTGGTGGAATTTGTTGTAGTTGTTTCCATCCTTGGAAAGTCCATGAGGTAAGTGATGTCAAGGATTCAAGGTCTAACTCCTCAATCTTTCGTTTCTTGCAATCATCCAAGTAGAGCTTCCCTAGTGATGCCAACTTCCGCCATCCATGAGGCACGCTCTCCAAAGCCTCACATCCTTCAAAGTGGAGACTCTTCCATGCCTTGAGATTTTCAAATGAAGGATGGTCGCCCATCAACTTGTGGCAATCTTGAAAACTAAGGGATTCCAAAGATGTCATGTTGGCTATGGTTGGTGGAATTTGTTGTAGTTGTTTCCATCCTTGGAAAGTCCATGAGGTAAGTGATGTCAAGGATTCAAGGTCTAACTCCTCAATCTTTCATTCCTTGCAATCATCCAAGTAGAGCATCCCTAGTGATGCCAACTTCCCCCATCCATGAGGCACGCTCTCCAAAGCCTCACATCCTTCAAAGTGGAGACTCTTCCATGCCTTGAGATTTTCAAATGAAGGATGGTCGCCCATCAACTTGTGGCAATCTTGAAACCCCAGGGATTCCAAAGATGTCATGTTGGCTATGGTTGGTGGAATTTGTTGTAGTTGTTTCCATCCTTGGAAAGTCCATGAGGTAAGTGATGTCAAGGATTCAAGGTCTAAATCCTCAATCTTTCATTTCTTGCAATCACTCAAGTAGAGCTTCCCTAGTGATGCCAACTTCCGCCATCCATGAGGCACGCTCTCCAAAGCCTCACATCCTTCAAAGTGGAGACTCTTCCATGCCTTGAGATTTTCAAATGAAGGATGGTCGCCCATCAACTTGTGGCAACCTTGAAAACTAAGGGATTCCAAAGATGTCATGTTGGCTATGGTTGGTGGAATTTATTGTAGTTGTTTCCATCCTTGGAAAGTCCATGAGGTAAGTGATGTCAAGGATTCAAGGTCAAAATCCTCAATCTTTCATTTCTTGCAATCATTCAAGTAGAGCTTCCCTAGTGATGCCAACTTCCCCCATCCATGAGGCACGCTCTCCAAAGCCTCACATCCTTCAAAGTGGAGACTCTTCCATGCCTTGAGATTTTCAAATGAAGAATGGTCGCCCATCAACTTGTCGCAACCTTGAAGACTAAGGGATTCCAAAGATGTCATGTTGGCTATGGTTGGTGGAATTTATTGTAGTTGTTTCCATCCTTGGAAAGTCCATGAGGTAAGTGATGTCAAGGATTCAAGGTCAAAATCCTCAATCTTTCATTTCTTGCAATCACTCAAGTAGAGCTTCCCTAGTGATGCCAACTTCCGCCATCCATGAGGCACGCTCTCCAAAGCCTCACATCCTTCAAAGTGGAGACTCTTCCATGCCTTGAGATTTTCAAATGAAGGATGGTCGCCCATCAACTTGTCGCAATCTTGAAACCCCAGGGATTCCAAAGATGTCATGTTGGCTATGGTTGGTGGAATTTGTTGTAGTTGTTTCCATCCTTGGAAAGTCCATGAGGTAAGTGATGTCAAGGATTCAAGGTCTAACTCCTCAATCTTTCGTTTCTTGCAATCATCCAAGTAGAGCTTCCCTAGTGATGCCAACTTCCGCCATCCATGAGGCACGCTCTCCAAAGCCTCACATCCTTCAAAGTGGAGACTCTTCCATGCCTTGAGATTTTCAAATGAAGGATGGTCGCCCATCAACTTGTCGCAATCTTGAAACCCCAGGGATTCCAAAGATGTCATGTTGGCTATGGTTGGTGGAATTTGTTGTAGTTGTTTCCATCCTTGGAAAGTCCATGAGGTAAGTGATGTCAAGGATTCAAGGTCTAACTCCTCAATCTTTCGTTTCTTGCAATCATCCAAGTAGAGCTTCCCTAGTGATGCCAACTTCCGCCATCCATGAGGCACGCTCTCCAAAGCCTCACATCCTTCAAAGTGGAGACTCTTCCATGCCTTGAGATTTTCAAATGAAGGATGGTCGCCCATCAACTTGTCGCAATCTTGAAACCCCAGGGATTCCAAAGATGTCATGTTGGCTATGGTTGGTGGAATTTGTTGTAGTTGTTTCCATCCTTGGAAAGTCCATGAGGTAAGTGATGTCAAGGATTCAAGGTCTAACTCCTCAATCTTTCGTTTCTTGCAATCATCCAAGTAGAGCTTCCCTAGTGATGCCAACTTCCGCCATCCATGAGGCACGCTCTCCAAAGCCTCACATCCTTCAAAGTGGAGACTCTTCCATGCCTTGAGATTTTCAAATGAAGGATGGTCGCCCATCAACTTGTGGCAATCTTGAAAACTAAGGGATTCCAAAGATGTCATGTTGGCTATGGTTGGTGGAATTTGTTGTAGTTGTTTCCATCCTTGGAAAGTCCATGAGGTAAGTGATGTCAAGGATTCAAGGTCTAACTCCTCAATCTTTCATTCCTTGCAATCATCCAAGTAGAGCATCCCTAGTGATGCCAACTTCCCCCATCCATGAGGCACGCTCTCCAAAGCCTCACATCCTTCAAAGTGGAGACTCTTCCATGCCTTGAGATTTTCAAATGAAGGATGGTCGCCCATCAACTTGTCGCAATCTTGAAACCCCAGGGATTCCAAAGATGTCATGTTGGCTATGGTTGGTGGAATTTATTGTAGTTGTTTCCATCCTTGGAAAGTCCATGAGGTAAGTGATGTCAAGGATTCAAGGTCAAAATCCTCAATCTTTCATTTCTTGCAATCACTCAAGTAGAGCTTCCCTAGTGATGCCAACTTCCGCCATCCATGAGGCACGCTCTCCAAAGCCTCACATCCTTCAAAGTGGAGACTCTTCCATGCCTTGAGATTTTCAAATGAAGGATGGTCGCCCATCAACTTGTGGCAATCTTGAAACGCCAGGGATTCCAAAGATGTCATGTTGGCTATGGTTGGTGGAATTTGTTGTAGTTGTTTCCATCCTTGGAAAGTCCATGAGGTAAGTGATGTCAAGGATTCAAGGTCAAAATCCTCAATCTTTCATTTCTTGCAATCACTCAAGTAGAGCTTCCCTAGTGATGCCAACTTCCCCCATCCATGAGGCACGCTCTCCAAAGCCTCACATCCTTCAAAATGGAGACTCTTCCATGCCTTGAGATTTTCAAATGAAGGATGGTCGCCCATCAACTTGTGGCAATCTTGAAACCCCAGGGATTCCAAAGATGTCATGTTGGCTATGGTTGGTGGAATTTGTTGTAGTTGTTTCCATCCTTGGAAAGTCCATGAGGTAAGTGATGTCAAGGATTCAAGGTCTAACTCCTCAATCTTTCATTTCTTGCAATCATCCAAGTAGAGCTTCCCTAGTGATGCCAACTTCCGCCATCCATGAGGCACGCTCTCCAAAGCCTCACATCCTTCAAAGTGGAGACTCTTCCATGCCTTGAGATTTTCAAATGAAGGATGGTCGCCCATCAACTTGTCGCAATCTTGAAACCCCAGGGATTCCAAAGATGTCATGTTGGCTATGGTTGGTGGAATTTGTTGTAGTTGTTTCCATCCTTGGAAAGTCCATGAGGTAAGTGATGTCAAGGATTCAAGGTCTAACTCCTCAATCTTTCGTTTCTTGCAATCATCCAAGTAGAGCTTCCCTAGTGATGCCAACTTCCGCCATCCATGAGGCACGCTCTCCAAAGCCTCACATCCTTCAAAGTGGAGACTCTTCCATGCCTTGAGATTTTCAAATGAAGGATGGTCGCCCATCAACTTGTGGCAATCTTGAAACGCCAGGGATTCCAAAGATGTCATGTTGGCTATGGTTGGTGGAATTTGTTGTAGTTGTTTCCATCCTTGGAAAGTCCATGAGGTAAGTGATGTCAAGGATTCAAGGTCTAACTCCTCAATCTTTCATTCCTTGCAATCATCCAAGTAGAGCATCCCTAGTGATGCCAACTTCCCCCATCCATGAGGCACGCTCTCCAAAGCCTCACATCCTTCAAAGTGGAGACTCTTCCATGCCTTGAGATTTTCAAATGAAGGATGGTCGCCCATCAACTTGTCGCAATCTTGAAACCCCAGGGATTCCAAAGATGTCATGTTGGCTATGGTTGGTGGAATTTATTGTAGTTGTTTCCATCCTTGGAAAGTCCATGAGGTAAGTGATGTCAAGGATTCAAGGTCAAAATCCTCAATCTTTCATTTCTTGCAATCACTCAAGTAGAGCTTCCCTAGTGATGCCAACTTCCGCCATCCATGAGGCACGCTCTCCAAAGCCTCACATCCTTCAAAGTGGAGACTCTTCCATGCCTTGAGATTTTCAAATGAAGGATGGTCGCCCATCAACTTGTGGCAATCTTGAAACGCCAGGGATTCCAAAGATGTCATGTTGGCTATGGTTGGTGGAATTTGTTGTAGTTGTTTCCATCCTTGGAAAGTCCATGAGGTAAGTGATGTCAAGGATTCAAGGTCAAAATCCTCAATCTTTCATTTCTTGCAATCACTCAAGTAGAGCTTCCCTAGTGATGCCAACTTCCCCCATCCATGAGGCACGCTCTCCAAAGCCTCACATCCTTCAAAATGGAGACTCTTCCATGCCTTGAGATT
Organism: Straminergon stramineum; assembly: GCA_963920665.1. NCBI lineage: Eukaryota > Viridiplantae > Streptophyta > Bryopsida > Hypnales > Calliergonaceae > Straminergon > Straminergon stramineum. The sequence continues at coordinate 6,767,574 of OY987269.1, read as the reverse complement.
TTCAAATGAAGGATGGTCGCCCATCAACTTGTCGCAATCTTGAAACCCCAGGGATTCCAAAGATGTCATGTTGGCTATGGTTGGTGGAATTTGTTGTAGTTGTTTCCATCCTTGGAAAGTCCATGAGGTAAGTGATGTCAAGGATTCAAGGTCTAACTCCTCAATCTTTCGTTTCTTGCAATCATCCAAGTAGAGCTTCCCTAGTGATGCCAACTTCCGCCATCCATGAGGCACGCTCTCCAAAGCCTCACATCCTTCAAAGTGGAGACTCTTCCATGCCTTGAGATTTTCAAATGAAGGATGGTCGCCCATCAACTTGTCGCAATCTTGAAACCCCAGGGATTCCAAAGATGTCATGTTGGCTATGGTTGGTGGAATTTGTTGTAGTTGTTTCCATCCTTGGAAAGTCCATGAGGTAAGTGATGTCAAGGATTCAAGGTCTAACTCCTCAATCTTTCGTTTCTTGCAATCATCCAAGTAGAGCTTCCCTAGTGATGCCAACTTCCGCCATCCATGAGGCACGCTCTCCAAAGCCTCACATCCTTCAAAGTGGAGACTCTTCCATGCCTTGAGATTTTCAAATGAAGGATGGTCGCCCATCAACTTGTGGCAATCTTGAAACGCCAGGGATTCCAAAGATGTCATGTTGGCTATGGTTGGTGGAATTTGTTGGAGTTGTTTCCATCCTTGGAAAGTCCATGAGGTAAGTGATGTCAAGGATTCAAGGTCAAAATCCTCAATCTTTCATTTCTTGCAATCACTCAAGTAGAGCTTCCCTAGTGATGCCAACTTCCGCCATCCATGAGGCACGCTCTCCAAAGCCTCACATCCTTCAAAGTGGAGACTCTTCCATGCCTTGAGATTTTCAAATGAAGGATGGTCGCCCATCAACTTGTGGCAATCTTGAAAACTAAGGGATTCCAAAGATGTCATGTTGGCTATGGTTGGTGGAATTTGTTGTAGTTGTTTCCATCCTTGGAAAGTCCATGAGGTAAGTGATGTCAAGGATTCAAGGTCTAACTCCTCAATCTTTCACTCCTTGCAATCATCCCAGTAGAGCTTCCCTAGTGATGCCAACTTCCGCCATCCATGAGGCACGCTCTCCAAAGCCTCACATCCTTCAAAGTGGAGACTCTTCCATGCCTTGAGATTTTCAAATGAAGGATGGTCGCCCATCAACTTGTGGCAATCTTGAAAACTAAGGGATTCCAAAGATGTCATGTTGGCTATGGTTGGTGGAATTTGTTGTAGTTGTTTCCATCCTTGGAAAGTCCATGAGGTAAGTGATGTCAAGGATTCAAGGTCAAAATCCTCAATCTTTCATTCCTTGCAATCAACCAAGTAGAGCATCCCTAGTGATGCCAACTTCCCCCATCCATGAGGCACGCTCTCCAAAGCCTCACATCCTTCAAAGTGGAGACTCTTCCATGCCTTGAGATTTTCAGATGAAGGATGGTCGCCCATCAACTTGTCGCAACCTTGAAAACTAAGGGATTCCAAAGATGTCATGTTGGCTATGGTTGGTGGAATTTGTTGTAGTTGTTTCCATCCTTGGAAAGTCCATGAGGTAAGTGATGTCAAGGATTCAAGGTCTAACTCCTCAATCTTTCGTTTCTTGCAATCATCCAAGTAGAGCTTCCCTAGTGATGCCAACTTCCGCCATCCATGAGGCACGCTCTCCAAAGCCTCACATCCTTCAAAGTGGAGACTCTTCCATGCCTTGAGATTTTCAAATGAAGGATGGTCGCCCATCAACTTGTCGCAATCTTGAAACCCCAGGGATTCCAAAGATGTCATGTTGGCTATGGTTGGTGGAATTTGTTGTAGTTGTTTCCATCCTTGGAAAGTCCATGAGGTAAGTGATGTCAAGGATTCAAGGTCTAAATCCTCAATCTTTCGTTTCTTGCAATCATCCAAGTAGAGCTTCCCTAGTGATGCCAACTTCCGCCATCCATGAGGCACGCTCTCCAAAGCCTCACATCCTTCAAAGTGGAGACTCTTCCATGCCTTGAGATTTTCAAATGAAGGATGGTCGCCCATCAACTTGTCGCAATCTTGAAACCCCAGGGATTCCAAAGATGTCATGTTGGCTATGGTTGGTGGAATTTGTTGTAGTTGTTTCCATCCTTGGAAAGTCCATGAGGTAAGTGATGTCAAGGATTCAAGGTCTAACTCCTCAATCTTTCGTTTCTTGCAATCATCCAAGTAGAGCTTCCCTAGTGATGCCAACTTCCGCCATCCATGAGGCACGCTCTCCAAAGCCTCACATCCTTCAAAGTGGAGACTCTTCCATGCCTTGAGATTTTCAAATGAAGGATGGTCGCCCATCAACTTGTGGCAATCTTGAAAACTAAGGGATTCCAAAGATGTCATGTTGGCTATGGTTGGTGGAATTTGTTGTAGTTGTTTCCATCCTTGGAAAGTCCATGAGGTAAGTGATGTCAAGGATTCAAGGTCTAACTCCTCAATCTTTCATTCCTTGCAATCATCCAAGTAGAGCATCCCTAGTGATGCCAACTTCCCCCATCCATGAGGCACGCTCTCCAAAGCCTCACATCCTTCAAAGTGGAGACTCTTCCATGCCTTGAGATTTTCAAATGAAGGATGGTCGCCCATCAACTTGTCGCAATCTTGAAACCCCAGGGATTCCAAAGATGTCATGTTGGCTATGGTTGGTGGAATTTATTGTAGTTGTTTCCATCCTTGGAAAGTCCATGAGGTAAGTGATGTCAAGGATTCAAGGTCAAAATCCTCAATCTTTCATTTCTTGCAATCACTCAAGTAGAGCTTCCCTAGTGATGCCAACTTCCCCCATCCATGAGGCACGCTCTCCAAAGCCTCACATCCTTCAAAGTGGAGACTCTTCCATGCCTTGAGATTTTCAAATGAAGGATGGTCGCCCATCAACTTGTGGCAACCTTGAAAACTAAGGGATTCCAAAGATGTCATGTTGGCTATGGTTGGTGGAATTTGTTGTAGTTGTTTCCATCCTTGGAAAGTCCATGAGGTAAGTGATGTCAAGGATTCAAGGTCTAACTCCTCAATCTTTCGTTTCTTGCAATCATCCAAGTAGAGCTTCCCTAGTGATGCCAACTTCCGCCATCCATGAGGCACGCTCTCCAAAGCCTCACATCCTTCAAAGTGGAGACTCTTCCATGCCTTGAGATTTTCAAATGAAGGATGGTCGCCCATCAACTTGTCGCAATCTTGAAACCCCAGGGATTCCAAAGATGTCATGTTGGCTATGGTTGGTGGAATTTGTTGTAGTTGTTTCCATCCTTGGAAAGTCCATGAGGTAAGTGATGTCAAGGATTCAAGGTCTAACTCCTCAATCTTTCATTTCTTGCAATCATCCAAGTAGAGCTTCCCTAAGTGATGCCAAATTCCCCCATCCATGAGGCACGCTCTCCAAAGCCTCACACCCTTCAAAGTGGAGACTCTTCCATGCCTTGAGATTTTCAAATGAAGGATGGTCGCCCATCAACTTGTCGCAATCTTGAAACCCCAGGGATTCCAAAGATGTCATGTTGGCTATGGTTGGTGGAATTTGTTGTAGTTGTTTCCATCCTTGGAAAGTCCATGAGGTAAGTGATGTCAAGGATTCAAGGTCTAAATCCTCAATCTTTCATTTCTTGCAATCATCCAAGTAGAGCATCCCTAGTGATGCCAACTTCCGCCATCCATGAGGCACGCTCTCCAAAGCCTCACATCCTTCAAAGTGGAGACTCTTCCATGCCTTGAGATTTTCAAATGAAGGATGGTCGCCCATCAACTTGTCGCAATCTTGAAACCCCAGGGATTCCAAAGATGTCATGTTGGCTATGGTTGGTGGAATTTATTGTAGTTGTTTCCATCCTTGGAAAGTCCATGAGGTAAGTGATGTCAAGGATTCAAGGTCAAAATCCTCAATCTTTCATTTCTTGCAATCATTCAAGTAGAGCTTCCCTAGTGATGCCAACTTCCCCCATCCATGAGGCACGCTCTCCAAAGCCTCACATCCTTCAAAGTGGAGACTCTTCCATGCCTTGAGATTTTCAAATGAAGAATGGTCGCCCATCAACTTGTCGCAACCTTGAAGACTAAGGGATTCCAAAGATGTCATGTTGGCTATGGTTGGTGGAATTTATTGTAGTTGTTTCCATCCTTGGAAAGTCCATGAGGTAAGTGATGTCAAGGATTCAAGGTCAAAATCCTCAATCTTTCATTTCTTGCAATCACTCAAGTAGAGCTTCCCTAGTGATGCCAACTTCCGCCATCCATGAGGCACGCTCTCCAAAGCCTCACATCCTTCAAAGTGGAGACTCTTCCATGCCTTGAGATTTTCAAATGAAGGATGGTCGCCCATCAACTTGTCGCAATCTTGAAACCCCAGGGATTCCAAAGATGTCATGTTGGCTATGGTTGGTGGAATTTGTTGTAGTTGTTTCCATCCTTGGAAAGTCCATGAGGTAAGTGATGTCAAGGATTCAAGGTCTAACTCCTCAATCTTTCGTTTCTTGCAATCATCCAAGTAGAGCTTCCCTAGTGATGCCAACTTCCGCCATCCATGAGGCACGCTCTCCAAAGCCTCACATCCTTCAAAGTGGAGACTCTTCCATGCCTTGAGATTTTCAAATGAAGGATGGTCGCCCATCAACTTGTCGCAATCTTGAAACCCCAGGGATTCCAAAGATGTCATGTTGGCTATGGTTGGTGGAATTTGTTGTAGTTGTTTCCATCCTTGGAAAGTCCATGAGGTAAGTGATGTCAAGGATTCAAGGTCAAAATCCTCAATCTTTCGTTTTTTGCAATCATCCAAGTAGAGCTTCCCTAGTGATGCCAACTTCCGCCATCCATGAGGCACGCTCTCCAAAGCCTCACATCCTTCAAAGTGGAGACTCTTCCATGCCTTGAGATTTTCAAATGAAGGATGGTCGCCCATCAACTTGTCGCAATCTTGAAACCCCAGGGATTCCAAAGATGTCATGTTGGCTATGGTTGGTGGAATTTGTTGTAGTTGTTTCCATCCTTGGAAAGTCCATGAGGTAAGTGATGTCAAGGATTCAAGGTCTAACTCCTCAATCTTTCGTTTCTTGCAATCATCCAAGTAGAGCTTCCCTAGTGATGCCAACTTCCGCCATCCATGAGGCACGCTCTCCAAAGCCTCACATCCTTCAAAGTGGAGACTCTTCCATGCCTTGAGATTTTCAAATGAAGGATGGTCGCCCATCAACTTGTGGCAATCTTGAAAACTAAGGGATTCCAAAGATGTCATGTTGGCTATGGTTGGTGGAATTTGTTGTAGTTGTTTCCATCCTTGGAAAGTCCATGAGGTAAGTGATGTCAAGGATTCAAGGTCTAACTCCTCAATCTTTCATTCCTTGCAATCATCCAAGTAGAGCATCCCTAGTGATGCCAACTTCCCCCATCCATGAGGCACGCTCTCCAAAGCCTCACATCCTTCAATGTGGAGACTCTTCCATGCCTTGAGATTTTCAAATGAAGGATGGTCGCCCATCAACTTGTCGCAATCTTGAAACCCCAGGGATTCCAAAGATGTCATGTTGGCTATGGTTGGTGGAATTTATTGTAGTTGTTTCCATCCTTGGAAAGTCCATGAGGTAAGTGATGTCAAGGATTCAAGGTCAAAATCCTCAATCTTTCATTTCTTGCAGTCACTCAAGTAGAGCTTCCCTAGTGATGCCAACTTCCGCCATCCATGAGGCACGCTCTCCAAAGCCTCACATCCTTCAAAGTGGAGACTCTTCCATGCCTTGAGATTTTCAAATGAAGGATGGTCGCCCATCAACTTTTCGCAATCTTGAAACCCCAGGGATTCCAAAGATGTCATGTTGGCTATGGTTGGTGGAATTTGTTGTAGTTGTTTCCATCCTTGGAAAGTCCATGAGGTAAGTGATGTCAAGGATTCAAGGTCAAAATCCTCAATCTTTCGTTTCTTGCAATCATCCAAGTAGAGCTTCCCTAGTGATGCCAACTTCCGCCATCCATGAGGCACGCTCTCCAAAGCCTCACATCCTTCAAAGTGGAGACTCTTCCATGCCTTGAGATTTTCAAATGAAGGATGGTCGCCCATCAACTTGTGGCAATCTTGAAACCCCAGGGATTCCAAAGATGTCATGTTGGCTATGGTTGGTGGAATTTGTTGTAGTTGTTTCCATCCTTGGAAAGTCCATGAGGTAAGTGATGTCAAGGATTCAAGGTCAAAATCCTCAATCTTTCATTCCTTGCAATCAACCAAGTAGAGCATCCCTAGTGATGCCAACTTCCCCCATCCATGAGGCACGCTCTCCAAAGCCTCACATCCTTCAAAGTGGAGACTCTTCCATGCCTTGAGATTTTCAAATGAAGGATGGTCGCCCATCAACTTGTGGCAATCTTGAAACCCCAGGGATTCCAAAGATGTCATGTTGGCTATGGTTGGTGGAATTTGTTGTAGTTGTTTCCATCCTTGGAAAGTCCATGAGGTAAGTGATGTCAAGGATTCAAGGTCAAAATCCTCAATCTTTCATTCCTTGCAATCAACCAAGTAGAGCATCCCTAGTGATGCCAACTTCCCCCATCCATGAGGCACGCTCTCCAAAGCCTCACATCCTTCAAAGTGGAGACTCTTCCATGCCTTGAGATTTTCAAATGAAGGATGGTCGCCCATCAACTTGTCGCAACCTTGAAAACTAAGGGATTCCAAAGATGTCATGTTGGCTATGGTTGGTGGAATTTATTGTAGTTGTTTCCATCCTTGGAAAGTCCATGAGGTAAGTGATGTCAAGGATTCAAGGTCAAAATCCTCAATCTTTCATTTCTTGCAATCATTCAAGTAGAGCTTCCCTAGTGATGCCAACTTCCGCCATCCATGAGGCACGCTCTCCAAAGCCTCACATCCTTCAAAGTGGAGACTCTTCCATGCCTTGAGATTTTCAAATGAAGACTGGTCGCCCATCAACTTGTCGCAACCTTGAAGACTAAGGGATTCCAAAGATGTCATGTTGGCTATGGTTGGTGGAATTTGTTGTAGTTGTTTCCATCCTTGGAAAGTCCATGAGGTAAGTGATGTCAAGGATTCAAGGTCTAACTCCTCAATCTTTCGTTTCTTGCAATCATCCCAGTAGAGCTTCCCTAGTGATGCCAACTTCCCCCATCCATGAGGCACGCTCTCCAAAGCCTCACATCCTTCAAAATGGAGACTCTTCCATGCCTTGAGATTTTCAAATGAAGGATGGTCGCCCATCAACTTGTCGCAATCTTGAAACCCCAGGGATTCCAAAGATGTCATGTTGGCTATGGTTGGTGGAATTTGTTGTAGTTGTTTCCATCCTTGGAAAGTCCATGAGGTAAGCGATGTCAAGGATTCAAGGTCTAAATCCTCAATCTTTCGTTTCTTGCAATCATCCAAGTAGAGCTTCCCTAGTGATGCCAACTTCCGCCATCCATGAGGCACGCTCTCCAAAGCCTCACATCCTTCAAAGTGGAGACTCTTCCATGCCTTGAGATTTTCAAATGAAGGATGGTCGCCCATCAACTTTTCGCAATCTTGAAACCCCAGGGATTCCAAAGATGTCATGTTGGCTATGGTTGGTGGAATTTGTTGTAGTTGTTTCCATCCTTGGAAAGTCCATGAGGTAAGTGATGTCAAGGATTCAAGGTCAAAATCCTCAATCTTTCGTTTCTTGCAATCATCCAAGTAGAGCTTCCCTAGTGATGCCAACTTCCGCCATCCATGAGGCACGCTCTCCAAAGCCTCACATCCTTCAAAGTGGAGACTCTTCCATGCCTTGAGATTTTCAAATGAAGGATGGTCGCCCATCAACTTGTGGCAATCTTGAAACCCCAGGGATTCCAAAGATGTCATGTTGGCTATGGTTGGTGGAATTTGTTGGAGTTGTTTCCATCCTTGGAAAGTCCATGAGGTAAGTGATGTCAAGGATTCAAGGTCAAAATCCTCAATCTTTCATTCCTTGCAATCAACCAAGTAGAGCATCCCTAGTGATGCCAACTTCCCCCATCCATGAGGCACGCTCTCCAAAGCCTCACATCCTTCAAAGTGGAGACTCTTCCATGCCTTGAGATTTTCAAATGAAGGATGGTCGCCCATCAACTTGTCGCAACCTTGAAAACTAAGGGATTCCAAAGATGTCATGTTGGCTATGGTTGGTGGAATTTATTGTAGTTGTTTCCATCCTTGGAAAGTCCATGAGGTAAGTGATGTCAAGGATTCAAGGTCAAAATCCTCAATCTTTCATTTCTTGCAATCATTCAAGTAGAGCTTCCCTAGTGATGCCAACTTCCGCCATCCATGAGGCACGCTCTCCAAAGCCTCACATCCTTCAAAGTGGAGACTCTTCCATGCCTTGAGATTTTCAAATGAAGACTGGTCGCCCATCAACTTGTCGCAACCTTGAAGACTAAGGGATTCCAAAGATGTCATGTTGGCTATGGTTGGTGGAATTTGTTGTAGTTGTTTCCATCCTTGGAAAGTCCATGAGGTAAGTGATGTCAAGGATTCAAGGTCTAACTCCTCAATCTTTCGTTTCTTGCAATCATCCCAGTAGAGCTTCCCTAGTGATGCCAACTTCCCCCATCCATGAGGCACGCTCTCCAAAGCCTCACATCCTTCAAAATGGAGACTCTTCCATGCCTTGAGATTTTCAAATGAAGGATGGTCGCCCATCAACTTGTCGCAATCTTGAAACCCCAGGGATTCCAAAGATGTCATGTTGGCTATGGTTGGTGGAATTTGTTGTAGTTGTTTCCATCCTTGGAAAGTCCATGAGGTAAGCGATGTCAAGGATTCAAGGTCTAAATCCTCAATCTTTCGTTTCTTGCAATCATCCAAGTAGAGCTTCCCTAGTGATGCCAACTTCCGCCATCCATGAGGCACGCTCTCCAAAGCCTCACATCCTTCAAAGTGGAGACTCTTCCATGCCTTGAGATTTTCAAATGAAGGATGGTCGCCCATCAACTTTTCGCAATCTTGAAACCCCAGGGATTCCAAAGATGTCATGTTGGCTATGGTTGGTGGAATTTGTTGTAGTTGTTTCCATCCTTGGAAAGTCCATGAGGTAAGTGATGTCAAGGATTCAAGGTCAAAATCCTCAATCTTTCATTTCTTGCAATCATCCAAGTAGGGCTCCCCTAGTGATGCCAACTTCCGCCATCCATGAGGCACGCTCTCCAAAGCCTCACATCCTTCAAAGTGGAGACTCTTCCATGCCTTGAGATTTTCAAATGAAGGATGGTCGCCCATCAACTTGTCGCAATCTTGAAACCCCAGGGATTCCAAAGATGTCATGTTGGCTATGGTTGGTGGAATTTGTTGTAGTTGTTTCCATCCTTGGAAAGTCCATGAGGTAAGTGATGTCAAGGATTCAAGGTCTAAATCCTCAATCTTTCATTTCTTGCAATCATTCAAGTAGAGCTTCCCTAGTGATGCCAACTTCGGCCATCCATGAGGCACGCTCTCCAAAGCCTCACATCCTTCAAAGTGGAGACTCTTCCATGCCTTGAGATTTTCAAATGAAGAATGGTCGCCCATCAACTTGTCGCAACCTTGAAGACTAAGGGATTCCAAAGATGTCATGTTGGCTATGGTTGGTGGAATTTGTTGTAGTTGTTTCCATCCTTGGAAAGTCCATGAGGTAAGTGATGTCAAGGATTCAAGGTCAAAATCCTCAATCTTTCATTTTTTGCAATCACTCAAGTAGAGCTTCCCTAGTGATGCCAACTTGCGCCATCCATGAGGCACGCTCTCCAAAGCCTCACATCCTTCAAAGTGGAGACTCTTCCATGCCTTGAGATTTTCAAATGAAGGATGGTCGCCCATCAACTTGTCGCAATCTTGAAACCCCAGGGATTCCAAAGATGTCATGTTGGCTATGGTTGGTGGAATTTGTTGTAGTTGTTTCCATCCTTGGAAAGTCCATGAGGTAAGTGATGTCAAGGATTCAAGGTCTAACTCCTCAATCTTTCGTTTCTTGCAATCATCCAAGTAGAGCTTCCCTAGTGATGCCAACTTCCGCCATCCATGAGGCACGCTCTCCAAAGCCTCACATCCTTCAAAGTGGAGACTCTTCCATGCCTTGAGATTTTCAAATGAAGGATGGTCGCCCATCAACTTGTGGCAATCTTGAAAACTAAGGGATTCCAAAGATGTCATGTTGGCTATGGTTGGTGGAATTTGTTGTAGTTGTTTCCATCCTTGGAAAGTCCATGAGGTAAGTGATGTCAAGGATTCAAGGTCTAACTCCTCAATCTTTCATTCCTTGCAATCATCCAAGTAGAGCATCCCTAGTGATGCCAACTTCCCCCATCCATGAGGCACGCTCTCCAAAGCCTCACATCCTTCAATGTGGAGACTCTTCCATGCCTTGAGATTTTCAAATGAAGGATGGTCGCCCATCAACTTGTCGCAATCTTGAAACCCCAGGGATTCCAAAGATGTCATGTTGGCTATGGTTGGTGGAATTTATTGTAGTTGTTTCCATCCTTGGAAAGTCCATGAGGTAAGTGATGTCAAGGATTCAAGGTCAAAATCCTCAATCTTTCATTTCTTGCAGTCACTGAAGTAGAGCTTCCCTAGTGATGCCAACTTCCGCCATCCATGAGGCACGCTCTCCAAAGCCTCACATCCTTCAAAGTGGAGACTCTTCCATGCCTTGAGATTTTCAAATGAAGGATGGTCGCCCATCAACTTGTCGCAATCTTGAAACCCCAGGGATTCCAAAGATGTCATGTTGGCTATGGTTGGTGGAATTTGTTGTAGTTGTTTCCATCCTTGGAAAGTCCATGAGGTAAGTGATGTCAAGGATTCAAGGTCAAAATCCTCAATCTTTCGTTTCTTGCAATCATCCAAGTAGAGCTTCCCTAGTGATGCCAACTTCCGCCATCCATGAGGCACGCTCTCCAAAGCCTCACATCCTTCAAAGTGGAGACTCTTCCATGCCTTGAGATTTTCAAATGAAGGATGGTCGCCCATCAACTTGTGGCAATCTTGAAACCCCAGGGATTCCAAAGATGTCATGTTGGCTATGGTTGGTGGAATTTGTTGGAGTTGTTTCCATCCTTGGAAAGTCCATGAGGTAAGTGATGTCAAGGATTCAAGGTCAAAATCCTCAATCTTTCATTCCTTGCAATAATCCAAGTAGAGCATCCCTAGTGATGCCAACTTCCCCCATCCATGAGGCACGCTCTCCAAAGCCTCACATCCTTCAAAGTGGAGACTCTTCCATGCCTTGAGATTTTCAAATGAAGGATGGTCGCCCATCAACTTGTCGCAACCTTGAAAACTAAGGGATTCCAAAGATGTCATGTTGGCTATGGTTGGTGGAATTTATTGTAGTTGTTTCCATCCTTGGAAAGTCCATGAGGTAAGTGATGTCAAGGATTCAAGGTCAAAATCCTCAATCTTTCATTTCTTGCAATCATTCAAGTAGAGCTTCCCTAGTGATGCCAACTTCCGCCATCCATGAGGCACGCTCTCCAAAGCCTCACATCCTTCAAAGTGGAGACTCTTCCATGCCTTGAGATTTTCAAATGAAGACTGGTCGCCCATCAACTTGTCGCAACCTTGAAGACTAAGGGATTCCAAAGATGTCATGTTGGCTATGGTTGGTGGAATTTGTTGTAGTTGTTTCCATCCTTGGAAAGTCCATGAGGTAAGTGATGTCAAGGATTCAAGGTCTAACTCCTCAATCTTTCGTTTCTTGCAATCATCCCAGTAGAGCTTCCCTAGTGATGCCAACTTGCGCCATCCATGAGGCACGCTCTCCAAAGCCTCACATCCTTCAAAGTGGAGACTCTTCCATGCCTTGAGATTTTCAAATGAAGGATGGTCGCCCATCAACTTGTCGCAATCTTGAAACCCCAGGGATTCCAAAGATGTCATGTTGGCTATGGTTGGTGGAATTTGTTGTAGTTGTTTCCATCCTTGGAAAGTCCATGAGGTAAGTGATGTCAAGGATTCAAGGTCAAAATCCTCAATCTTTCGTTTCTTGCAATCATCCAAGTAGAGCTTCCCTAGTGATGCCAACTTCCGCCATCCATGAGGCACGCTCTCCAAAGCCTCACATCCTTCAAAGTGGAGACTCTTCCATGCCTTGAGATTTTCAAATGAAGGATGGTCGCCCATCAACTTGTGGCAATCTTGAAAACTAAGGGATTCCAAAGATGTCATGTTGGCTATGGTTGGTGGAATTTGTTGTAGTTGTTTCCATCCTTGGAAAGTCCATGAGGTAAGTGATGTCAAGGATTCAAGGTCTAACTCCTCAATCTTTCATTCCTTGCAATCATCCAAGTAGAGCATCCCTAGTGATGCCAACTTCCCCCATCCATGAGGCACGCTCTCCAAAGCCTCACATCCTTCAATGTGGAGACTCTTCCATGCCTTGAGATTTTCAAATGAAGGATGGTCGCCCATCAACTTGTCGCAATCTTGAAACCCCAGGGATTCCAAAGATGTCATGTTGGCTATGGTTGGTGGAATTTATTGTAGTTGTTTCCATCCTTGGAAAGTCCATGAGGTAAGTGATGTCAAGGATTCAAGGTCAAAATCCTCAATCTTTCATTTCTTGCAGTCACTGAAGTAGAGCTTCCCTAGTGATGCCAACTTCCGCCATCCATGAGGCACGCTCTCCAAAGCCTCACATCCTTCAAAGTGGAGACTCTTCCATGCCTTGAGATTTTCAAATGAAGGATGGTCGCCCATCAACTTGTCGCAATCTTGAAACCCCAGGGATTCCAAAGATGTCATGTTGGCTATGGTTGGTGGAATTTGTTGTAGTTGTTTCCATCCTTGGAAAGTCCATGAGGTAAGTGATGTCAAGGATTCAAGGTCAAAATCCTCAATCTTTCGTTTCTTGCAATCATCCAAGTAGAGCTTCCCTAGTGATGCCAACTTCCGCCATCCATGAGGCACGCTCTCCAAAGCCTCACATCCTTCAAAGTGGAGACTCTTCCATGCCTTGAGATTTTCAAATGAAGGATGGTCGCCCATCAACTTGTGGCAATCTTGAAACCCCAGGGATTCCAAAGATGTCATGTTGGCTATGGTTGGTGGAATTTGTTGGAGTTGTTTCCATCCTTGGAAAGTCCATGAGGTAAGTGATGTCAAGGATTCAAGGTCAAAATCCTCAATCTTTCATTTCTTGCAATCATCCAAGTAGAGCTTCCCTAGTGATGCAAACTTCCCCCATCCATGAGGCACGCTCTCCAAAGCCTCACATCCTTCAAAGTGGAGACTCTTCCATGCCTTGAGATTTTCAGATGAAGGATGGTCGCCCATCAACTTGTGGCAATCTTGAAAACTAAGGGATTGCAAAGATGTCATGTTGGCTATGGTTGGTGGAATTTGTTGTAGTTGTTTCCATCCTTGGAAAGTCCATGAGGTAAGTGATGTCAAGGATTCAAGGTCAAAATCCTCAATCTTTCATTTCTTGCAATCATCCAAGTAGAGCTTCCCTAGTGATGCAAACTTCCCCCATCCATGAGGCACGCTCTCCAAAGCCTCACATCCTTCAAAGTGGAGACTCTTCCATGCCTTGAGATTTTCAGATGAAGGATGGTCGCCCATCAACTTGTGGCAATCTTGAAGACTAAGGGATTTCAAAGATGTCATGTTGGCTATGGTTGGTGGAATTTGTTGTAGTTGTTTCCATCCTTGGAAAGTCCATGAGGTAAGTGATGTCAAGGATTCAAGGTCAAAATCCTCAATCTTTCATTCCTTGCAATAATCCAAGTAGAGCATCCCTAGTGATGCCAACTTCGGCCATCCATGAGGCACGCTCTCCAAAGCCTCACATCCTTCAAAGTGTAGACTCTTCCATGCCTTGAGATTTTCAAATGAAGGATGGTCGCCCATCAACTTGTCGCAATCTTGAAACCCCAGGGATTCCAAAGATGTCATGTTGGCTATGGTTGGTGGAATTTGTTGTAGTTGTTTCCATCCTTGGAAAGTCCATGAGGTAAGTGATGTCAAGGATTCAAGGTCTAACTCCTCAATCTTTCATTTCTTGCAATCATCCAAGTAGAGCTTCCCTAAGTGATGCCAACTTCCCCCATCCATGAGGCACGCTCTCCAAATCCTCACATCCTTCAAAGTGGAGACTCTTCCATGCCTTGAGATTTTCAAATGAAGGATGCTCGACCATCGTGTTGATGCAATCTTGAAAACGAAGGGATTGCAAAGATGTCATGTTGGCTATGGTTGGTGGAAGTTGTTGTAGTTGTTTCCATCCTTGGAAAGTCCATGAGGTAAGTGATGTCAAGGATTCAAGGTCAAAATCCTCAATCTTTCATTCCTTGCAATCATCCAAGTAGAGCATCCCTAGTGATGCCAACTTCCCCCATCCATGAGGCACGCTCTCCAAAGCCTCACATCCTTCAAAGTGGAGACTCTTCCATGCCTTGAGATTTTCAAATGAAGGATGGTCGCCCATCAACTTGTGGCAATCTTGAAAACTCAGGGATTTCAAAGATGTCATATTGGCTATGGTTGGTGGAATTTGTTGTAGTTGTTTCCATCCTTGGAAAGTCCATGAGGTAAGTGATGTCAAGGATTCAAGGTCAAAATCCTCAATCTTTCATTTCTTGCAATCATCCAAGTAGAGCTTCCCTAGTGATGCCAACTTCCCCCATCCATGAGGCACGCTCTCCAAAGCCTCACATCCTTCAAAGTGGAGACTCTTCCATGCCTTGAGATTTTCAAATGAGGGATGCTCGACCATCAACTTGTGGCAATCTTGAAGACTAAGGGATTCCAAAGATGTCATGTTGGCTATGGTTGGTGGAATTTGTTGTAGTTGTTTCCATCCTTGGAAAGTCCATGAGGTAAGTGATGTCAAGGATTCAAGGTCAAAATCCTCAATCTTTCATTTCTTGCAATCATCCAAGTAGAGCTTCCCTGGTGATGCCAACTTCCCCCATCCATGAGGCACGCTCTCCAAATCCTCACATCCTTCAAAGTGGAGACTCTTCCATGCCTTGAGATTTTCAAATGAGGGATGCTCGACCATCAACTTGTGGCAATCTTGAAGACTAAGGGATTCCAAAGATGTCATGTTGGCTATGGTTGGTGGAATTTGTTGTAGTTGTTTCCATCCTTGGAAAGTCCATGAGGTAAGTGATGTCAAGGATTCAAGGTCAAAATCCTCAATCTTTCATTTCTTGCAATCATCCAAGTAGAGCTTCCCTAGTGATGCCAACTTCCGCCATCCATGAGGCACGCTCTCCAAATCCTCACATCCTTCAAAGTGGAGACTCTTCCATGCCTTGAGATTTTCAAATGAAGGATGGTCGCCCATCAACTTGTGGCAATCTTGAAAACTAAGGGATTGCAAAGATGTCATGTTGGCTATGGTTGGTGGAATTTGTTGTAGTTGTTTCCATCCTTGGAAAGTCCATGAGGTAAGTGATGTCAAGGATTCAAGGTCAAAATCCTCAATCTTTCATTTCTTGCAATCATCCAAGTAGAGCTTCCCTAGTGATGCCAACTTCCCCCATCCATGAGGCACGCTCTCCAAAGCCTCACATCCTTCAAAGTGGAGACTCTTCCATGCCTTGAGATTTTCAAATGAAGGATGCTCGACCATCAACTTGTGGCAATCTTGAAGACTAAGGGATTTCAAAGATGTCATGTTGGCTATGGTTGGTGGAATTTGTTGTAGTTGTTTCCATCCTTGGAAAGTCCATGAGGTAAGTGATGTCAAGGATTCAAGGTCAAAATCCTCAATCTTTCATTTCTTGCAATCATCCAAGTAGAGCTTCCCTAGTGATGCCAACTTCCCCCATCCATGAGGCACGCTCTCCAAAGCCTCACATCCTTCAAAGTGGAGACTCTTCCATGCCTTGAGATTTCCAAATGAAGGATGCTCGACCATCAACTTGTGGCAATCTTGAAAACTCAGGGATTTCAAAGATGTCATGTTGGCTATGGTTGGTGGAATTTGTTGTAGTTGTTTCCATCCTTGGAAAGTCCATGAGGTAAGTGATGTCAAGGATTCAAGGTCAAAATCCTCAATCTTTCATTTCTTGCAATCATCCAAGTAGAGCTTCCCTAGTGATGCCAACTTCCCCCATCCATGAGGCACGCTCTCCAAAGCCTCACATCCTTCAAAGTGGAGACTCTTCCATGCCTTGAGATTTTCAAATGAGGGATGCTCGACCATCGTGTTGATGCAATCTTGAAAACTAAGGGATTCCAAAGATGTCATGTTGGCTATGGTTGGTGGAATTTGTTGTAGTTGTTTCCATCCTTGGAAAGTCCATGAGGTAAGTGATGTCAAGGATTCAAGGTCAAAATCCTCAATCTTTCATTTCTTGCAATCATCCAAGTAGAGCTTCCCTAGTGATGCCAACTTCCCCCATCCATGAGGCACGCTCTCCAAAGCCTCACATCCTTCAAAGTGGAGACTCTTCCATGCCTTGAGATTTTCAAATGAAGGATGGTCGCCCATCAACTTGTTGCAACCTTCAAAAGTAAGGGATTGCAAAGATGTCATGTTGGCTATGGTTGGTGGAATTTGGTGTAGTTGTTTCCATCCTTGGAAAGTCCATGAGGTAAGTGATGTCAAGGATTCAAGGTCAAAATCCTCAATCTTTCATTTCTTGCAATCATCCAAGTAGAGCTTCCCTAGTGATGCCAACTTCCCCCATCCATGAGGCACGCTCTCCAAAGCCTCACATCCTTCAAAGTGGAGACTCTTCCATGCCTTGAGATTTTCAAATGAGGGATGCTCGACCATCGTGTTGATGCAATCTTGAAAACTAAGGGATTGCAAAGATGTCATGTTGGCTATGGTTGGTGGAATTTGTTGGAGTTGTTTCCATCCTTGGAAAGTCCATGAGGTAAGTGATGTCAAGGATTCAAGGTCAAAATCCTCAATCTTTCATTCCTTGCAATCATCCAAGTAGAGCATCCCTAGTGATGCCAACTTCCCCCATCCATGAGGCACGCTCTCCAAAGCCTCACATCCTTCAAAGTGGAGACTCTTCCATGCCTTGAGATTTTCAAATGAAGGATGGTCGCCCATCAACTTGTGGCAATCTTGAAAACTCAGGGATTTCAAAGATGTCATATTGGCTATGGTTGGTGGAATTTGTTGTAGTTGTTTCCATCCTTGGAAAGTCCATGAGGTAAGTGATGTCAAGGATTCAAGGTCTAACTCCTCAATCTTTCATTTCTTGCAATCATCCAAGTAGAGCTTCCCTAAGTGATGCCAAATTCCCCCATCCATGAGGCACGCTCTCCAAAGCCTCACATCCTTCAAAGTGGAGACTCTTCCATGCCTTGAGATTTTCAAATGAAGGATGGTCGCCCATCAACTTGTCGCAATCTTGAAACCCCAGGGATTCCAAAGATGTCATGTTGGCTATGGTTGGTGGAATTTGTTGTAGTTGTTTCCATCCTTGGAAAGTCCATGAGGTAAGTGATGTCAAGGATTCAAGGTCAAAATCCTCAATCTTTCATTCCTTGCAATCATCCAAGTAGAGCATCCCTAGTGATGCCAACTTCCCCCATCCATGAGGCACGCTCTCCAAAGCCTCACATCCTTCAAAGTGGAGACTCTTCCATGCCTTGAGATTTTCAAATGAAGGATGGTCGCCCATCAACTTGTGGCAATCTTGAAAACTCAGGGATTTCAAAGATGTCATATTGGCTATGGTTGGTGGAATTTGTTGTAGTTGTTTCCATCCTTGGAAAGTCCATGAGGTAAGTGATGTCAAGGATTCAAGGTCAAAATCCTCAATCTTTCATTTCTTGCAATCATCCAAGTAGAGCTTCCCTAGTGATGCCAACTTCCCCCATCCATGAGGCACGCTCTCCAAATCCTCACATCCTTCAAAGTGGAGACTCTTCCATGCCTTGAGATTTTCAAATGAGGGATGCTCGACCATCAACTTGTGGCAATCTTGAAGACTAAGGGATTCCAAAGATGTCATGTTGGCTATGGTTGGTGGAATTTGTTGTAGTTGTTTCCATCCTTGGAAAGTCCATGAGGTAAGTGATGTCAAGGATTCAAGGTCAAAATCCTCAATCTTTCATTTCTTGCAATCATCCAAGTAGAGCTTCCCTGGTGATGCCAACTTCCCCCATCCATGAGGCACGCTCTCCAAATCCTCACATCCTTCAAAGTGGAGACTCTTCCATGCCTTGAGATTTTCAAATGAGGGATGCTCGACCATCAACTTGTGGCAATCTTGAAGACTAAGGGATTCCAAAGATGTCATGTTGGCTATGGTTGGTGGAATTTGTTGTAGTTGTTTCCATCCTTGGAAAGTCCATGAGGTAAGTGATGTCAAGGATTCAAGGTCAAAATCCTCAATCTTTCATTTCTTGCAATCATCCAAGTAGAGCTTCCCTAGTGATGCCAACTTCCCCCATCCATGAGGCACGCTCTCCAAAGCCTCACATCCTTCAAAGTGGAGACTCTTCCATGCCTTGAGATTTTCAGATGAAGGATGGTCGCCCATCAACTTGTGGCAATCTTGAAAACTAAGGGATTGCAAAGATGTCATGTTGGCTATGGTTGGTGGAATTTGTTGTAGTTGTTTCCATCCTTGGAAAGTCCATGAGGTAAGTGATGTCAAGGATTCAAGGTCAAAATCCTCAATCTTTCATTTCTTGCAATCATCCAAGTAGAGCTTCCCTAGTGATGCCAACTTCCCCCATCCATGAGGCACGCTCTCCAAAGCCTCACATCCTTCAAAGTGGAGACTCTTCCATGCCTTGAGATTTTCAAATGAAGGATGCTCGACCATCAACTTGTGGCAATCTTGAAAACTCAGGGATTTCAAAGATGTCATGTTGGCTATGGTTGGTGGAATTTGTTGTAGTTGTTTCCATCCTTGGAAAGTCCATGAGGTAAGTGATGTCAAGGATTCAAGGTCAAAATCCTCAATCTTTCATTTCTTGCAATCATCCAAGTAGAGCTTCCCTAGTGATGCCAACTTCCCCCATCCATGAGGCACGCTCTCCAAATCCTCACATCCTTCAAAGTGGAGACTCTTCCATGCCTTGAGATTTTCAAATGAGGGATGCTCGACCATCAACTTGTGGCAATCTTGAAGACTAAGGGATTCCAAAGATGTCATGTTGGCTATGGTTGGTGGAATTTGTTGTAGTTGTTTCCATCCTTGGAAAGTCCATGAGGTAAGTGATGTCAAGGATTCAAGGTCAAAATCCTCAATCTTTCATTTCTTGCAATCATCCAAGTAGAGCTTCCCTAGTGATGCCAACTTCCCCCATCCATGAGGCACGCTCTCCAAAGCCTCACATCCTTCAAAGTGGAGACTCTTCCATGCCTTGAGATTTTCAAATGAAGGATGGTCGCCCATCAACTTGTTGCAACCTTCAAAAGTAAGGGATTGCAAAGATGTCATGTTGGCTATGGTTGGTGGAATTTGGTGTAGTTGTTTCCATCCTTGGAAAGTCCATGAGGTAAGTGATGTCAAGGATTCAAGGTCAAAATCCTCAATCTTTCATTTCTTGCAATCATCCAAGTAGAGCTTCCCTAGTGATGCCAACTTCCCCCATCCATGAGGCACGCTCTCCAAAGCCTCACATCCTTCAAAGTGGAGACTCTTCCATGCCTTGAGATTTTCAAATGAGGGATGCTCGACCATCGTGTTGATGCAATCTTGAAAACTAAGGGATTGCAAAGATGTCATGTTGGCTATGGTTGGTGGAATTTGTTGTAGTTGTTTCCATCCTTGGAAAGTCCATGAGGTAAGTGATGTCAAGGATTCAAGGTCAAAATCCTCAATCTTTCATTCCTTGCAATCATCCAAGTAGAGCATCCCTAGTGATGCCAACTTCCCCCATCCATGAGGCACGCTCTCCAAAGCCTCACATCCTTCAAAGTGGAGACTCTTCCATGCCTTGAGATTTTCAAATGAAGGATGGTCGCCCATCAACTTGTGGCAATCTTGAAAACTCAGGGATTTCAAAGATGTCATATTGGCTATGGTTGGTGGAATTTGTTGTAGTTGTTTCCATCCTTGGAAAGTCCATGAGGTAAGTGATGTCAAGGATTCAAGGTCAAAATCCTCAATCTTTCATTTCTTGCAATCATCCAAGTAGAGCTTCCCTGGTGATGCCAACTTCCCCCATCCATGAGGCACGCTCTCCAAATCCTCACATCCTTCAAAGTGGAGACTCTTCCATGCCTTGAGATTTTCAAATGAGGGATGCTCGACCATCAACTTGTGGCAATCTTGAAGACTAAGGGATTCCAAAGATGTCATGTTGGCTATGGTTGGTGGAATTTGTTGTAGTTGTTTCCATCCTTGGAAAGTCCATGAGGTAAGTGATGTCAAGGATTCAAGGTCAAAATCCTCAATCTTTCATTTCTTGCAATCATCCAAGTAGAGCTTCCCTGGTGATGCCAACTTCCCCCATCCATGAGGCACGCTCTCCAAATCCTCACATCCTTCAAAGTGGAGACTCTTCCATGCCTTGAGATTTTCAAATGAGGGATGCTCGACCATCAACTTGTGGCAATCTTGAAGACTAAGGGATTCCAAAGATGTCATGTTGGCTATGGTTGGTGGAATTTGTTGTAGTTGTTTCCATCCTTGGAAAGTCCATGAGGTAAGTGATGTCAAGGATTCAAGGTCAAAATCCTCAATCTTTCATTTCTTGCAATCATCCAAGTAGAGCTTCCCTAGTGATGCCAACTTCCGCCATCCATGAGGCACGCTCTCCAAATCCTCACATCCTTCAAAGTGGAGACTCTTCCATGCCTTGAGATTTTCAAATGAAGGATGGTCGCCCATCAACTTGTGGCAATCTTGAAAACTAAGGGATTGCAAAGATGTCATGTTGGCTATGGTTGGTGGAATTTGTTGTAGTTGTTTCCATCCTTGGAAAGTCCATGAGGTAAGTGATGTCAAGGATTCAAGGTCAAAATCCTCAATCTTTCATTTCTTGCAATCATCCAAGTAGAGCTTCCCTAGTGATGCCAACTTCCCCCATCCATGAGGCACGCTCTCCAAAGCCTCACATCCTTCAAAGTGGAGACTCTTCCATGCCTTGAGATTTTCAAATGAGGGATGCTCGACCATCGTGTTGATGCAATCTTGAAAACTAAGGGATTGCAAAGATGTCATGTTGGCTATGGTTGGTGGAATTTGTTGTAGTTGTTTCCATCCTTGGAAAGTCCATGAGGTAAGTGATGTCAAGGATTCAAGGTCAAAATCCTCAATCTTTCATTTCTTGCAATCATCCAAGTAGAGCTTCCCTAGTGATGCCAACTTCCCCCATCCATGAGGCACGCTCTCCAAAGCCTCACATCCTTCAAAGTGGAGACTCTTCCATGCCTTGAGATTTTCAAATGAAGGATGGTCGCCCATCAACTTGTTGCAACCTTCAAAAGTAAGGGATTGCAAAGATGTCATGTTGGCTATGGTTGGTGGAATTTGGTGTAGTTGTTTCCATCCTTGGAAAGTCCATGAGGTAAGTGATGTCAAGGATTCAAGGTCAAAATCCTCAATCTTTCATTTCTTGCAATCATCCAAGTAGAGCTTCCCTAGTGATGCCAACTTCCCCCATCCATGAGGCACGCTCTCCAAAGCCTCACATCCTTCAAAGTGGAGACTCTTCCATGCCTTGAGATTTTCAAATGAGGGATGCTCGACCATCGTGTTGATGCAATCTTGAAAACTAAGGGATTGCAAAGATGTCATGTTGGCTATGGTTGGTGGAATTTGTTGGAGTTGTTTCCATCCTTGGAAAGTCCATGAGGTAAGTGATGTCAAGGATTCAAGGTCAAAATCCTCAATCTTTCATTCCTTGCAATCATCCAAGTAGAGCATCCCTAGTGATGCCAACTTCCCCCATCCATGAGGCACGCTCTCCAAAGCCTCACATCCTTCAAAGTGGAGACTCTTCCATGCCTTGAGATTTTCAAATGAAGGATGGTCGCCCATCAACTTGTGGCAATCTTGAAAACTCAGGGATTTCAAAGATGTCATATTGGCTATGGTTGGTGGAATTTGTTGTAGTTGTTTCCATCCTTGGAAAGTCCATGAGGTAAGTGATGTCAAGGATTCAAGGTCAAAATCCTCAATCTTTCATTTCTTGCAATCATCCAAGTAGAGCTTCCCTAGTGATGCCAACTTCCCCCATCCATGAGGCACGCTCTCCAAATCCTCACATCCTTCAAAGTGGAGACTCTTCCATGCCTTGAGATTTTCAAATGAGGGATGCTCGACCATCAACTTGTGGCAATCTTGAAGACTAAGGGATTCCAAAGATGTCATGTTGGCTATGGTTGGTGGAATTTGTTGTAGTTGTTTCCATCCTTGGAAAGTCCATGAGGTAAGTGATGTCAAGGATTCAAGGTCAAAATCCTCAATCTTTCATTTCTTGCAATCATCCAAGTAGAGCTTCCCTGGTGATGCCAACTTCCCCCATCCATGAGGCACGCTCTCCAAATCCTCACATCCTTCAAAGTGGAGACTCTTCCATGCCTTGAGATTTTCAAATGAGGGATGCTCGACCATCAACTTGTGGCAATCTTGAAGACTAAGGGATTCCAAAGATGTCATGTTGGCTATGGTTGGTGGAATTTGTTGTAGTTGTTTCCATCCTTGGAAAGTCCATGAGGTAAGTGATGTCAAGGATTCAAGGTCAAAATCCTCAATCTTTCATTTCTTGCAATCATCCAAGTAGAGCTTCCCTAGTGATGCCAACTTCCCCCATCCATGAGGCACGCTCTCCAAATCCTCACATCCTTCAAAGTGGAGACTCTTCCATGCCTTGAGATTTTCAAATGAAGGATGGTCGCCCATCAACTTGTGGCAATCTTGAAAACTAAGGGATTGCAAAGATGTCATGTTGGCTATGGTTGGTGGAATTTGTTGTAGTTGTTTCCATCCTTGGAAAGTCCATGAGGTAAGTGATGTCAAGGATTCAAGGTCAAAATCCTCAATCTTTCATTTCTTGCAATCATCCAAGTAGAGCTTCCCTAGTGATGCCAACTTCCCCCATCCATGAGGCACGCTCTCCAAATCCTCACATCCTTCAAAGTGGAGACTCTTCCATGCCTTGAGATTTTCAAATGAGGGATGCTCGACCATCAACTTGTGGCAATCTTGAAGACTAAGGGATTCCAAAGATGTCATGTTGGCTATGGTTGGTGGAATTTGTTGTAGTTGTTTCCATCCTTGGAAAGTCCATGAGGTAAGTGATGTCAAGGATTCAAGGTCAAAATCCTCAATCTTTCATTTCTTGCAATCATCCAAGTAGAGCTTCCCTGGTGATGCCAACTTCCCCCATCCATGAGGCACGCTCTCCAAATCCTCACATCCTTCAAAGTGGAGACTCTTCCATGCCTTGAGATTTTCAAATGAGGGATGCTCGACCATCAACTTGTGGCAATCTTGAAGACTAAGGGATTCCAAAGATGTCATGTTGGCTATGGTTGGTGGAATTTGTTGTAGTTGTTTCCATCCTTGGAAAGTCCATGAGGTAAGTGATGTCAAGGATTCAAGGTCAAAATCCTCAATCTTTCATTTCTTGCAATCATCCAAGTAGAGCTTCCCTAGTGATGCCAACTTCCCCCATCCATGAGGCACGCTCTCCAAAGCCTCACATCCTTCAAAGTGGAGACTCTTCCATGCCTTGAGATTTTCAGATGAAGGATGGTCGCCCATCAACTTGTGGCAATCTTGAAAACTAAGGGATTGCAAAGATGTCATGTTGGCTATGGTTGGTGGAATTTGTTGTAGTTGTTTCCATCCTTGGAAAGTCCATGAGGTAAGTGATGTCAAGGATTCAAGGTCAAAATCCTCAATCTTTCATTTCTTGCAATCATCCAAGTAGAGCTTCCCTAGTGATGCAAACTTCCCCCATCCATGAGGCACGCTCTCCAAAGCCTCACATCCTTCAAAGTGGAGACTCTTCCATGCCTTGAGATTTTCAAATGAGGGATGCTCGACCATCAACTTGTGGCAATCTTGAAGACTAAGGGATTCCAAAGATGTCATGTTGGCTATGGTTGGTGGAATTTGTTGTAGTTGTTTCCATCCTTGGAAAGTCCATGAGGTAAGTGATGTCAAGGATTCAAGGTCAAAATCCTCAATCTTGCATTTCTTGCAATCATCCAAGTAGAGCTTCCCTAGTGATGCCAACTTCCCCCATCCATGAGGCACGCTCTCCAAAGCCTCACATCCTTCAAAGTGGAGACTCTTCCATGCCTTGAGATTTTCAAATGAGGGATGCTCGACCATCGTGTTGATGCAATCTTGAAAACTAAGGGATTGCAAAGATGTCATGTTGGCTATGGTTGGTGGAATTTGTTGTAGTTGTTTCCATCCTTGGAAAGTCCATGAGGTAAGTGATGTCAAGGATTCAAGGTCAAAATCCTCAATCTTTCATTTCTTGCAATCATCCAAGTAGAGCTTCCCTAGTGATGCCAACTTCCCCCATCCATGAGGCACGCTCTCCAAAGCCTCACATCCTTCAAAGTGGAGACTCTTCCATGCCTTGAGATTTTCAAATGAAGGATGGTCGCCCATCAACTTGTTGCAACCTTCAAAAGTAAGGGATTGCAAAGATGTCATGTTGGCTATGGTTGGTGGAATTTGGTGTAGTTGTTTCCATCCTTGGAAAGTCCATGAGGTAAGTGATGTCAAGGATTCAAGGTCAAAATCCTCAATCTTTCATTTCTTGCAATCATCCAAGTAGAGCTTCCCTAGTGATGCCAACTTCCCCCATCCATGAGGCACGCTCTCCAAAGCCTCACATCCTTCAAAGTGGAGACTCTTCCATGCCTTGAGATTTTCAAATGAGGGATGCTCGACCATCGTGTTGATGCAATCTTGAAAACTAAGGGATTGCAAAGATGTCATGTTGGCTATGGTTGGTGGAATTTGTTGTAGTTGTTTCCATCCTTGGAAAGTCCATGAGGTAAGTGATGTCAAGGATTCAAGGTCAAAATCCTCAATCTTTCATTTCTTGCAATCATCCAAGTAGAGCTTCCCTAGTGATGCCAACTTCCCCCATCCATGAGGCACGCTCTCCAAAGCCTCACATCCTTCAAAGTGGAGACTCTTCCATGCCTTGAGATTTTCAAATGAAGGATGGTCGCCCATCAACTTGTTGCAACCTTCAAAAGTAAGGGATTGCAAAGATGTCATGTTGGCTATGGTTGGTGGAATTTGGTGTAGTTGTTTCCATCCTTGGAAAGTCCATGAGGTAAGTGATGTCAAGGATTCAAGGTCAAAATCCTCAATCTTTCATTTCTTGCAATCATCCAAGTAGAGCTTCCCTAGTGATGCCAACTTCCCCCATCCATGAGGCACGCTCTCCAAAGCCTCACATCCTTCAAAGTGGAGACTCTTCCATGCCTTGAGATTTTCAAATGAGGGATGCTCGACCATCGTGTTGATGCAATCTTGAAAACTAAGGGATTGCAAAGATGTCATGTTGGCTATGGTTGGTGGAATTTGTTGGAGTTGTTTCCATCCTTGGAAAGTCCATGAGGTAAGTGATGTCAAGGATTCAAGGTCAAAATCCTCAATCTTTCATTTCTTGCAATCATCCAAGTAGAGCTTCCCTAGTGATGCCAACTTCCCCCATCCATGAGGCACGCTCTCCAAAGCCTCACATCCTTCAAAGTGGAGACTCTTCCATGCCTTGAGATTTTCAAATGAAGGATGGTCGCCCATCAACTTGTTGCAACCTTCAAAAGTAAGGGATTGCAAAGATGTCATGTTGGCTATGGTTGGTGGAATTTGGTGTAGTTGTTTCCATCCTTGGAAAGTCCATGAGGTAAGTGATGTCAAGGATTCAAGGTCAAAATCCTCAATCTTTCATTTCTTGCAATCATCCAAGTAGAGCTTCCCTAGTGATGCCAACTTCCCCCATCCATGAGGCACGCTCTCCAAAGCCTCACATCCTTCAAAGTGGAGACTCTTCCATGCCTTGAGATTTTCAAATGAGGGATGCTCGACCATCGTGTTGATGCAATCTTGAAAACTAAGGGATTGCAAAGATGTCATGTTGGCTATGGTTGGTGGAATTTGTTGGAGTTGTTTCCATCCTTGGAAAGTCCATGAGGTAAGTGATGTCAAGGATTCAAGGTCAAAATCCTCAATCTTTCATTCCTTGCAATCATCCAAGTAGAGCATCCCTAGTGATGCCAACTTCCCCCATCCATGAGGCACGCTCTCCAAAGCCTCACATCCTTCAAAGTGGAGACTCTTCCATGCCTTGAGATTTTCAAATGAAGGATGGTCGCCCATCAACTTGTGGCAATCTTGAAAACTCAGGGATTTCAAAGATGTCATATTGGCTATGGTTGGTGGAATTTGTTGTAGTTGTTTCCATCCTTGGAAAGTCCATGAGGTAAGTGATGTCAAGGATTCAAGGTCAAAATCCTCAATCTTTCATTTCTTGCAATCATCCAAGTAGAGCTTCCCTAGTGATGCCAACTTCCCCCATCCATGAGGCACGCTCTCCAAATCCTCACATCCTTCAAAGTGGAGACTCTTCCATGCCTTGAGATTTTCAAATGAGGGATGCTCGACCATCAACTTGTGGCAATCTTGAAGACTAAGGGATTCCAAAGATGTCATGTTGGCTATGGTTGGTGGAATTTGTTGTAGTTGTTTCCATCCTTGGAAAGTCCATGAGGTAAGTGATGTCAAGGATTCAAGGTCAAAATCCTCAATCTTTCATTTCTTGCAATCATCCAAGTAGAGCTTCCCTGGTGATGCCAACTTCCCCCATCCATGAGGCACGCTCTCCAAATCCTCACATCCTTCAAAGTGGAGACTCTTCCATGCCTTGAGATTTTCAAATGAGGGATGCTCGACCATCAACTTGTGGCAATCTTGAAGACTAAGGGATTCCAAAGATGTCATGTTGGCTATGGTTGGTGGAATTTGTTGTAGTTGTTTCCATCCTTGGAAAGTCCATGAGGTAAGTGATGTCAAGGATTCAAGGTCAAAATCCTCAATCTTTCATTTCTTGCAATCATCCAAGTAGAGCTTCCCTAGTGATGCCAACTTCCGCCATCCATGAGGCACGCTCTCCAAATCCTCACATCCTTCAAAGTGGAGACTCTTCCATGCCTTGAGATTTTCAAATGAAGGATGGTCGCCCATCAACTTGTGGCAATCTTGAAAACTAAGGGATTGCAAAGATGTCATGTTGGCTATGGTTGGTGGAATTTGTTGTAGTTGTTTCCATCCTTGGAAAGTCCATGAGGTAAGTGATGTCAAGGATTCAAGGTCAAAATCCTCAATCTTTCATTTCTTGCAATCATCCAAGTAGAGCTTCCCTAGTGATGCCAACTTCCCCCATCCATGAGGCACGCTCTCCAAAGCCTCACATCCTTCAAAGTGGAGACTCTTCCATGCCTTGAGATTTTCAAATGAAGGATGCTCGACCATCAACTTGTGGCAATCTTGAAGACTAAGGGATTTCAAAGATGTCATGTTGGCTATGGTTGGTGGAATTTGTTGTAGTTGTTTCCATCCTTGGAAAGTCCATGAGGTAAGTGATGTCAAGGATTCAAGGTCAAAATCCTCAATCTTTCATTTTTTGCAATCATCCAAGTAGAGCTTCCCTAGTGATGCCAACTTCCCCCATCCATGAGGCACGCTCTCCAAAGCCTCACATCCTTCAAAGTGGAGACTCTTCCATGCCTTGAGATTTTCAAATGAAGGATGCTCGACCATCAACTTGTGGCAATCTTGAAAACTCAGGGATTTCAAAGATGTCATGTTGGCTATGGTTGGTGGAATTTGTTGTAGTTGTTTCCATCCTTGGAAAGTCCATGAGGTAAGTGATGTCAAGGATTCAAGGTCAAAATCCTCAATCTTTCATTTCTTGCAATCATCCAAGTAGAGCTTCCCTAGTGATGCCAACTTCCCCCATCCATGAGGCACGCTCTCCAAAGCCTCACATCCTTCAAAGTGGAGACTCTTCCATGCCTTGAGATTTTCAAATGAGGGATGCTCGACCATCGTGTTGATGCAATCTTGAAAACTAAGGGATTGCAAAGATGTCATGTTGGCTATGGTTGGTGGAATTTGTTGTAGTTGTTTCCATCCTTGGAAAGTCCATGAGGTAAGTGATGTCAAGGATTCAAGGTCAAAATCCTCAATCTTTCATTTCTTGCAATCATCCAAGTAGAGCTTCCCTAGTGATGCCAACTTCCCCCATCCATGAGGCACGCTCTCCAAAGCCTCACATCCTTCAAAGTGGAGACTCTTCCATGCCTTGAGATTTTCAAATGAAGGATGGTCGCCCATCAACTTGTTGCAACCTTCAAAAGTAAGGGATTGCAAAGATGTCATGTTGGCTATGGTTGGTGGAATTTGTTGTAGTTGTTTCCATCCTTGGAAAGTCCATGAGGTAAGTGATGTCAAGGATTCAAGGTCAAAATCCTCAATCTTTCATTTCTTGCAATCATCCAAGTAGAGCTTCCCTAGTGATGCCAACTTCCCCCATCCATGAGGCACGCTCTCCAAAGCCTCACATCCTTCAAAGTGGAGACTCTTCCATGCCTTGAGATTTTCAAATGAGGGATGCTCGACCATCGTGTTGATGCAATCTTGAAAACTAAGGGATTGCAAAGATGTCATGTTGGCTATGGTTGGTGGAATTTGTTGGAGTTGTTTCCATCCTTGGAAAGTCCATGAGGTAAGTGATGTCAAGGATTCAAGGTCAAAATCCTCAATCTTTCATTTCTTGCAATCATCCAAGTAGAGCTTCCCTAGTGATGCCAACTTCCCCCATCCATGAGGCACGCTCTCCAAATCCTCACATCCTTCAAAGTGGAGACTCTTCTATGCTTTGAGATTTTCAAATGAAGGATGGTCGCCCATCAACTTGTCGCAATCTTGAAAACTAAGGGATTCCAAAGATGTCATGTTGGCTATGGTTGGTGGAATTTGTTGTAGTTGTTTCCATCCTTGGAAAGTCCATGAGGTAAGTGATGTCAAGGATTCAAGGTCAAAATCCTCAATCTTTCATTTCTTGCAATCATCCAAGTAGAGCTTCCCTAGTGATGCCAACTTCCCCCATCCATGAGGCACGCTCTCCAAAGCCTCACATCCTTCAAAGTGGAGACTCTTCCATGCCTTGAGATTTTCAAATGAAGGATGCTCGACCATCAACTTGTGGCAATCTTGAAGACTAAGGGATTTCAAAGATGTCATGTTGGCTATGGTTGGTGGAATTTGTTGTAGTTGTTTCCATCCTTGGAAAGTCCATGAGGTAAGTGATGTCAAGGATTCAAGGTCAAAATCCTCAATCTTTCATTTCTTGCAATCATCCAAGTAGAGCTTCCCTAGTGATGCCAACTTCCCCCATCCATGAGGCACGCTCTCCAAAGCCTCACATCCTTCAAAGTGGAGACTCTTCCATGCCTTGAGATTTTCAAATGAAGGATGCTCGACCATCAACTTGTGGCAATCTTGAAAACTCAGGGATTTCAAAGATGTCATGTTGGCTATGGTTGGTGGAATTTGTTGTAGTTGTTTCCATCCTTGGAAAGTCCATGAGGTAAGTGATGTCAAGGATTCAAGGTCAAAATCCTCAATCTTTCATTTCTTGCAATCATCCAAGTAGAGCTTCCCTAGTGATGCCAACTTCCCCCATCCATGAGGCACGCTCTCCAAAGCCTCACATCCTTCAAAGTGGAGACTCTTCCATGCCTTGAGATTTTCAAATGAGGGATGCTCGACCATCGTGTTGATGCAATCTTGAAAACTAAGGGATTGCAAAGATGTCATGTTGGCTATGGTTGGTGGAATTTGTTGTAGTTGTTTCCATCCTTGGAAAGTCCATGAGGTAAGTGATGTCAAGGATTCAAGGTCAAAATCCTCAATCTTTCATTTCTTGCAATCATCCAAGTAGAGCTTCCCTAGTGATGCCAACTTCCCCCATCCATGAGGCACGCTCTCCAAAGCCTCACATCCTTCAAAGTGGAGACTCTTCCATGCCTTGAGATTTTCAAATGAAGGATGGTCGCCCATCAACTTGTTGCAACCTTCAAAAGTAAGGGATTGCAAAGATGTCATGTTGGCTATGGTTGGTGGAATTTGGTGTAGTTGTTTCCATCCTTGGAAAGTCCATGAGGTAAGTGATGTCAAGGATTCAAGGTCAAAATCCTCAATCTTTCATTTCTTGCAATCATCCAAGTAGAGCTTCCCTAGTGATGCCAACTTCCCCCATCCATGAGGCACGCTCTCCAAAGCCTCACATCCTTCAAAGTGGAGACTCTTCCATGCCTTGAGATTTTCAAATGAGGGATGCTCGACCATCGTGTTGATGCAATCTTGAAAACTAAGGGATTGCAAAGATGTCATGTTGGCTATGGTTGGTGGAATTTGTTGGAGTTGTTTCCATCCTTGGAAAGTCCATGAGGTAAGTGATGTCAAGGATTCAAGGTCAAAATCCTCAATCTTTCATTTCTTGCAATCATCCAAGTAGAGCTTCCCTAGTGATGCCAACTTCCCCCATCCATGAGGCACGCTCTCCAAATCCTCACATCCTTCAAAGTGGAGACTCTTCTATGCTTTGAGATTTTCAAATGAAGGATGGTCGCCCATCAACTTGTCGCAATCTTGAAAACTAAGGGATTCCAAAGATGTCATGTTGGCTATGGTTGGTGGAATTTGTTGTAGTTGTTTCCATCCTTGGAAAGTCCATGAGGTAAGTGATGTCAAGGATTCAAGGTCAAAATCCTCAATCTTTCATTTCTTGCAATCATCCAAGTAGAGCTTCCCTAGTGATGCCAACTTCCCCCATCCATGAGGCACGCTCTCCAAATCCTCACATCCTTCAAAGTGGAGACTCTTCCATGCCTTGAGATTTTCAAATGAAGGATGGTCGCCCATCAACTTGTTGCAACCTTCAAAAGTAAGGGATTGCAAAGATGTCATGTTGGCTATGGTTGGTGGAATTTGGTGTAGTTGTTTCCATCCTTGGAAAGTCCATGAGGTAAGTGATGTCAAGGATTCAAGGTCAAAATCCTCAATCTTTCATTTCTTGCAATCATCCAAGTAGAGCTTCCCTAGTGATGCCAACTTCCCCCATCCATGAGGCACGCTCTCCAAATCCTCACATCCTTCAAAGTGGAGACTCTTCCATGCCTTGAGATTTTCAAATGAGGGATGCTCGACCATCAACTTGTGGCAATCTTGAAGACTAAGGGATTCCAAAGATGTCATGTTGGCTATGGTTGGTGGAATTCGTTGTAGTTGTTTCCATCCTTGGAAAGTCCATGAGGTAAGTGATGTCAAGGATTCAAGGTCAAAATCCTCAATCTTTCATTTCTTGCAATCATCCAAGTAGAGCTTCCCTAGTGATGCCAACTTCCCCCGTCCATGAGGCACGCTCTCCAAAGCCTCACATCCTTCAAAGTGGAGACTCTTCCATGCCTTGAGATTTTCAAATGAAGGATGCTCGACCATCAACTTGTGGCAATCTTGAAGACTAAGGGATTTCAAAGATGTCATGTTGGCTATGGTTGGTGGAATTTGTTGGAGTTGTTTCCATCCTTGGAAAGTCCATGAGGTAAGTGATGTCAAGGATTCAAGGTCAAAATCCTCAATCTTTCATTTCTTGCAATCATCCAAGTAGAGCTTCCCTAGTGATGCCAACTTCCCCCATCCATGAGGCACGCTCTCCAAAGCCTCACATCCTTCAAAGTGGAGACTCTTCCATGCCTTGAGATTTTCAAATGAAGGATGCTCGACCATCAACTTGTGGCAATCTTGAAAACTCAGGGATTTCAAAGATGTCATGTTGGCTATGGTTGGTGGAATTTGTTGTAGTTGTTTCCATCCTTGGAAAGTCCATGAGGTAAGTGATGTCAAGGATTCAAGGTCAAAATCCTCAATCTTTCATTCCTTGCAATCATCCAAGTAGAGCATCCCTAGTGATGCCAACTTCCCCCATCCATGAGGCACGCTCTCCAAAGCCTCACATCCTTCAAAGTGGAGACTCTTCCATGCCTTGAGATTTTCAAATGAAGGATGCTCGACCATCGTGTTGATGCAATCTTGAAAACTAAGGGATTGCAAAGATGTCATGTTGGCTATGGTTGGTGGAAGTTGTTGTAGTTGTTTCCATCCTTGGAAAGTCCATGAGGTAAGTGATGTCAAGGATTCAAGGTCAAAATCCTCAATCTTTCATTTCTTGCAATCATCCAAGTAGAGCTTCCCTAGTGATGCCAACTTCCCCCATCCATGAGGCACGCTCTCCAAAGCCTCACATCCTTCAAAGTAGAGACTCTTCCATGCCTTGAGATTTTCAAATGAAGGATGCTCGACCATCAACTTGTGGCAATCTTGAAGACTAAGGGATTTCAAAGATGTCATGTTGGCTATGGTTGGTGGAATTTGTTGTAGTTGTTTCCATCCTTGGAAAGTCCATGAGGTAAGTGATGTCAAGGATTCAAGGTCAAAATCCTCAATCTTTCATTTCTTGCAATCATCCAAGTAGAGCTTCCCTAGTGATGCCAACTTCCCCCATCCATGAGGCACGCTCTCCAAAGCCTCACATCCTTCAAAGTGGAGACTCTTCCATGCCTTGAGATTTTCAAATGAAGGATGCTCGACCATCGTGTTGATGCAATCTTGAAAACTAAGGGATTGCAAAGATGTCATGTTGGCTATGGTTGGTGGAAGTTGTTGTAGTTGTTTCCATCCTTGGAAAGTCCATGAGGTAAGTGATGTCAAGGATTCAAGGTCAAAATCCTCAATCTTTCATTTCTTGCAATCATCCAAGTAGAGCTTCCCTAGTGATGCCAACTTCCCCCATCCATGAGGCACGCTCTCCAAAGCCTCACATCCTTCAAAGTGGAGACTCTTCCATGCCTTGAGATTTTCAAATGAAGGATGGTCGCCCATCAACTTGTTGCAACCTTCAAAAGTAAGGGATTGCAAAGATGTCATGTTGGCTATGGTTGGTGGAATTTGGTGTAGTTGTTTCCATCCTTGGAAAGTCCATGAGGTAAGTGATGTCAAGGATTCAAGGTCAAAATCCTCAATCTTGCATTTCTTGCAATCATCCAAGTAGAGCTTCCCTAGTGATGCCAACTTCCCCCATCCATGAGGCACGCTCTCCAAAGCCTCACATCCTTCAAAGTGGAGACTCTTCCATGCCTTGAGATTTTCAAATGAAGGATGCTCGACCATCAACTTGTGGCAATCTTGAAAACTAAGGGATTGCAAAGATGTCATGTTGGCTATGGTTGGTGGAATTTGTTGTAGTTGTTTCCATCCTTGGAAAGTCCATGAGGTAAGTGATGTCAAGGATTCAAGGTCAAAATCCTCAATCTTTCATTTCTTGCAATCACTCAAGTAGAGCTTCCCTAGTGATGCCAACTTCCCCCATCCATGAGGCACGCTGTCCAAAGCCTCACATCCTTCAAAGTGGAGACTCTTCCATGCCTTGAGATTTTCATATGAAGGATGGTCGCCCATCAACTTGTGGCAATCCTGAAAACTAAGGGATTCCAAAGATGTCATGTTGGCTATGGTTGGTGGAATTTGTTGTAGTTGTTTCCATCCTTGGAAAGTCCATGAGGTAAGTGATGTCAAGGATTCAAGGTCTAACTCCTCAATCTTTCATTTCTTGCAATCATCCAAGTAGAGCTTCCCTAGTGATGCCAACTTCCCCCATCCATGAGGCACGCTCTCCAAAGCCTCACATCCTTCAAAGTGGAGACTCTTCCATGCCTTGAGATTTTCAAATGAAGGATGGTCGCCCATCAACTTGTTGCAACCTTCAAAAGTAAGGGATTGCAAAGATGTCATGTTGGCTATGGTTGGTGGAATTTGGTGTAGTTGTTTCCATCCTTGGAAAGTCCATGAGGTAAGTGATGTCAAGGATTCAAGGTCAAAATCCTCAATCTTGCATTTCTTGCAATCATCCAAGTAGAGCTTCCCTAGTGATGCCAACTTCCCCCATCCATGAGGCACGCTCTCCAAAGCCTCACATCCTTCAAAGTGGAGACTCTTCCATGCCTTGAGATTTTCAAATGAAGGATGCTCGACCATCAACTTGTTGCAACCTTCAAAAGTAAGGGATTGCAAAGATGTCATGTTGGCTATGGTTGGTGGAATTTGGTGTAGTTGTTTCCATCCTTGGAAAGTCCATGAGGTAAGTGATGTCAAGGATTCAAGGTCAAAATCCTCAATCTTGCATTTCTTGCAATCATCCAAGTAGAGCTTCCCTAGTGATGCCAACTTCCCCCATCCATGAGGCACGCTCTCCAAAGCCTCACATCCTTCAAAGTGGAGACTCTTCCATGCCTTGAGATTTTCAAATGAAGGATGCTCGACCATCAACTTGTTGCAACCTTCAAAAGTAAGGGATTGCAAAGATGTCATGTTGGCTATGGTTGGTGGAATTTGTTGTAGTTGTTTCCATCCTTGGAAAGTCCATGAGGTAAGTGATGTCAAGGATTCAAGGTCAAAATCCTCAATCTTGCGTTTCTTGCAATCATCCAAGTAGAGCTTCCCTAGTGATGCCAACTTCCCCCATCCATGAGGCACGCTCTCCAAAGCCTCACATCCTTCAAAGTGGAGACTCTTCCATGCCTTGAGATTTTCAAATGAAGGATGCTCGACCATCAACTTGTGGCAATCTTGAAGACTAAGGGATTTCAAAGATGTCATGTTGGCTATGGTTGGTGGAATTTGTTGTAGTTGTTTCCATCCTTGGAAAGTCCATGAGGTAAGTGATGTCAAGGATTCAAGGTCAAAATCCTCAATCTTGCATTTCTTGCAATCATCCAAGTAGAGCTTCCCTAGTGATGCCAACTTCCCCCATCCATGAGGCACGCTCTCCAAAGCCTCACATCCTTCAAAGTGGAGACTCTTCCATGCCTTGAGATTTTCAAATGAAGGATGGTCGCCCATCAACTTGTTGCAACCTTCACAAGTAAGGGATTGCAAAGATGTCATGTTGGCTATGGTTGGTGGAATTTGTTGTAGTTGTTTCCATCCTTGGAAAGTCCATGAGGTAAGTGATGTCAAGGATTCAAGGTCAAAATCCTCAATCTTTCATTTCTTGCAATCATCCAAGTAGAGCTTCCCTAGTGATGCCAACTTCCCCCATCCATGAGGCACGCTCTCCAAAGCCTCACATCCTTCAAAGTGGAGACTCTTCCATGCCTTGAGATTTTCAAATGAAGGATGCTCGACCATCAACTTGTGGCAATCTTGAAAACTAAGGGATTTCAAAGATGTCATGTTGGCTATGGTTGGTGGAATTTGTTGTAGTTGTTTCCATCCTTGGAAAGTCCATGAGGTAAGTGATGTCAAGGATTCAAGGTCAAAATCCTCAATCTTGCATTTCTTGCAATCATCCAAGTAGAGCTTCCCTAGTGATGCCAACTTCCCCCATCCATGAGGCACGCTCTCCAAAGCCTCACATCCTTCAAAGTGGAGACTCTTCCATGCCTTGAGATTTTCAAATGAAGGATGCTCGACCATCGTGTTGATGCAATCTTGAAAACTAAGGGATTGCAAAGATGTCATGTTGGCTATGGTTGGTGGAAGTTGTTGTAGTTGTTTCCATCCTTGGAAAGTCCATGAGGTAAGTGATGTCAAGGATTCAAGGTCAAAATCCTCAATCTTTCATTTCTTGCAATCATCCAAGTAGAGCTTCCCTAGTGATGCCAACTTCCCCCATCCATGAGGCACGCTCTCCAAAGCCTCACATCCTTCAAAGTGGAGACTCTTCCATGCCTTGAGATTTTCAAATGAAGGATGGTCGCCCATCAACTTGTTGCAACCTTCAAAAGTAAGGGATTGCAAAGATGTCATGTTGGCTATGGTTGGTGGAATTTGTTGTAGTTGTTTCCATCCTTGGAAAGTCCATGAGGTAAGTGATGTCAAGGATTCAAGGTCAAAATCCTCAATCTTGCGTTTCTTGCAATCATCCAAGTAGAGCTTCCCTAGTGATGCCAACTTCCCCCATCCATGAGGCACGCTCTCCAAAGCCTCACATCCTTCAAAGTGGAGACTCTTCCATGCCTTGAGATTTTCAAATGAAGGATGCTCGACCATCAACTTGTGGCAATCTTGAAGACTAAGGGATTTCAAAGATGTCATGTTGGCTATGGTTGGTGGAATTTGGTGTAGTTGTTTCCATCCTTGGAAAGTCCATGAGGTAAGTGATGTCAAGGATTCAAGGTCAAAATCCTCAATCTTGCATTTCTTGCAATCATCCAAGTAGAGCTTCCCTAGTGATGCCAACTTCCCCCATCCATGAGGCACGCTCTCCAAAGCCTCACATCCTTCAAAGTGGAGACTCTTCCATGCCTTGAGATTTTCAAATGAAGGATGCTCGACCATCGTGTTGATGCAATCTTGAAAACTAAGGGATTGCAAAGATGTCATGTTGGCTATGGTTGGTGGAATTTGTTGTAGTTGTTTCCATCCTTGGAAAGTCCATGAGGTAAGTGATGTCAAGGATTCAAGGTCAAAATCCTCAATCTTGCATTTCTTGCAATCATCCAAGTAGAGCTTCCCTAGTGATGCCAACTTCCCCCATCCATGAGGCACGCTCTCCAAAGCCTCACATCCTTCAAAGTGGAGACTCTTCCATGCCTTGAGATTTTCAAATGAAGGATGGTCGCCCATCAACTTGTTGCAACCTTCAAAAGTAAGGGATTGCAAAGATGTCATGTTGGCTATGGTTGGTGGAATTTGGTGTAGTTGTTTCCATCCTTGGAAAGTCCATGAGGTAAGTGATGTCAAGGATTCAAGGTCAAAATCCTCAATCTTTCATTTCTTGCAATCATCCAAGTAGAGCTTCCCTAGTGATGCCAACTTCCCCCATCCATGAGGCACGCTCTCCAAAGCCTCACATCCTTCAAAGTGGAGACTCTTCCATGCCTTGAGATTTTCAAATGAAGGATGCTCGACCATCAACTTGTGGCAATCTTGAAAACTAAGGGATTTCAAAGATGTCATGTTGGCTATGGTTGGTGGAATTTGTTGTAGTTGTTTCCATCCTTGGAAAGTCCATGAGGTAAGTGATGTCAAGGATTCAAGGTCAAAATCCTCAATCTTGCATTTCTTGCAATCATCCAAGTAGAGCTTCCCTAGTGATGCCAACTTCCCCCATCCATGAGGCACGCTCTCCAAAGCCTCACATCCTTCAAAGTGGAGACTCTTCCATGCCTTGAGATTTTCAAATGAAGGATGCTCGACCATCGTGTTGATGCAATCTTGAAAACTAAGGGATTGCAAAGATGTCATGTTGGCTATGGTTGGTGGAATTTGTTGTAGTTGTTTCCATCCTTGGAAAGTCCATGAGGTAAGTGATGTCAAGGATTCAAGGTCAAAATCCTCAATCTTTCATTTCTTGCAATCATCCAAGTAGAGCTTCCCTAGTGATGCCAACTTCCCCCATCCATGAGGCACGCTCTCCAAAGCCTCACATCCTTCAAAGTGGAGACTCTTCCATGCCTTGAGATTTTCAAATGAAGGATGGTCGCCCATCAACTTGTTGCAACCTTCAAAAGTAAGGGATTGCAAAGATGTCATGTTGGCTATGGTTGGTGGAATTTGGTGTAGTTGTTTCCATCCTTGGAAAGTCCATGAGGTAAGTGATGTCAAGGATTCAAGGTCAAAATCCTCAATCTTTCATTTCTTGCAATCATCCAAGTAGAGCTTCCCTAGTGATGCAAACTTCCCCCATCCATGAGGCACGCTCTCCAAAGCCTCACATCCTTCAAAGTGGAGACTCTTCCATGCCTTGAGATTTTGAGATGAAGGATGGTCGCCCATCAACTTGTGGCAATCTTGAAAACTAAGGGATTGCAAAGATGTCATGTTGGCTATGGTTGGTGGAATTTGTTGTAGTTGTTTCCATCCTTGGAAAGTCCATGAGGTAAGTGATGTCAAGGATTCAAGGTCAAAATCCTCAATCTTTCATTTCTTGCAATCATCCAAGTAGAGCTTCCCTAGTGATGCCAACTTCCCCCATCCATGAGGCACGCTCTCCAAAGCCTCACATCCTTCAAAGTGGAGACTCTTCCATGCCTTGAGATTTTCAAATGAAGGATGGTCGCCCATCAACTTGTTGCAACCTTCAAAAGTAAGGGATTGCAAAGATGTCATGTTGGCTATGGTTGGTGGAATTTGTTGTAGTTGTTTCCATCCTTGGAAAGTCCATGAGGTAAGTGATGTCAAGGATTCAAGGTCAAAATCCTCAATCTTTCGTTTCTTGCAATCATCCAAGTAGAGCTTCCCTAGTGATGCCAACTTCCCCCATCCATGAGGCACGCTCTCCAAACCCTCACATCCTTCAAAGTGGAGACTCTTCCATGCCTTGAGATTTTCAAATGAAGGATGCTCGACCATCAACTTGTGGCAATCTTGAAAACTCAGGGATTTCAAAGATGTCATGTTGGCTATGGTTGGTGGAATTTGTTGTAGTTGTTTCCATCCTTGGAAAGTCCATGAGGTAAGTGATGTCAAGGATTCAAGGTCAAAATCCTCAATCTTTCATTTCATGCAATCATCCAAGTAGAGCTTCCCTAGTGATGCAAACTTCCCCCATCCATGAGGCACGCTCTCCAAAGCCTCACATCCTTCAAAGTGGAGACTCTTCCATGCCTTGAGATTTTCAGATGAAGGATGGTCGCCCATCAACTTGTGGCAATCTTGAAGACTAAGGGATTTCAAAGATGTCATGTTGGCTATGGTTGGTGGAATTTGTTGTAGTTGTTTCCATCCTTGGAAAGTCCATGAGGTAAGTGATGTCAAGGATTCAAGGTCAAAATCCTCAATCTTTCATTTCTTGCAATCATCCAAGTAGAGCTTCCCTAGTGATGCCAACTTCCCCCATCCATGAGGCACGCTCTCCAAAGCCTCACATCCTTCAAAGTGGAGACTCTTCCATGCCTTGAGATTTTCAAATGAAGGATGGTCGCCCATCAACTTGTTGCAACCTTCAAAAGTAAGGGATTTCAAAGATGTCATGTTGGCTATGGTTGGTGGAATTTGTTGTAGTTGTTTCCATCCTTGGAAAGTCCATGAGGTAAGTGATGTCAAGGATTCAAGGTCAAAATCCTCAATCTTTCATTTCTTGCAATCATCCAAGTAGAGCTTCCCTAGTGATGCCAACTTCCCCCATCCATGAGGCACGCTCTCCAAAGCCTCACATCCTTCAAAGTGGAGACTCTTCCATGCCTTGAGATTTTCAAATGAAGGATGCTCGACCATCAACTTGTGGCAATCTTGAAAACTCAGGGATTTCAAAGATGTCATGTTGGCTATGGTTGGTGGAATTTGTTGTAGTTGTTTCCATCCTTGGAAAGTCCATGAGGTAAGTGATGTCAAGGATTCAAGGTCAAAATCCTCAATCTTTCATTTCTTGCAATCATCCAAGTAGAGCTTCCCTAGTGATGCCAACTTCCCCCATCCATGAGGCACGCTCTCCAAAGCCTCACATCCTTCAAAGTGGAGACTCTTCCATGCCTTGAGATTTTCAGATGAAGGATGGTCGCCCATCAACTTGTGGCAATCTTGAAAACTAAGGGATTGCAAAGATGTCATGTTGGCTATGGTTGGTGGAATTTGTTGTAGTTGTTTCCATCCTTGGAAAGTCCATGAGGTAAGTGATGTCAAGGATTCAAGGTCAAAATCCTCAATCTTTCATTTCTTGCAATCATCCAAGTAGAGCTTCCCTAGTGATGCAAACTTCCCCCATCCATGAGGCACGCTCTCCAAAGCCTCACATCCTTCAAAGTGGAGACTCTTCCATGCCTTGAGATTTTCAAATGAAGGATGGTCGCCCATCAACTTGTTGCAACCTTCAAAAGTAAGGGATTGCAAAGATGTCATGTTGGCTATGGTTGGTGGAATTTGGTGTAGTTGTTTCCATCCTTGGAAAGTCCATGAGGTAAGTGATGTCAAGGATTCAAGGTCAAAATCCTCAATCTTGCATTTCTTGCAATCATCCAAGTAGAGCTTCCCTAGTGATGCCAACTTCCCCCATCCATGAGGCACGCTCTCCAAAGCCTCACATCCTTCAAAGTGGAGACTCTTCCATGCCTTGAGATTTCCAAATGAAGGATGCTCGACCATCAACTTGTGGCAATCTTGAAAACTCAGGGATTTCAAAGATGTCATGTTGGCTATGGTTGGTGGAATTTGTTGTAGTTGTTTCCATCCTTGGAAAGTCCATGAGGTAAGTGATGTCAAGGATTCAAGGTCAAAATCCTCAATCTTTCATTTCTTGCAATCATCCAAGTAGAGCTTCCCTAGTGATGCCAACTTCCCCCATCCATGAGGCACGCTCTCCAAAGCCTCACATCCTTCAAAGTGGAGACTCTTCCATGCCTTGAGATTTTCAAATGAGGGATGCTCGACCATCGTGTTGATGCAATCTTGAAAACTAAGGGATTTCAAAGATGTCATGTTGGCTATGGTTGGTGGAATTTGTTGTAGTTGTTTCCATCCTTGGAAAGTCCATGAGGTAAGTGATGTCAAGGATTCAAGGTCAAAATCCTCAATCTTGCATTTCTTGCAATCATCCAAGTAGAGCTTCCCTAGTGATGCCAACTTCCCCCATCCATGAGGCACGCTCTCCAAAGCCTCACATCCTTCAAAGTGGAGACTCTTCCATGCCTTGAGATTTTCAAATGAAGGATGGTCGCCCATCAACTTGTTGCAACCTTCAAAAGTAAGGGATTGCAAAGATGTCATGTTGGCTATGGTTGGTGGAATTTGGTGTAGTTGTTTCCATCCTTGGAAAGTCCATGAGGTAAGTGATGTCAAGGATTCAAGGTCAAAATCCTCAATCTTTCATTTCTTGCAATCATCCAAGTAGAGCTTCCCTAGTGATGCCAACTTCCCCCATCCATGAGGCACGCTCTCCAAAGCCTCACATCCTTCAAAGTGGAGACTCTTCCATGCCTTGAGATTTTCAAATGAGGGATGCTCGACCATCGTGTTGATGCAATCTTGAAAACTAAGGGATTGCAAAGATGTCATGTTGGCTATGGTTGGTGGAATTTGTTGGAGTTGTTTCCATCCTTGGAAAGTCCATGAGGTAAGTGATGTCAAGGATTCAAGGTCAAAATCCTCAATCTTTCATTCCTTGCAATCATCCAAGTAGAGCTTCCCTAGTGATGCCAACTTCCCCCATCCATGAGGCACGCTCTCCAAAGCCTCACATCCTTCAAAGTGGAGACTCTTCCATGCCTTGAGATTTTCAAATGAAGGATGCTCGACCATCAACTTGTGGCAATCTTGAAAACTCAGGGATTTCAAAGATGTCATGTTGGCTATGGTTGGTGGAATTTGTTGTAGTTGTTTCCATCCTTGGAAAGTCCATGAGGTAAGTGATGTCAAGGATTCAAGGTCAAAATCCTCAATCTTTCATTTCTTGCAATCATCCAAGTAGAGCTTCCCTAGTGATGCCAACTTCCCCCATCCATGAGGCACGCTCTCCAAAGCCTCACATCCTTCAAAGTGGAGACTCTTCCATGCCTTGAGATTTTCAGATGAAGGATGGTCGCCCATCAACTTGTGGCAATCTTGAAAACTAAGGGATTGCAAAGATGTCATGTTGGCTATGGTTGGTGGAATTTGTTGTAGTTGTTTCCATCCTTGGAAAGTCCATGAGGTAAGTGATGTCAAGGATTCAAGGTCAAAATCCTCAATCTTTCATTTCTTGCAATCATCCAAGTAGAGCTTCCCTAGTGATGCAAACTTCCCCCATCCATGAGGCACGCTCTCCAAAGCCTCACATCCTTCAAAGTGGAGACTCTTCCATGCCTTGAGATTTTCAGATGAAGGATGGTCGCCCATCAACTTGTGGCAATCTTGAAGACTAAGGGATTTCAAAGATGTCATGTTGGCTATGGTTGGTGGAATTTGTTGTAGTTGTTTCCATCCTTGGAAAGTCCATGAGGTAAGTGATGTCAAGGATTCAAGGTCAAAATCCTCAATCTTTCATTTCTTGCAATCATCCAAGTAGAGCTTCCCTAGTGATGCCAACTTCCCCCATCCATGAGGCACGCTCTCCAAAGCCTCACATCCTTCAAAGTGGAGACTCTTCCATGCCTTGAGATTTTCAAATGAGGGATGCTCGACCATCGTGTTGATGCAATCTTGAAAACTAAGGGATTGCAAAGATGTCATGTTGGCTATGGTTGGTGGAATTTGTTGGAGTTGTTTCCATCCTTGGAAAGTCCATGAGGTAAGTGATGTCAAGGATTCAAGGTCAAAATCCTCAATCTTTCATTTCTTGCAATCATCCAAGTAGAGCTTCCCTAGTGATGCCAACTTCCCCCATCCATGAGGCACGCTCTCCAAAGCCTCACATCCTTCAAAGTGGAGACTCTTCCATGCCTTGAGATTTTCAAATGAAGGATGGTCGCCCATCAACTTGTTGCAACCTTCAAAAGTAAGGGATTGCAAAGATGTCATGTTGGCTATGGTTGGTGGAATTTGGTGTAGTTGTTTCCATCCTTGGAAAGTCCATGAGGTAAGTGATGTCAAGGATTCAAGGTCAAAATCCTCAATCTTTCATTTCTTGCAATCATCCAAGTAGAGCTTCCCTAGTGATGCCAACTTCCCCCATCCATGAGGCACGCTCTCCAAAGCCTCACATCCTTCAAAGTGGAGACTCTTCCATGCCTTGAGATTTTCAAATGAAGGATGGTCGCCCATCAACTTGTTGCAACCTTCAAAAGTAAGGGATTGCAAAGATGTCATGTTGGCTATGGTTGGTGGAATTTGTTGTAGTTGTTTCCATCCTTGGAAAGTCCATGAGGTAAGTGATGTCAAGGATTCAAGGTCAAAATCCTCAATCTTTCATTTCTTGCAATCATCCAAGTAGAGCTTCCCTAGTGATGCCAACTTCCCCCATCCATGAGGCACGCTCTCCAAAGCCTCACATCCTTCAAAGTGGAGACTCTTCCATGCCTTGAGATTTTCAGATGAAGGATGGTCGCCCATCAACTTGTGGCAATCTTGAAAACTAAGGGATTGCAAAGATGTCATGTTGGCTATGGTTGGTGGAATTTGTTGTAGTTGTTTCCATCCTTGGAAAGTCCATGAGGTAAGTGATGTCAAGGATTCAAGGTCAAAATCCTCAATCTTTCATTTCTTGCAATCATCCAAGTAGAGCTTCCCTAGTGATGCAAACTTCCCCCATCCATGAGGCACGCTCTCCAAAGCCTCACATCCTTCAAAGTGGAGACTCTTCCATGCCTTGAGATTTTCAGATGAAGGATGGTCGCCCATCAACTTGTGGCAATCTTGAAGACTAAGGGATTTCAAAGATGTCATGTTGGCTATGGTTGGTGGAATTTGTTGTAGTTGTTTCCATCCTTGGAAAGTCCATGAGGTAAGTGATGTCAAGGATTCAAGGTCAAAATCCTCAATCTTTCATTTCTTGCAATCATCCAAGTAGAGCTTCCCTAGTGATGCCAACTTCCCCCATCCATGAGGCACGCTCTCCAAAGCCTCACATCCTTCAAAGTGGAGACTCTTCCATGCCTTGAGATTTTCAAATGAGGGATGCTCGACCATCGTGTTGATGCAATCTTGAAAACTAAGGGATTGCAAAGATGTCATGTTGGCTATGGTTGGTGGAATTTGTTGGAGTTGTTTCCATCCTTGGAAAGTCCATGAGGTAAGTGATGTCAAGGATTCAAGGTCAAAATCCTCAATCTTTCATTTCTTGCAATCATCCAAGTAGAGCTTCCCTAGTGATGCCAACTTCCCCCATCCATGAGGCACGCTCTCCAAAGCCTCACATCCTTCAAAGTGGAGACTCTTCCATGCCTTGAGATTTTCAAATGAAGGATGGTCGCCCATCAACTTGTTGCAACCTTCAAAAGTAAGGGATTGCAAAGATGTCATGTTGGCTATGGTTGGTGGAATTTGGTGTAGTTGTTTCCATCCTTGGAAAGTCCATGAGGTAAGTGATGTCAAGGATTCAAGGTCAAAATCCTCAATCTTTCATTTCTTGCAATCATCCAAGTAGAGCTTCCCTAGTGATGCCAACTTCCCCCATCCATGAGGCACGCTCTCCAAAGCCTCACATCCTTCAAAGTGGAGACTCTTCCATGCCTTGAGATTTTCAAATGAAGGATGGTCGCCCATCAACTTGTTGCAACCTTCAAAAGTAAGGGATTGCAAAGATGTCATGTTGGCTATGGTTGGTGGAATTTGTTGTAGTTGTTTCCATCCTTGGAAAGTCCATGAGGTAAGTGATGTCAAGGATTCAAGGTCAAAATCCTCAATCTTTCATTTCTTGCAATCATCCAAGTAGAGCTTCCCTAGTGATGCCAACTTCCCCCATCCATGAGGCACGCTCTCCAAAGCCTCACATCCTTCAAAGTGGAGACTCTTCCATGCCTTGAGATTTTCAAATGAAGGATGTTCGACCATCAACTTGTTGCAACCTTGAAAACTAAGGGATTTCAAAGATGTCATGTTGGCTATGGTTGGTGGAATTTGTTGTAGTTGTTTCCATCCTTGGAAAGTCCATGAGGTAAGTGATGTCAAGGATTCAAGGTCAAAATCCTCAATCTTTCATTTCTTGCAATCATCCAAGTAGAGCTTCCCTAGTGATGCCAACTTCCC
The DNA here is from genome assembly GCA_963920665.1 of Straminergon stramineum. Lineage (NCBI taxonomy): Eukaryota > Viridiplantae > Streptophyta > Bryopsida > Hypnales > Calliergonaceae > Straminergon > Straminergon stramineum. The sequence continues at coordinate 6,723,000 of OY987269.1, read as the reverse complement.
CCATCCATGAGGCACGCTCTCCAAAGCCTCACATCCTTCAAAGTGGAGACTCTTCCATGCCTTGAGATTTTCAAATGAAGGATGCTCGACCATCGTGTTGATGCAATCTTGAAAACTAAGGGATTGCAAAGATGTCATGTTGGCTATGGTTGGTGGAATTTGTTGTAGTTGTTTCCATCCTTGGAAAGTCCATGAGGTAAGTGATGTCAAGGATTCAAGGTCAAAATCCTCAATCTTGCATTTCTTGCAATCATCCAAGTAGAGCTTCCCTAGTGATGCCAACTTCCCCCATCCATGAGGCACGCTCTCCAAAGCCTCACATCCTTCAAAGTGGAGACTCTTCCATGCCTTGAGATTTTCAAATGAAGGATGCTCGACCATCAACTTGTTGCAACCTCCAAAAGTAAGGGATTGCAAAGATGTCATGTTGGCTATGGTTGGTGGAATTTGTTGTAGTTGTTTCCATCCTTGGAAAGTCCATGAGGTAAGTGATGTCAAGGATTCATGGTCAAAATAATCAATCTTTCATTTCTTGCAATCATCCAAGTAGAGCTTCCCTAGTGATGCCAACTTCCCCCATCCATGAGGCACGCTCTCCAAAGCCTCACATCCTTCAAAGTGGAGACTCTTCCATGCCTTGAGATTTTCAAATGAAGGATGCTCGACCATCAACTTGTGGCAATCTTGAAAACTCAGGGATTTCAAAGATGTCATGTTGGCTATGGTTGGTGGAATTTGTTGTAGTTGTTTCCATCCTTGGAAAGTCCATGAGGTAAGTGATGTCAAGGATTCAAGGTCAAAATCCTCAATCTTTCATTTCTTGCAATCATCCAAGTAGAGCTTCCCTAGTGATGCCAACTTCCCCCATCCATGAGGCACGCTCTCCAAAGCCTCACATCCTTCAAAGTGGAGACTCTTCCATGCCTTGAGATTTTCAAATGAAGGATGCTCGACCATCAACTTGTTGCAACCTCCAAAAGTAAGGGATTGCAAAGATGTCATGTTGGCTATGGTTGGTGGAATTTGGTGTAGTTGTTTCCATCCTTGGAAAGTCCATGAGGTAAGTGATGTCAAGGATTCAAGGTCAAAATCCTCAATCTTTCATTTCTTGCAATCATCCAACTAGAGCTTCCCTAGTGATGCCAACTTCCCCCATCCATGAGGCACGCTCTCCAAACCCTCACATCCTTCAAAGTGGAGACTCTTCCATGCCTTGAGATTTTCAAATGAGGGATGCTCGACCATCAACTTGTGGCAATCTTGAAAACTCAGGGATTCCAAAGATGTCATGTTGGCTATGGTTGGTGGAATTTGTTGTAGTTGTTTCCATCCTTGGAAAGTCCATGAGGTAAGTGATGTCAAGGATTCAAGGTCAAAATCCTCAATCTTTCATTTCTTGCAATCATCCAAGTAGAGCTTCCCTAGTGATGCCAACTTCCCCCATCCATGAGGCACGCTCTCCAAAGCCTCACATCCTTCAAAGTGGAGACTCTTCCATGCCTTGAAATTTTCAAATGAAGGATGGTCGCCCATCAACTTGTTGCAACCTTCAAAAGTAAGGGATTGCAAAGATGTCATGTTGGCTATGGTTGGTGGAATTTGTTGTAGTTGTTTCCATCCTTGGAAAGTCCATGAGGTAAGTGATGTCAAGGATTCAAGGTCAAAATCCTCAATCTTTCATTTCTTGCAATCATCCAAGTAGAGCTTCCCTAGTGATGCCAACTTCCCCCATCCATGAGGCACGCTCTCCAAAGCCTCACATCCTTCAAAGTGGAGACTCTTCCATGCCTTGAGATTTTCAAATGAAGGATGCTCGACCATCAACTTGTTGCAACCTCCAAAAGTAAGGGATTGCAAAGATGTCATGTTGGCTATGGTTGGTGGAATTTGGTGTAGTTGTTTCCATCCTTGGAAAGTCCATGAGGTAAGTGATGTCAAGGATTCAAGGTCAAAATCCTCAATCTTTCATTTCTTGCAATCATCCAACTAGAGCTTCCCTAGTGATGCCAACTTCCCCCATCCATGAGGCACGCTCTCCAAAGCCTCACATCCTTCAAAGTGGAGACTCTTCCATGCCTTGAGATTTTCAAATGAAGGATGCTCGACCATCAACTTGTGGCAATCTTGAAAACTAAGGGATTTCAAAGATGTCATGTTGGCTATGGTTGGTGGAATTTGGTGTAGTTGTTTCCATCCTTGGAAAGTCCATGAGGTAAGTGATGTCAAGGATTCAAGGTCAAAATCCTCAATCTTTCATTTCTTGCAATCATCCAAGTAGAGCTTCCCTAGTGATGCCAACTTCCCCCATCCATGAGGCACGCTCTCCAAAGCCTCACATCCTTCAAAGTGGAGACTCTTCCATGCCTTGAGATTTTCAAATGAAGGATGCTCGACCATCAACTTGTGGCAATCTTGAAGACTAAGGGATTTCAAAGATGTCATGTTGGCTATGGTTGGTGGAATTTGTTGTAGTTGTTTCCATCCTTGGAAAGTCCATGAGGTAAGTGATGTCAAGGATTCAAGGTCAAAATCCTCAATCTTTCATTTCTTGCAATCATCCAAGTAGAGCTTCCCTAGTGATGCCAACTTCCCCCATCCATGAGGCACGCTCTCCAAAGCCTCACATCCTTCAAAGTGGAGACTCTTCCATGCCTTGAGATTTTCAAATGAAGGATGGTCGCCCATCAACTTGTTGCAACCTTCAAAAGTAAGGGATTTCAAAGATGTCATGTTGGCTATGGTTGGTGGAATTCGTTGTAGTTGTTTCCATCCTTGGAAAGTCCATGAGGTAAGTGATGTCAAGGATTCAAGGTCAAAATCCTCAATCTTTCATTTCTTGCAATCATCCAAGTAGAGCTTCCCTAGTGATTCCAACTTCCCCCATCCATGAGGCACGCTCTCCAAACCCTCACATCCTTCAAAGTGGAGACTCTTCCATGCCTTGAGATTTTCAAATGAAGGATGCTCGACCATCAACTTGTGGCAATCTTGAAGACTAAGGGATTTCAAAGATGTCATGTTGGCTATGGTTGGTGGAATTTGTTGTAGTTGTTTCCATCCTTGGAAAGTCCATGAGGTAAGTGATGTCAAGGATTCAAGGTCAAAATCCTCAATCTTGCATTTCTTGCAATCATCCAAGTAGAGCTTCCCTAGTGATGCCAACTTCCCCCATCCATGAGGCACGCTCTCCAAAGCCTCACATCCTTCAAAGTGGAGACTCTTCCATGCCTTGAGATTTTCAAATGAAGGATGCTCGACCATCAACTTGTGGCAATCTTGAAGACTAAGGGATTTCAAAGATGTCATGTTGGCTATGGTTGGTGGAATTTGTTGTAGTTGTTTCCATCCTTGGAAAGTCCATGAGGTAAGTGATGTCAAGGATTCAAGGTCAAAATCCTCAATCTTTCATTTCTTGCAATCATCCAAGTAGAGCTTCCCTAGTGATGCCAACTTCCCCCATCCATGAGGCACGCTCTCCAAAGCCTCACATCCTTCAAAGTGGAGACTCTTCCATGCCTTGAGATTTTCAAATGAAGGATGGTCGCCCATCAACTTGTGGCAATCTTGAAGACTAAGGGATTTCAAAGATGTCATGTTGGCTATGGTTGGTGGAATTTGTTGTAGTTGTTTCCATCCTTGGAAAGTCCATGAGGTAAGTGATGTCAAGGATTCAAGGTCAAAATCCTCAATCTTTCATTTCTTGCAATCATCCAAGTAGAGCTTCCCTAGTGATTCCAACTTCCCCCATCCATGAGGCACGCTCTCCAAACCCTCACATCCTTCAAAGTAGAGACTCTTCCATGCCTTGAGATTTTCAAATGAAGGATGCTCGACCATCAACTTGTGGCAATCTTGAAGACTAAGGGATTTCAAAGATGTCATGTTGGCTATGGTTGGTGGAATTTGTTGTAGTTGTTTCCATCCTTGGAAAGTCCATGAGGTAAGTGATGTCAAGGATTCAAGGTCAAAATCCTCAATCTTTCATTTCTTGCAATCATCCAAGTAGAGCTTCCCTAGTGATGCCAACTTCCCCCATCCATGAGGCACGCTCTCCAAAGCCTCACATCCTTCAAAGTGGAGACTCTTCCATGCCTTGAGATTTTCAAATGAAGGATGGTCGCCCATCAACTTGTGGCAATCTTGAAGACTAAGGGATTTCAAAGATGTCATGTTGGCTATGGTTGGTGGAATTTGTTGTAGTTGTTTCCATCCTTGGAAAGTCCATGAGGTAAGTGATGTCAAGGATTCAAGGTCAAAATCCTCAATCTTTCATTTCTTGCAATCATCCAAGTAGAGCTTCCCTAGTGATGCCAACTTCCCCCATCCATGAGGCACGCTCTCCAAAGCCTCACATCCTTCAAAGTGGAGACTCTTCCATGCCTTGAGATTTTCAAATGAAGGATGCTCGACCATCGTGTTGATGCAATCTTGAAAACTAAGGGATTGCAAAGATGTCATGTTGGCTATGGTTGGTGGAATTTGTTGTAGTTGTTTCCATCCTTGGAAAGTCCATGAGGTAAGTGATGTCAAGGATTCAAGGTCAAAATCCTCAATCTTTCATTTCTTGCAATCATCCAAGTAGAGCTTCCCTAGTGATGCCAACTTCCCCCATCCATGAGGCACGCTCTCCAAAGCCTCACATCCTTCAAAGTGGAGACTCTTCGATGCTTTGAGATTTTCAAATGAAGGATGGTCGCCCATCAACTTGTGGCAATCTTGAAAACTAAGGGATTGCAAAGATGTCATGTTGGCTATGGTTGGTGGAATTTGTTGTAGTTGTTTCCATCCTTGGAAAGTCCATGAGGTAAGTGATGTCAAGGATTCAAGGTCAAAATCCTCAATCTTTCATTTCTTGCAATCATCCAAGTAGAGCTTCCCTAGTGATGCCAACTTCCCCCATCCATGAGGCACGCTCTCCAAAGCCTCACATCCTTCAAAGTGGAGACTCTTCCATGCCTTGAGATTTTCAAATGAAGGATGGTCGCCCATCAACTTGTCGCAATCTTGAAGACTAAGGGATTTCAAAGATGTCATGTTGGCTATGGTTGGTGGAATTTGTTGTAGTTGTTTCCATCCTTGGAAAGTCCATGAGGTAAGTGATGTCAAGGATTCAAGGTCAAAATCCTCAATCTTTCATTTCTTGCAATCATCCAAGTAGAGCTTCCCTAGTGATGCCAACTTCCCCCATCCATGAGGCACGCTCTCCAAAGCCTCACATCCTTCAAAGTGGAGACTCTTCCATGCCTTGAGATTTTCAAATGAAGGATGGTCGCCCATCAACTTGTGGCAATCTTGAAAACTAAGGGATTTCAAAGATGTCATGTTGGCTATGGTTGGTGGAATTTGTTGTAGTTGTTTCCATCCTTGGAAAGTCCATGAGGTAAGTGATGTCAAGGATTCAAGGTCAAAATCCTCAATCTTTCATTTCTTGCAATCATCCAAGTAGAGCTTCCCTAGTGATGCCAACTTCCCCCATCCATGAGGCACGCTCTCCAAAGCCTCACATCCTTCAAAGTGGAGACTCTTCGATGCTTTGAGATTTTCAAATGAAGGATGGTCGCCCATCAACTTGTGGCAATCTTGAAAACTAAGGGATTTCAAAGATGTCATGTTGGCTATGGTTGGTGGAATTTGTTGTAGTTGTTTCCATCCTTGGAAAGTCCATGAGGTAAGTGATGTCAAGGATTCAAGGTCAAAATCCTCAATCTTTCATTTCTTGCAATCATCCAAGTAGAGCTTCCCTAGTGATGCCAACTTCCCCCATCCATGAGGCACGCTCTCCAAAGCCTCACATCCTTCAAAGTGGAGACTCTTCCATGCCTTGAGATTTTCAAATGAAGGATGCTCGACAATCAACTTGTGTCAACCTTCAAAAGTAAGGGATTCCAAAGATGTCATGTTGGCTATGGTTGGTGGAATTTGTTGTAGTTGTTTCCATCCTTGGAAAGTCCATGAGGTAAGTGATGTCAAGGATTCAAGGTCAAAATCCTCAATCTTTCATTTCTTGCAATCATCCAAGTAGAGCTTCCCTAGTGATGCCAACTTCCCCCATCCATGAGGCACGCTCTCCAAAGCCTCACATCCTTCAAAGTGGAGACTCTTCCATGCCTTGAGATTTTCAAATGAAGGATGGTCGCCCATCAACTTGTCGCAATCTTGAAGACTAAGGGATTTCAAAGATGTCATGTTGGCTATGGTTGGTGGAATTTGTTGTAGTTGTTTCCATCCTTGGAAAGTCCATGAGGTAAGTGATGTCAAGGATTCAAGGTCAAAATCCTCAATCTTTCATTTCTTGCAATCATCCAAGTAGAGCTTCCCTAGTGATGCCAACTTCCCCCATCCATGAGGCACGCTCTCCAAAGCCTCACATCCTTCAAAGTGGAGACTCTTCCATGCCTTGAGATTTTCAAATGAAGGATGGTCGCCCATCAACTTGTCGCAATCTTGAAGACTAAGGGATTTCAAAGATGTCATGTTGGCTATGGTTGGTGGAATTTGTTGTAGTTGTTTCCATCCTTGGAAAGTCCATGAGGTAAGTGATGTCAAGGATTCAAGGTCAAAATCCTCAATCTTTCATTTCTTGCAATCATCCAAGTAGAGCTTCCCTAGTGATGCCAACTTCCCCCATCCATGAGGCACGCTCTCCAAAGCCTCACATCCTTCAAAGTGGAGACTCTTCGATGCGTTGAGATTTTCAAATGAAGGATGGTCGCCCATCAACTTGTGGCAATCTTGAAAACTAAGGGATTGCAAAGATGTCATGTTGGCTATGGTTGGTGGAATTTGTTGTAGTTGTTTCCATCCTTGGAAAGTCCATGAGGTAAGTGATGTCAAGGATTCAAGGTCAAAATCCTCAATCTTTCATTTCTTGCAATCATCCAAGTAGAGCTTCCCTAGTGATGCCAACTTCCCCCATCCATGAGGCACGCTCTCCAAAGCCTCACATCCTTCAAAGTGGAGACTCTTCGATGCTTTGAGATTTTCAAATGAAGGATGGTCGCCCATCAACTTGTGGCAATCTTGAAAACTAAGGGATTGCAAAGATGTCATGTTGGCTATGGTTGGTGGAATTTGTTGTAGTTGTTTCCATCCTTGGAAAGTCCATGAGGTAAGTGATGTCAAGGATTCAAGGTCAAAATCCTCAATCTTTCATTTCTTGCAATCATCCAAGTAGAGCTTCCCTAGTGATGCCAACTTCCCCCATCCATGAGGCACGCTCTCCAAAGCCTCACATCCTTCAAAGTGGAGACTCTTCCATGCCTTGAGATTTTCAAATGAAGGATGGTCGCCCATCAACTTGTTGCAACCTTCAAAAGTAAGGGATTGCAAAGATGTCATGTTGGCTATGGTTGGTGGAATTTGTTGTAGTTGTTTCCATCCTTGGAAAGTCCATGAGGTAAGTGATGTCAAGGATTCAAGGTCAAAATCCTCAATCTTTCATTTCTTGCAATCATCCAAGTAGAGCTTCCCTAGTGATTCCAACTTCCCCCATCCATGAGGCACGCTCTCCAAACCCTCACATCCTTCAAAGTGGAGACTCTTCCATGCCTTGAGATTTTCAAATGAAGGATGCTCGACCATCAACTTGTGGCAATCTTGAAGACTAAGGGATTTCAAAGATGTCATGTTGGCTATGGTTGGTGGAATTTGTTGTAGTTGTTTCCATCCTTGGAAAGTCCATGAGGTAAGTGATGTCAAGGATTCAAGGTCAAAATCCTCAATCTTTCATTTCTTGCAATCATCCAAGTAGAGCTTCCCTAGTGATGCCAACTTCCCCCATCCATGAGGCACGCTCTCCAAAGCCTCACATCCTTCAAAGTGGAGACTCTTCCATGCCTTGAGATTTTCAAATGAAGGATGGTCGCCCATCAACTTGTCGCAATCTTGAAGACTAAGGGATTTCAAAGATGTCATGTTGGCTATGGTTGGTGGAATTTGTTGTAGTTGTTTCCATCCTTGGAAAGTCCATGAGGTAAGTGATGTCAAGGATTCAAGGTCAAAATCCTCAATCTTTCATTTCTTGCAATCATCCAAGTAGAGCTTCCCTAGTGATGCCAACTTCCCCCATCCATGAGGCACGCTCTCCAAAGCCTCACATCCTTCAAAGTGGAGACTCTTCCATGCCTTGAGATTTTCAAATGAAGGATGGTCGCCCATCAACTTGTTGCAACCTTCAAAAGTAAGGGATTGCAAAGATGTCATGTTGGCTATGGTTGGTGGAATTTGTTGTAGTTGTTTCCATCCTTGGAAAGTCCATGAGGTAAGTGATGTCAAGGATTCAAGGTCAAAATCCTCAATCTTTCATTTCTTGCAATCATCCAAGTAGAGCTTCCCTAGTGATGCCAACTTCCCCCATCCATGAGGCACGCTCTCCAAAGCCTCACATCCTTCAAAGTGGAGACTCTTCCATGCCTTGAGATTTTCAAATGAAGGATGCTCGACCATCAACTTGTGTCAACCTTCAAAAGTAAGGGATTCCAAAGATGTCATGTTGGCTATGGTTGGTGGAATTTGTTGTAGTTGTTTCCATCCTTGGAAAGTCCATGAGGTAAGTGATGTCAAGGATTCAAGGTCAAAATCCTCAATCTTTCATTTCTTGCAATCATCCAAGTAGAGCTTCCCTAGTGATGCCAACTTCCCCCATCCATGAGGCACGCTCTCCAAAGCCTCACATCCTTCAAAGTGGAGACTCTTCGATGCTTTGAGATTTTCAAATGAAGGATGGTCGCCCATCAACTTGTGGCAATCTTGAAAACTAAGGGATTGCAAAGATGTCATGTTGGCTATGGTTGGTGGAATTTGTTGTAGTTGTTTCCATCCTTGGAAAGTCCATGAGGTAAGTGATGTCAAGGATTCAAGGTCAAAATCCTCAATCTTTCATTTCTTGCAATCATCCAAGTAGAGCTTCCCTAGTGATTCCAACTTCCCCCATCCATGAGGCACGCTCTCCAAACCCTCACATCCTTCAAAGTGGAGACTCTTCCATGCCTTGAGATTTTCAAATGAAGGATGCTCGACCATCAACTTGTGGCAATCTTAAAGACTAAGGGATTTCAAAGATGTCATGTTGGCTATGGTTGGTGGAATTTGTTGTAGTTGTTTCCATCCTTGGAAAGTCCATGAGGTAAGTGATGTCAAGGATTCAAGGTCAAAATCCTCAATCTTTCATTTCTTGCAATCATCCAAGTAGAGCTTCCCTAGTGATGCCAACTTCCCCCATCCATGAGGCACGCTCTCCAAACCCTCACATCCTTCAAAGTGGAGACTCTTCCATGCCTTGAGATTTTCAAATGAAGGATGCTCGACCATCAACTTGTGGCAATCTTGAAGACTAAGGGATTTCAAAGATGTCATGTTGGCTATGGTTGGTGGAATTTGTTGTAGTTGTTTCCATCCTTGGAAAGTCCATGAGGTAAGTGATGTCAAGGATTCAAGGTCAAAATCCTCAATCTTTCATTTCTTGCAATCATCCAAGTAGAGCTTCCCTAGTGATGCCAACTTCCCCCATCCATGAGGCACGCTCTCCAAAGCCTCACATCCTTCAAAGTGGAGACTCTTCCATGCCTTGAGATTTTCAAATGAAGGATGGTCGCCCATCAACTTGTCGCAATCTTGAAGACTAAGGGATTTCAAAGATGTCATGTTGGCTATGGTTGGTGGAATTTGTTGTAGTTGTTTCCATCCTTGGAAAGTCCATGAGGTAAGTGATGTCAAGGATTCAAGGTCAAAATCCTCAATCTTTCATTTCTTGCAATCATCCAAGTAGAGCTTCCCTAGTGATGCCAACTTCCCCCATCCATGAGGCACGCTCTCCAAAGCCTCACATCCTTCAAAGTGGAGACTCTTCCATGCCTTGAGATTTTCAAATGAAGGATGGTCGCCCATCAACTTGTCGCAATCTTGAAGACTAAGGGATTTCAAAGATGTCATGTTGGCTATGGTTGGTGGAATTTGTTGTAGTTGTTTCCATCCTTGGAAAGTCCATGAGGTAAGTGATGTCAAGGATTCAAGGTCAAAATCCTCAATCTTTCATTTCTTGCAATCATCCAAGTAGAGCTTCCCTAGTGATGCCAACTTCCCCCATCCATGAGGCACGCTCTCCAAAGCCTCACATCCTTCAAAGTGGAGACTCTTCCATGCCTTGAGATTTTCAAATGAAGGATGCTCGACCATCAACTTGTGTCAACCTTCAAAAGTAAGGGATTCCAAAGATGTCATGTTGGCTATGGTTGGTGGAATTTGTTGTAGTTGTTTCCATCCTTGGAAAGTCCATGAGGTAAGTGATGTCAAGGATTCAAGGTCAAAATCCTCAATCTTTCATTTCTTGCAATCATCCAAGTAGAGCTTCCCTAGTGATGCCAACTTCCCCCATCCATGAGGCACGCTCTCCAAAGCCTCACATCCTTCAAAGTGGAGACTCTTCCATGCCTTGAGATTTTCAAAGGAAGGATGGTCGCCCATCAACTTGTCGCAATCTTGAAGACTAAGGGATTTCAAAGATGTCATGTTGGCTATGGTTGGTGGAATTTGTTGTAGTTGTTTCCATCCTTGGAAAGTCCATGAGGTAAGTGATGTCAAGGATTCAAGGTCAAAATCCTCAATCTTTCATTTCTTGCAATCATCCAAGTAGAGCTTCCCTAGTGATGCCAACTTCCCCCATCCATGAGGCACGCTCTCCAAAGCCTCACATCCTTCAAAGTGGAGACTCTTCCATGCCTTGAGATTTTCAAATGAAGGATGCTCGACCATCAACTTGTGGCAATCTTGAAGACTAAGGGATTTCAAAGATGTCATGTTGGCTATGGTTGGTGGAATTTGTTGTAGTTGTTTCCATCCTTGGAAAGTCCATGAGGTAAGTGATGTCAAGGATTCAAGGTCAAAATCCTCAATCTTTCATTTCTTGCAATCATCCAAGTAGAGCTTCCCTAGTGATGCCAACTTCCCCCATCCATGAGGCACGCTCTCCAAATCCTCACATCCTTCAAAGTGGAGACTCTTCCATGCCTTGAGATTTTCAAATGAGGGATGCTCGACCATCAACTTGTGGCCATCTTGAAGACTAAGGGATTCCAAAGATGTCATGTTGGCTATGGTTGGTGGAAGTTGTTGTAGTTGTTTCCATCCTTGGAAAGTCCATGAGGTAAGTGATGTCAAGGATTCAAGGTCAAAATCCTCAATCTTTCATTTCTTGCAATCATCCAAGTAGAGCTTCCCTAGTGATGCCAACTTCCCCCATCCATGAGGCACGCTCTCCAAATCCTCACATCCTTCAAAGTGGAGACTCTTCTATGCTTTGAGATTTTCAAATGAAGGATGGTCGCCCATCAACTTGTGGCAATCTTGAAAACTAAGGGATTCCAAAGATGTCATGTTGGCTATGGTTGGTGGAATTTGTTGTAGTTGTTTCCATCCTTGGAAAGTCCATGAGGTAAGTGATGTCAAGGATTCAAGGTCAAAATCCTCAATCTTGCATTTCTTGCAATCATCCAAGTAGAGCTTCCCTAGTGATGCCAACTTCCCCCATCCATGAGGCACGCTCTCCAAATCCTCACATCCTTCAAAGTGGAGACTCTTCCATGCCTTGAGATTTTCAAATGAGGGATGCTCGACCATCAACTTGTGGCAATCTTGAAGACTCAGGGATTCCAAAGATGTCATGTTGGCTATGGTTGGTGGAATTTGTTGTAGTTGTTTCCATCCTTGGAAAGTCCATGAGGTAAGTGATGTCAAGGATTCAAGGTCAAAATCCTCAATCTTGCATTTCTTGCAATCATCCAAGTAGAGCTTCCCTAGTGATGCCAACTTCCCCCATCCATGAGGCACGCTCTCCAAATCCTCACATCCTTCAAAGTGGAGACTCTTCCATGCCTTGAGATTTTCAAATGAAGGATGGTCGCCCATCAACTTGTGGCAATCTTGAAAACTAAGGGATTGCATAGATGTCATGTTGGCTATGGTTGGTGGAATTTGTTGTAGTTGTTTCCATCCTTGGAAAGTCCATGAGGTAAGTGATGTCAAAGATTCAAGGTCAAAATCCTCAATCTTGCATTTCTTGCAATCATCTAAGTAGAGCTTCCCTAGTGATGCCAACTTCCCCCATCCATGAGGCACGCTCTCCAAATCCTCACATCCTTCAAAGTGGAGACTCTTCCATGCCTTGAGATTTTCAAATGAAGGATGCTCGACCATCAACTTGTGGCAATCTTGAAGACTAAGGGATTCCAAAGATGTCATGTTGGCTATGGTTGGTGGAATTTGTTGTAGTTGTTTCCATCCTTGGAAAGTCCATGAGGTAAGTGATGTCAAAGATTCAAGGTCAAAATCCTCAATCTTTCATTTCTTGCAATCATCCAAGTAGAGCTTCCCTAGTGATGCCAACTTCCCCCATCCATGAGGCACGCTCTCCAAAGCCTCACATCCTTCAAAGTGGAGACTCTTCCATGCCTTGAGATTTTCAAAGGAAGGATGGTCGCCCATCAACTTGTCGCAATCTTGAAGACTAAGGGATTTCAAAGATGTCATGTTGGCTATGGTTGGTGGAATTTGTTGTAGTTGTTTCCATCCTTGGAAAGTCCATGAGGTAAGTGATGTCAAGGATTCAAGGTCAAAATCCTCAATCTTTCATTTCTTGCAATCATCCAAGTAGAGCTTCCCTAGTGATGCCAACTTCCCCCATCCATGAGGCACGCTCTCCAAAGCCTCACATCCTTCAAAGTGGAGACTCTTCCATGCCTTGAGATTTTCAAATGAAGGATGCTCGACCATCAACTTGTGGCAATCTTGAAGACTAAGGGATTTCAAAGATGTCATGTTGGCTATGGTTGGTGGAATTTGTTGTAGTTGTTTCCATCCTTGGAAAGTCCATGAGGTAAGTGATGTCAAGGATTCAAGGTCAAAATCCTCAATCTTTCATTTCTTGCAATCATCCAAGTAGAGCTTCCCTAGTGATGCCAACTTCCCCCATCCATGAGGCACGCTCTCCAAATCCTCACATCCTTCAAAGTGGAGACTCTTCCATGCCTTGAGATTTTCAAATGAGGGATGCTCGACCATCAACTTGTGGCCATCTTGAAGACTAAGGGATTCCAAAGATGTCATGTTGGCTATGGTTGGTGGAAGTTGTTGTAGTTGTTTCCATCCTTGGAAAGTCCATGAGGTAAGTGATGTCAAGGATTCAAGGTCAAAATCCTCAATCTTTCATTTCTTGCAATCATCCAAGTAGAGCTTCCCTAGTGATGCCAACTTCCCCCATCCATGAGGCACGCTCTCCAAATCCTCACATCCTTCAAAGTGGAGACTCTTCTATGCTTTGAGATTTTCAAATGAAGGATGGTCGCCCATCAACTTGTGGCAATCTTGAAAACTAAGGGATTCCAAAGATGTCATGTTGGCTATGGTTGGTGGAATTTGTTGTAGTTGTTTCCATCCTTGGAAAGTCCATGAGGTAAGTGATGTCAAGGATTCAAGGTCAAAATCCTCAATCTTGCATTTCTTGCAATCATCCAAGTAGAGCTTCCCTAGTGATGCCAACTTCCCCCATCCATGAGGCACGCTCTCCAAATCCTCACATCCTTCAAAGTGGAGACTCTTCCATGCCTTGAGATTTTCAAATGAGGGATGCTCGACCATCAACTTGTGGCAATCTTGAAGACTCAGGGATTCCAAAGATGTCATGTTGGCTATGGTTGGTGGAAGTTGTTGTAGTTGTTTCCATCCTTGGAAAGTCCATGAGGTAAGTGATGTCAAGGATTCAAGGTCAAAATCCTCAATCTTTCATTTCTTGCAATCATCCAAGTAGAGCTTCCCTAGTGATGCCAACTTCCCCCATCCATGAGGCACGCTCTCCAAAGCCTCACATCCTTCAAAGTGGAGACTCTTCTATGCTTTGAGATTTTCAAATGAAGGATGGTCGCCCATCAACTTGTGGCAATCTTGAAAACTAAGGGATTCCAAAGATGTCATGTTGGCTATGGTTGGTGGAATTTGTTGTAGTTGTTTCCATCCTTGGAAAGTCCATGAGGTAAGTGATGTCAAGGATTCAAGGTCAAAATCCTCAATCTTGCATTTCTTGCAATCATCCAAGTAGAGCTTCCCTAGTGATGCCAACTTCCCCCATCCATGAGGCACGCTCTCCAAATCCTCACATCCTTCAAAGTGGAGACTCTTCCATGCCTTGAGATTTTCAAATGAAGGATGGTCGCCCATCAACTTGTGGCAATCTTGAAGACTAAGGGATTCCAAAGATGTCATGTTGGCTATGGTTGGTGGAAGTTGTTGTAGTTGTTTCCATCCTTGGAAAGTCCATGAGGTAAGTGATGTCAAGGATTCAAGGTCAAAATCCTCAATCTTTCATTTCTTGCAATCATCCAAGTAGAGCTTCCCTAGTGATGCCAACTTCCCCCATCCATGAGGCACGCTCTCCAAATCCTCACATCCTTCAAAGTGGAGACTCTTCTATGCTTTGAGATTTTCAAATGAAGGATGGTCGCCCATCAACTTGTGGCAATCTTGAAAACTAAGGGATTCCAAAGATGTCATGTTGGCTATGGTTGGTGGAATTTGTTGTAGTTGTTTCCATCCTTGGAAAGTCCATGAGGTAAGTGATGTCAAGGATTCAAGGTCAAAATCCTCAATCTTGCATTTCTTGCAATCATCGAAGTAGAGCTTCCCTAGTGATGCCAACTTCCCCCATCCATGAGGCACGCTCTCCAAATCCTCACATCCTTCAAAGTGGAGACTCTTCCATGCCTTGAGATTTTCAAATGAAGGATGGTCGCCCATCAACTTGTGGCAATCTTGAAAACTAAGGGATTGCATAGATGTCATGTTGGCTATGGTTGGTGGAATTTGTTGTAGTTGTTTCCATCCTTGGAAAGTCCATGAGGTAAGTGATGTCAAAGATTCAAGGTCAAAATCCTCAATCTTGCATTTCTTGCAATCATCGAAGTAGAGCTTCCCTAGTGATGCCAACTTCCCCCATCCATGAGGCACGCTCTCCAAATCCTCACATCCTTCAAAGTGGAGACTCTTCCATGCCTTGAGATTTTCAAATGAAGGATGCTCGACCATCAACTTGTGGCAATCTTGAAGACTAAGGGATTCCAAAGATGTCATGTTGGCTATGGTTGGTGGAATTTGTTGTAGTTGTTTCCATCCTTGGAAAGTCCATGAGGTAAGTGATGTCAAAGATTCAAGGTCAAAATCCTCAATCTTTCATTTCTTGCAATCATCCAAGTAGAGCTTCCCTAGTGATGCCAACTTCCCCCATCCATGAGGCACGCTCTCCAAAGCCTCACATCCTTCAAAGTGGAGACTCTTCCATGCCTTGAGATTTTCAGATGAAGGATGGTCGCCCATCAACTTGTGGCAATCTTGAAAACTCAGGGATTGCAAAGATGTCATGTTGGCTATGGTTGGTGGAATTTGTTGTAGTTGTTTCCATCCTTGGAAAGTCCATGAGGTAAGTGATGTCAAGGATTCAAGGTCAAAATCCTCAATCTTGCATTTCTTGCAATCATCCAAGTAGAGCTTCCCTAGTGATGCCAACTTCCCCCATCCATGAGGCACGCTCTCCAAAGCCTCACATCCTTCAAAGTGGAGACTCTTCCATGCCTTGAGATTTTCAAATGAAGGATGGTCGACCATCGTGTTGATGCAATCTTGAAAACTAAGGGATTGCAAAGATGTCATGTTGGCTATGGTTGGTGGAATTCGTTGTAGTTGTTTCCATCCTTGGAAAGTCCATGAGGTAAGTGATGTCAAGGATTCAAGGTCAAAATCCTCAATCTTTCATTTCTTGCAATCATCCAAGTAGAGCTTCCCTAGTGATTCCAACTTCCCCCATCCATGAGGCACGCTCTCCAAACCCTCACATCCTTCAAAGTGGAGACTCTTCCATGCCTTGAGATTTTCAAATGAAGGATGCTCGACCATCAACTTGTGGCAATCTTGAAGACTAAGGGATTTCAAAGATGTCATGTTGGCTATGGTTGGTGGAATTTGTTGTAGTTGTTTCCATCCTTGGAAAGTCCATGAGGTAAGTGATGTCAAGGATTCATGGTCAAAATAATCAATCTTTCATTTCTTGCAATCATCCAAGTAGAGCTTCCCTAGTGATGCCAACTTCCCCCATCCATGAGGCACGCTCTCCAAAGCCTCACATCCTTCAAAGTGGAGACTCTTCCATGCCTTGAGATTTTCAAATGAAGGATGGTCGCCCATCAACTTGTTGCAACCTTCAAAAGTAAGGGATTGCAAAGATGTCATGTTGGCTATGGTTGGTGGAATTTGTTGTAGTTGTTTCCATCCTTGGAAAGTCCATGAGGTAAGTGATGTCAAAGATTCAAGGTCAAAATCCTCAATCTTTCATTTCTTGCAATCATCCAAGTAGAGCTTCCCTAGTGATGCCAACTTCCCCCATCCATGAGGCACGCTCTCCAAACCCTCACATCCTTCAAAGTGGAGACTCTTCCATGCCTTGAGATTTTCAAATGAAGGATGCTCGACCATCAACTTGTGGCAATCTTGAAGACTAAGGGATTTCAAAGATGTCATGTTGGCTATGGTTGGTGGAATTTGTTGTAGTTGTTTCCATCCTTGGAAAGTCCATGAGGTAAGTGATGTCAAGGATTCAAGGTCAAAATCCTCAATCTTTCATTTCTTGCAATCATCCAAGTAGAGCTTCCCTAGTGATGCCAACTTCCCCCATCCATGAGGCACGCTCTCCAAAGCCTCACATCCTTCAAAGTGGAGACTCTTCCATGCCTTGAGATTTTCAAATGAGGGATGCTCGACCATCAACTTGTGGCAATCTTGAAGACTAAGGGATTTCAAAGATGTCATGTTGGCTATGGTTGGTGGAATTTGTTGTAGTTGTTTCCATCCTTGGAAAGTCCATGAGGTAAGTGATGTCAAGGATTCAAGGTCAAAATCCTCAATCTTTCATTTCTTGCAATCATCCAAGTAGAGCTTCCCTAGTGATGCCAACTTCCCCCATCCATGAGGCACGCTCTCCAAATCCTCACATCCTTCAAAGTGGAGACTCTTCCATGCCTTGAGATTTTCAAATGAAGGATGGTCGCCCATCAACTTGTTGCAACCTTCTAAAGTAAGGGATTGCAAAGATGTCATGTTGGCTATGGTTGGTGGAATTTGTTGTAGTTGTTTCCATCCTTGGAAAGTCCATGAGGTAAGTGATGTCAAGGATTCAAGGTCAAAATCCTCAATCTTGCATTTCTTGCAATCATCCAAGTAGAGCTTCCCTAGTGATGCCAACTTCCCCCATCCATGAGGCACGCTCTCCAAAGCCTCACATCCTTCAAAGTGGAGACTCTTCCATGCCTTGAGATTTTCAAATGAAGGATGCTCGACCATCAACTTGTGTCAACCTTCAAAAGTAAGGGATTCCAAAGATGTCATGTTGGCTATGGTTGGTGGAATTTGTTGTAGTTGTTTCCATCCTTGGAAAGTCCATGAGGTAAGTGATGTCAAGGATTCAAGGTCAAAATCCTCAATCTTGCATTTCTTGCAATCATCCAAGTAGAGCTTCCCTAGTGATGCCAACTTCCCCCATCCATGAGGCACGCTCTCCAAAGCCTCACATCCTTCAAAGTGGAGACTCTTCCATGCCTTGAGATTTTCAAATGAAGGATGCTCGACCATCAACTTGTGTCAACCTTCAAAAGTAAGGGATTCCAAAGATGTCATGTTGGCTATGGTTGGTGGAATTTGTTGTAGTTGTTTCCATCCTTGGAAAGTCCATGAGGTAAGTGATGTCAAGGATTCAAGGTCAAAATCCTCAATCTTGCATTTCTTGCAATCATCCAAGTAGAGCTTCCCTAGTGATGCCAACTTCCCCCATCCATGAGGCACGCTCTCCAAAGCCTCACATCCTTCAAAGTGGAGACTCTTCCATGCCTTGAGATTTTGAGATGAAGGATGGTCGCCCATCAACTTGTGGCAATCTTGAAAACTAAGGGATTGCAAAGATGTCATGTTGGCTATGGTTGGTGGAATTTGTTGTAGTTGTTTCCATCCTTGGAAAGTCCATGAGGTAAGTGATGTCAAGGATTCAAGGTCAAAATCCTCAATCTTTCATTTCTTGCAATCATCCAAGTAGAGCTTCCCTAGTGATGCCAACTTCCCCCATCCATGAGGCACGCTCTCCAAAGCCTCACATCCTTCAAAGTGGAGACTCTTCCATGCCTTGAGATTTTCAAATTAAGGATGCTCGACCATCAACTTGTCGCAATCTTGAAAACTAAAGGATTCCAAAGCCTCACAGCCTTCAAAGTGGAGACTCTTCCGTGCCTTGAGATTTCCAAATGAAGCATGTCCCACCATCCACTTGTGGCAATCTTGAAAACTAAGGGATTCCAAAGTTGTCATGTTGGCTATGGTTGGTGGAATTTGTTGTAGTTTTTTCCATCCTTGGAAAGTCCATGAGGTAAGTGATGTCAAGGATTCAAAGTCAGAATCCTCAATCTTTCATTTCTTGCAATTATTCAAGTAGAGCTTCCCTAGTGATGCCAACTTCCCCCATCCATGAGGCACGCTCTCCAAAGCCTCACATCCTTCAAAGTGGAGACTCTTTCATGCCTTGAGATTTTCAAATGAAGGATGCTCGAGCATCAACTTGTGGCAATCTTGAAAACTAAAGGATTCCAAAGCCTCACACCCTTCAAAGTGGACACTCTTCCATGCCTTGAGATTTTCAGATGACGCATGTCCCACCATCAACTTGTGGCAATCTTGAAAACGAAGGGATTCCAAAGATGTCATGTTGGCTATGGTTGGTGGAATTTGTTGTAGTTGTTCACATCCTTGGAAGTTTACTGTGGTAAGTGATTTTAGTGATTGAAGGTCAAAATCCTCAATCTTTCATTTCTTGCAATCATCCAAGTAGAGCTTCCCTAGTGATGCCAACTTCCCCCATCCATGAGGCACGCTCTCCAAAGCCTCACATCCTTCAAAGTGGAGACTCTTCCATGCCTTGAGATTTTCAGATGACGCATGTCCCACCATCAACTTGTGGCAATCTTGAAAACTAAGGGATTCGAAAGATGTCATGTTGGCTATGGTTGGTGGAATTTGTTGTAGTTGTTTCCATCCTTGGAAAGTCCATGAGGTAAGTGATGTCAAGGATTCAAGGTCAAAATCCTCAATCTCTCATTTCTTGCAATCATCCAAGTAGAGCTTCCCTAGTGATGCCAACTTCCCCCATCCATGAGGCACGCTCTCCAAACCCTCACATCCTTCAAAGCGGAGACTCTTCCATGCCTTGAGATTTTCAAATGAGGGATGCTCGACCATCAACTTGTGGCAATCTTGAAGACTAAGGGATTTCAAAGATGTCATGTTGGCTATGGTTGGTGGAATTTGTTGTAGTTGTTTCCATCCTTGGAAAGTCCATGAGGTAAGTGATTTTAGTGATTGAAGGTCAAAATCCTCAATCTTTCATTTCTTGCAATCATCCAAGTAGAGCTTCCCTAGTGATGCCAACTTCCCCCATCCATGAGGCACGCTCTCCAAATCCTCACATCCTTCAAAGTGGAGACTCTTCCATGCCTTGAGATTTTCAAATGAAGGATGTTCGCCCATCAACTTGTGGCAATCTTGAAAACTAAGGGATTCCAAAGATGTCATGTTGGCTATGGTTGGTGGAATTTGTTGTAGTTGTTTCCATCCTTGGAAAGTCCATGAGGTAAGTGATGTCAAGGATTCAAGGTCAAAATCCTCAATCTTTCATTTCTTGCAATCATCCAAGTAGGGCTCCCCTAGTGATGCCAACTTCCCCCATCCATGAGGCACGCTCTCCAAAGCCTCATATCCTTCAAAGTGGACACTCTTCCATGCCTTGAGATTTTCAAATGAAGGATGCTCGACCATCGTGTTGATGCAATCTTGAAAACTAAGGGATTGCAAAGATGTCATGTTGGCTATGGTTGGTGGAATTTGTTGTAGTTGTTTCCATCCTTGGAAAGTCCATGAGGTAAGTGATGTCAAGGATTCAAGGTCAAAATCCTCAATCTTTCATTTCTTGCAATCATCCAAGTAGAGCTTCCCTAGTGATGCCAACTTCCCCCATCCATGAGGCACGCTCTCCAAACCCTCACATCCTTCAAAGTGGAGACTCTTCCATGCCTTGAGATTTTCAAATGAGGGATGCTCGACCATCAACTTGTGGCAATCTTGAAGACTAAGGGATTTCAAAGATGTCATGTTGGCTATGGTTGGTGGAATTTGTTGTAGTTGTTTCCATCCTTGGAAAGTCCATGAGGTAAGTGATGTCAAGGATTCAAGGTCAAAATCCTCAATCTTTCATTTCTTGCAATCATCCAAGTAGAGCTTCCCTAGTGATGCCAACTTCCCCCATCCATGAGGCACGCTCTCCAAAGCCTCACATCCTTCAAAGTGGAGACTCTTCCATGCCTTGAGATTTTCAAATGAAGGATGCTCGACCATCAACTTGTCGCAATCTTGAAAACTAAAGGATTCCAAAGCCTCACACCCTTCAAAGTGGACACTCTTCCATGCCTTGAGATTTTCAGATGACGCATGTCCCACCATCAACTTGTGGCAATCTTGAAAACGAAGGGATTCCAAAGATGTCATGTTGGCTATGGTTGGTGGAATTTGTTGTAGTTGTTCACATCCTTGGAAGTTTACTGTGGTAAGTGATTTTAGTGATTGAAGGTCAAAATCCTCAATCTTTCATTTCTTGCAATCATCCAAGTAGAGCTTCCCTAGTGATGCCAACTTCCCCCATCCATGAGGCACATTCTCCAAAGCCTTACATCCTTCAAAGTGGAGACTCTTCCATGCCTTGAGATTTTCAAATGACGCATGTCCCACCATCAACTTGTGGCAATCTTGAAAACTAAGGGATTCGAAAGATGTCATGTTGGCTATGGTTGGTGGAATTTGTTGTAGTTGTTTCCATCCTTGGAAAGTCCATGAGGTAAGTGATGTCAAGGATTCAAGGTCAAAATCCTCAATCTCTCATTTCTTGCAATCATCCAAGTAGAGCTTCCCTAGTGATGCCAACTTCCCCCATCCATGAGGCACGCTCTCCAAACCCTCACATCCTTCAAAGCGGAGACTCTTCCATGCCTTGAGATTTTCAAATGAGGGATGCTCGACCATCAACTTGTGGCAATCTTGAAGACTAAGGGATTTCAAAGATGTCATGTTGGCTATGGTTGGTGGAATTTGTTGTAGTTGTTTCCATCCTTGGAAAGTCCATGAGGTAAGTGATGTCAAGGATTCAAGGTCAAAATCCTCAATCTTTCATTTCTTGCAATCATCCAAGTAGAGCTTCCCTAGTGATGCCAACTTCCCCCATCCATGAGGCACGCTCTCCAAAGCCTCACATCCTTCAAAGTGGACACTCTTCCATGCCTTGAGATTTTCAAATGAAGGATGCTCGACCATCAACTTGTGGCAATCTTGAAAACTAAGGGATTCCAAAGATGTCATGTTGGCTATGGTTGGTGGAATTTGTTGTAGTTGTTTCCATCCTTGGAAAGTCCATGAGGTAAGTGATGTCAAGGATTCAAGGTCAAAATCCTCAATCTTTCATTTCTTGCAATCATCCAAGTAGGGCTCCCCTAGTGATGCCAACTTCCCCCATCCATGAGGCACGCTCTCCAAAGCCTCATATCCTTCAAAGTGGACACTCTTCCATGCCTTGAGATTTTCAAATGAAGGATGCTCGACCATCAACTTGTGGAAATCTTGAAAACTAAAGGATTCCAAAGCCTCACACCCTTCAAAGTGGAGACTCTTCCATGCCTTGAGATTTTCAGATGACGCATGTCCCACCATCAACTTGTGGCAATCTTGAAAACGAAGGGATTTCAAAGATGTCATGTTGGCTATGGTTGGTGGAATTTGTTGTAGTTGTTTCCATCCTTGGAAAGTCCATGAGGTAAGTGATGTCAAGGATTCAAGGTCAAAATCCTCAATCTTGCATTTCTTGCAATCATCCAAGTAGAGCTTCCCTAGTGATGCCAACTTCCGCCATCCATGAGGCACGCTCTCCAAAGCCTCACATCCTTCAAAGTGGAGACTCTTCCATGCCTTGAGATTTTCAAATGAAGGATGGTCGCCCATCAACTTGTCGCAATCTTGAAACCCCAGGGATTCCAAAGATGTCATGTTGGCTATGGTTGGTGGAATTTGTTGTAGTTGTTTCCATCCTTGGAAAGTCCATGAGGTAAGTGATGTCAAGGATTCAAGGTCTAACTCCTCAATCTTTCGTTTCTTGCAATCATCCAAGTAGAGCTTCCCTAGTGATGCCAACTTCCCCCATCCATGAGGCACGCTCTCCAAAGCCTCACATCCTTCAAAGTGGAGACTCTTCCATGCCTTGAGATTTTCAAATGAAGGATGCTCGACCATCGTGTTGATGCAATCTTGAAAACTAAGGGATTGCAAAGATGTCATGTTGGCTATGGTTGGTGGAATTTGTTGTAGTTGTTTCCATCCTTGGAAAGTCCATGAGGTAAGTGATGTCAAGGATTCAAGGTCAAAATCCTCAAGCTTTCATTTCTTGCAATCATTGAAGGAGAGCTTCTCTAGTGATACCAACTTCCCCAATTCATGAGGCAAGCTCTCCAATGCCTCACATCCTTCAAAGTGGAGACTCTTGAAAGCCTTGAGATTTTTGAATGATGCATGTCCCACCACCAACTTGTTGCAATCTTCAAAACTAAGGCTTTCCAAAGATGTCATGTTGTCTATGGTTGGTGGAATTTGTTGTAGTTGTTTACATCCTTGGAAATTCAATTGAGTAAGTGATGTCAATGAATCAGGCTTGGAATCTTTTATTCTCAATTGCTTGCAATCTATGAAGTTTAGTTTCTTTAAAAATATTAACTTTTCAAAACCAAGGGGTATATTTTCTAGGGATTCACATCCTTCGAAATCTAGAATGCCCAAATCCTTGAGATTTTCGAATGTTGGACAAATTGATGTCAGTTTTGTGCATCTATTGATGTATATTGATGTCAATGATGTTATATTTTGAAATCCATTTGATATGTTTGTAAGGTTATGACATTTTTTTAAACGTATTGTTTTTAAGGGCATATGTTCAATTGTTGTGTTTGGAAACGTTGTTATGAAATGAGAGTTTTGTAACTCTAATACTGTAAGTTGTTGAAGTTCTGCGTGCTGCAATAGAGTTGTGAGTTCGTAGGTGCTGTTTGAAAAGTTATTCCTTTCGCCAATATCATTGTATTGTAAATAATCCGAAGGAATTTAAGTTGATGAGTTTTTTTAATCAACTTTGCAACATTGCTCAAGTTATTGAGTACTTCGATATTTAGAAGTAACAATTCAGGGAGGTCAACCTTCTGCATTGGATTAAAATCTTTTATTTTATTCACTCTTGTAATGCAAATGCCTCAAGCATTTTGACATTCCTGATTCACAAAGACTTGTCATTGTTAAATGGTTATAAGTTGATGGACATTAACAAAGTTCATCAACATAATAAACAAAATTCTCTCAATAAACATGCACTTAAAGATTTAGAATTGAACCAATATATATATAGTACTATAAGCAAAACATTCAAAATCAATTCTCAATTGCATAACATACCTCTTTTTTTGATGATTCTAATGACCTAAAACTTTGCTTCCACTTTCTTCTACCTCCAAACCTTGTCCTTGAGATTCTACACCCCATGTCACGCATTGAATCATGCATGCTTATATATCCATTAGCATCTATTTTGATAAGAGTGTTGTCTTTCAAACTTGCAATTGTTGTTCTAGTGTTGTCATCCAAATAGTCAACTATGGTATCTTCTCGAATGTCTTCCAACCATACATCTTTACAAAAGAAGCATGATATGTCCAAAAATACTTCTTGCTCATCATCTCTAAGCATATCAAAATTAATCTCCAATCTTCTCCCTACATCCTCATGGGCATCATATTCTCCTCTTTTCAATCTTTGTAAAGCTCGCTCCCACATACAAAGGCACTTTTGTCCATTTAAACAAGAGCCCATAACTTCTAAGCTTAATGGATGGCCACCACAAGCATTAACAATCTTTTTGATGAGCTCATTCATATGTGGTATCATTGAACATTCATTCTTGAAGGCATGTTTGGAGAATATTTCTATAGATTGGTCATAATCTAGTATTGGAACTTCAAATTTGCTATCTTCTTTGATCATGCCTTTCAAGATCTTCCAATCACAGCTGGTAACAATCAATTTACTACCCTCCATACTAAACATTTCTGCTTCCAAAAATGAATCCAATTGGTGTTCTTTAGTGACATCATTCAAAATGAAGAAGACTTTTTGTTGTTCAAGCATCGATGTCAGTATGAATTTACCCTCAATGAGGTCTTTTGCTTCTTTTTTTTGTCCCAATTCCTTCATGATTCGATTCATTTCCATCAAATAGTCACTTTTAAGATCCCACATAATTGTAGTCCACTTCGATGAATCATTGAATGGCAATGTTGTATTCAAGCGATCCTTGAAAGCCTTCACCAATGTTGTCTTCCCAATACCACTCACTCCAACAACACCAACCATAGATTTATTCCGAAGAAACTTTTCAAAGGTCTTAATTATTAAATCAAGACCACAGTCAAGATTTGAAAAGTATTGATGAATCAATGCTACCCTGTGTACATTAAAATCATCACAATCAAAAAATTGAAAAATTACTACAATCAATAAAAGTTGAATGATCTCATTCAAAGGAATGAAAAAATCAGAAATCAATTGTGCTTTTAGTATGAGTTCTAAATAATACATGATTTAGAATATGGTGATAAGCTCAAAACAATTTTCAAAATGGTACTTACCTTGATACATTCAACATTCATTTTTGGAGCATACAATTTGCATACATAATTAGTAAATGCCTTTAAAAAATATACAATAAATCTCCATATGTATAACCACCGTTGTACAATCGCTTCGATAGAAGATGAAAGCAACGTGAATAGATTATAATGTGAAAATAGTCGATCTTCACTCATCAACATCTTGCAAATACTTTGAGTCTTGAAATCTTTCTTCTTTATCTCCATCAAACTTATATATATCTCAGCAAATGAAGGTCTTCCATTTGGGTCCAAAGACAAACAATCTTCAATTAATGACTGTAACTCTTGACAAAATGGAATGCCCATTAAGGCCAATTTTTGCTTTTTAGCAATTTCAGAAGGATTGGACCTGAAATCTTCACATTCTTTTTGGAGTAATATATCACAACAAATTAATCCAAAACTAAACACATCAGTTTTCAAAGGATCCAACTTCACATTGGCCTTTAATGCTTCAGGAGCCATGTATCCATAAGTCCTACAAATGCCACTTGGTATAACAAGAATATTGTCCTTCACTTCATTCTTGGAAATACCAAAATCCATTAATTTGGCACATACATAACCATCTTCTTTTAACTTTGGACATTGCATTGTATTCACCACAACATTGCCTGGCTTCAAGTCACAATGTGCAACTTTCATGTCATGAAGGTATAACATTCCACAAACAATTTGTTGCATTATATCCAACTTAGCATGGAATGTAATCCTTCGATTTGGATCTTCAAATAGCATTTGATGAAGACTCATTTCACCTTTCTCCATTCCAAATTGAAGGTGATTTTTTCCAAAAGAGTCCTTAAAAGAGCCACAATAGAATAACTTGACAATGTTTGGATGATTCAATTGTGCCATAATCTGCACTTCCTTCTCTAATTTAATAATATCAAAATCTTCATAACCATCCAAATTTATTTTCTTTGTGACATTCTCAATGCCCAACCATTGTGTCAAAAATACATCCTTCGCAATACATGTAGGAAAATCTCCAAATTTTGGAAATGGAACATTTGGAAGGAATGGAATTAGATCACTTTCTCCACCTTCTACCTTCAAGATGCACTCCCTCCATTGTAGCCCATACTTTGCTAATACGTAATCATATGATCCAAGTTCCAAATTATGCAATTTGATTTCCAATATTTTGCATAATTCATCTTGATCTTCTTCAACTTCTAGTAGATCACATGGAAGAAAATTTGTGACACATGATTGAAACTCCATAATATTCTCTATCCTTTTCAAACATGAATCAAGGTTTAATGCAATGTCATATAATCCCTCCAAGTAGGCTCCCATTTCCAAAAGTAGTTCTCTAAATGCTTCTTTGTTTTGCATTTGAATTAGAGGCAATGGAGGCCAAGTTCGAGAACAACTTTGTACCAACATCTCAACTTTTGAAGTGACTTTACAAACATCTTTCAATAAAGGTTGAAAGGCTCTTCTATCTAGTTCAAATATTTTGTAGAATCTTTGTACAAAGTTGTTCAAATGATGTACCAAATTCTTGCATTGGTGAGAATTGAATACTTCATTTGAATTAACTTTTTCTTTACAATTTTTCAAAGCTTTCATAATCTCCATTTTCTTGAAAATGTCCATATTGATGTTTTACATTACAAGTTCATCCCAAGAATGGGTCAAATATCTCTGCAAATGACAAATTAATCACCATTAGAATATCCACATCACCATAATTACTATAAAACTACAATTAAAAGTGAACAAATTAGCAAATATTAATATTGAGCCATTTATTCAAGCAAGTCGGTAGAAGAAGTTGAATAGTAAGCAATAAGATTGCTAATCAACCAATACCTTACAAATTACATTAGAAATAATGAAGATAATAGACATTCACATATCCAAAGAATAAGTCAATGAAAATTTAACAAGTATCCATGATATACATTATAAATAATTTGCAAGTGAAGTTTCTTGGCTACATCAACAACTTACTATTGTACAAACACGAAAGAGTTGTCAACTAAGAACACTTTCCATCAAAAGCATAAAGCTTAAACCCTAACTCAAGCTATTAGATTCAACATTTCATGCCAAATAATTTATCAAAATTAGTAGAAGAAATTCAATGGTCCCTATTAGAATTAAAAATAATTTACATTTATTATTGTTATTTTATAGTCAATGCCTCAATTGTGAGACCTTAGGTATAAAAACATTAGTAACAATTCTATGAAGATAGTCATTCACCAAATGAACAATCAAATTAATATTTTATATGTTTCAAAATGCAAATAGTTAGACGTTCACTTTGTGAACTCTTGTACAAAAGAGAATTCACTATTTTCAAAATTCCTTTGATCAATAGCTACAAGTTTAAAAGACTACAATCTCCTCTAAATTTCATCTCCAAATTCATTATTTTGGGCTAAAATTGGTACTACCCTTCGTCCTCCAAATTGGGGGGTATAGCAATCAATCTAGAATATTTTAAGATAACAAAATATTTTTGAGAAATATTAAAAAAAACAAAAAACAAAGACAAATATTGTGTAATTGTCATAAAAACCTTACTTATGAATCTTGAGTCATTTGGATCCATAATATAAAAGTTATGGCGAAAAGACAAATAAATATGCAAAGTATGACAAAAAGAATACAAGTGATTCTTACATTGACACTCAATTATATTCCCTCAAGAGTCATTGACCAACCTTATTAACAACATATTTATCATTACATAGATCAAGCTTGCTATTTTTAGTGCACCACTTCATCTCTTCTAAGTTGTGTTGTAAAACCTATTACCTACACTACAAATCTTAAACATGCTTAACAACATTCTAGATAGCATATTTAACCTAATGTAAACTTTGACAAATAGCTTCCAAAGCTTATCCTCAAAATCTTCCATTTGTTCTTCTATAATCTTCTTCTACATGATATATTGTCCAAAGAACTAAACAATTCTACAACTAATTGCAATTCAATCTCCATGACCTTGTGCAAACTTCCAAACTTTAATCAATCTACACCAACAATCACTTGCAACTCCAAAAATGTCCATAAAGGTGGCATGATTTCAATGTCAAAAATTGCCACTTTTATGAGTAAAAAGGTCTTAAAAATATAGGATAGGTTTGGGTTTACATTTCCAAAGGTTCATTCTAAAAGTGCCATATTATTGGAACGCCACCAATTTAACAAAATTGACATTCCAATCATCTCACTTTTTGCTACATCCAAAAGCAAAGACTATAAATTCTTATTAAATCCCAAAAAGTAAATATAAAGCTTTAAGTACAATGAACCTAAACACCATCCAAATTCAAAAAGCAAAACAAAAAAGATTGCAACAATAAAATAAAAAAGAAGAATATAGGAAGTGTTTTCAAAATAAATCTTCTAGATATATGAAAAAATGAATCCAAACATAGGTTCAAATGCATTCCAATACCTACTCTTTCATTTTTATGGCATTGCTTCACAATCGGAAAAATTGCAGACTCAATTGAACTCGCCCACATTGCAAAATAGAAAGCATTACCCAACCCCAAAAGGATGCAATATTCCAATCTTGTTGAAAGTGTGATACAAGAGCTGCTTCTTTACACCAGAACCTCCATAATTGCCTTATCAGGTACCCACTTGACAAGATGATGAGGTCATACATCCAAATAAATATTGGTACATGCTTTTGGAAACTCAGTTGCTATATTAGTAAATCTCTTGCATGAATCACAAAATCAAAATTAAACATGACATCAATGTAGACTAGATAAATACTTGAAAGCAGGAAGGCTTGAAAGCGATCAAAAATATATTTTATTTACTTCTGCTAGATTGCGCCAAAATGCGTAAAATATATACAAAATTCTAAAATCTAAGATACATAGATTTATAGATTTAAGTTTTAGGATATACTTCTTGGTAAAAGTAGTCACTACCATCAATTAAACAAAATTGAGGTGTAATGCCAATCAAATTGCTCAATTGCAAGCCTATGAAATACATCAATACTTTTTGGCTATTCTAAGAGTTTAGATAAAGTAAGGGTTTAGGGTTTAGAAAGAAGAAAATGGTTATCAATTTCACAGTAATCCATGTCTAACAATCCAGTGAGTCAACGACTCAAATGTATCAAAAATTGGACTTGACATTATAGGAGAACAATACTAGCTGAATGGGACCAGGTGAACTTCACCACAACTTGAGACACATGCATGGACAAAAGCTTCACATCCATCAAGAAATAGAACTAGAACTCTAGAAGAAGAACGACACACCACATGCTGAGACACATGGACAGAAGCTTTAGATCAATATCAATGGCAAAATATGACTAGATTGAGATACACTGATGTAAGCTTGAAATTGGTATAGAATGAGACCAGCCAAATCACTCACCATATCTAAAGCATGAGACCCATAGACATTTGCTTGAGATCGATATGGCAAAATAGTGTTTGCTTTGAGAAGAGGAACAATCATTAGTTCATTTCAGATAGGGTGCCTTCGAATCAATTCCACATCCACAGGAGATGCATAGTTATCCTTCCGTGGTTTGAAGTCAGAAAACTGCACAACAAAGTCACGTTCCCAGTTTTTAATGCTTTCCTCAAGGCTTGGTCCGCATGGCCCACGAGGAATTCAAGGCTTGGGAGTCTCACGCTAGCCAGTCAGAAGGGACTTCACAATACAAAAGCTATGAGCCTTCTTCGGAAGGTAACTAGATTGAAGTACATGGACAAAAGCTTGAGACCGATATGGTAGAACAGGACTAGCCAAACCACTCATCATGGCTAGCTTCAAAAACAAGGACAAAAGCTTGAGATAGGTATGGCAATACAGGACTAGCGAAACCATGGACTCACCACAGCATGAGATCGATAAGGCAGCAAGGTAGGGCTGACGACAGAGATGAGAGTAACGTCCGAGCATGTCAGAACAAGCGCAGCTCCACGCAAACACGAGTAAGCACCAAACCCTGGCGTGCTCCACACAAACACGAGCAAGCACCAAACCCTGGCGTGCTCCACACAAACACGAGCAAAGTGCCAAACCCCGACATGCTCCACACAAACACGAGCAAGCATAAAACCCTGACGTGCTCCACACAAATACGAGCAAGCACCAAACCCTGACGCGCGCCACACAAACACGAGCAAGCACCAAACCCTGGCGTGCTCCACACAAACACGAGCAAAGTGCAAAACCCTGACGTGCTCCACACAAACACAAGCAAGCACCAAACCTTGATGTGCGCTACACAAACACGAAGAAAGCGCCAAACCCTGGCGAGCTTCACACAAAGACGAAGTGTAGCACAAAACCCTTGCGCTCCCTTGGGCTATTAGGGTTTCACTGTTCACTGACTGTTCACCTTTGACACGTCTGCTAGCCCATCTCTGACTTCGTTTAGCGTCCTGCATGTATAGTTCACCTAGACCTGCGTGCAATGAGACGATGTACAGTGGCCACGCGTTGATTTCACATTGGGTGCCTTCGAATGGATTCCAGATGCGTGGTTATCCGATCTTGCGTCGTTCGCCGCCCGCAAAACTGCATGCCAAGTCACGTTAAGGTAAGAACACCCAAAATCAAACTCATTGAATGCTTTGTTAATTTTGGGTACGCCAAATTGTGTGAAGAAGGTTGAGGACTGTGATAGGTTGCATGCTGCCCTTCCTTCAATTTTCGACCGGGCAGCTTGACTGTTGCACTTGCCTGCCACTATTCACAATGCAAGAACAAAGCCTTTTTTCTACGGTCAACACAAAAGTTGTTATTGTTCACTACCTACGCCTCCCTCACGGTGGCCAGCACAACGTTTAGGGGTTAATACATTATTCTTATAGAAAAACATCTTTTGGATAGAGTCATGTGTGGGCTGCACTATCAGAATCATGGAGAGAATATCGTAGCATATGGAAGAACAATTAATCCTTGAACACTGGGCTGGTGACTACGGCAATCAAGCATTTTGGAACCGTGTGACATCATCTACTTTAAAACAATCGAAAATACTCAGTGGGAGTCAAACTAATGTTGAAGATGTTTCCTTTTCACCCCTAATTTCGAGGATGAATAGTTTCACTTCTGTCATGTAAACAAGAATTCCTTCTCATTGATCGGACAAAAAACATCCACCTTGGCGTTTAGGGGTTAAGCATAATTTCTTGAACCAATTGAAAGTCCATTGTTTGGGGAAGAAATTCTTTGTAGGCTTTCAAAGAGTTGTTAGAAGGATGGAAAGAAAAGTGGTGAAGACAATCAAATACATACACATTGAAAGCAAACATGAGTTAAAATGTTCATTATAGACTAGATGAAATTTGATAAAGATCTATTCTACATGAAAACGAAAAAAAATGAAGTTCTAAATTGCTTCTATGGTGTCTTAGAAAAATGAAAAGAATAACATAGATCTCTAATAACAAACTTGTTTCTTTTGTATGTTGGCATGCTCAAAAGCTAGAAAACTCATTACTGTTCCAAGTTACCTCCGTTGTCTCGAGTTATGTCAGTGAAGGACAAAAATCATGTCTCTATGCTAGTGACTTTCGCCTGAACTCAGTGAGTGTAAATGAGCCTTCACCATATTCCTTTGATATTCATGCTTTGGGTAGAATTGGGCATTCATTCGGAGGTTTAATTATTTGCGTTCGAATGGCTATAACAGCGTGAAACATGTACAAGTTTGTGTCGTGTGGTTTGTGTATTTTCCAGCAATGTTTGTTTACTGTCCCAGAGTGGGCGTTTCTCTTTTCATCTAAAACTGTAGGGGAGATCTATACCTGGGGTTGTTCTACGCAAAGCAAGCTGTCCAGCTTATTGCCGTCAATCTTATAGAACGTCACACCACCTACTTTGGCTTGATGATTCTGAGCTTCGCTCCGCAATTCAGTGATGTTGAGCAGCTCCCACCGGCTGTAGTTTGAAGCTCGTCGGGTGCTACTCATATCCGATGCACCTACAAACACACAGCATTAATAAGTATGCAAGCTAGTGTACAATTGCTGAATGGTCATTTACACGGCATTTACGCAAGCGCAATATTTCTTGTATGAACGTAGACATGAGCGGACTTGCATCCACCATGAACAGGAAACAGAAGCGACAAGTGTGAACAATAATGTTGAAGGGCTTCAAAAATACCAAATTGTGATCCGTAAGGGTTGTTCAGTTTAAACAAAAAAAGAATGACAAAAGTGTGTGCATAAGTAAAGCAAATCGCATTTCCGCTTCCGCTTGACCAATTGTCTAATGGTTATTAATGTATGATAGAGGATACCATTGAATCCTTTGAGGACCTAATCCCGTGTCTTATATTGACCTGTGTTAGTACCAACAACTCATGTCTTTCAATACAATTGATGCTGACCTGTGTTACCAACCACTCAACAATGTCTTTCAGTGCAATTGATACTGACTCGTGTTACTAAAGACTCATGTCTTTCGATACGATCCATTTGCATAAGAAGTCATCCAATACAATTGAATGAAAAAACAATTATTTTGATCTCAACAGAGTTTGCCCTCGTAATCCCCAAAGTGAATTCTCCAGTGAGCTCTATAGAGCGATCTCCCTAGGAAAATACAATCTTAAATATTAGTTAACATGCTTACATTGACGCAAATAGCATCCTCTACCTAATAGTTAGTGATTGAGCTTCCACGACTTGAAGAAGAGAGAAAAAAATTCTTGTCACTTGAGAGGGGCCCTATCGTTGATGTTGCAGTAGCCCAACGAGCGCAGGCAGCGTAAGGACCTAACCCAACCTTCAGTGGATGGCTTCTCAGCTTGAAGGCAACTGCACGAGCTTCCAGTAGTAGTTGTCGACTTGGGACGGCTGACCAGTCTTGTTTGTGCTTCACTCGCATTGGTGAGTGAATTTTTATCACCTACAAAAGAGCGAATGTAAACGTCATGCTTCCAAAAGTTCGGAGAGGGTGAAAATTGAAACTGTTGAGGAAAATGCCAGTCAGTGTTACTTACACCAAGGCATTCCAGGAGCTAGTAGTAGGCTCGACCTTGGAGAGGATTGTGACCTCGACGAGGCTCTGAGAAGTATCTGGTCCTGCCCAGGGTTATAGGCAGGGATTAGCAGAGTACAGCACAATGACTTTGGCTACGAAGACTCAAAGACAAAGACCCCAAACTCGACTTCGAAGATCCCGTCCCAAAGATTACCCGTATTTGAGATGCCCAAGCTGACAAGTAGAAGTGAAATTTAGTTTGATTTAAACAAATACAAACTGACTAGTTTGCATAGCCGGGGTCGATAGTGAATCCGTAGATATCCACTTCATCGCACATGGAGACAGCCAGCTCTATGGATTTGACACCCGTGCCCTTGGCACCTCGTCGGAATTCCACACCTTGGAAGAGGTAGATTGGATTAGGAATCTCCTGCACCAGGGGAAATTTAAGAAACCACCTCCGCAAGTAATCTGTACTTGTGAATGGGCCAGATGATCCAGTCATTGCTATATACGTGGATTCCTTAACGATTGAGTTGAATTCATAATACCTTGATCATGGCATTGAAATCTCGATGTATTTTGCTCTTGATTATTAGCACCTCTTCAACAACCCACACACCACACAAGTAGAGGTCAGAAAGCTCTTTCTGCATGGATCCATATCCTGGTAACATTTGGTAGTTGGTATATCATGCTTGAGTAACTGCATCAACACTCTTAGAAAGGAATCCAGATTCCTTTTGTGAACAACTTGACTTCATCTCAAGTGAGAGGTACAAAAGCTAAAGGAAGATAGGCATTGATCAGTGATCACTAACCGAGCGCCACCCAATGACTGTCAGACTTTCGGGCCTTTAGTGTGTGTAGAGTGGGGGCCGGGCTACCCTATAGTGGAGAAGGGTGAGTTCTCATAAGTCCTAAAGGATGCTGTGCATATGAGCATGCTACTAGTAGGAAGGAAAAAATGGAAGGGAACAGGTCGTACCATTTCCCTGAACAACCTCTACTAAGTTGCGTGCAACGCCTTCTGCAATCAGACGGAAAGTCCTTTTTCGACCCACATGCTTTGCATATGTCTATAAAAAGCAGATGGATGTCGTTGTGATCAGCCAGGTTCTTGCATAATTACGTTGGCATCTGGATTTATGAGTAAGTATCTTTGCCTTTTGCTCCCAAGAACGAAGTGATTTAGGTAACATGATTTTACAAATTTTACCTACAAAGAAGCCTAGTACCTATGGACAAGAATCAAATGGGGCTTGAAATCATGCCGGTCTCAAATAGAAAGAAAGTGGAGAGTCTTGCAAGTGAAGTTGAGCACTTTGAGACCCCTAATATGAAACCGTACATCAAGCAAAAACCGTACAGGTCCCACATTTGAGATTCAATGAAACAACTAGACAGTAGTCCAATATCCTTCTCAAGCATCCAAGGCTCTCAAAGGATGTTGACTGCATTAGCCTGTACCTCATTGACTGGAGCTTCATTGTCACGAAAGACTGCATCATGTGCATCAATTTCAGATCCAAAGTTGGCGTGAAGCAGATCGCCGGAGTTTCCCACAAGTGCGCAGGTTGCGAATTGTCGAGGTTTGAAGGGGGGCTTAGATGCCAACACGAGTTGCAATTCATCTTCGCATAAGCTCATGTTGTCGCATCTGTCAAGGGCACTTCAACATCACATCTCTTCATCTGGTTAGTTACTTTCACAATTCCTATTCCTCGCAGATTCTTCCATGCATCTGAATGCCACTGTCAATACTTCTTTACTTTTTGTTAAGAAATGGAATTTATATAACCTGAAATCCTTAAATCCTTCTCTATTCATATAAAATCCTTGAAGAGCTGCCTCAACATTTTTGGAAAAGGAATGTAGAATGCTTTTGTGCATATCTTGAGCTCATGTTTAGTGGGAATTACCAAAAGCTACAAGAAGACCTACACTGAATGCCCAAACTTTTGAAATGTTTTTATTACCATCTATCTTTTGGGTGAGAATAAGAGGAAGAATGGCTGATTCTCTCAACTGGTAACTAAGGAATATTATTTCTGCAAATCAATATCAGGAAAATATTTATTGACAACAAACGAAGAAAGATCATAAGAGCTTCACCTACAATTGTGAAATTCAAGTGGGGGCGTATTCTAGCCAGCCATTTGGGCAAGCATCCAAGTAATCTCTGGTCAATATAGTAGTCACGTTGTGGTACTGCATTCGAAAATATTGGAAAACAAAATGTCAGTTCATTAGTTCATAGACACTCATTCTCATTGCTACTCCAACCGGCATAATCGTGGCAAAGGTAGGCATACCCACCTGTTCCCAGAGGAGAAGTGTGTCACATACATTGAACAGGTAGTCCAGTGGCTCGTAAACCTTGAATTGACTATTGAACTGCCCTTTGCACACATTCAGACACTCAATTCGTCAGCCTTTGCGTCTACCGTATCCCAGACAGCAGTAACTCCGCCAGATTCTGTGAGTCCGTTCCCTCAATGGAGCCTATTTACGTAGCAATGACAACCAAGTATAGGATACGGAGAGCACGGTTGTGATGTTACCCCTCTTTTTAACATTAATCTGTCCTGATTTGAAATCCTTGATTGACCAGGGTTCGACCATTCAACCAATGACTAGTAGCGTGAAAGCACAACCTCATTATGGAAGTATCATCTCTTGACATTCCCATCTCTCAATACAATTTTCTCATAAGCAAGCTCTACTTTCATGTGACCTAGTCCCCAAAGCCTCGATTTCCACACGAACTTATTTTGATCTTAGTGCGAGATAAATGAACAGACAAACGATTGAAGGTACCCATGTACTGTTAGTTCCTTTAGGATACTTGACCAGGAGTTGGCACGGGTCTTTCACTTCAACTTGTAACCCTAATCCATTTGCCACCTGCCGATCTAAGGAAAACAGGAATAAGTAACTTTGCAATACCTCCTTTTTAAGTTTGAGAGCTTAAAATCTCCACCTCATAATCTTAGACATTGGGTACATGTTGATTAGGAGGGTGTAGATAACCTAAGCATTTGTTTTCAACTATTGGTTACAGATTATCTACCAAGAAGACATTCAAACAATTCCCAAATAATCCAGTCTAATAACAAGAACTATCTTTCATCCGATAAAGATACCGGACTTGGTGGTTGAAATTTTGGGAATCTTATTTTTTTTTTAAATAATTTTTTTGTATGGACAGAAAAGGACTACTGCATAATATTGGCAGAATATTCTTAGCTTATGGCAGATTATATGATTATTCAACAGACCTAAAACCTGCCTTCCGGGTTCCGGGTATGGTGTATCAAAATTTAATACTGGTAATAGGAATGAAGACGAATTCGGATGGTGGATGGTGACAATGTTACTATTGGCATTCGCATGTAGCATCTACTAAACGTAGTACACTTGGGTGCTTCCAGGGATAGCTAAACCTATTGACTTTGTTGCAGATGGGGCTCCTCCCTTGTAAAACGTTCTAAACTATAGATCAATGGGGGCTATAGGAAACATTTGACACCCTTTAATATTCTTTGATGCATTATACTCCCAATACATTCTCAATGAATAGAAATACATTTTCCCCCACATCATTAGAGCATTAGTTCTCTCACCACGGTGATGTCCCCTATACTAGCCTTGTTTTCCGAATGATAGTATTATTCCCTTTCAAGAGTAGTGTGATTGCCATTGTCATGGTAGTATTATTCCCCTCATTATAGCTTCTGCTTCTTGCATATAACGAGAGTGGTCGGAGGATCACCATTTCACCAATTCAAAGCAAGTGGGTGCTTGTTTTCATTCATGTCGTGATTGTTGCAACTCACCAACAGAGAAGAGGAAAATGATTGGCAATTGTAGTGCAAACCAGTTTTCGATGTTGACTCCGTGCCGGATTTGAGTCTTTCCTTCCCTCATTCGTAGTGGCGCATGAGCGTGAATGAGTGCGGACCATCCATGGTCGTGTTGAGGATGTCCACAATAGAAGTCGGCTTCTCCTTGAGGTTGTGTGGAGGTTGGCAATATGGTTCAGAAAGTTGGGCATGCACTTGTCAGCATTTTCTGGTGAGTATGGTAGATCTTGCATGGACGACGAGGATGACTGACGTGAATGCATTCCCCTAGACGCCTTCCAAGATACGTTGCCGTTGTCATCCATGTTCGGTTGACAATCTTCGCCACCCCTCGAAGCTCTTGTAGGCAATCACTTGGAACTATTTCCTATTGGCAAGTCGAGAATGGTTCGAAGAGTTCTCGTCCCTGCACTAGCTCTCGAAGCACAGCATGAACAATCTGATGGATGCGGATCATCTCCATTTGATAAGGCACATTGTTCTTCCAATGAATCAATATCGCCTCTCGTTGAGATGGATGGTGCACGTCCACGAGGAAGATGATGCTATGCTTCGAGAACAGTGTTGGGACAAAAATTCTTCGAACCCTTGTCGAGTTGCCGACAGAAGAGGGTTCCAAGTATTTGCCCATAAGAGCGTCGACTTGCAATGAAGACTAAAGTAATGGTGCTTGGAGCTTCACGTTGTGTACTCTTGAAGATGACGGTGGGAGAAAACCTTGATGCCAAATCTCGTCATTTCGCATGGAAGATCCGTCATGCTCTCTGGAAAGTGTTGACCTGTGCGTCTTGAACATTGCCAAACTTGTCTCAGCATAATCTCAAGACATAGTAGTTGACTTTTCTTGTGGACGTTTGCGACATGACCAGGGATGGTCTGCACTTGTCCATGTTCTTGGCACAACACCAGAGATGGGTATTGGGAAGAGTGAATCCATCACAAAGACGATGTCCGGATTGGTTTGCACTGCAGTTGACGATCATTTTCTTCTGGTCCTAGTGGTGGCATGCAACGACCTCACAATGACATCCTTCGAGAGTCAGACGAGGCAAGCATCCTTGGGACATCTGCTATCGGGGAAAACATGGTCCGAAATGACCGTAAACTACCGCCCGAGGGTGGAAAGGTATGCAATCGAAATGGTTTGATGATTGTCTTGGATGTGTAGGGTGATTGTTGCATTCATGGAGTTCAAAGATCCGATGACAATAGTAAGGAAGCCAAGAAGAGGACAACCGAATGCATGTTGGAAGGGCCGCATGACTTGGCCGTGGTCTGTAGATCCTGATAGACCATTGGATTCTAGGAAAATTTAGATGTCCTTCATTATCCTTTTGAGCGATATAGTGGAGAGCATTCCCAATGAATAGAAGTGTGGATTGCATGATTATAGCCCTATGACCCTCGCAACCATATTCTCCTCAGGGTAGCCTTATTGCCTTTTGCAATTTAGAAGAAGGATCCGTGGATCAACATTTCGCCAACGCTTGCAAGCACTTGTTTTCCAATCATGTCGTCGTGAGGTTGTTGGAGAGCGCTCCGAAGACCTCCACAAACTGCTCGTCCATTGCAATGTTGAGCATTGTTGGCGTTGTCTTTCAGCTCCACTAGTTGTCATATTCGTTGCAACTAGTGCAGAGCTTACGTATGAACAATTGTGGTCCATTCAAAGTCCCATCGGAAATGTTCACATTAGAAGTCATCTTCAAATTGTGCGAGAACATGGCTTAGGGAAAACTGAACTTGCATGGGTGGGCATTTTCCGGAGACTTTTTACTGGGGCTTCCATGTGCAACGACGGCGATGTTGGCCTTGCATGCCCTCTTGCAACATCTTCAACGGCACGGGGTGGGGTCTAGTCGCCCACTGTCAGTCTTCCTATCACTACTCTCCGCCTTTTGTGGACAAAAACTTAGAACGGTGGACCGTTGTTGGAAGAAGAGTTGGAGTGAAGAATCTTCTTGCTCACCACTTGTTAGATGCAAACTATGTGAGCTAACGAGTGGATGTGTATTGTCTATCTCCAACGCTGCACATTCTATACTTGGTCTCTTCGCAGCATCGAATATGGACGATACACATCCACTCAAATCACCGCTTATGTCGTGGGCAGTTACCAAGTGTTGAGCGAGAAGATTCTTCACTCCAACTCTCATTCCAATACGGATCGACTGTTCCAATTTCGACACCGTGATGGAAAGACTTATAGAGTGTCATTGTCTCTCCCACGCTATGTCGTGCAAGATGTTGGAGGGAGGCATGTATGCGGACGCCGCTGTCGTTGTCCGTTGGAGTTCCTTCAATGACAACTCACCGAAAAATGCGAACCAATGCATATTAACTTTTCAATAAGCCATGGTTTGGCATGATTTGGAAAGAAGGTCAATTTCATTAAAATGGCGCAGAAGCAAGTCAAAAGAAGGAAGAAAACCCATGCAAACTGGTCGTTATTTGCAAGGAAATACGTGAATGACTGGTGCTTCCGGCTTCGAAGGGCTGAAATTGGTACGTTTACGGCCCACACATGGCTAGAGGTCTTTCCACTTTTGACCTTCCTATGTAACCTACCGATCCCATGAAGGATTTTGAAGTGGCATCTCGTGTGAATTTAGCCTATCCAAGATATCATTGGTTGAGGCCAAGGCTGGAAGTCCATAATTCTAGTATTAGAAGTGTTGGGTTGAAGACAATGGCCACACTCACTACCATCTCTAGGAAGTTAAAAGACTACAGTAGATGCATCTAGAAGAGACGTCGGATGATGCATTTCATGTCTTGTAAAATAAGGAAGCTGAGAAACGGACTAGAAAAAGACAAAATAATGCAAAACAAGAAGATTCCCGGCCTCAAGAACTACAAAAATCAAGAATCGTATGTTTATTCCATATGAAAATGATTTTTCCATTGAGATCCACCTCTGTTTGCACTAAAGCCTTGCTTGAAAATGGTAAATGGTGAGCTATATATTAGTTGTTGATCAGCAATGGATGAAAAAGAGAATCGATTGTGAAAGTGCAAGGAATGACTTCTCAATTCCACAGTACAATGGATTCAACATTGCTAACTGTTGGACATCCATAGATGTCATCCAGACATGTCTACTCTAGGTGTGTATGTCTACCCCATCAAGCAACAACCCGTTAATCCCAAAAT
Organism: Straminergon stramineum; assembly: GCA_963920665.1. Taxonomy (NCBI): domain Eukaryota; kingdom Viridiplantae; phylum Streptophyta; class Bryopsida; order Hypnales; family Calliergonaceae; genus Straminergon; species Straminergon stramineum. Next base: position 6,683,171 of record OY987269.1, on the reverse strand, counting down.
TGTTGCCAACTAATGGTCTTGGGCATTCTTCACATGTCACTAGTCGCGTATGTTGCATTCGACAGCCCCATTTCAGACCGGGTGGTCTGAACAGTGACAGTGAAGTCTAGGACATGTATAGATTTCAGAGAGCCCTTCTTGAATGTGAAAGGCGCCAATCTAATGCAATTTCCCCTCCGATTGGTTTTTTTTTGATGTGGACTTCATCTTGGTCTCCACTCGCCCAGGATGAGCTTCACCTCCCTAGGAAAAAGCGCATGTCGTTGCCATAGCTGTTTTGAATGTACCTCACAGAAGTAGGAGCGGTTGACTTTTTCTCATAGTGTCCCATTGCAGCAGTTCCAACAATTGCCGGTAGTCCCATCCTTGAGCAATGCCAGCAAGCGCCTGTTTTTTAATCATGCCTTGGTGAGGTCGGGGTAGAGCGCCCCGAGGACCTCTCCAAAATGCTCATTTGTTGCAATGCGAATGTCCACTTGTGGCGTTGTCTCCGAGCTTTATTGCATAATATAGTTGTATTTGTCCCTACTAGTTCCTAGCACAAGTGCAAACAATTATTGCAGTCCATCCATGGTCGTGCCAAGGATGTCCAGTGCTGGAAGTCAACTTCCTTTCCAAAGCATGCCAAACCATGGCTTATTGAAAAATTAACATGCATTGGTTGGCATTTTTCGGTGAGTTGTCATTGAAGGAACTCCAACGGACAACGACAGTGGCGTCCGCATACATGCCTCCCTCCAACATCTTGCACAACACGTGGGAGAGACAGTGACACTCTATAAGTCTTTCCATTAGGGCGTCGAAATTGGAACAGTCGATCCCTATTGGAATGAGGGTTGGAGTCAAGAATCTTCTGGCTGAACACTTGGTAACTGCCCACGACATAAGCCGTGATTTGGGTGGGTATGTATCGTCCATATCCGATGCTGCGAAGAGACCAAGTATAGAATGTGCAGCGTTGGAGACAGATGACATACATCCACTCGTCAGCTTACATAGAGTGCATCTAACAAGTGGTGAGCAAGAAGATTCTTGACTCCAACTCTCCTTCCAACAACGGTCCACCGTTCCAAGTTTCTATCCACGGAAGGCGGAGAGCAGTGATGGGAAGACTGACAGAGGGTGACTGGACCCCACCCCGTGTCGTTGAAGATGTTGCAGGAGGGCATGCAAGGCCAACATCACCGTCGTTGCACATGGAAGCCCCAGTAAAAAGTCTCCGGAAAATGCCCACCTATGCAAGTTCAGTTTTCCCTAAGCCATGTTCTCACAGAATTTGAAGATGACTTCTAATGCGAACATTTCCGATGGGACTCGGAATGGACCACAATTGTTCTTACGTAAGCTCTGGACTAGTTGCAACGAATATGACAACCCGTGGAGCTGAAAGACAACGCCAACAGTGCTCAACATTGCAATGGACGAGCAGTTTGTGGAGGTCTTCGGAGCGCTCTCCAACGACCTCACGGCGACATGATTAAAAAACAAGTGCTTGCAAGCATTGGCAAAATGTTGATCCACAGATCCGTCTTCTCAATTGCAAAAGGGAATAAGGCTGCCTTGAGGAGAATGTGGCTGCGAGGGTCCTAGGGCTATAATCATGCGATCCCCACTTCTATTCATTGGGAATGCTCTCCACTATATCGCTCAAAAGGATAATGAAGGACATCTAAATTTTCCAAGAATCCAATGGTCTACTAGGATCTACAGACCACGGCCAAATCATGCGACCCTTCCAACATGCATTCGGTTGTCCTCTTCTTGGCTTCCTTACTGTTGTCGTCAAATCTTCGGACTCCATGAACGCATCAATCAGCCTGCACATCCAAGACAATCATCAAACCATTTCGGTTGCGTACCTTTCCACCCTCAAGCGGTAGTTTACGGTCATTTCGGACCATATTTTCCCTAGTAGAGGATGTTCCGAGGATGCTTGCCTCGTCCGACTCTTGAAGGATGTCATTGTGAGGTCGTTGCATGACACCACCAGGACGAGAAGAAAATGATCGTCAACTACAGTGCAAACCAATCCGGACATCGTCTCTGTGATCGATTCCCTCTTCCCGATACCCATCTCTGGTGTTGTGCCAAGAACATGGACAGGTGCGGACCATCCTTGGTCATGTCGCAAACGTCCACAAGAAAAGTCAACTACTATGTTTTGAGATTATGCTGAGACAAGTTCAGCAATGTTCAGGATGCACGGGCCAACACTTTCCAGAGAGCATGACAGATCTTCCATGCGAAACGATGAGATTTGGCATCAAGGTTTTCTCCCATCGTCATCTTCAAGAGTACACGACGTGAAGCTCCAAGCACCATCACTTCAGTCTTCATTGCAAGTCGACGCTCTTATGGGCAAATATTTGGAACCCTCTTCTACCGGCAACTCGACAAGGGTTCGAAGAATTTTTTTCCCAACACTGTTCTCGAAGCATAGCATCATCTTCCCCGTGGAAGTGCACCATCCATCTCAACGAGACGCGATATTGATTCATTGGAAGAATGTGCCTTATCGGATGGAGATGATCCACATCCATCAGATTGTTCATGATGTGCTTCGAGAGCCAGTGGAGGGACGCGAACTCTTCGAACCATTCTCGATTCGCCAATAGGAGACAGTTCCAAGTCATTGCCTACAAGAGCATCGAGGGGTGGCGGGGATTGTCAACCAATCGTGGTTGACAATAGCGAAGTATCTTGGAAGGCGTGAGGGGGAATGCGTTCGTCACTCATCCCCGTCATCCATGCAAGATCTACCATACTCACCAGAAAATGCTGACGAGTGCGTGCCCAACTTTCACACAACCTCAAGCAAAAGCCGACTTCTATTGTAGACATCCTCAACACGACCATGGATGGTCTGCACTCGTTCATGCTCATGCGCCACACTACGAATGAGTGAAGGAAAGACTCAAATCTCGCACGGGGTCAACACCGAAAACTGGTTTGCACTGCAAATTGGCAATCCTCTTCCTCTGTTCTCTCCTGGTGACTTGCAGCGATCTCGCAACGACATGAATGAAAACAAGCGCCCCCTTGCTCTGAATAGGTGAAATGGTGATCCTTGGACCACTCTCGTTATATGCAGTGAAGCTATACTGAGGGGAATAATGCTACCATGACGATGGCAATCACACTACTCCTAAAAGGGAATAATACTATCATTCGGAAAGCAATGCTAATATAGGGTACATCAGTGTGGTGTGAGGACTAATGCTATAATGATGTGGGGGGAAATGTATTTCTATTCATTGAGAATGTATTGGGAGTATAATGTGTGAAAGAATATTAAAGGGTGTCAAATGTTTTCTATATCCCCCGTTGATCTATAGTTTAGAAAGTTCTACAAGGAAGAAGCCACATCCGCAGTAGAGTCAGTGGATTTAGCTATCCCTGGAAGCACTGAAGTGCACTGTCATTGGTAAAGCTATGTGTGGAAGCTAATAGTAACATCGTCACCATCGACCATCCGAATCCATCTTCGTGCTTTGTCGTGGATGAATATGCAGACCCCACGAGCTGACGAAGAGCCTGCGCACAACACACGTTCAAGATGATTGATCCATTCTCAAGTTCAACGTCATTCAGGGGCGAAAGAAGATTCCAACAAAACGCACTGACTGGACGAAGCAAGATGGAAAAAATGCATTCTACATCAAACATCCTTGTCTTCATGGAGTGCCAACATCATAATACACGCGAAGAATGTGACGGCATCTCGCGGGAATGGCAACCTCTGATTGAAGGCCACTGGAATAACTACGGCCCAAGTGTTCCGCCCAGTGGAGCAGTTCAGACCGCGCGGTCTGAACTGGTGTGCGCTCGCCATCATTCATTCTACATCAAACATCCTTGTCATCATGGAGTGCAAACATCATAATACACGGCAAGAATGGGAGGGCATCTCGTGGAAATGGCAACCTCTGATTGAAGGCCACTGAAACAACTAGGGCCCAAGTGTTCCACCCAATGGAGTAGTTCAGACCGCGCGGTCTGAACTGGTGTGCCCTCACCATCATCCAGTAGTTTAGGGTCATTTCGGACCAAGCATTACCTTTTTCTCAGGGACTGGCAGACGTGACGTCGAAGCCGGCATCGTCCCGGACCATGCAACCGTCGAAGGAGCCCACTCCTTCCGTCATCCGCATCCGCCGACGTTTATTGGACTTTTCCAATCGGCTACTGTCGCCATTACGGCCACCCAACACACGCACACCGCGCCGCCCCACCTGCACACGCATCCATTTTCGGATGGTATCACAGTCTTGCGGGATTAATCTTGTTCCTATGGTTGAAATGATCCGGATCCTCATGATTGTAACCTCCGACAAAATCTAGGTACTCTAGCAGGAGGGACCTGTCCTGGAAGCGCGCACAGGTGCGCACTTTGAGCCCGAACTTCGAATTTCTCAGGGCCATCGTGAGGTGCGCGAGAAACCAGGGGTTCTCCGACAAGTACTGCGAGACGCTGCGACCTGACTCCAACAAACCCCAAAGATACGGAACTACGGTGTTATCGAGAGTGTGGTTCACGCCGCCAATATACGAGAACGGGAATATGGCATTGTGCACGGGGTTCAGAATGCTGCTCTCCGGACAACAGTCGATGAGCAGGGTGTTGGAAGCATTGGCCCTGAAGTTGTCCCATATGAATTTCTTCTGACCCCACACAGTCTTATGAAGGACCTTCATGCGCAGTCACCCTCCCGGATGCTCCGCGAATTCCATGAAGGTATCTGCTTCGACGCTGGTGTCGCAGAAGTTGTCCGCGGGGTGCGCCGGGCAGGCGCTCTCCGGAAACCTGGGCCGGGGAGGACACTTACAAAACCACCACGGACGCCTCTCCACGATCGACAAGCAGTCCTCCAACGTGAGCACGGGCATGTGCTGAAGACATTCCATATCCCGAAATAGGAACTCCACCACGGGGACAGCGACTGCGGACGGGAGTTTGGTCCAGATGCCTATGTAGAAATTGTCCGCCAGGTCGGTCAAGAACGAGCGTAATTATGGACAACAGTGCACGGTGTATTCGCCGAACACATGACGGTTCCTAGGATTATAATCTGCTTCGGACGGCGGCGCGCGTGCGGGCGCCGGACCTTGCGCCCGACACCCGACGTGCTCAATTTGGCAAAGGACGCCTTCTATCTCCAAGATGACAAAATAACTATTCCAAGGAAAACCCTCCACTTGGGGAGGCGATGATATCGGTAACGGAGCTTGCATATGCCAGAACCCGGACTCAAAGTAGGAATCTCCTAAACAAACGATGCAGTCCACGATAGTAGACTCCAGACGACGCCAGCAATAGAATTTCACAAGAGCAAGGGAATTGAACCTCACCTTGGTTACGACATCGGCGACGGGGAGGACGACTTCCTTGGCGATGGGCGCGGACACTTCCTTGGCCCTATTGGCAATGGACGTGGAAACTTCCTTGCCTTTGATGGCAGTGGGCGCAGGGATTTTCGGAGCCAAGGGGGGTGCCACTTCCATGACGATGGGATGGTCAACTTTGACGACATCAGGAGTTGGGGATCTCAAGGGGGCGCGAGAGTGCACTTCAAGAGCCAGAGGAGCGACGATTGAGCTTGTCCGTTGTCCAAGGGAAGTGGATTGAGGGCGAGGTGAGACCGCGACAAGTGGAAGCACGGGAGCCTCGATGTCCAATAGAACATTGACGGCCTGAATGGAGAAATGATAAGAGCGTGACTACAATGCCCACAACCATTACAATAACACTTGATAATACAAAATTTCCAGACTACATGCTACTAGTTATAGGAAATGCCTCTAATATATATTACAAATATTGTACATCCTTTACAACCAGAATCGTTTTACAGTAGTGTACCAAAGTATGTGCACGAGTATGAATAAATTGAGAACGCTTTGCTAAGTCCGAAAACAGAAGAAGACAGCCCCTAGAGGTAAGACCTCGTGACTCTACACACTCGTCGGAACGACCTTCGATCAGCCCGACGTACCACCTTCACATAGCATCCTCGGATCGAGGTCTAACTAGAATGAGGGGAGCTATGTGGAGGGGTTACCCACCGCGGGAGCTTCGTCATCTTTGGCCGGCGAGTCCACTGGAGCTTGCTCCACCACCGCAGGCTGCACCGGAGCGAGAGGGGCCTGCACATGGGGAGCATACTGCTCAGTCAAGTTAGTGAAGGAGATCTCCACATCTCCCAAGTCAACGTCAAGGCTGTATGGATCGTCTTCGTGGATGCTCGAACAATGCAGTGAATCCGGCACATGCATATAATGAAATTGACTAAGGGCCAAGTCATCAACCTCTGGTTCGGGAGTGGCACTCACCGAGAGTAGCGATGGATTCATGTTGGACATCATTCACAGTCCCGACGCTGCGAAGGCCGTCCCCGAGGGAGAGTTGGTCGTGGAGACCCCCGACACGTTCTGCAGCTCGCTCGCAGGATTGGGGCTTGGAGTCATCGACATTGTAGCAGTCGGGAGAGCGGGCGACATCATCTCCAAGCGCGCGTTAACGCTCGCCAACAGCGCCCAGCTTTCTGCCAGTTCCTTATCCTTCTCCAACTTCTTTGCCCTACGCCTCGCCTTCTTCTCCAATTCCCTAGCCTCCCACCACCGTTCCTTTTCCTCCCTGTCCTTCAGCAGTACATCGACTGTCTTGCTTAACTTGTCCACCTCCACGGAGTGCTTCCTCTTGTATCGGTCCGCGATGACCTCTGTGTAGGCGAGAATGCTGGCCTTCAGTTCCAGCTTGACTTCCTCTGTCGTCTGGCCAGAGCTCGACCCACCTTCAACTGGAGCGTCAGAACTCGACCCTCCCCGAGTGGCCACCTCCGCATCGGCCATCCTCCTGTAATCCTCCCTGTTCTTTGCAGCCATGGAAAGACGCACATCCAATTCCTCTTCGTCCACATCGTCCAAGTCGATGGGGATTTCCTTGGAACTATTCCTGGCGTCCACAAGATCTTGCTCCATCTTCCAGATGTGCAAGATATAATTCCTCTCATCAGCGGTGGCGGGCGGAAGCTCAAACTTCAAGGTGTCAACCGAAACCTGCACCATCGTAATCGCATTGATTTTCTCAACAGAAGAGGCAGCGGCTTCAAAGTGCGACATCAAAGCATCCACATTCTTCTGCACACTTGCAATCTTCTTCGACAACGATTCACCCGTGGGTTTGGGAGAAGTGGCGGAGAGCTCAGACCTCACATTCCTGATCTCTTCCTGTGCATCTTCGGGGAGACCGGCCTTCAATCCATCCAGCTTGACTTGCATATCCTCAATCAGCATCCTTGGAGGTTTCGATAATAAGTCCGTTGCAGGAGCCGATCCGAAAGCACGGCCAAGAACGAGGGAATCAGACCGCGCGGTTTGATCCTGTTTAGCAACTGTTGGAGGGAGTGGGACATCGGATGATGGACGTGATGAAAGCGGAGGGGTACGGGACGTTGGAGTTGAGGACGACGGAGGAGGCGGCTGGAGATGAGAGGGTGGACATGAAGATGAAGGTGGAGGGACAGATGCAAATTTACATGAAGGCGACGGTGGAGGGGGAACTGTAGGAAGAGAAACAGTTGAAGGGGGTAGGGGAGATTGGGCCACCAGATCAGACCGCGCGGTCTGATCCTCTGACAGAAGTGGTTGGGGAGTTTGGGGTATGACCACGGCTTGAGATGGCTGACTCTACGGAACAGGAGATAGGGGAGGAGACACAGGTGGAGGTAGTGAATCAAACTGTACTGCCTGGTTCACAGACAAAGGTGCAGGAGACGAGGGAGATGCAGGTTCAGAGCAATGAGAGGTTTCCGACAAATGAGAAGAGGAATGATGGGAAGAGGGAGAAGAGGCACGTGCAGCAGGAGGATCAGACCGCGCGGTCTGATCCTGTTGAGGGCCGAAGTCCAGCACGCGAGAAATCGGTGCATGGACCACGCCTCTCCTGCTGGACCTTGCGGTGTCGCTGGCCTCCGGGTTTTGAGACTGCGACCCGACATTCCGAGGCTCACTCTCCTCAAAATCCTCCTCCACTTCGTCTTCATTTCTGTGCTCTTCCCCTCCGTCGTGGTCTTCGTCCGGTTCGGCGATATCAAGGGCGGGATCGTCCAATCCTTCGACGCCCGGGTTGGACTCATCTTCTAGCTCCCGCCGATGCGTCGGGCTCTGACCGTCGTAGTGATATCTCAGAGCATGCGGCTGCGGGATCAACACATCGGGCCAATAACTGTAACCGATTTTTTGTTGAACGCTTTGGTGGAGGAGGGCCCGATTCGTGGCCCACTGAAAGGACACGGAACTCCGACAAAGCATCTGACATCAAACAACATGCATCAATTAGCATTCATAGAAAGCATCCAACGAAAATGCGATGGTTTCATGTGAACAGATTCATCTCGTTAGCGTGGTCCTTACCGAGCATGTCGAGACTGCCTTGGCTCCAGCGAAGACGAGCATGACGGTGCCTTGGTCCCTGCAGAACTTGTCGATGAACCGGAGATACACCTCGTACCGCAGCTCGCGATTTGAAATGCGCCACGGAAAATCGTGACGACAGACTTCACGATTCTTGTACATCTCGTCTTCCGTCGCCAAGGGCACGTCTTCATCACCCGAGAGGCGTGGCACTTGGTCCTGGCCGTTAACTAACTTGGAGTTCAAGAATGATTTAGACGGCCGCTGCATATACATCACCTTGTCCTTGTACTTCATCGAGTACGTTGGCTCCCCCTTGCAGTAAACATATCTACATTCCCGCTTGAGCTTGTGGTCGGGGAAGAAGTCCAACACCATTTGCTCCACGGAGGCAATCCTCTCTTCACTGAAGATGAGCATCCACGTGTGGACACCCTTCGACATGACATTGTCGGACACCTTCTTCAGTTGTTCCACGACCATTCTGTGCCCGTAATTGACCTCTGTCTTCTCCAATCGCGGAAACAATCGGAAGTCCATGATTCCGACCTCGCAATATTTGATAGATGCCGGTCCCGAGTCACAGAAGGTCCACCTCTCCCTTCGGAAAATGTACAACTCGGGGTCGAATGCCGAACTCTTGTGAATCCACTTGCACACCGAACCCCGCGAACATTTCCGACAGTTTTGGAACCGCATGGTATTGTTCATTACGCGTTCCAAGCCCTGCAGGAGCTTATCAGGCATGTCCATGGGCTTCTTCCCCGACCCGCACTCGTTCCTCAGCCACTTTTGCCCCACTTGCAAAAGGTGCCACATGTGGAACCCAGTTATGCACAACTCCGTCTTGAGACCCTGCCAAGCTCCAGGAACAAAGTCCCTGTCATCAAAAACATCCGCTGCCTCGATGATCCCATCCTTGATCCCCCTCTCCACAATTTCCTTCGCCAGAACAATCTTATGTTTCTTGTTCGTTGTCCACATGGCGAAGGGGATGGCCTCGGTCCAACTGGTAGGCCTTTTGATGTACACCTTTGGCGGGATCTCCAGGATTTTGCTGCCAAGCTCACCCACTGCAGCATCGTCCAATCCGGCCAGAGTCTTCATCTGGTTCGGATTGATGGGCGTGAATTTGTAGACCTTCGTTGCGCCCGCCTTGTCCGTTATTTCGTTGAACGGACCGCCGGAGTCGATGTCATACAGACCACCGGACTCGTGCTTCATGAAAACGTCCTGCCAAATTGACCACGTTCAATCGAAGGCCATTATGATCTTCCTCTCCCCCATCTTGTTGAAATCGATCACCTTCCTCGAACTGCTAGCCCCCTTGGCAATACTGGTCGATTCAAAGCTCTGTTCGACCTTCATTTTGAAATCCTGTGCTCAAATCAATCAAATCAGAGTTCATCTTCACACAGGTTCAGACCGCGCGGTCTGAACCTACAAATCCTAGAACAAGACCATCAGAACGGACTGAGCTACTAGCACAACTGAAATGAGGTGAACTTCAGACCGCGCGGTCTAAACCGACAAATTCTAAAACAAGTCCATCACAACAGACTGGGATACTAGCGCAATTGCAATGAGATGAACTTCAAACCGTGCGGTCTGAAGTGGTCCGGAACATACCTCATAGGATTTGTGCATCTCTTCTTGCTGGGATGCTCTCGCGTTCTTCCGATGCTGCAAAGGTCTGTTCGCGTTCTTCTGATGCTGCAAAGGTCTGTTCGCGTTCTCCCAGAGATGGCGGCAATGCATTATGGTCACCGGCAACGATGACAAATATGGACCCGCAGCGTTTCCGTCGTTGCATTTGCACGACAGTGCGTGCAAGTGGTCTTTATTGTCAGACCACACAATCTCGCATGTCCATTTCTTCATCTTCTCCACGACCGCAGCATCATCCACAGACGTCTCACCCGAAATTATTTCCTTGGCCGCTTTCCAAGTGTGTTGACCGTTGATGATTTTCAAGGCCCCAGCCGCAGTGCAGTCCTTCCAGCATATTGGCCTTGTTTTCGTGTTTGGCATGACTGTCAGAATCTGCTTGGTGAAGTTCAGCTTCACCATTCAATTGAGCACAGCTACAACCCCATCTTTCTCCAACGGCCTGAAGATTATTCCAGACTTCTCCTCCGCGTTGACCATTTCCCCGACGTCGAGTTCAAAATATTGGCCTCGCCCAAAGATGTACATGTACGAAGATGCCTCCTTGAATTTCCGGTTCGCTGTTGCTTCGGCCTGGAGACGCCGCCGCGTTTCAGCTTCCACACTACGTTTAGGGTCCGGCTTGAAGTCGACTACCACGGACAGCTTGTCCAGTACGTCTGCCGGGTTGAATGGCACGGTCGGTGGGTTGTCTTCCCATACCCCATCCACTTTCTTGAAGGCCATCTTTTGCGCCTCTTCTTCCGACACCTCAACGGTTTCAGTGAATGTCGATTGAGTGGAAGGGCTTGGCGCTGCTTGTGAGCCTGAGGGCTGTGTCGGATTCCTTCGCTGCCTGACCCATCTCTCCACTCCTTCCTCTTCAGCGGCTGATGATGGCTTTCGCTTCCTCGCCTTCATCTTCAGCCTCGTTATCGGTCGGACAGGTTGCAATGGTGCTGCATGGGTAGTCGGCGTCCTGATCTGGGGATTGGCCTCTTGCCGCTCTTGTGGTTGCAATACTGGTTGTCGGGGGGCTCCGCAGTCTACAACACCTGCAACGGCCGACGCAGGTGCTGGACGACTGCGCGTCACGACTCCCGAGCTGGAGCCTTCACCAGCTTTCTTCTTTGATGCACCCTCGTGTGCGTCCATTTGTTTTCCCTCTGGCTGCGAGGTTTTCAAGTTTCTCTCCGTTAGTGTCGCGGTATGGATAGTACTTGCATGAGAGAGGTACGAGTGAACTGCCTTTCCAGTCTCATAAAAATTATGAGATACACTTTCACACTTTGTTTGGATGTCCAGCATGAGGATTTGGAAAACGTGGGGGACGTGGTCGTAGTTTTTCATTATGCACTGGGGACAGAAAGTCATTTGATCTTCAACTCGGATCACGATGACTCCGAATGCATTATTACTGGAATTTATGACGTCCACTAAAATAGCTTCTTTCTGTGCTAAAACATTAACGACTACTAAATTCTGAAACGATTTCCATCTAGGGTCGCCGGCTTTCGTGAACCCTATTTCTAAACTAAATACGAGGGAGTTATTAAGGTAACTCATTTCTATCGCCCACAAAGATTTAGACGCGATGAATTCCAGCGGCATCTTGTCGTCGATGTGCGAAGACCACGATTCATGGATTCTATCTTGCGGAATCCTTCGCATGTATCCTGTTAGAGGCGGCTTGCTCTCCAAGACGGACTCCATGTCACTGTCCACAGAAATTGATTTTAATTAGACCGCGCGATCTAAAGCAAATATTACAATGTTCAGAATGCAAGCTTCGTGAGCACATAGTATTGATTCAGACCGCGCGGTCTAAACCATTATCTACACTGGGGGCTTAGCTTTAACCAATCTCGAGGACTACGGTGTTTTACTTGGTAGGGTTTAGAGCGTGCAGTCTGAACCATGATCTTTGCTTAAGACACTCACCTACCTATCCAAATCCGTAGTATTTATTTGTTTTTTTGAAGTTTAGACCGCGCGGTCTGAACTGGTCTCTATCATTTGGGCCTAGCTACCCTTAATCCATGGTATTCATTGGTTTTGTTTTGAAGGGTTCAGACCACACGGTCTGAACCATTCTCTCCCTAGAGACCGAGCTTTACCAAAACCTCAGTGTTCAGTATTTTTTCTTGGCAGGGTTCAGACCGTGCGGTCTGAACTGATATCGTTCCTGAGGACTTACCTATTAAAACCTTAGTATGGATTTCTGTTGTTATCAAGGATTCAGACCGCACGGTCTGAACCACCATCTTCCCTAAAGACCTAGTGATACAAAATTCGTAGTACTCACATGTTTTTGTTGGGAGGGTTCAGACCGCGCGGTCTAAACCGTTCTATCCTAGAGACCTAGTTTTAGAAAATCCCTGTATTTATTTGTTTGACTTGGCAGGGTTCAAACCGCGCGGTCTGAACCATCATTTTCCCTCAAGACCTAGCTAAACCAATTCCGTTTTATGCACATGTTTTACTTGGGAGGGTTCAGACCGCGCGGTCTGAACCATTTTACCAAATCACTACACTGAATAGTTAAATTAGGTTGCCCCTCACTAATTTCTCAACATTTGACACTAAATAAAAATCGGCAGTTACTATACGAGAATGAACTACTTTTGAATATCATATTACTATTTCTTGGACTCATTAACCTTCATGTGTACAAATGAAGATATTTTAAGAAATTTTTGTTCATTTTCATGGCTTGTACAGTAACCTTCTTAAGGTAAGGCAATCAAATTGTTAAGGCAACCTAATTTCATTATTTAGTGTAGTATTCATAAGTTTGACTTAGCAGGGTTCAAACCGCGCGGTCAAAACTGTTTTATATTTTAGACCTACTTTTCGAGAATCCCTATATTTACTTGTTTTACTTAGCATCGTTCAGACCGCGCGGTCTGAACCATCATGTTCCCTGAAGCTAACTTTGCAAATTCCATATTATTCGCATGTTTTACTTGGGAGGGTTCAAACCGCGCGGTTTGAACCGTTCTAACTTAGAGACAAGACTTTGCTAAATCCTTAGTATTCATCTGTTCGACTTGGCAGGGTTCAGACCGCGCGGTCTGAACCATCATCTTCCCTGAAGACCTAGCTATACAAAATCCGTATTACTCAAATGTTTTACTTGGGAGGGTTCAGACCGCGCGGTCTGAACCATCATCTTCGTTGAAGACCTAGTTGGACAAAATCCTAAGTGTTCGTTTCTTTTACTTAGGAGGGTTCAGACCGCTCGGTCTGAACATTGGGACAGACGGAATTCACTATTCAATATGCGCTTACTGCGCGGTTATAGGGTATTTTCACAATTTGCAAGGAATTCAGAGATTGATTAGTGCATTTCTTACCTGGATTTGTAGACAAGATTGCTGCAACTTGAAAATCGGGTCTTGAAAAGAATGCTACTGCTTTTGGTTCCTTCACTTCCTTTGGGACATTCGTGTCCTGTAAACAAAGCATGAACTTAGTAGAAGCCAGAAAAAAATTGAAAATTCTGCAGTAACCTCAACCTCTACTTTCATGAACGATTGAACGATGCATCACTGATTTCTGCCTTACAAACTAAGCTAATCCACAATGTGAATGGCAGAGTTACACGAAACCATCTAGAATGCGTTTTGAAAGAAAAGCCATTGACCAAGACTGTGACCTACAAGCACTATTGTGTGCACTTAGAAATCAAGTAACACTCTCTTCTGTTACTAGGAATAAAACTCTATCTACAATCATTGGAATGGAAGAGGGTACATTGAATCGAACATTGCAACAAACACTTTGAAGCATAATCAATAGAATGGAAAAAATGCAGAAAGCATGGCAAACCGCAGACTACTAAAGCAAACCATAAAAGCATGGAGAAAAGAGAAGGTCATGACTCCAAATACCTAGATGTGGCTGTTGAATTCGAGCCGTGCAATCCGCAAATGCACTCACTGCTACTACACAACTTCAAGCGACATTGAATAGTTGCCTCCAGAAGTGAAACACAAAGTGAAGCTCTAACAAGGAAATGGAAAATGAAGAAAGAAAGATGCGGGTAAGTTCAGGGAAACGCTGAGAGAAATGAAATAAGAACTCGATCACAAAGAAGCTACGATGCATGCGACACCCTACAAAACAACGGGAACACTACTGGAATGACCTGCGCTCGAAAGAACAAAAACAACGAAGACAATTCCACATCAATGCAACAGGGAGACGCAAAATGAGAATGAGGAAATGAAGTCGATGAAACCCTATTGCTGGAGATGACGACCACCCAAGGCTGAAGCTCCCGACCCACACCAAGTCCGAACCTACTCCGAAGCTAATGCAGCCCCGACGCTGGACCGAACCTCCAGCACTGCTCCACGTGGTGCCCAGACCTACACCAATGCAATCAAGTGCTTTTCATTAATAGAGAATTTTTCCATGGACCCCACTTTGTCAAGCAAATAAGTCTTTCACTACACGAAATAGTAAAATTAGGTTGCCCCAAACTAATTTCTTTGACATTTGACATTACATATATATTTACTATTATTCTAGAAGAATGCACTTACTTTGGAATGACGTATTGTTGTAATTGGGACTCATAAACCTTCATGTATACAAGTGAAAATATATGTAGAAATTTTTGTTGCCTTCAATGGCTTGTAAAGTAACTTTCTTGGGGTAAGGCAATATAATTGTAAAGGCAACCTAATTTCACTATTTTGTGTAGCTAACTCAAATCATTAAAGTTTAGAGTAAGCTAATCCCCACTTCAATCCCTAAATGTCCAAGGCTACTTTTGAGCTTAAAGGAATTTACTCTAAACGACCAAAAAATTGATCATTTTCATAGGTTGTAGTAATTCGTATATAAGTTTTGTCAATTCTTGTTGAATTATAACCGTAAAAATTCAAAGTAGACATGTTAAAAGTCCTATAGGTGTATAGAAAACGCCTCATTATAATTTAAGGATTCAAAGATAACAATTATCGACCAAGAGGGTGTTAAAACTACAAAAGTGATTTGAAGTCTTTTAATGCTCTTTTGACATGTCAAATCTTACAAGTTCTTCACCATGAAAATATGACGTCAAAGGCCCTAACATGTCTAAATCCAATGAATTTGAGGCTTCTCAAAATGTACTATATTACTTTTTTAAATGATTCTTTAATGTGATCCTTCCTCCTAGATCTAGTATATTTGAGGTTCACTTCCAAATTGCAATGGACACCTTTTTACAATATCTTGAATAGAAAAAACATAATCAATCAGTTTTATAAATTAAATGGTTCATGCGCAGACTAGACATCAAACTAATTTGTCAAAAGTAAAACAACTATAAATAGCAAATTTGTTGGATTTCATGTAATTCCAGAGCATTGTCCACACCAAAATTCGGTGGTGCGAGTATTTAGGGGTTAAAAAACAAGTTAAACTCTCAAAAAATTGATTTTTCAAAATCCTTAAAGTTAAACCCGAACTTCAATTTCTAAGCCTCTCCTAATGCGTTTTCCAAAGTGAATAGAATATTATTGGGGTTTTAATTATCTCCAATGAAGAAATGTGTTGCTTCCTTTTAATGTAAGCATTTACAAGTTCATAGAGCTCAAACACTCATTACAATGTCTTTGTGTTCAATCTGAACATTGCTTAGGAGTTAGGAACTTGGAAATTACATCATTAATCTAGCGAAACATAATTATGTATTCCATGCCCACAATGTTTATGATATTTGCATAGCCTTTCAAAGGGTGAGAGGTGTCAGTAACAAATACAAATTGGGTTTTTACACTAAAATGTAGGTCCAATGCGTTTTTGTTATAATGAAACCCTAGGAAACTAGTGGCCCTACTTTGTTTGGAAACATTAAAATGCTAGATTTGTTTTCAAGTATTAAGTAAAAATTACTACTAACTCTGAATCATTTAGCACTTGCATGTTGTAATTTGCAATTGAGCAATGGTCAATTTGAGGTATCACTTTTTGGACGCATACATTAGGTGATTTTGGTTTAGAACCTCTAAAGTTCGTCTAATTTGTTCTTTTCCATCAATTAAGAAGACCTTGAAATTCCCCCAAAAAACTCTTGCACCTCAACAAGAACAAAATGTGTACTCCTTATTAAATAGCTTTTGGGGGAAATTTCAAATATCTAGATCTATTCATACATGATGTGTGAAAAATGCTATAATTTGGGGATTTGCAACCATCATAATGCACAATTTATTCAATTTTTACTGATATAATTAATTTTTTTATGTATTAAACCACTAAATATAAGTCATATCCAAAAATCATATTCAAAGAAAAGTATTTGATATTCCAAATGTTTGTTATTTAAGATTTTGTGTATAGGGACCAAAACTTACTTTTTCAACTACAAAATTCATTAAAAATTCTTAAAATTCTTCAATTGTGATGAACTTTTCCTTCTTGACATATTCTCAATTTAGATAGTCATAACTACATTTTGTGAAATTATATTATATTTTATTCAAAAGATGAGGTTATTTCATACATGAAAGTGGATTAACATCACAGTTCAAACGACCTTTTGGGGTACCTCAAGCTACCATTGCCCAATCATGGAATTTATCCAAACATTGTAATGTTTCTAAGGGGAGTGAAGGACTACGGTATAAACAAATACATGAGTTCTATTCTTGCATCTCAAAAGCAGGTAGAATTGACGTTTTTAGATGAAACCACAAAAATGAAGTAAAATGTAGAAGCTAAGTATCTTTATTTAATAATGTTACACATATTGTATTCAAGAGCTTTCTAAAATGAAACATTCACTTCATCAAATGAAAAATTAGGATACTGCTTATAGAACCCTGAACTACAAAGTAATTTCATTCAGGTGAAGGTCAAAGCTTGAAAGTGATTTCAAGTAGGTTAATCCTTCTTTCTCATGTGCACCCTAAGAAATAGCTCCCCACAAATGAATGAGTTGAAAGTGCTAGGCTTCTTGACCCCGATGAATTTACAACTTCTCATAATGTATTGTACATTGTTTTGCATTTCATGTTGATGGGATTTGTTATTCAATTTCTAGTGCATTGAATAGGTGCTCAATTAGGCAGCCTTGTGAATTTGACCCACGCAAGTGGGTTCTGATTTTCTATTAATTCCTAGATTAAATGAGTGCCTAAACGTTCATCCTCTGTACATTGATTTCCAAGCAACGGGTCATTTCTTATTTCAGTTATTTGTACCCCTGCTCCTATTTATAGGAGAACTAATGAATATTGACCCAATTTGCAAGCATTAGACCAACCAATGCCCACTCCAGAACCGTCCTAGGTTTAAGGTTTTCGATACACTCAGTGACCATCTAAATTTAATAATTGTACATTGTACATGATTTGATGTCCATTTCAATAAAATACAATTCATCAAATCTTGATACTTGGCTAGCAACACTTATAACTAGATGAAGTTTATTAGCTAGTATTTAGTGGTCCTAAATTTATTAATCAACTTTTCTATTCTCTTGCTTTTAATTTCATACAAGATTTTAACCTAGCACTAGGATTAATTCTACCATTTTGAAACCCTAATTTGAAACCGGTGGGACAGGTTCTCCTGAAGTTCATTCATTCCTTAGTGAAAACTTCATCCCCTTGGTTCCTCTAGGCTTAGGGATATTTCTTCCCACTTTCAATGATTATGGATTTATAGTCATGGTAATTGGGCACTGCATAGCTCCTCGTAGCAACGATACAAGAATAGGATTATTTTACTATAATTATAGTGTTTTGTTTATTATAAAAAATTCAACTTCAAGCATAAGCAACATCTTAATGAAAACTATAGGATTTTCATCCTTAGAAATATATTAAAATAGAAGATGATATGCAAGAGAAGGACGAACAAAATCATGAATAACTTTGAGGATGTTTGAAAATTAAATACTTTAATTTTGTACTTAAATTTTTCGATTTTAAACATGTATCCATCTTAATTCAAAATCTAAAATTAGCACTTGCATTCTAATTGTAACAACTGAAGGCTTGTTCATATTCGTAATGTTGGCTTGTAAGTTTGCCAAGTTTTGCGGCAATGAAATATTCACAAAATTAGACAAGCTCAAGCCGCGTTGTAAGTGGTAGAAGTAGACTTATGGACTGGAACAAGTGTTGGGTGCTTAAAAACTATTGGGGCAACCAAAATCATATTTTCAATGATTGCATGATATTATAAAATATCGTTGGATATATGTTGGACTTCCCGCAGTATTCAAGCCACATACATTGTCTTCACTTTCTTCTTCATACACTCATTTCTTCATGAAGGATTCTACATTTCACAAAGAGTTAAGAATGCTTCCGGGTGAAGAAGTCCTATAATTATGAACCAAAAGTTCTGCATCTCATTCTATAATTCTAAAGAGTGCCAAAACCCCTAAATCAATATAGCATATGATAAATTCTTTGCAAGTGGAAATTACAATTCATGTATGCTCCTCCTACAGTGAACCACATTCGAAAATTACATAACAATAGGTTCTAAAAAAACAATAATAAGTAGAAAACAATACACTTTCATTCAATATCTAGTACAAGGTACACATATATCCTTATTTCTTTTCGGATAGCTTACGCTTGAATGGACAAGTCATGTCATGTAGATAATTGTTCTTTTATTCTAAAGGTCAAATTTCATGAAAATGGAGGTATTCATATGCCGTTTTCCAAACCATGTAGTCTAATTTGTAAAAAGGACAGGTAGGACTAGTTTAAATATTGGACATTATAGATACATAACCATGTAAAAAATGTAGAACACGAATAGACTTAAGACATGATGATCTAAACCATCTGTGACATATGTACATTTTAAATATCAAAGACAAATCTTGATTTCTAACATCTAGGACAAGTTTAGATTCTAATCTAGGGAATTTGAGTTTTGAAAGAGCCTAAATACCAAAACAAACCCCCAATTTAATGGAATTATATTACCAATTCAATGGAACACCGGTATTTTAATGAAATTGATTATATGTTGACCAATGCAACATTACAAACATGCTAGTGTTAAAAATGTTTATTCGTGGCATCATCCCATTCACCTCAATGTTCACTACGTAATGAATATAAAGGAATTAATATATCTAATTATACAAAATAATGTATCCATACCTAGTCTCTTACCATAATTTTTAGAATTCAATAGACTTGACTAATTCTAGAGAATTTGCTCTACATTATTCTGCAACTTCTTTACTACTTGGAAAAAAAAATTCTTAAAATTTTCGTCTTTGCTATTGGTAATGAACAACCTCTTGAGATAACAATTAAAATTCAATTGTGAGTTACAACTTGCAAGTACAAATAATAACTCCTTGGCTAGCTAAGTTAAATTTTTTATGACATATTATTTACTACATCATTTTTCCCACATCTAATAATCAAGCATGTAGCTGAGTACGCATTTTAAAAGAGAGAAATGGTAGCAATGTAAAGAAGTATTGTATTACAAAGTTTATATAATTAGGTCATCATGTCATGTAGATTGGCTTATACGAATTAAACGTCCAACACCAATTTACATCATTTCCTTTACACAACTCTTTATGAAATTTATTCACAAATTACATTATAGAAGTATATAAGTCGCACGTTTGATGTCGTGTATTGCAATAGACCACTGTTGACTACATGTAAAACTAGTATCAAGTAAGGTCATTGTCAATAGTTTGGATAATTTGAAATCATGAATGTAAGATAACTTATTCAAAAATTAACTTACTAAAAAATTAATTGGTTGTAGTAGATGTTGTCAGGGGTCTATAAAATGTCGTGCGATGTTTGTTTGTTGCCTTATACCCTTGTTAGAAAAAGAACCTTGTTGTCCACTGCCTCAGTCTTAGAATGCTTACAAGAAAATTATTAGAAGTCATCGTTGAATAATCTGAAACAATTCAAGACAGAGGGAAGATAATGAATTCACACGTGCACTAGTTAAACAACGAGGAGGTGCAGAAAGAAGAATAGCTATTAGGCATAATCATGCAAAAAGTGCAAGTTACTTCAAAAAAGTCAAATGCAATCACAACCATCGAAGAGCTTAAAAAAACTTTCTACAAAATAGGTGCAAGAGTATTTTGTGAGAGGGATGCTAGTTGTTGCTCATGACATGGAGAAGTTGTTTCTTATCATTTACTTTATATTAATCTTTGAAGTGCAAGTTCCCAACTCTAAACTTGCGACTCTAGCTCCAAAGACCATGCATCTTTAATACGTACTTACGTAGTGGAGTTGAAGAACTAGAAAGATGAACGGAATACCTTCATGAACTTTGATGAGATTGAGAATGAAGGGGATTCTTACAGTAATGGTAGAAATCCAGAAGACTAGTGTATCATTAATAACTTAGTACTAATGATTCATGAACATCCTAAATAATAATTCATGAAAATACTGCACATGCATGTAAAGAAGCCCAAAAGTGTCTCAATCTTGTCGTAATGTAATGATTGAATGAAACCCTAAACTAGAACTATATTATTCAATATTATATTTCCCAAATATACTTGCTCGTGTTAACAATGTCATTGATATATGAACACTAATGTGCACACATTAGAAAAATTTATCCTCCAAAAATGTCTTTTTATATAGGAAGTTGGCTAACCCTAAAATATGTCATATATTTTGTTTTGTATTTTTCATAATTAGGAATAATTCTACATAGTAATCACTTTGTGGAACATGAAACAAATTTGTCAAATTTGAAACTAAGTGGTTTTATGAAATTGAATAGAGAAACAGTGTATTAGACATTGACATGAATGTGTAAAAAAAATTGTAATCATTTGACCACAAGATTGCTTGATATAATGTTTACAATAACATGAAAGAATTTTTTGTGGATAATGCCAAATACCATCCAAAAAGTTGTGCCACATAAAGTTCAATCATGCCTTGTCAACGGGTTATTCCATTTCTATGTCTTCTTTGCAATGACTATGATAATGAGAGGGCATGGAAGTGGACACCAAGCCATCTTCAAAGTTTTCCAATGCCGCATATTTACATGCCCAGAAATTGTATGAAACAATCAACAAAGTTAGACATTGTTTTACAAAGAATTAAGTACCATATATTAAACTTTGGGAATTTTGACTACCACATAAAGTGATATGTATTGTACTTGCATACCAATTGCCATAGGTACTGCAACTTGTAACATATCCAAAATTATCTTGCATGGATTGAATTTTTTAAAAAGGGGCAAGTACGGTACAACGCTTTCAAAGTTAATAGAGAACTTGTTTATCCAAAATTCACAATGGCATTAGTGAGCACAAATATTGTCACTTCTAAATTCTCTAGAGACAACAACAATTTGCACAATTTCAATGTCATGAACTATCAGTGGAATTTTAGGGAGTGGCTAACCCCTTTATGTCCTAACTATATATTTTGGGAGTATAGACACTTGGGGCATCTCACCATCATTATTCTTTTTTTTTTAAATTTTCAAAGAACATGTGCCCAAGGAGTATACTGAAGTCCGAAAAATTTTCAAAAATTTGAATAACACAATTAAAAAATTATTGCATGATGTCCCTTTGTTATTTCTCAGGACCTAAATAAGAACTCAAGTGGGTGTAGATTTTTTATTATAACATTACATTACAAACATTGGGATAGGCATGTGCAATTGCACAATTGAAGTCTTAATAAAATCGTATTTTGAATCATTCTCTATTTCTTTCTATTTACTATTTATTTTCCATATGTATTACAATTCCAAATCATCTCTATTTTTTGAAGCATGTAGTGAACTTGTCTTAAGGAATGAATCTGAGTGAGCAACACTATTTGGGACATTTGATCATACGAAGGTGACATTCTAAATTGTATGTACGTACTATTTCAGAAGGTGGAAAAAATGATGTCTATCCACCGTCATATTGTCGTACATCGTGCAATGTACTTCCAAGGGTTTTCAAATTGTTTTTTACATCTTTTCAAAGCAACATACAACACGATCCTACAATTTCTTGATTTTCAAAGTTCTTGTTCCACCCAAATCGAGTACTTGTACTAGAAATGGTAGTTTTAGAGTATTTGTGGTGAAAACATTCTTGAGAAAATATACATAGTAGTCCATTTCTATAAAATTGACATTTTTAGTAACAATTTGAAAAAATACTTTTTGAATTTTTCTATATTTCTACATTTTGTGTTAATAACTACTTGAGAACACTTACATTTATAGCAGTATGATGAGACTTTTGCAGAGGTGCAAAAAAGATGAAAGTCACTAAACAAAGAATTATGTGCCATAAAGATAAGGATAAATTCTACTCACTTAACTTGAAACTAGCCTGGAGTTGGTGATTATGATCGATGCAAGTTAGTTGATTCGATTTCACAGTAATTTAACCCTTTAGTGCCCGTGGTTGATTTGGGGGGCGAGCACAATTTTTGAATACAATTTTGACAAAGTGAAATTTTGTGAAAGTTTTAAGAATGAAAAGTTCACCTAGATCCTATGAATTGGTTCTAAGGGGAAAATACTTGAACCAATCAAAAAATGAAAGTGATCCAATTGTGCACATGCTTGTAAATAATCTTCAAAGATTAATATGTTGTAAACAGCCTTCAACACCGGTACTACATATGATCTACCTGAATTGGGCATAAATTTTAGTAAATGCTCATACAATCAATCATAAACCTTCTATCTTGTTTTTTCACACAATCATATAAGTAGTCATCCCTTACATGAAATATGTATTTCCTTATAATATTTCACTTGTGAAGTCTCAGGACATTTAAGTTTGGATAAGCATAGCCGATGCGTTTTTGCATGCACTCTGTTGAAATTGATTTTGTTTGGAGCATATGAAGATAATTTAATTGCGGTGTTCCTTGGATTTTTTGAAATAAAATGTTTTGTGAACAATTATAGCAAACATGAAGTCCCTAAATCAACCCAAAACTGGTGAATCAAGCACTAAAGGGTTAAGTTTGAATGAAACCACACACTCCTGTTAAAATTCCACAAAGGAAAGAGGAGTCTAGAGCTCAAGATGAGAGGTGGTACAGAGACTAAGAGAAAGAGAGCAAGACCTATGCTGTAAGTTCTAGGATAGTAAAATCGAATGAGGCGACTCTAGAATCATTTGTAAGCTAAGTTGGATGTCCTTGATCAATGAAATTATGAAAATTCTTGCAGAATAACATGAGTGAATGCCAAGTATTTATTGATTATATTTTCCCAAATCATATGAATTTCAATTCCAGGGATTCAACATGATTTAAAAGACATTAACTACAACAAAAGAATAATGTATTTTATTGACCGATCTGAGTTCCTTCATCCAAGTGTGAGGATCTTAGCCAAGCTACAGTTTATGAAAAGTGAAAGGTTGGGTCTAAGATTCCATTCTTGCAATTATGAAATGTACAAGGGCTAATGAGTCCGTGTATCACTTGTACATTTTAATAATTATAGGAATGGAGGGTCATTGCAGGAGACACCATTTGTTTTTTGCAGCATTTCACCCAATGTTCATGATTTTTTTGGGAGTACTATATAATTAGAAAACAATTTTGAAAAAGTATGAACAATATATTCAATGTATACACCTTTAAGAGGAAAGTACCCTAGGAAGGAAAAGTATAGAAAAATCTTTAAATAGGAGAATTAGAAAAGTCTAAAATCTCATGTAAATAGGTAGTTTCACTATAACTTTTAATTTGAAAAAAATAGGAAAAACAATTCTCCAAATTAAAAAAGAATTGGCCAATTGGGAAATCTTAATGGTGGGTAGATTTCAGCAAGAAAATGATCTTGGAACCATTTTCAATGTTTAGAATTGTGCACGCAAGGGAGCTTGAATTGCATGAACGTACACAGCATAAAATAATATTTTTATAAGAGATCTTTGGAAGGCACATGCTTGCCTAGTGTGGGAATAGACCATAGAAATTTCATCTCTACAAAATTAAGTTAGGGTACTTCCCAATACTAAAAAACTGTGAATCACAAACACTACTAGGAAATTCAATTTTTCTGTAGTTCTTGTTGTGTGCATCTTTTTAGTATTTTGTTGATTTTGACAAAAAACTTCACAGAACTTTGAACTTAGACAAACCCTAACCTAGTTATAATATTTTACATGTGTGAACAAATTATTTTTGACATCTAGTATTAGCATGAAGGATGTAATTGTAGAAATGATAGATAGCACTATTTATAATCAAGGTTCTATACAAGGGTGCCCATTGCAATCCTAACTTTGTACCCTAAATACTGAAATTAGGTTGCCTCAGCCTATATAAGTACTTAGTATTGCATTACAAGAATGCAGTACTTTTGAATTAGGTGTTGTTGTAATTGGAACTCATGAGCCTTCATATGTAAAAATGGAAATATATGTTGAAATTTTGGTTCACTTTGATGGCTTGTAAAGTACCCCTTTGGGGACCCGGGAAGTGAATCAAAATGTTAAGGCAACCTAGTTTCACTATTCAGCGTACAATTTGGGGCTCTTGGAAGCGACTTCCAAATATTCTAACATTTGAAATGATAGGTAATATTCATGCCACCAAATCGTAGAGTACATTTTGAGAAGCCATAATTTGACTTAGGTTATGTACATTAGGCTAGCTAACCTCAGATTTTTAGGGGGACCATTAGAATTTCACATGATTGTGAAGAAGATTGGAAGACTTGAAGTCACTTGTGTAGTTTTAATGCCCTGATGTTCAAACATTATAATCCTTGATCCCATCAATGACATTGTTGTGTTATCTCTTCTTGTGTTCTCTCTGACATGTCTAGTGCGAATTTGTACAGTTCCCCCAAAGAATTGATAAAACTTATGGAAATGAATTTTTTATTTTTATTTTTCAATTTCGAGTGAATTCCTGTAAGGTCATAAATGATCTTGGGTAGTTGAAAAAATATATAAGAATCGATTTTGATATGAAGTTCATAGAGTACGTATCACTGGATTATGGGGCCTCATAAGTGTGAAGCAGAGAGCCTGACAGCGGCGGCTGCAAGTAGCCATCACAGTAAAGGCACATTTAAAGCCCCGCCGCACGGCGAGGGTCTCTCTTCCACTTGCGTCGTCTTGCTTTCACCGTCCGAGTCCCACTTTCTCCTTGCGCTTCTCCGTGCTGCGCACGTTGATCATTTTAGTACTTGTTTGCTGCATTTGGTTGCTCGTCAGAGGCCGTGAGCGATGAAGAGCTTCACAGAGTAGTTGTGACTTTACTTAAGGTACACTAGGTGTGACGCTAGGTTTGGGATGTTCATTTTTGGGCGACGATGTCTGCTCTACTTGGAAGAAATAGGGTTCACTACTGTGCTCACCAATTCAGTCGTTCAAGTTGAAATGCATGATTGTCAATTTTTGTAGTGTAAGCGACTGGAGGGTTGAATACAAAGGTTATGGACTGCGTACTCATAGAATTGGTGGAATTTTGCTGTCAAAATTGTAGAAATGTCGGAATGCTCAGACGCGGCATTGTGAATTCGTCGATTCGTGCAATGCTGGAGCAGTAGGTTCTTGAAGTGTTGCATTATGAAGAGAGTGGTTTGTCGATTCGGAATAGGCGAATAGAGAAATTGCTTCACGACGATGTCCAGGAATAGTTGAAGGTGTTAATCGGTAAATTGCAAATTGTAGTATTCAGAAACCTTGAATTGAATAATTCCGGATCATTGTGAGTTGTTTTTAGTTGAACTTCTCCTGTTGAATTGTTATGCATGCTCAGAATTTTCTGAACGCAATTCCATTCCTAGCTCAGTACCATTCAGCATTCTCCACTGTCGTGTAACATATTCGTAGCTTTCGGTACTGCCATTGAGATTGTTGAATTATACCGAATACCGTATACGAATGATATTTTGACGATCATAGTTTATGGTAATTAGGTTGATGTTTGTGTCATTTCTTGTTAGCTTAATGCAAATGTTGGGTCACATCATAGTATAATTGCAATTATGGAATTTTCCAAGTGAAATTCTTGGCTCTTCACAATGACGAATGCAATGACAACATAATTCATACCTGATGGTTTGAACCATTGTAGGAAGTAGTGTCCAATGTTGTACATGCGCACATGTGAAAGTGCTTGCTACGAATTATATTGGCTGGTGAAAGTGGCTAAGAAAGTTTGCCTCCTAGTCATTCTCAGCTTGCTTTCAAAAGATTTGTCACACCACCAGTGCCGATGCTGAATCCAATGTTCAGACCGCGCGGTCTGAACTATTTTTTGAGCTTAGAAAATTCAACGTAATAATCATCCAAACAATTGTCAGTTTGATTTGTACTTTTTCCGGAGATCCGTTTTGCTCGACAGTTTTCATCATGCAGTTTAAACTGTTCCAAAGACTGCATTCGCAACACGGATCTCCGAAAAAAGTACAAATCAAATTGACAATTATTTGGATGATTATTACGTCGAATTTTTCGAGCTCAAAAAAAAGTTCAGACCGCGCAGTCTGAACTCTGTCTAGTGCTTGATTTTCTAGACGCAGTCCTGGACCAGTTCAGACCACGCGGTCTGAACTGTGTCTGGTGCTCGATTTTTTGGACGCAGTCCTGGACCAGTTCAGACCGCGTGGTCTGAATTGCGTCCAGTGCTCAATTTCTTGGACGCAGTCCTAGACCAGTTCAGACCGCGCGGTCTGAATTGTGTCCAGTGCTCAATTTCTTGGACGCAGTCCTGGACCAATTCAGACCGCGCGGTCTGAACTGTGTCTAGTGCTCGATTTGTTGGACGCAGTCCTGGACCAGTTCAGACCGTGCGGTCTGAATTGTGTCCAATGCTCAATTTCTTGGACGCAGTCCTGGACTAGTTCAGACCGCGCGATCTGAACTATGTCTAGTGCTCGATTTGTTGGACGCAGTCCTGGACTAGTTCAGACCACACGGTCTGAACTGTGTTCGCAGACCTATTATTTTAACGCAGTCCTGGACCAGTTCAGACTGCGCAGTCTGAATTGTGTCCAGTGCTCAATTTCTTGGACGCAATCCTGGACCAGTTCAGACCGCGCGGTCTGAACTGTGTCTAGTGCTCGATTTGTTGGACACAGTCCTGGACTAGTTTAGACCGCGCGGTCTGAACTGTGTCCGCAGACCTATTATTTTAACGCAGTCCTGGACCAGTTCAGATCGCGCGGTCTGAATTGTGTTCGGTGCTCAATTTCTTGGACGCAGTCCTAGACCAATTCAGACCGCGCGGTCTGAACTGTGTCCGTAGATCTATTTTTTTGGAATGCAGTTCGGACTAGTTCAGACCGCGCGGTCTGAACTGGTTAGATACTGCAAAAGAAATTGGTTTAGAGGGTGTCTACCGCGTTGTCTTCCCCGGTTAGAGACTGCACGAAAAAATAATCTAAACACAGTTTAGACTGTACTGTAATCTATGTCTGGACTAGAGTCAAGAATAATGTTATTGAATTGTAGTTTTGACCACAGGGTTCAAATTGTACTGATACATCAGATGTGGACGCTCTCCTTGGACATTCTAGACGTCGTGGTCTAAATTACTTCCATTAATAGGAGATTATCAGGCATTAGCTGAGTAGTTCGAAACTCGCGATATGAATTAGAACCACTACTGAGGGATACCAATGTCTGGACTGATCTAACAACAATTTAGAATAAAATGTCAAACGGAAAGGGTATAGTTTATGTTGGAAATTATGTTCCCCACGTCAGCGCCCGCCCGATCTTCATGGGATCTGATTTTGGTGGATGAAATCATTTCGGTGTTGGTGACCTATACCCTAATTTGGCCGCTCACATGAAACACTCCTGATATCATGCATGATTCAATCGAGAGATGTAATTTGTCCTACTAGAACGTAAATCGATAGAATTAGCCCAGTTGCATTCCGTGATTATTGGCTCCTTCCCCTAGTTTAGAGCACCCACTCTAATGGCTGCTTCTAGAATAGTGGAATGGAACGATTCCAATGTGATTCCTATTTATTTGAAAGAATGAAAAATACAAGTCTCTTGCTCTTTGATTCACTAGTTATGTTTCATTCAACTCGCACATTCTGATGTAGATTATGCAGGGTGATTATCATATTGCGACATGGGGGTCGAGTGTATCTTCCAGTCTGCGATGTCAGGGATACATTCCACAATGGACTTCCATCCCATGTCGGTTTGTTTCGTCTGACTGGTAATTCGGATGGCTTCGTCCGAATCGGACGGAGATGAGGTTGTTCAGTGCACAGTGCATTCCATGTTTCTTATGTATCGCTTGAAGCCCATGTTTTTGACGGTGCATTCTGTGATGTGCATGTACTTGTAATTGATATCACAACTTCTGTCTTCAGTTGTTATTCATGTTAACGAGAGAGCTAATGTTCATTTCAAAGTAATTTCTAGTAAGCATGGGTTCCTTGTGTTACAGTATTTCCTTCGATTGCCTACGTCTCAAAGTCTTTCCTGAAATGTGATGTCCAGGGGTTCCAAGAATGTGAAGAGGAGGACGTGTACTTGGAGAAATCCATTCCGGCAGATGATGACTCTAGTCCAATCCCTGACTGCGAGGGCATCAACCGCGATGGATGGTCGGGTAAGGCACTTCTTGCCAGGCACGCAGATGGTACTGATTTCGCAGAGGTCATTATAATTACCCCTAGTCCGAACGCATGTATTGATGGGCAAAGTAGGTTAGGGGAGGATGATGTTGGCATCGTGGTGTTGGAGGTATACAATGGGGACCCAAGTGTCGGGGACACTTGTTTGCGTTGGCCAACGCGACAGTTGTTTTATCATGGTGGAACTGGGTATGTTAGCGTATATGATCATGCTCGCAAACGACGTGCTGTAGATAAAGAATTAGAGGGGAATCGTATAAGAGTGGGCAAGCGTGAGTACCGCTATGACAGACGAAATCGTGCTGCTGTAGTGCTTCAAAAGAGAACCAAGATGTTGTCAAATGAATCCATCGCAGCTGTCTTCATTAGTCATTGCTGCGATAATGACTGCATTCAGAAATTCTCTCCGACCACCATTTGTTCACTTCGCATTGAAATGCACTATCAGACTTTTCAAGTGAAGTCCACCAAAAATCTGGACGTCCATAGGACGATGCATGGAGGAGGCATAAGGGGGAGGGAACTTGTCACCGTGGAGGGCATAGACATCTGTCCGCATGCTTGGAGGATCCTCCACAACGTCCCTCTACGCACTTTTCAGAGATATAGGGCCCGGGTCGCGGCCGAGATGAGGGGTGGTCCTCACGGCAATTTGAACACAACAAAAACGAGGACGCCCACCGATCAGGCCATTCAGACTCTTCGGTCGTTGTTGGAGGCAAGTGCCGACCACATGCCCCACTTGTTGCGTACTTTGGACACGGGCGAGAAAGTCTGTGTCAAAGTTCTTCCTGCCGGTACTCAATGGAAGGATTTAATGGCAATGGTCAATGAGGTAAGGGCTCGAGGTCTCTCAACCATATACTGTGGGATGAATAGGACGGCCTCCAACTTTCTTGTGTAGGAAATCCATTTTCTATAGTAACCCTTAAGGACTTCGAGCACTCACTAGTGTTGACGTGCCTTGCATGGATTGTAGGCAAACAAGGAGTTGGGATTGTCACCTCTATCGCAGTCTCGCTTTAGTAGGATTCGAAAAAAATATTTTTTCGAGTACGTCATCAAAGGAAGGGGAGACTCCTTTGCAAGATGTAGCATTTGCGACAACTTGAAGCAATTACGGGCCTCCTTCGCTCCAGGATCAGAGGACCATCAAAGGATTCAAAAGTGTTTCGAAAAGCACTTGTTTCTTCAAGAAGCCTGTTGCCATGCCTATTATCGTAGTAGATGGTTATCCAAATTCCGACCGTCTCAACTACTATCCATCATGCATGACAAAATGGACCATTCAAAAACAGCTTGTCCGGCGTTGGCCAGAAAAACAAAGGCCTTGGAGGGACTCATGAAGTTGCCTGTCAAAGTGGCAGGAATGTTTGCACACGGGCACGGGGACAGCAAGTATGCGCATTATAGTTTGGATGTTTTCCCGAGTGACAGCAACTTCACTGTGGGGTCCATTGCCAAATTGTTGCGAGATTTAGAAGAGCCACCCGCAAAGTCTTCCCGGTTATTGTTTAGAGGGGCGGGCAGCACATCGTTGTACCGGGCATTGCTCAACGGGAGTGCGGTCTGCGTTCATTCGTTGGGAGGTGTTCCTTTGCATCCTATCGAAGCTCGACCATTGCCACCGATACTACACATTCAAATGGACAATTCTTGGAGGGAAAACAAAAACAGATATGTCTTTTGTTTCTGGTCCCTCTTGGTTGCCAGACGAATTGTCAAAGAGGTGGTCGTTTCATTCATGATAGTGGGACACACCCACGATGACATCGATGCATCTTTCGGGTGTTGGAGCATGGAACTCCGCAAGAAAGACCATCCAACCTTGCCATTGTTGATGCACTCCTACATGGAAATGGAAGAAGTTCCATTCATTCCCCATCTGATAGAAGAGGTACCCAATTTCAAGGCTTATGTCAAGCCTTATATTAGGATGAACAAGAATCAACTAGTGGGTCACTCCAACGAAAGGCAATACAAATTCTTCATGGATGACAATGGGTGGCCGATCATGCAGTACAAACTAGCTTGTACTGACATTCCGTGGTTGCCCAAAGACGGATTGAAGCTATGGAAGGAAGATGCCGATCATAAGCCTATACTTCCCGAAGGTGATCCCCTACACGTGAAGCCTAGAAAAATGACAAACGAATCAGAGATTCGACGTGGACTCAACGGATATATCCAACATTGGACGAACGTATCAAAAGAAGATGGGACGGCCGAGTACAAGGCCCGCATGTCACAGTTGGTTACATACTGGACTGATGTGAGGAATGCCATGCATGATACAATTGAACCAGAGGTTCCAAACTCCGAGGAATTGAAGCAAGGATTTTGGCCACGAACTCGACAACCAGGGGATTTTACGACGGATTTCATGCAAGATGGACGTACACGAGAAGAGCTAGAATTAGAGGACCCGTATATTGGCACTCTTGAAGGGAGGCCACCACGGGCGTACAATGTCGCCACGGACCTCCGCGAAGGTTTCTACGTATTCATGAGACCAGCATTGGGTTGTGATGAGCCCGTGTGGCTTGGTAGGGCAGTGGAGAATCCAAAATTTGATCCAGCTGCTAATCACTTTCGCGAAGTTCTTGTGCAATGGCACGTCCCATGTGGCACATCCAAGGATAAACAACGATTGTATGCAGGGTGGGACACGAAGACTAATTTCAGATGGAAGATTGACCGAACGGCCTCCCAAGCCGACTATGTTTCAACAGACAGTATTATGGCATCTTGGAAACTGAAGAAGAATGATGGGGACAGTTTCGTCGCACCACGACAACAAGTGAGATTTGCAGTGGATAATTTACATTGAATTGCAGAAGAAGAGCGGCAGGGCTTGTTAGTTTGATTTCTCGTGACAGAGCTTCCGAGACAATTTTCGTTGTTGTAAGCATTATATAATACAATGCACAGTGCCCCTTTTATCTCCATCTGTAGCTCAATTGTGTTTGTCTATTTCGTCCAAGAATATTGCTTTGGATCATGAGCTCTTTTGTAGATTGCAAGGAGCATGGTCTACCTCACAATATATATGTACAAGGTACTTTGCTAAATAGAAAATATAGGGTATTCCTGTCTCCATTGTCATCTATTTCAAAGGGCCATATTAGGGATAATTTTGGTTATTTTCCAACCACCTACTTGAGAACTCAACAAAATTAATGAAGACACCCACGCTTGTGCCCATCCCGACGACAAACAAAATATCCAATTAGGAGGGGGCAAGGTCACCCCAGTCAATGACCCCAAATTCCATGATCATTCTACAGTACTAGCTCTGTAGACAAGACTTTCACCGAGTACATTTTTTGCCTTTTCTCTGGTACAGCTCATTTCTGGTGAATTTCATTAAAATGGCGGTATTATTGTAGATTCTGCAGGAAATCATGCATTCAAATGAAGCGAAGCAATTACCCACAAATCACCCTAAACCAGCTATGTCATACAACCCAAAACCACCGCAGTCAAGGTCCTTCAGCTTCTTATGTCAAAATGGCGCATGACATATGCCATTTTAATGAAATACACTATAAAGGGAGTTAACTTCCAGTACTGGACATCCTTGGCACGGCCATGGATGGACTGCAATTGTTCGTACTTATGCTAGGAACTAGGGACAAATACAACTATATGCAATAAAGCTCGGAGACAACAGCAGAAGTGGATATTAGCATTGCAACGAATGAGCATTTTGCAGAGGTCCTCCGGGCGCTCTACCTCGACCTCACTAAAATATAATTTCAAAACAGGCGCTTGTTGGCATTGCTGAAGGATGGGACTACTGGCAATTGTTGGAATTGCTACAATGGGACACCATGAGAAAAAATCAGCCGCTCCTACTTCTGCGGGGTACATTCAAAACAACTATGGCAACGACATGCGCTTTTTCCTAAGGAGGTGAAGCTCATCCAAGGCAAGTGGAGACCAAGATGAGGTCGACATAAAAAAAAACCCAATCGGATGGGAAATTCCATTAGATTGGCACCGTTCACATTCAGGAAGGGCTGTTTGAAATCTATACATGTCCTAGATTTCAGTGTCACTATTTAGACCGCTTGGTCTGAAATGGAGCTATCGAATGCAACATACGTGAGTGGTGACATGTGAAGAATGTCCAACACCATTAGTTGGCAACAATTTTGGGATTAACGGGTTGTTGCTTGATGGGGTAGACATATACACCTAGAATAGACGTGTCTAGATGACATCTATGGATGTCCAACAGTTAGCAATGCTGAATCCATTGTACTGTGTAATTGAGAAGTCATTCCTTGCACTTCCTCAATCGATTCTATTTTTCATCCATTGCTGATCAACAAGTGTATAGCTCACTGTTTTCAAGCAAGGCTCTGGTGCAAACAAGGGTGGATCTCAATGGAAAGATCATTTTCATATTGAATAAACATACGATTCTTGATTTTTGTAGTTCTTGAGGCCGGGATTCTTCTTGTTTTGCATTATTTTGTCTTCCTCCGGTCCGTTTCTCAACTTCCTTATTTTGCAAGACATGAAATGCGTCATCCGACATCTCTTCTAGCTCCATCTACCGTAGTCTTTGAACTTCCTAGAGATGGTAGTGAATGTGGCCATTGTCTTCAACCCAACACTTCTAATACTAGAATTATGGACTTCCAACCTTGGCCTCAACCAATGATATCTTAGATAGGCTAAATTCACACGAGATGCCACTTCAAAATCCTTCATGGGATCGGTAGGTTGGATAGGAAGGTCAAAAGTGGAAGCACCTTTGGCCATGTGTAGGCCGTAAATGTACCAATTTCGGCCCTTTGAAGCCAGAAGCACCAGTCATTCATGTATTTCCTTGCAAATAATGACCAGTTTGCATGGGTTTTCTTCCTTCCTTTCACTTGCTTCCGCACCATTTTAATTTCATACCGCCATTTTAATGAAATTGCCTATATGAGTACATGTCTACAGTTGGAGAAGATACAAGTACATGTTCTCATTTGAGGAAGATTTGAGAGTAGCCATTCCACTTTGAAGTTCACTATTACGAACATCTGCTTCGTTTCATAGTCCTCTTGAGTGCATAGTTTTTGATGAGTAGTATTTCTTCATGTTGATGTGAAGGACTACTGTTTCCTTGCTTGAGTGCCCTTCGTGCATTCCATTGAGTCCCATCGTTTTGTATTGTAGTCAGTTCTCGTTCGTACTATGCATAAGTTTGCTCACCTTCCACACCTGCACAAAAAAAAAAATTGTTCATCACGACCTGAACACAGACTATAAACTATCTTCCAACTTTCTAAAGCACTTGATATGTACTGCAGGACCATTTACTTTGCATTGCATTTGTGAACAATGTTTTTTGGCTCCTGCATGCCAATCCCATGCCCAAACTTATGCGTGCACTCAAATTTCTTCCATGCACTACTGTTTATTTTATTAGTACTGGGGGTAGCTGCTTCGAAAGAATGTACCATCGCCCAACTCATATTGTTGAACTACTCACATTTCGTACTCATCAATTTTTCTATGCCTATGATCTATCTATTCAGGATGTTCACCAACACAACAACCGATCAGATGGACAATTGTACTTGAGGAGAATGAAACCAATTTTTCATGGCTGCAGTATGTGCTTCCTCTGAGCAACAACCCTCTTGGTTGCCATACATTCATGAAATTGTTTGGGACTGGACCACCTTCGCTGGTGCTAGCTAGTGAGTCTCAAGCACGATAGATACTTGGACTTCTAGACAAATGACAATTATTTCAGAGGATTGTCAAGAGAGGCATCAGAAAGAGGGACACACCATGCAGTCTCTCCTTCCTTTTTCGACACCATTGTGCATGCATCCTAGGTTGGAGGAATAGACTACCTGAAGGTCACCGTGAGGGCTTCAATGACGACTTGAACCACACGCTTCGAGTCCTCCTTTGGCCAGACATTGGAGTTCCGCCCTACATTTGCCGAATTTGTAGTTGCCAGGCCTTGTTATAGACGACATTGCTTCATGCCTCTTCCTGCCGACACATCCATCACTGTAGACATGGGGACAATGTTCACGACACGAAGAACAACACTTCCTTCACGACATGAACAACACTTCCTTCACGGCCAGCACATTGCAAGCGTTGTATTAGTCCATCCAAAATTGATGATAGTACGGAGTCATCCTCTTAGGAAATAAAGCGTGTAGCACGGGAATGGAAAGACTTGCTCAATGACTACGTACATGGCAATGGAGAGGAATTACGAGTGAAGATGTTGACGCCAGTGCTGGACTTCTCTAGTGTTCCAATTCCCCTACAATTGACAATTGATCCTTAGCATTTAGTCGCCTCCAGAAGTAGGACTCCCATTGAAAGCTTCAACCGCCAATGTGTCATCCCATGGCAAGGCAACTTCTGGATCATTCGCACCTCCTCGCCAAGTCGGCTCTTCGTAGTTGTCATTACTATAACCTAGTGCTTGTACGCTTCCTTGCATCACTTCTAGCGGCACATTCTGAAACTGAGGCAATAGAAGAGGTGCCAATATGGGTTCTTGATCTTGCTATTCACTCGTATGTGCGTAGCGACAAAGTTGAACTCACATACGTAGTCTTACTGGACACTGTTAGAGAGGTGCACTTGCCTTCCGGGGCAGTTGATTGCCTGGATCTTCTCAAACAAAATGACTCTTGTAACAACGTGCAATTTTCGATTTTTTTGGTTTACCTAGTCAAGCTAACCGGAAAATAAAGATATGTATCCAGAATTAGCTAAGGAACCATTTAGATCTAAATATGAAGCGGAAAATGAGATAGTGGAAAGATCTACTCAATCCAGTTTCCAGGGAGTGAACGGATAGGAGCGCATGTCTGACTAGACAGGGATGGATTGGATACCTTAGATGAACTGGATCCGGAATGAGACAGGATGAGGTGGCAGGGAGTCCAACGGCTATAAAAGAGCTAGAGCTACCTAGATCAAACTCTTTCTCATTTTCATCTGCCTAGCACTATCTGTGCTCTGCGTTTGCATCTGCGCATGTCGCTTAGTTTCCCGTGATAGTCTTTTGTGCTAGTGTCCGTTGCGAGACTTGTGGTCTTTGAGCGTTCGAGCTTTAATTACCGGTTGAGATCGGGGAGCGAAAGCGAGAACGAGATGTGCGGCTAGGAGAGATAGTGAGGGAGTATCGGAAAGGGTCCCGAGCACACTCACTCGTGTCCATGCCCCAGCTTAAGAGGAGTAGAGGTGGACAGGCCAATATACCACCAGCGGAGGAGAAGCTCCAGAAGGTAGTTCCGGTTGTTCCCTCCACTGAACTAGCCAAATCCCAACTCATGGAAGATTTAAACTCCATGGGTTGCCTAGGGTTTGTGGAGAAACCCTAGGGCTTCAAAAAAGAGTCCATAGTCAGAGAACTCTTGGGCAAGCTGTCCAATGAGTTTAACAACACTCTGAGAGCCGTTCCACATCTGTGGACAGAAAACGTGTGGACAGCAGTCTATAGTTTCCGGGTAGGAGGGCTAGGAATGGCAAGCCGGAAGGATGAGTTCTGCTGCGGAAAGTTCGAGGGAGCAGTCAACTCGAAAGACGGATACACGGTGGATGACTGCATCGATGAACGGCAGTGCCGGCTGCTGAAGTTCTTAGTTCCAGTCCTTCATCCGGAAAAACCGACCAGGGTGACTATCTCCCTCGCCAACACTATTTTCGGCGCTCTGAGAGGAGACCGGAAAGTTGACTGGGCTCGAATCATTTCCGAGCTGGTCACCCAACTCGTAGGAAGAGTGGGGAAGAGTAGGGCCACTCCGGTGTGTCCCTATCTCATGCACCTCTATCATTCTCACTAGCTCCTGAGCGCACCAGAGGAGAAGAGGTGGAAGGCTCAGGAAACTCTCTTGAGATACGGAGAATCAGAAACGGATGAGGAGATGGAATCCGGTTTTGATCCCGAGGAGAATAGTGAGTCAGAGGAAGAGGAGGCTCCTATGCCGCTCATCAAACGACAGAAGACGACCTCTCCCAACAAGCGGGGGACGCTGCCCGCTCGCGATACTCCGACCCTAGAGGAGAAGTTAGAGGTCGAGAAGATAGTGTTAGAAGAATCAGATCCCGAGGATCCGTTTAGATCACTCGTAAAAACCTTATGCAACATACGAACGGATTGGGAGCTGAAGAAGAAGATCCTGGTAGCAATTGGGAGGATGATGGGAGCAGCACCCGACAGAGAGCTACCGGAAAAGGTGGTGGGTTGTATCTCTGATCCGGTTGAGGCCCGGAAGCAGGAAGTAGAGATCCGCCGGTTACAAGAGGAGGTGGATCGGATGAAGACGAAGATCCTAGTGCACAAGGAGAACTTCGCAGCCACCAAGTCTATTGCAAAGGATGCTCGGCAGATGATGGAGCAAGTGAAGGCCACGTTCGGGGAGACCAGAACGGCCCTCACCAAAGCAAAGTTGTTTGACGAGCGGGTGCACGAGGAGAAGAAGCTATCTGGTTCCCGAATGGTGAGGATTCTCAACGACTTTGCCGAGCAGGTAGAAGCGGCAATGAAGGAGGCACAGAAGGCAGCGGACCAAATGGAGGAGAGTACCCGGATACTGTCCGGAGCAACTTGCTCTCGCGGTATTTGACTCTTGGATATCTCTCTCCCGAATTCGTTCCCGGAGGTGATAGCAGGAGAGGGGAAGGATGCGACCTCCAAGTCCAAGAGAACGACCCAGGCCGGCATGCCTGGAACCGCCATCAACTTGGACTCACCACCAGCGTCCACAGAAGGCAATCCGGTTCCTCGACCTCAGAAGGTAGAGAGGAGTCGGAATCTAAACGATGTTTTCGAGCAGATGGACCCGGGAGCGGATAGCGCGACCATTGGATTGCGAATAGAGGCTTAGGATGTACAGAGTAGGTAAAGTAGGAACGGATACGGAAACTGCTCCGATCCAGTTGGGAGTAGGTAGGATCGGAAAGTCCGACCGAGATGGCGGTGGAACTTTCGCGGGTTTTCCCGCCCATTTGTAACTTTTTGAAGTGTATATAGTTAGCGCCCGCAAGGGACGCTGAGAGTCTTCTTTTTGCAAATTCTGTTGTACCTTTGTATGCGCTCTGTTATTGTGTGTGTCTCCCAAGCTTGGTAGGTTTGCATGATGTGGAATTAGGAAGGCAT
The DNA here is from genome assembly GCA_963920665.1 of Straminergon stramineum. Taxonomy (NCBI): domain Eukaryota; kingdom Viridiplantae; phylum Streptophyta; class Bryopsida; order Hypnales; family Calliergonaceae; genus Straminergon; species Straminergon stramineum. The sequence goes on along the minus strand of OY987269.1, from coordinate 6,645,394 downwards.
AAGGCAGATTTGTAATTAGATTTCTCCCCTTAGTGCGATAGTTTCCGATCCTTAGTGTGTGTGCAGGTTGTGTAAGTGTTGGGAGTGTATTTCAGTGCCTCAGTAAGATCTAGGGTTTTGAAGTTCCGAGTGAGATAGCCATTGTTAGGCTAGGCGAATAGGGAGGGTATCCTTAGTCTCGCTAGAACTCCTGGATGGGGAGTCCGGTTGAGTGTCTGATCTTCTGAGAGGTCTCACCACCTTAGTTGGTACATGGAATGATCCTAGTTACTGTTGGAACGGACGAGTACACTTGTAACCACCTAGCTTCGCACGGGTAGGAGCTGGCATTGAGGTCGTTGTAGTAAGAACGGATTGTACGGGGGATCTTTGTGTGACCTGCATTCCGGATTGATGTTGGGAGTGTTGTGAGGGATCAAACCGGATTCGAGTTAGTTAGGAGAGGAAGGGAGAGAACAATGGGTCTTCAACCACTATAATCCGCAAAAGGAGTGGTGGGCCTACCACTCAGAAACCTAAGCGGCAAACCCTCTAATGGTCCAACAGAGGCAAAACTAAATCGGAAGAGAGTTGAGGAGGTATAGGAACCAGCCGGAGCGGATTGGTTCAAAGTAGTACTAGGACTGGAATTGTTTAGGTCCTGGAGATTGGGAGAATTGGGTTAACCGGAGGATTAAAGAATCGGATGGGAAGTAATCCGATCCTAATCCTCTTGGTGGTTGGTTGTTTCCGGTTTTAGATCTAGGACCGGAAAGGAAGTTTTAGAAGGTGAGAGAGCTTACTCGCCCAAATCAAGTAAATACTTCACAGAATCTTATGGGTTCGATCTTTAGAGTCACTTCGTTACGCTCTAGAGTGATTTTTGTGAGCATAATAGGGAATTTACTTATCCTATGCTGCGACAACTGTAAAGAAGTCTCCATTCTGGATGCTGATGATTCTGACTTTCGATTATCGGATGGCCACCCATCGTCTCAAGACTAACAAGGAGACAGTCTCATGTCATTCGACAGCTTCTACTCGTCATTGCTGCGCTCCTCAACTGGCGGCGGTTATTGTGTTGATGACAACCATGAGGTCTCTTCCCTTCTAGGGCCCTCCTATCCAACCTACATGCATGAATATGGGATTAGGGAAGCACTTTCGAAAAGTGTACTGCTGTCAATGACTACTAGCGCTATGGTGACATTGCGCCCCTACGTGTAGGAGACTCCACCTACAGCTGCACAAATTGCAAGTGTAGGAGCCACTTCTTCTAGTGGACTCACTTAGAGGATGCCCCACTTCGAAAGTTCTCCGCACGTTTTCCGAGAAGTTGTCTATGACAACGTTTTGTCGCAGCCTTCGGGTGAGAACTAGCCAGACTCGCAAGATAATCGTCCACCTTCATCGACTTCCAATAATGTGGTAATCAACGGTAGACGCGAAGACTTGTCGATAGGTGACCATTGTAGAGTACAAACTTCGTTGTCATCCGTATTCCCTATGTGGGCTCGCAATGGCGACAATGCAATGCTGGAGCAGCAACTATTTCCCCATAAGCATCCTCATGCTCATGCGCTTGCACCGGTGCCAACAATGAGGCTACGAAAACTGGTAGTGAAGTCACGGAAGGCAACAATGGTGGCAGAGGCGACTTGCTCCAGACTGGCATCCGATGCACTTGTAGTTGCTGCGGTCCCATAGGGACTGAGAACCACTAGTCCTAATGAATTTTTGTCGTCACGAAGCAAAGGAACCGGTGTCTCGACAAATCTGATGGCTACCAGAGCCCTACACCGAAATGTTATAGGAAGGCTCTTAGCGGCAGCTACTCACTTGGCTCTTCTATAGGCCTATTTGGAGGAGACATGGACCACAACTCATGGTGTCTTTAAAGTGGCAGCTCCACCATTCTCCGGTCCTACTAGGGGGTCGAGCTTTCCATTTCACCAAATGCCAACAAAGGCCTCTCTTTTTGGTCAATTCTGGAGTGAGAAGACGCTAGAGCGGATTTGCACTAACACGAATCTCTATGCCAATGAGGTGATGCACGCATAGAGCAACTTGCTGTTGGGCAGACCCAATTGGTGGCGCTTGGACAAAGTGGAATTGAAAGCATTTTTTTCTATCAATCTGCTCATGGGAATCAAGCGATTGCCTAATCACCGCAATTACTGGAACTGAGGCAATGAATTTCTCTACTGTCCTAGTATATCAAGTATTATGATAAGTAGGAGATATGAAGACATGACACGTTGTCTCCATGTCGTTGATAGGGTTGCTCTATCAAACGTGTTTTGGGGTTTGGGTGTCGAGTTGTTCGTCTGATGTCGCATGCCATAAAAGACGAGTATCGCATATACGAGACAAATTTGACAAGTACGAAATTAGGGTTTGAAATTTTCGGGTAGGGCAACCAAAAATTTAATCTTACGTGGTGGGTTGTCAACAATGATGTGGAAAGCCTCCACCACGTCACCATGGGCAACTGTGGGTGGGGCAACCGCGAGTCCCAAAATGAGGGCGACTGCGGATCCAATCCACGGCGAATGCGGGTCTAGGGGGGGCGACCATAGGTCATTTCTTAGACAACCGTGGGTGATGGGGCGATTGCAGGTCTCAGATTCAAGAGGTCTTCTAGTTCATGATGATGGGGGCGGCTACGTATGGAGTGACTGTGGGTCTAAGATTCAAAAAGGTCTTTCTTTTCTTGACGACGGGGGCAATTGCATATAGGGCAATCGTAGGTTAGGGGCGACCGCGGGTCAAGGGCGCCAGATAACATGAGTTTGACTTTCCCCCCTAAGGCCATATTCGTTATATTGAGACCTTTCGCAGTCTCAATTTTATCCTCGGCTCTAAAATAAACCGTTTGATCTCTTTACTGGTATTTTTTTATAAATAGGTAATAACACCAACTTTTAGAATTTCATTATAGGATCACTATTTGAGCATTATTTATTTTTGGTTTCAATTCCTAATTTTTTAAATGAATTTTCCAATAACTAGCATTTTGTCTCAAAATTTGCGAAAAGTCTTAATATAACGAATATGGCCTTGGCCCTTACAAAGTGGAGGGAAGGTGTTCAAACTTTTCAAGTACAGCTCCCCCCTTTTTTGAGGAATAACTCCAGAAAATCCTAAAACTAAGGCATTCAATACTAAGTGATCAAAAGTTAATTAAGTAATAAAGAAAGCAAATTGGTTTAGGAAGTGGAGATTTGGAAAAGCCCTTTTTCCTAACATTTCATTTCTCCTTCATCCATCCTTGTGGTCATGTCAAATTCAATGTGACCATTTCCTATTTTAAATTTTAGAGGGAGTACATTGAGAGGAGACCTTCTCTTTTGGGGGAAACCATGTACAAAAAAAATACTAACACCATGGGATGCATGAAGAAGAAATCTTTTTATCTACATAAGAAGTAGTTTAAGAAATGGAGAATTGGGGAAGCCCTTCTCCTCATCATTTCATTTTCCATTCTCCAACATAGGAATTTCAATATAGTCCTCCCTTTGATACATCAAGGGGATTTAAGACACATTTGAAGGGGTGAATGAATATTCAAATTATTGAAGATTAAAAAGTTAGGAAATGACACCTTGAATGGTTTATATCTTACAAGTGCAAGGTTTAGGAGTTCAAACTTTTTTATGACATATAATGAAAACCAACTCACATGTGTTTGTCATTTTATCCATCCTAAAAAATAGAAGTACATTACTTTTCAAGTGGCATACATGGAGAAGGTCCATGGTTTTTCTATAGGGTTTAGGGTATAGGGTTAGGGTTTAGGGTTTGGAAAACCCTCTTCAATTTGTCTAATTAGTCATACTAAAATTTATGTATTTATAAACTAATTTTGCAGTATTACCTAACTACGAGCATTGATGGACATGTCAATTATAGTGTATGGAAGACGCAATTAAGCTTGACTTCATTAGAGTTGAAGATGGCTCACATCTTCTACTAGGTTGGTTTCTGGACTGACGTGACTTTAAGATAGAGGCGACTGTGGATGGGGGGCGAGTTTAGGTCTTGGGTGACCGCAGGTGGGGGCGAGTTCAAGTCTTGTTGTTGAGCCCAATTTGGTGGAATGGGGGGCAACTTCGGGTGGGGGGTGAGTTCAGGTCTTAGGTGACCGTGGATGGGGGCAAGTTCAAGTCTTGGTATTGTTGAGCCCAATTTGGTGGAATGGGGGGCGACTTCGGGTGGGGGGCAAGTTCAGGTTTTGGGCGACTACAGGTGGGGGTGAGTTCAAGTCTTGTTGTTGTTGAGCCCAATTTGGTGGAATGGGGGGCAACTTCCAGTGGGGAGCGAGTTCAAGTCTTGGGCGATTGTGGGTGGGGGCGAGTTCAAGTCTTAGTATTGTTGAGCCCAATTTGGTGGAATGGGGGGCGACTTCGTGTGGGGGGCGAGTTCAGGTCTTGGGCAACCGCGGGTGGGGGCAAGTTCAAGTCTTGTTGTTGTTGAGCCTAATTTGGTGGAATGGGGGGCGACTTCGGGTGGGGAACGAGTTTAGGTCTTGGCCGATCGTGGGCAGGGGCGTGCCTTCCAATCTAGAAGAGTGATTGCAAGCAGGGGTTTGCATTTTGTATGTGCTTCGAGTAGGACCAAGTCCCCCTTCGGAAAAGGGTAGAACTCCTCTTGGGATAAACCACTCTCTGGACGAGTTACATACGTACTTCCCTTGATTGTGCTCCAATCAACCTCTTTGTTTAGAGCGACCTCAACATGTGCTCCTCTAGCAAGGAAGAGGAGGACCTTGTTCCTATCTACAAAGGCGATTTTGTAGAAGACTTGCCACAATTCAAATCATCTTTGAAGGAAAGTTGGACTCTTGTAGTACTTCAAGTTGGCCTTATTCACTATAACAAAACATGGTAAAAAAAAGCCATAGTCAAAATAGACTACGGTTCTTTTTGCCATGTTTTCATGCAAGTCCACTATGCATGCAGCCAACGTTTTTTTGCAATTTCCCACTCTAGTTTTTGGAAATTTGGGGCGTGTAATATACTATTGAAAAGGTATTTTCAATACCTTGCCAATGGTATATTACACGCCCCAAAATTCCAAAAATTGAAGTAGGAAATTGCAAAAGAAGATAATAGCCCACTACATGAGCATGCACAAAAATGTGGCAAAAAGAACCGTAGTTGATTTTGACTACAGTTTTCTTTACCATGTTTTGTTATAGTGCATGTAGCCACTAAAGGATGCAAGACAAGAAGCCTTAATGAAAGGTGCCCAAAAGGTCTTGGGCAAGTGGATATATAGGTAGGGCGAGCGTAGGTGAGAGTTGGTCATGGGGCATGTGTAGGTGGGCAACCACCGATTGAACTCGCGGTCTCCAGGGGGCGCACACAGATCTCGGGGAGCGACCACGGGTCTGGTAGGGTGCATTCAGGTCTTAGGAGGCGACTTCAGGTCCAGGGGCAATTGTGGGTCTTGGACAGGGCGACTACGGGTCTAAGGGCGCGTACGGGTCTTTTGGGGGGCGACTAGAGGTCTTTTGGGGCACGTGTGGGTATTTGTGAGGCATTACTTCTCTTCAAGCTCCCACTTCATGTCTTTGCCTCGCAAGTTGCCACGTACTCCCCACCCATGGTCGCCCACTAGCTTGAATCCAAAATCGCCCTACTTATAATCACCCACACCCGTGGTCGCCCACACCCGAGGTTGCGTACACTCGCATGTGCCCCTTTAGGATGCCACGTAGAAGACACGTATCTACTACATGGCATCTAGGTGGCCTCACGAACAGGGTGAAATTTTTTTTAAAAGTTAAAGCTAAGTTTGACTCTATTAGACAGACAAGAGGGTCTACTTGACATGTTGGACATCGTGTTGTCGAACTATCCGCTGAAACAACCCTGGTTGTTGATGATAGTGTGCTTCCTATTCCTAGTGAAGATATAGAGTTCGACAAACTATAGAAGATGAGGTGGCTAGTGATAAAAGTCTAGCAAAGGTTCAAGAGCAACTGGCATTTGAACCAGGAGGTGACAGTGGACGAGACTATGATCCCTTCCAAAGGCAAATACTATCCTGTTAGGCAATACATACCTAGGAAATCGACGAAGTGGGGAGTTAAAGTGTGGTGCTTGGCTGACGCTCATCATAAATATATTTATGACTTTCAGATCTACACCAGATCATTATTCAAAAAGACGTTGGCGGGAGGCGGTACACAAGATGCCAAAACTGCTCATGAGGTAGTCATGCAATTAATGGAGGGTCTCCATGGCCTTGCCCACATGGTTTGTACTAACAATTACTTCACATTTGTGAAATTGCTGTTAGAGCTCTGAGCGCGAGGAACCTTTGGTGTGGGGATGGTTTGAAGCAATAGATTGGGATTGCCGAAGTCACTACAAGACTTGAAGATGTTATTGAAGCTACCTTGAGGAATACTTCTACGGCAAATGCACAATAGCAGGGAGATATCGTCTGTGGTTTTTGTTAATAGGAAGGTAGTCCTTCTTCTTTCTACCCGCCGATTCCTTGTCCTGGAGAAGCATGGCCGATAGTGCCTAGACAGATCAACGACGAAGTGATCAATATGCAAACTTCGCCAATCCACAAAGCATATACGGAATTCATGAGGGGAGTAGACGTGGCTAATCACATGCAAGGTAGCTACTCTAGTGAGACAAGAAGTTACAAATGGTGGTACAAATTTTTTTTCTATCTACTAGATACTTTTGTTGTGAATTGCTACATTTTGTACAATGTGGCATCTCAGCAGCTTGGGAAGGATGCAATCTCACATTTGAAGTTTCAACTGCAGCTAGCAGATGAACTGAGATCAATCACCTTCCCACACGTGAGAGAGGGCGCACCTCGTAGAGTGCTTCGATAGTCCTTCTCTATGTCTCTCAGTCCTCTGTCCACAGTTTTGATTGCGTATTATTGTTCCACTCCTACTAATGGTCAAATTGATAGGTGGCGCTCAAGGTTTCGAGGAGAGTATAGTGGTCAATCTTCTCCCGACGGATTAGGGTTTGCACCGCATTTTGCGGTACAACGTTGGTTCGAGCAGCATTGTTGTCGTCGGAGGTCTGAGCTCGATACTGCCCGGGCCTTTGGAGGCGACTGATCTTTAGAATCATTGTCGAGGTCTCTCAGAGTTACAAAGGTATAGATCAACACAGATTAGAGGATATGCGGGTACGGGGTGCATTAGGGTTTGGTGGAGGGTTTGGAGGAGGAGGAATAGTGCTTTAGTGCTTAAGGTTTGTACATGTCTGTACTTAGTAATAGTCTGAGAGATTGGTAATTGGCGGAAGAAGATAATTCATTAGAGCGGAAAGAATTTGGGCCGGCGGCTTCTCCCGAGGGTTTCGATTTCGGAATTTATTAGAGAACTGATAGGGGTCAACCTCGTCTCAAATCCTCTGCGCCTTGGTGGATCTGATGTCTGATAGTTAGGTCGATAGCAAGGAATTAGAGTGACATAGAGAGAGAGCACAGAAAGAAGGAGATCGATCATTCACTAAGGGGTGGAACTCACATTAGGGTTGGCAGGCAGCCTTTGCAGTGATCGTCCGGGCTCAAATTTGGAGGTTTGGTTATGGAGACCCGGAAAGCGATTGGTAGCAAGGAGAATTTTTGTATTGTGCTATAACATTTCGTGATTGTGGAGTGTTTAAACATCAGGTTCGTTTTTCACTGAAGGACACGACCGCCGTTCCCTGCACAGGAAGGGATTTCTCTTCTGTTATTTGCATAATGGACCGTTTGATGGTGGATACATAGATTGCTAATCTTCTAGACAGAGTGGGGGAGGGATGGCACACCTTAGAAGGAGTACAGACAAATTTAACAACGGAGGGGATCAAGACAGTAGGAATGGACCACAAGGCGGTCCCAAGGGAAGGAGGTAGGGTTGAGGGGAAGGGCGCAAGTACAATCCAGCATCAATTAGTGATTGATAAAGAATGGAAGTTGGAATTGGTGCTCTCCTCTGAACAATTGGACCAACTCAAGATGGCGAGAGAAGAGGTATATGGTAGACTGGTGCTAGGCAAATCGGTGGGCCAATCGCCGAGATACGGGTGGTTGCAGAAGGCGTTGAATAGGCAATTCGACAAGAGCATTAAGTCAGTTCTGAATCCGGCGAAGGGATTCTTCAGAGTCGAATTCAACACCTCGGAGGCAGCAAGAGAAGCCATAATATTGGGGTTGGTTAAAGCGGAAGGCAAACTCTTGAGGCTGTTCCCGTGGAGACGAGGCTTCTCTATAGAAAATCCAGCAGTAGAACTGGAAGGGGGACATATCATTAGAGTACAATTCCCAGGGCTAGATCCAGTATTTTTGACAGAAGAATGGCTGAGAATGATAGAGTCCCTTATAGGGGAAGTGATCTCAGTAGAGGATAGATTACAGGCTTATAAACGGCCAAGAGGTCCATTGATTGTAGTCAGGGTGAAGGATATTTTGAAATTTCCGGGTTGTATTTGTGTGCCTGGATTAGGCCTAGAGTAGATGGAGGGGGGAGTATTGGAGCAAGAAGTGAGCTACTAAGGGCTGCCAAATCAGTGCAATCGGTGCCACCAATTTGGCCACAATGCGGTTAACTGCCCGCTAAACAAACCCAGAGCACCTGTTCAACAACCGCAGACAAGGGTTGGCGTTGGTAGAGTGGTATTGCGCTTGGAACAGGAGACCCTCGAATAGGAATTCACTCTGGTAGAATCCAAGAAAAAGAGGAAGGGCCATTCTGGAAGGAAGACAGCAATCTAGTAGAGGGAGGTACTAGGGGAAATACACCAAAAAGGAGAGAGCAATTCAAGGGTGGCTTCCAAACTAGACAAGCTAAAATCCACGGAGGTGAGGTCCAATTCTGCGCTCTAGGGTAAGGGCACTAGACACGAGACCAATCTTGCGAAGAGCAGCGTAGCCAAGGTCAACTTTAAGGTCCAAAAGAACAAGAACAAAAGGTTAGCTCCGGTTACACCAACCAAGGTAGCTAAACCTAATACAATCAACAGTAAATCGATGGCCGAAGGGAGCAAGGCGTGGAAAGGTACCGGTAAAATACAGGATCAGACAGAGGTATAGGCCCTAGGCCCAAAAAACATAACAGTCGTGGGTGAGGAGAAAGTACCAAGGAGATCAGAGAGGAACACGGGACTAGAGTTAGAGGCCAAGGGTAGTATACAAGGGTCCAGTGGAGGACCAGGGAAGGGGCTATTTTGGAGAACAAAACTGGTGAAACGAAGTACAATGTTTCAGACAAATGAAGTGGATTAGGGCGGAGAGATGGTAAGCATGACAACGATGGATTACATGGCGTTGGAATCGCATAGGCTACCTAATGCATAGGCAGAGTACTCAGGGAAGAGCACCAACCCATTTGGGGAAGGGAGTGCATAGCAGGAGGCAGAGTTCCCTCCACTAGGAGTGACATCTGCAGCAGAAAACCAAAAATCGACGGACAGGGGCGGAGACTTTTTGGAGACGAACCCTTTACAAGGAAAATTTTGGGAACAAAAAACGGTGCAATCCTCGTCCCACCTATCAGAAGCTTGGTGGCAGTGCTGGGGGGAGGATGAGTTGGCAGCAGCCTTCCAAATTTATCATGTGAAGACGCTAGATAATGGGAAAGAAAAGTTTCTGGCTATCTAGCTGGTGATCTATAAAGGGGATGAAGTCAGCAAGGAAGTTCTCCTGGACCCAGGCAAAGATGGATCCTGTGTGGTACCGTTGGCACTCAGACTAGAGTTCACCGAGGCGGAATGCTCAGTGGAACGCATTAAGGAAACGATCATGGCAACCTTGTAGGTATACATGAAAGAGACCATATGAAAACCGCTGAAGCTCACGGACTAGGAGCAGGTAGAGTTGGGGGGGAGATGGGATAGCACAGGGGATACCCATGAATTGACAGTGTTGGCGGTGCTAAGAGGATCAAGCAAAGCTTGGAGCGTGAAGAAGGTTCCCTTCACATGGGTGGAAGCGTCTTCCATCTTGGAGTTGGTGACAGGGAATGGTAGGTCTAAAGTGAACACGCTTTTGAGAGACTAGGTAGGAATATACTTGTTTTCGGAGGCGATAGGAGATTGGCAACCAGGGCTACAAGCCTCACCCCAGCCAAGGGCAAAGAAGTCCCTGAAGGACGGCCCACCTGACACACTTCGGTTGGGTAGTAGCTCAGCAAACAAGGGGGAGGAGTAGAGTGTAGAGGGGTCCATAGGGCAATCTTGATGGATCTGTAGATCTCCATTGCAACCCTGAACATTAGAGGTGCAGGGGTCGGCACCCAAGGCTCCCCAAAATAGGTTCATATAAGGAGGATCTTCGAACGGATGACGGATCCCCCAGCAGTTATCTTTTTACAAGAACATTGGATGTCAAAAGCGTGATGTCAAAAAAGATGCCACAACCTTCCCTTCGCAGGAGGATTTCGGGGATGGAATCCGGCGATAAAAAATACGGGAGCAGTGGACCAATGGAGAGCAGGAAACGCGATCCTAGTTTCCAAACACTAGGCAGGGATGGTGAAACAACACAGAATCCTCGAGGTAGGCAGGGCGCAGTGTCTCACGCTCCAATCTGCCTCAGGGGTAGAGTTAACCTTGATCAATGTTTACGCACCTACCTCTTCTTCAGAGAGAGGGGCGCTGTGGTAACAGTTGGTGGAGGAAGACTTACCGAGAGACAGATTTATCTTGGCCGGAGACTTAAATATGGTGGAAGGAGACTTGGATAGATTGGGGAGCTCCCAAAAGTGCACCTTGCCTAACAAAAGAGGAAAGTCAGCCTAGATGCGCCTACTATACCACTACGGGTTGGTCGATGTATGGGGGGCAGCACCCATACGGAAGTCCATAGACCTAAAGTTCACTTGGGACAACAATAGAGCGAGACAGAATCACAGGAAGGCCACAATAAACAGATTTTACCTATCTAGCAGTCTGTGCAAAGAAGGTGGGAGCCTCACGATGCATCCTCCACTGACCATCTCGGACCACGCACCACTGCAACTAAAGGTCTTCCCACTCCGGAAACTGGCCTTCCGGACAAGAAGCTTCCAAGTTTCCACACTCAAGAAAGAAACCTCTCGCAGCAGGCTGATATCGACTTGGCAACACGCAGAGCAGCCGGCAGGTGAGGAACATTGGCTGGAATGGGTGGAACAGGCTCAGATGCGGACAAAGGAGGAAGCCTGCAAAATCCAAAAGGAAGAAAGGACAAAGAAGTATCGATGTCGTACGCGTAGCGTGCAGTAAATACCATTTACAACACCCAAACATGTAGACTAACTCGAAATATCGTCCCAGGGGATTCTAGTATGTTATTGCAAGCCTAGGTTATCCGCTTTACCCACTTAAGCTCTCACTTTCCGGAATTTAATCCGGATTCACTCTATTTCCGGATTCCGGATCCGTCTTCTTACTCACAAACGCTGGTTTTTGGTACCTCTGTTTTACCCTCAGAGAGTCCGCCTTTGATTGTATAAAGGGGTAGGGACTTGCCACTTGTATTCCTCACACTCTTCTCTCTCCCAAAACTACAACCACACACTTAGACCATATATTGCGCTAGATCAGACCGGAAACACTCTCACAACCTTCCGAATGGCCAACCCGGGAGGCAGGTCACTTAGATCCGTAACAAGTCCTCTCCACTACAACGACAAACCAATAGAAACCGGAACTAATCCGGGGGTTGTAAGTTATTTGCTAAACTGCTCCTAAGGTTTGGCTGACCTTCCGGTAAGTGGTATAGGGTTTTCTTCCACTGGCGGTTGCTTATCTCCGCACGAAACCTTCCCTGGTAATCCGAACTCGCGCCCTTACCACTCCTAATCGGATTCCCGTTACAGTAGTTTAAAGGCACGTGCTCAATACCAAAGTCACTAGTCTAGATTCTATCACAAACATTCCCCACAAATCAAACCCAAGTCCCCTCAGATCCGGATTCCTCCTTTCCTCCTCCTCTCTCACACTTCACTCACTCACACGGAAACCCAAGAAAGCTGGATATACAACAGATCAATCCTTGAGGGTCCACTTGGTGGCTTAGATTAAAATAAGGATGACAAGATACAAACTCTAATGCTAGGATGGAATGAGAGGCAAACAACCCGCCTCACACTTAAAAACACAAAAGAACTCAAAGCCGAAAAGGCCAAAAGGCCACCCGGAAATCTAGGTGACCACTCACAACCTTCCCGAAAAATCCGGAAAAGGTGAGATCCTATAAATCCGGAACCCGGTCCCACCCCTGGAAATCCGGATCCGGTTCAAAATCAACATCCTATCTACCTAAAAAGTCCTAACTACTTCGCCTTCCAAGCTTTCTTCTGGCTGCTCCCGCCTTGACTCGCTGGTGTTCGCAAAGATGCCCTTGGTGTTGCCTTCGGGGTTGCCTTCATGGGGGTCGATCGTAACGCCGCCCGGGTTTGTATCTTCCGGATTTCCGGAGGAGAGTAGTCGGCTTCTTCCTCGTCCTCATCCTCCGATCCGGTCCGGTATTCCTCCTCCTCAGATTTCTCAATCTGAGTGATCCGCCTTTCAATCTCCTCGCTTGGAGACGTCTCATTCAACACGATCGGCTCGATCTCCTTCCTTGGTTGCTGCTGCTCCTCCACCATATGTTCGAACTCCTCCGGATGAGAGCGAGCCGGATTCAACAATCCCCCGAGCCACTTTATCAGTTGGCCACAAGCTTGGACGTGAGGCGTCGGCAGCGGCTCTGTTTCCGGAAGGTTGAAGACTGGGACGGGTGGAGACACTGTAACTTCTAGAGGTGCCAACTCCCGTCTTGTCTCCGGCTGCTTGCTAGACTCGGGTGCTGACTTCACACTTCCCCAGATTGTCTTCTCTAGTTGTTTGGAGAAAGGTTCCGTGGAGTACCGGAGACTCTCCCTCGGAACTTCCGGTTTCGACGGTAGCGGCATCGAGGCGCTGAGCTTGACGGGTGTCTCCGCGTCAAAATGTATCTCCGGGAAGTTGGAGAAGTCCATTACCCGATCGGGGTTGATCCGTCCCAGCAGTTGCCTCATCTCCTTGAGTGTGAGCTCCATCCGCGATGAGAAGTCGACGAGTATCCGGATGACCTTGGATCCGGTGAGGTGCCCTTCCTCAGTCAACCGGCTCTGGGTTAGAGCCGCCTTCATCACCATATCGGCCGGCTTGTCTACCAAGCCGAATAAATTCTTTAGCAGCTGGAGGGCTTCCTTCTCCCTTTGCTTCGCTTGAGCCATCTCGCCTTGCACCCAGCTGAGTCTCGCCTGAAGATCCGCTTTCTCCTTCTCCAGGGCTACGATCTACTTATCTTTCTGCTCGAGGACTTCCGGGTTTGGAAGTTTCTTCAATGCGTCGAGGATATCTTCCGGTTCTGTCTTTAGCTCTCGGCCTATCCTCCTGAGCAGATCCGTCAGGCTCTCGTGGTACTCTTGCGCTTGGAGTACCCAGTTGAATCCGGTTTTGAAGAACCCGGATATGCTACCTTCCTCTTCTTCCGTGATCCTCTGTTGAGCCGAAAGTTTTCCCCGCGATGTCGGATCCGTCGACTTCCGGTGCCTCCGCTCCAAGGGTTGCTCGTCTTCCTCCGAATCCTCCTCCTCTTCCAGCGGCGGTTGCGTTGCCGTCACTTCTTCCGTCAATCCGTATTGTAGGATCGTTGCTCCAGTGTTGTACTCCACCATCTCCGCATCGCTGAGAAGTTCTGCGTGATGGTACAGATGGAAAAGATACGGCCCTATTGGACTCGTCTTTCCCTTTCCCACGTTGGCGGCAAGCTTGGCGACTACGGATCCAATCACCTTGCCCCAACTGACTAGTCTACCCTCAAATGCACCAAATATGGTGTTTGCTACCGTAACCGTAACCCGGGTAGGCTTTTCTGGATACAGGATGGGAATCAAGAACTCTAAGACGTGTCTCTGTCGGGCATCCAGACAATCACTAATCGCATACCCTTCCTTAGAATGGGACGCATTTTTGAACTTCCCGACTACAAACTTGTCTGTCCATGACGCTAAACCGGATCCCTTCTTAGGAAATCCGTAAACTCTAGCCTAGACGTCATCAGTCCAGGTTTGAGGCCTTCCTCTCACGGTCAACTCATACTAATTAGAAGCACCAACTATCAATTCTTGGATCATCTGGTCGTTCTTTACGGTCCACGGCTGCATGAACAGACCGACACATCCTATCTCACTGAGGTCATTCTCTAGCTGGGATCTGTCTCTGAGTCTTTCCGGAATGGTTGGACAAACCATCCGGCTAGTGACCAAGGTCTTCCGGATATCTCCCTCCACCATCTCAACTATTTAGCAATCTGAAGATACTATCACCTCTCACGCGAGCACTAATTCACCACTCCTTCACTCATCTATGCGCGCACAAAACAGTTGTGGGAAAAGAGGAAGAGGAACTGGCAGTGACGGGGTTAAGTACCCATCAAAATACCGACCGTTCGTAGAGCAAACCATTCACCCGTAACGGGTCCCTATTTCTAGACCGGAAGTCTAGGTACTAGGCTGTCGCTATCCGGGTTTCCGGAATCCGGATCCGTCCTGGGTTCCGTTACGGATTACTTGGAGCATCCGTCCAGTGTTAGTGAGATGTTTTAGGCTAAGAGGGTTCTAACCCTTTTTCCCTGTTAAGAATTTTTCAAAATTCTATATACTTATACATGGTTCTTTTAGTCCTAACATGGTGACTTCTAAGATTACGGCTCGCGACAATCGGGAGGAGCGAAAATTTCTCAAACAAATCCAAGAGGTAGAAGCGGGGTTGCAGGAAGCTCCCGGGTGTCTTGAGACGATTGAAAAATGGAATAAGGCCAAATCCAAACTGCACGAATTAACATTGGAGACCCTAGAGGCACAGTATCATGCGGTTTCAATGAATTGGATGAAGAATGGGGAGAGGTGCACAAAGGAATTCTTCCAAGTCTTCAAGGAAGTGCACAAGCGAGCCCCTAACTCATAGTTATTCGTGGAAGGCCGGTACTTAACGAACCAAGAGGAGAAAGCGGAGGCCGTAAAGGAGTTCTATAAAGCACTGTACTCAGAGGAGCGGGAGACCCAAGTGGTTCAGGCAGCTAAACGCCAAGTTTTACAATCGGTGCCGCAGGATGTCTCGGCCCAGCAGCGAGAACTTCTGAGCGGAGAGGCTACTTTGGACGAGCTAAGGGATGCGATCAGAGAACTATCATCTCGGCGCGTGGCAGGGGAGGATGGCATCCCAACCGATTTTTTTAAACAGTGTAGAGCGGCAATCAAAGACGAGCTGCTCCTAGTGGTGAGAGAGGTAATGTGGACAGGGAGGCTTTCATGAAACCTCAACAAAGGACTAATCACCCTCCTTCCAAAGGGGGGGGATCCCACCCTGAATCAAAACTTCCGCCCCATTACTTTACTATCCTCCTTCTATAAGATAGTTGCAAAGTTGTTAGCCTTAAGGCTGCAAAAAATTTTGGCCTCCCTTATCAGACCAAACCAAACAGGGTTTGTCAGGGGAAGGGGTATTATAGACAACATATTTTTAGCTCAAGAAGGCCTACAATACATTGAGGAATCAGATCGGGAACTTGTGTTGATGTTGCTTGACTTTGAAAAAGCGTACGATAGAATTTCATGGCCATTCATGGAGGGAGTGCTAGAGAAGAGGGGGTTCCTGGCAGATTTTATTAGAGGAGTAATGGAGCTGTATGTAGACCCCTCATCGGCAGTCATAGTAAACGAGGAGGTCAGGGAGACATTTGATTTAGCCAGATCTGTCTGACAAGGGTGCCCATTAGCTCCCTTTCTGTTTATAGTAGTTTTCGATGCTCTTGGGTTTATGCTAGATGATGAGAGGTATGGGATTCAGGGGTTACAACTCCCGAATGGGAACAACGTAAGGGACGCCTCATTCGTGGATGACGTGTCACTGTATTTGAGAGGCACGGTAGCCAACTTAGACAGAGCAACAGCAATGTTAGAGCTATTTTGTGTGGCATTTGGCTCCAAAGTTAATTGGGACAAGACAGGAGCCATTTGGGCAGCAAAGTCATGGCGCACCTTCCAGTGGGGGGATGAGATGGGTTTAACTTGGATTCAGAAAGGGACAGGAATTTGATACTTGGGGCCCCTGATAGGCTTTCACTTACTCAAGAATGCGAATACAAGGCCGCTATGGCGCTATTGGAGACCATTAAGCTGAAACTACGTGCTTGGACAACCAAAACAATATCACAGGTGAACAAGGTCCTTATTTGTAATCAGGTTCTTCTAGCTACCTACTGGTATGTGGCAGCATGCTACGGATTGTCCCCTCGGACTTGTGACTTAATAAGAAGCCTCATTACACAATACTTGTGGACAGGGTGGGAAGGTGGGCGGTCGCCAGCTCGGATGTGGTAGAGCACGTGCATAATTCCGGTGGAAGAGGGAGGATTAGGGCTATTGACCCCTTCTTATAGACTCAAGCGCTGTTGGCCAAGCTGGTAGTTAGGAGTTTAGCCCCAGGGAGCAAACCTTGGAAGACCCTAATGCAATACAAAATTCAACAAGCCAAACCTTTGGGAGATGCCAAGTGGCACAAGGCGCCTACATGGTTGCTTTTTAGTAGAGGAATTAAAAAAGAGAACCATTCTCCGCTAGTCACAGCGTGTCTAAAAGCGTTTATAGCCATACAAGGGCGCCTTATTCAAAAGGAACCAAGTATAATCGGTGAGATCATGCGATAGCCACTTTTCGGGAATCCCATGATCCTTGAAGCAGCAAACACACCTCTGGGCATGGGGCCAAATCTAGGTCTGCATCTCTGGGCCAGAGAAGGAATTCAGACACTCAAGGAAATCTGGGGCGCAATTGTAGAAGACTGGCTCATAGCGAAGGAGATCCAAGCGAAACTTCCGAGGAGTAGAGCGGTCACGGAGAAGAGGGCAATACGCAGGTTGGCTGTACTCTCTCACATCCCATGGGAACCTCGAGCTTTCTTGGTCAGGACGACAACAGCTTGGCTACAAAATGAAATAGATCTGAGAATTTTCCTACACACAACAGCCCCAGGGGGAGACCAGTTGGCAGTGGAGTTCAAGTATAGTGCCAGCAGCAAGTTGCTAATCAGACAACCCGGAACATGCACACTCTTGAAGGGAAAATTTAAGTAGATCAGAGTGGTGAGATGGGATGGGGGTAGAAGGTCCTTTTTGGACTATGACCCAAGAGAGCCACTCCACGCTCCAGACATAGTTTGGCACTTTCAGAAGACAGGCATTGACAATTTGCTTTGGGATCCAGGAGAATGGATGTGGCCAAAGATCCGGAAAATGGGGGCTACCCCCTTCTTTGGGTACACGGTGAGTAGAGGCTACCGCAAGGGCCTCTTGAGCAAGACGGAGGAGTCCATTGGAGGGCAAGAGCTTATGAACCAAGGCTTTTCCAAGGAGAGACGGAGCTATACCTTTAGACTCATGTGGCATTCAGCACGCCCCAGGAAGCCAGCGATGCTAATCTAGCAAATTCTCAATAGAGGTATTGTCACGGGAGAATGGCTCTCGTGGCGAATCAAACACGCCATTGACATCTGCCCAATCTGTGGCTTTCACATAGAGACAGCCACACACCTCTTCTGGGGGTGCAAAGCAGCCAAGGAACTTTGGATTAAATACGATGCCCTTAGTGTAGTGTTTAACGTACCTAGGCTTAGGAATTTTCAGGAAATTCTCTTTGGTAGGATTAGCACAGGTAGTGAGCTACAGCTAGGAAAGTATGTATACAACTTTTAGCCATGGGACATATTCAGGTCCTTCCTATTGTGGCATATCTAGGTTGAGCGGTGCAACACTAAATATAGCACCCGGGACCTCAGCACCCAAAGGGTGATGAAGGCGGCCTAGGAGAGTACTATATACGTTGGGATGGCCATTAGGAAGGACTTTAGGTCCAAAATTCAGTACAAAGAAAAACTGATTCTTATTGAATAACAGTTCAGTAGTCTCTGGTCCCTGGTGTTCGGCCACCCAGGACTTAATGTGTGGTATTTCAATCTGCCTTCCACCTTGATGTAACCCATTTTTCTTTGCTTGTGTTATTTCAATGGGGCCTCGAGCCCTTGCCCAATTGCTTGTGACTTTCGCAACAAATGAACTGAGCTGTCCTTGGAGCTTGCACAAGGGGGCCGTTTTACAGTTCCATTTGTCTATACCAGGTATTCACGAGCTGGTGCAGACCGAGCATCGTCGAAAGTGCCGATTCTGTATGGGGCCGACGCAAACAAATTTGGTCTATACACAATGTGAAGGAGTTCACGTACACTCTGGTGAGTGCTTCCAACGTAGTCACTACGTGTTGAGGAGATGAACGGTGTACACGTCCTTAGAAGAAGTAGATGTCCATGATAGTTACAAAAAAGGCGGCGGTTGACATGTGTATAGTTCGTCAGAGTTGATGGTAGGAAGTTTTGAGTATGTCATTCCAGCCCATACTAGCAGCTCACTATAGTAGCCATCTCAGGAAGATGAAGTGTCGTGTGACGTCCATGATGGATAGGGCATTGAGGTCATTACCTGTGTGTACAGAAGTTAGAGTAGTCATCAGTATTCTACATGCAGCACGAAGGTGATCAATTCCCAGACTTGTCTCATCGAGGAGGTGAAGTGCATGTTCGAACAGGCAACAAACTTCAGCACAAGCAAGCGTGTCGATGACGTCAGGACCTACATTCCACACCACCTCGTATAGGCAAAGTATTGTGTATATAGTGACAAAGTAAAAAGCTCGTTGGAGCAGATCTCTAGGTCGGAGTATAGTGTTGTGCTCTTGTCAAATTCAATTTTGGTTTTCTCATGGGTGGATGGTGTAGGCACTACATGAAGTACGTATCATGTGTAGGTTCTAGCAAACTGCAAGCCTTCTTCAAGTATTCCACGGCCTTCAACAGCACTTTGCTTTCCAAGTAGCTCCTCCCAAATGTAGTTAGGATGTAAACATGTACACTGCTTTGACAATGTACTAGTTTTTGTGAATACATAATAAAAATTGTGGAAATTATAAACTTTCTGTTGTCGATCACTTCTTTTTCCCCATCACAACAGTATTGGTGTGCAACCCATGTGAAGTACTTCAAAGGCTAGTGATGAAGTAATTGATGGACTTTAGAGATGCATTGCAATATCACTCTTTAGTGATGTGTACATTCTTTCGACATTCTTCCTGTAGCATTCGTCATGAGAAAAAGTTGTATTGCATGCACGGTATAGACGTTGATCATCAGCTATTTTGTCTTATTAGCAGCAGGCAGCACTAGAGTGCACAAAACAAGCAACTGGTCAGGCACCAACATCTGTCTTTTTCCTAAGCTGGTCATGTGCCGCACTGACCATCAAACTACCCGAAGAGGCCCTCCTTCTATAGAGTCCAGGAGTACTCGAAATTGCAAGCTCTCGATCTCCCAAGTCTTTGCGTCTTATTTTGTTCTGTAAATTCATTTTGATTCTCTCAACACTAGGTGCAATATCAGTATTTTTCACAAATTTCTCAGACCTCAGATGTCCATGCAATTCGTCATCACGTGAACATAGAATATACTGCACATGCAAGTCAACGGCTCTTAGAACGTGGTCAAACTTCATGATCTGGCAATCACCTCATTGTTTCAAATTAATTTTTGTTCTCAATAGCAGCACTAATGGACAAACTCCAAATCATACGATGAAATCCTTGCTTGTGTCATTCGAGTTCGTTCCAATGCCCTCGTAGCATTTTTTTCTTTCCATTGTCTTCACACTCTCTTCGAAGACTCCGACCACTAAAGGATTAATGGAACACCGCCATTTTAATGAAATTGACCATCTTTATGTACATATACATCATGAATTTTAGGGCTAGAATCATGTTCAATAAATGAAATTGACCAATGATCCATGACAATGCTTCACTTTCAACTACCTAACAATCACGTCAATTTGGTGAGAGCCAGCTGTGATTAAAAAAACTAAAACTAAACGATCATGTTCTTAAAGTACTGATATTGTGTGCCCTTCGTCTCGGCATGTTCTTGTGAAGCTCAAGCCGAGAATATCTTGCTCTACTCGTTATGAGCATTTATTTAGCAGCAGATTGTTGGCAGTGCTTAAGTTTTGATTTCCAAGAGACTTTTTCTAATAAGATTAGTGCAGATTGTAGACAATACCAGTATGTGAAAGAAAGAGCGAGGGAGCAATCTTTTTCTTCATCTTACTTTGAAATTAAAAGAGACGAACTTAGTGTCCCCCACCTAGCAACAGTTCTATGCAACAATGCAAAATCATAAATGTCCACTCCAGTGATTGATAGTGAAATCCCCAGGTCCCAACTCCCAAGGCTACTGAAGCCAAGCCATTGAAAGCATTTGAGAATGAACCTAAATTACTGTTTCACAAAGAATTTTGAGCAAGTGTAATATAGTAGTCTACGTCTACCATTGTGGTAGCATGAAATTTTAATTTTTTGGTTTTACTTAGTAATACTAACCGGATAGCTAGATAGGGGTATCCGGTTTGGTTAAGAAACCATAAGGAGCGGAAATAGAAGTGGAAAATAAGATAGTGGGAAGATCTACTCAATCCAATTTCCAAAGATTGAACGGATGGGAGCGGATGTCTGACCGAATAGGTGACGGACCGGATACCATACAGGAACCGGATACCATACAGGAACCGGATCTGGATTAGGTCACAATGAGGTGGTAGGGGGGTCCAGCCAGTATATAAAGGCTGGCCTGGCCAGTCGCACCTCTTTTTCACTTTTCCATTTTCCAGCGCTTTCAAACTCCTCGTGCCTATTAGTTTTTGCTTTCCGTGTTAGTCACTGTTTCGAGTGTTTTTCGCGAGAGTTATAGTGTTTGTTATAGAGTAAGTTTGGTTTCCAGTTGAAATCGGAGAGAGAAGGAAAGGAACGGGACGTGCGGCTAGGAGAGCGACAATAAGGTAAAATCGGAAGGGGTTCCGAGTAGCTCATCCACGACCATGCCGCAACTCAAGAGAACTAGAGGTCATGCTAGTTCGTCGTCAACAGTAGATGTCAAACTCCAGAAAGTAGTTTCGGTTATCCCTCTGTCAGAGGATACCCGAGCGGAACTCATGGACGACTTGAACTCCATGGGTTGTATAGGGTTTGCAACCAAGCCCTAGGGTTTCAAGAAGGAAGTTTTCGTGCGGGAACTCTTGGGCAAAATGTCCAATGAGTGGGATAATACGTTGAGAGTGGTTCCGCCCCTCTGGACAGAAGAGGTCTGGAGGTCAGTTTACAGCTTCCGGTCAGGAGGATTTGGGATGGCCAACCGGAAGGACGACTTCGTCCAAGGCAAGTTTGAGGGTGCAGTTAACCCAAAGGACAGATACGCCATAGAGGACTATAAGGACAAGCGAAACCACTGACTCTTATAATTCCTCGTTCCGATCCTCCATCTGGAAAAGCCAACAAGGGTAACCATTACCCTTGCAAACACCATTTTCGGGGCTCTGAGAGGGGACCGGAAAGTCGACTAGGCCCGGATCATTTCTGATCTGGTGCTCCAGTTAGTTAATAGAGTTGGAAAGAGTAGGGCAACTCCAGTGAGCCCCTACTTAATGCACCTCTATCAGTCCCATCAACTCCTAAATGACAGAGAAGATGAGGTGTGGAAGACTCAGCAAGTAGTGCTGAGATATAGAGAATCAGGATCGGATCGGGAGAGCGAATCCGGTTCTGAATCGGGAGAGGATTTGGAGTCGGAAGAAGAGGAGGCGCCAGTATCGCCGGTCAAGCGTCACAAGACTAACTCCCCCAACAAACGAGAGATGCCACCTGGTTACAACACTCTAGCTCCGAAAGGGAAACCGGAAGAGGAGAAGGTAGTATCGGAGAAAGTGGATCTCAAGGACCCGTTCCACCTCCTCGTGAAGGTCCTCTGTGACATCAGGATGGATTGGGAACGCAAGAGAAAGATAGTCGTAGCCATCGAGCAGTTGGTGGGAGCAGCACCCAATAGAGAGCTACCGGAAAAGGTGGTGGGTTGTATCTCTGATCCGGTCGAGGCCCGGAAGCAGGAAGTAGAGATCCGCCGGTTACAAGAGGAGGTGGATCGGATGAAGACGAAGATCCTAGTGCACAAGGAGAACTTCGCAGCCACCAAGTCTATTGCAAAGGATGCTCGGCAGATGATGGAGCAAGTGAAGGCCACGTTCGGGGAGACTAGAACGGCCCTCACCAAAGCAAAGTTGTTTGACGAGCGGGTGCACGAGGAGAAGAAGCTATCTGGTTCCCGAATGGTGAGGATTCTCAACGACTTTGCCGAGCAGGTAGAAGCGGCAATGAAGGAGGCACAGAAGGCAGCGGACCAGATGGAGGAGAGTACCCGGATACTGTCCGGAGCAACTTGCTCTCGCGGTATTTGACTCTTGGATATCTCTCTCCCGAATTCGTTCCCGGAGGTGATAGCAGGAGAGGGGAAGGATGCGACCCCCAAGTCCAAGAGAACGACCCAGGCCGGCATGCCTGGAACCGCCATCAACTTGGACTCACCACCGGCGTCCACAGAAGGCAATCCGGTTCCTCGACCTCAGAAGGTAGAGAGGAGTCGGAATCTAAACGATGTTTTCGAGCAAATGGACCCGGGAGCGGATAGCGCGACCATTGGATTGCGAATAGAGGCTTAGGATGTACAGAGTAGGTAAAGTAGGAACGGATACGGAAACTGCTCCGATCCAGTTGGGAGTAGGTAGGATCGAAAAGTCCGACCGAGATGGCGGCGGAACTTTCGCGGGTTTTCCCGCCCATTTGTAACTTTTTGAAGTGTATATAGTTAGCGCCCGCAAGGGACGCTGAGAGTCTTCTTTTTGCAAATTCTGTTGTACCTTTGTATGCGCTCTGTTATTGTGTGTGTCTCCCAAGCTTGGTAGGTTTGCATGATGTGGAATTAGGAAGGCATAAGGCAGATTTGTAATTAGATTTCTCCCCTTAGTGCGATAGTTTCCGATCCTTAGTGTGTGTGCAGGTTGTGTAAGTGTTGGGAGTGTATTTCAGTGCCTCAGCAAGATCTAGGGTTTTGAAGTTCCGAGTGAGATAGCCATTGTTAGGCTAGGCGAATAGGGAGGGTATCCTTAGTCACGCTAGAACTCCTGGACGGGGAGTCCGGTTGAGTGTCTGATCTTCTGAGAGGTCTCACCACCTTAGTTGGTACATGGAATGATCCTAGTTACTGTTGGAACGGACGAGTACACTTGTAACCACCTAGCTTCGCACGGGTAGGAGCCAGGGTTGTTCTGTCGAACACATTTTGGGGTTGGGTGTCGTGTTGTTCGTCTAATGTCGCATGTCATACAAGACAAGTGTCGTGTATACATGACAATTTTGACGAATAAAGCCTTATCCTAACAACAGAGATAATTTGAAATCTCATTTTATTTATGATCCATAATTAAGAATGTAATAAGTGATTATTAAATTGAGACACTTCAATAAAATGAAACTCAAATATGTCAAGATTGGAAATAGAAAGTGTTTTATTTGAAAGTCAACCTTAAAGTTGACTTTATTAGACGGACAAGGGGGTCTACTAGACGTGTTGGACATCATGTTCGTCGTGTTGTCGAGTTGTTCGGCCGAACAACCATGGTAAGAGCTGGCATTGAGGTCGTTGTAGTAAGAACGGATCGTACGGGGGATCTCTGTGTGACCTGCATTCCGGATTGATGTCGGGAGTGTTGTGAGGGATCAAACCGGATTCGAGTTAGTTAGGAGAGGAAGGGAGAGAACAATGGGTCTTCAACCACTATAATCCGCAAAAGGAGTGGTGGGCCTACCACTCAGAAACCTAAGCGGCAAACCCTCTAATGGTCCAACAGAGGCAAAACTAAATCGGAAGAGAGTTGAGGAGGTATAGGAACCAGCCGGAGCGGATTGGTTCAAAGTAGTACTAGGACTGGAATTGTTTAGGTCCTGGAGATTGGGAGAATTGGGTTAACCGGAGGATTAAAGAATCGGATGGGAAGTAATCCGATCCTAATCCTCTTGGTGGTTGGTTGTTTCCGGTTTTAGATCTAGGACCGAAAAGGAAGTTTTAGAGGGTGAGAGAGCTTACTCGCCCAAATCAAGTAAATACTTCACAGAATCTCATGGGTTCGATCTTTAGAGTCACTTCGTTACGCTCTAGAGTGATTTTTGTGAGCATAATAGGGAATTTACTTATCCTGTGCTGCGACAACCATAATTGCCCTTGAGCTTTAACGCTTACTTGAATGCCGAGATGGCATGAGATGGAAAACATGTAAAGTAACTACACCTCATAGCTACTTAGCAACCTGTTTTCAATACCAAACCCTCAAGAAACTTACACAAAAACATAGGCAAGCAAGAAATTATTATTTGGACAATTTCAGGTGTAAAGATCTACCTTACAAATTCTAAATGTGACTCATAAATACCAAGCAAGTGACAATGGATTGACACACGCATCAAGCTCATTGATAAACATTGGATTATATGCTAATATTTGCTAAAAGCTCAATAGTACCAGCCCGAATTCTTCTGCAATTTTCACAGCTCTGAGACAGCATAATGCACAAGTACTGTATGTCATCATTCGTATTCACAAGTAGCACTACTACCAATAGCCACTGCATTATGACTTAAAAGAATTAACACTACAATTCAGGACCGCAAGCAACTGAAGAAGTCTTTCAAGGAGGCCACATCTACAAATCACGCATGAAACGTTCTGGGATACTAACGCAATGAATTGAAGAGTTAGATGTCCAAACTCAACTATTAATAGTGCTCATGTGCTGGAAGAAAAAAACAAAACGTCCAATCCTCAACAAGCCAACATTTACACTTTCTACTTACAACTTCCAAAATTAATAAGCACTTGCACAATCAACATATCAATAGTCTCTACATATGTAAAGTTTGATCAAGACTAATCAAATTGGTTGGAGTTAGTAGCACGAGCTGAACTTGTGCATTCGACTTACAAGATGAACTATGGAACAACATTCCAGAATGCCCTGCATAGCACAGACTGAGTTGTATGCAACTCCTGGGCATTTGCATTTTCTGGGGCTGGGGTACTCCACTCACTTGTGGATAAATCCAAAAGTCTAAAATACTGATTTCTCTTACCATGGTGGAAAATTACCATTAGAAAACCTTCACATGCATTAAGACGCACGGCAATAAGTCCCTTTGCTATAAACTCCTCAAAAAAGGGGCATTCATATAACCTCCATCGCACCCATTTCTTCATCTACTTTTCAAAATGATCCTCTGTGATACAAAAACCCTGATGCCCCATTCGACGAACTTGGGATGCGTCAATTTGCGTCTGTTTTTGCAACTCGAACTTATGGTCCTTCTGAAGCACCCAGTCATTCAAGGATTCAAAGACAAAAGGACATCCTTTCCAGTAATACTTCAGTTTTCCTTCAGCAAAGTCATATGCACCTAGAGTTGTAAATAACTTTTGACACCAACCACTCATACTAGTCCAGCTGTGTACAAGACCGAAAATGGAACCACTTGGCGGCGCTCCTCTGGTCCACTGCCTTGTACCCGAATCATATATTTCTATTGTAAGACCACTTCTTTTGTAGCCTGCCACAACAACCTTATAACATTTTGTATGAGTGTCGACTTTGATTTGCACCATTGTAGGCAAATCAAAGTACTTATACTGTAGAGATGGTCAATTTCATTAAAATGGCGGTATGATGATGAAATGGCGCAACATTCCATTAAAATGGCGCAGAATATGTTAGAAACTACACGGCATTCCATTAAAATGGCGCAGAGTATGTCAAAAATGGCGCATGGCATATGCCATTTTAATGAAATTGCCCATAGAGGCAGAAGTTTATGTTGAACTCGTGTCAAGAGATTCACCACAACAATGGACACCCCATTGTGCTTGGTGGGTTTCCTTAGCAAGATAAAGCACACCAATCCGTCATCATAGGCATCCACTACGGTCCATGTATCCAGGCCGGTCTATGTACTGGGCAACCGCTCCAAATCCGCATCATTACAGAGCCTTGGCAACTAGAAGTGACAGGCATATTGCCATCTACAGTTTTTGATATCATATATTTTTAGTAATATACGTATCTAGAGAAGAATGCAAAAGAAGTGCGACCATGGGGGGACTCACTTCGTGACATGCTTGGTTGATACCCGAGTTCATAGTAGCCATGTCTCTCCTCCATTCCCTCGAGAGACAACATAAGCGAGTGATATCAGGAAAGGGCAAATGTGCAAAAACAAGAAGCAACAACTCCTTTGGAAGATTCCTCCAAAGAACAAGATTCAGCATCTTCGGATCCACGGAAACGATATTGCATGAAGTAGCCATGTCGAGTAAGCTGCATAACTCTAATTCTGGAAACTCTTCCTTCTCACCATCCACGAAGTCGTTCAGCTTCTCTCGCAACAACCATGCCACTTGAAGGTAATCCGTTCGCTCACCATCATCGTCCAAGCCGCCACTTGTTCCACCATAGTCCACCGTCACCATCTCTCCCACCTCCACAGCATCGTCACCATGAACAGGAGGATATTTCAGATTCGATTCTTTGGAACAGATTTTGTCCTTACCAGCCTTGCATTTCTCTATGTTCCTTGTCAACATCTTATGTGACCTCTTATACTGTAACCTCTCAGATATGCTTGAGAATCGTTGGAAAATTGTTGAAGCTGTCTCTAGGCTAGAAAGTGTGAACTTTCTCAAACTCCGTTTTGTGGCCTAGGGTCTGTGCTCATTTCGAGTTTTGATTTTATAGAACAACCACTGATAAGATTGGGAATCGAATGCATAGTTACTAATAAAACTTTCTTTGATGACAAACGAGTAAAAGGGAGTGGCCATAATATAAGAGGGACTGACAACAGACTCGAGATTAAAAATCATCGAAGAAGAAAGCATGTAAATTTAAAATGCATTCTTTTCACAAATTCTTCCACTTACCACAATCATGTAGACGTTCAAGAAACTAAACTTTCACTTCAATCTTCCTTTTTCTGATGTCCAAGTCGATCCAGACGAGAGTTATCACCTAGATATAGGCCGCGCAACATCTTTGAACTGAAACCAGGTATGGAAGCCCAAACACAGCCTTAGTGCACATGCAACTTACTACCAGTAGCACCTCACGCATTGGGCTGTTGAAATGTTTGCAACCCTTGCATGCTGCTTTAACAACACACACCCTGTTTACTCCCCGAACTGCTCCAGCCACACTAATAGTATCATTTTAAACATCAGCATGTAAATAATTGAAATTCTTTGTAAAAATCTATCCCATCTATTCAATTAAAGCATTCATTCTTCTTTCCACGTTAAGAAATCCATCCTTGAAGATTCCAAAAATGAATATCAGTTGAAAAATGGACATAACAAATACTCCCTCTGTCCCAAAATGATCTTCTTGTTGGACAAAGTATTCTTGATTAAGGCAAAAAATAATTTTTTTTCAAAATTGTTTTGCATGGCAAGTAGGGTTTGGTACACTCCTAGTGTCCTAGAAGTTTTGAGTTTCGGAACCCTTGTCAAAGTGGAGTTTTGGAGTTTTGAAAAGTGGAATTTTGGGGGCATTTTCAAGGAGCACCACTAGGCACATAATTGTAAAGTGTGAGGTCATTGTTTTGTAGGCACTTAGTATAAGCCCAAGCCCATGTGTGGACCTTTGTACCATCTCCCAAAGTTTCATCTCCTTCAATCAAGAAACATTCAAAGAGATGCAAAAAATAAAGACGAAGAGTGTCGATTGACATCTTTAGTCATTTAATTTGTATTTTGATTGATGATTGCATAGATGGAAGGGAAACTATTGCTTAGAGTTGTTTTGTTAGTCCCAAGTAACAATCAAAAGTTGAAGTTGATCAATTCTCAAGTCATAAAGTGCAATAGGAAGATCATTTTGGGACAAAAACTTAAGGCCAACAAGAAGATCATTTTGGGATGGAGGGAGTAATAAACCTCTACTGGGTGAGACGAGACGCATGCATGTAGTCATCCCTACTAGGCAAGCTAAGGACTTCAATGTAGAGAAGAAAATCATTTGTGCCATACTAAGACGAAAACTAAGAAGATTGAAGACTGTGATTTTCGCAAAACAACCAGATTCATGATTCGAGAAAATCAACTAATACATATATTCTGTAGACCTGAAAGCCTCCAAAACATTCGCAGGACATACTTGTCTGCTGTTGCTCACGTAGGACCGGGCTCCTTGTTCCAAGGTCAATAAAGCAACAGGCGTTGGCAGACGCTGCAATACAAGAAACATCAAGTATTAGTAGTGACACTGCAAAAGGGCACAAAGCTTAACTATACCCTTCCAACCCTGCACCGAAGTTACAATGAGCGTTCAGTAGACCCTTGATAAGCAAGAAGGATGGGGGAGTTCAGTTTTAGAACACATTCAGAAACACAAAATGCAAGGGGCATAGTATCTCTTCCATTTATAGTCCCTATTTGTGTCATGTGCTACAATGTTGGGATGTAAATATGGTGGCTTTGGAATTATGGCATAAATAGGGTCTCTTACCTTCATTATGCCACAACTGATGGGAGAAATAGGGGACCTTTAACACATCTTGGGATGTAATGTCCAAGAGCACCTTATACCTTGTCCCAAAATCCGTTCTAAGCAACCCAACCAATACATGGAGTAGCCATGTGAAGCACAAATGCTTTGACCTTAAAAGAACAAGACCTCTTACTAGGCAAAGCCAATGAAGCACAAAAGCTTTAATCCTAAAGGACAAGACCTATCACTTAGTGGAGCCTACAGAGCACAAAAGCTTCAACCCTAAGAGAACGAGACCTATCACTAAGTAGCACCCACGAAGCACAAAAGCTTGAACCCTAAACGGCAAGACCCGTTACGAAGTAGTGCCCATGAAGTACAAAAGCTTGAACCCTAAACGGCAAGACCCGTTACGAAGCAGTGCCCATGAAGTACAAAAGCTTGAACCCTAAAGGACAAGACATTTCATAACTCACCCGCCAAAATCATTTGATTTTTCGATGTAGAGGTACATTCCTCAATTCTACAATGAAGTGGAAATTCATCCGTCAACCACTTTTGAATTGTATCATCCTTTGAGGACTACCTTGAATATATTTTTGGAGTAGATTTTATGACTTTTATGATTACTATAGAAATGAAAAGTGTACCTATTGGTCCAAAAAATAGATCATTTTTAGCAAAGTAACATGGTTTTGGTTCTTTTCCTTTTATGATTAAGGGACAACTTTCAAATCTAATAGCAAGAAAATATTCCTTTTCTAAACTTGTGGCCTCATGATGGGTTGTGAAATTTCAATGAAGTGGTTTGATGTGCACTCAATGCTTAACCTTCAAAGGATGCCACCTTGGTGATAGGTATTTAATTAACCCCTAAAGGACCATAAGGCCACCACATGGCTTCTACAACTACATTTGTAGAAAATTTGGAATGTGAACCTTACTAATAGTTTGTGACCAAGAAAGAGACCCTCAATGATTTCTTTTACTGAATCCATCGGTACAATTTGATTGAGAAATGATTGAGTGAGCAATTTTTGGTGAATTTTTTGAGAATAGGAAAAGTACTATGGGCTATCACTTCATGTGCTCATATCTTTTTTTCTTCACCTCAAAATGATTTGAAAAAAATTAGACATCTAAATCACGATGATATGTACTTGTAGAAAAAAATCAGAGTTTTGGGATCACTTTTGAGCATTCCTATTTCAACATTCCAATTTCAGCTCATGTACAAAGTTCCCCAGAATTGGATATCTTTCATCAATTTTGTCAACAATGTCATTTTTTCAAAAATTGTGCAATTTTGATTATCTTTTTTTCTTAGGAAAGGTACATAAGTCTTCTTTCATTTCAAAAGTGTTGATCATCAAAAGCATATCACACATTTGAGAAATTCTGCTTATTACAAGAGCTAGTCAAGAAAACAAGAGCTTTGTTCAAACACCCCTATCCTTTAGGGGTTAAGTATGAACAAATTCAAATTTTGGACCAATGGGTGCATTCTTTGTTTCTTTAGAAACACAACAAGTCAAATATATTATGTCAAGATATTTTATGTCTTAAATGTCAAATCAAGGTTAAATGTGAGTATTGGATTTTTGGTTACATGTACACCATGACTTCTCTAAAATTAACTTCTTCGATATCTTTTCTATAATACTAAAGTTTTGGGGCTACGAACTAAATTATCAACATGAAATTGTTGAATTCTTTGGAAATGATTATAAATTGATTTGGATATTTGAATAGAAATCTTTATTCTTTTGAAGAATATTTTAATTAATTGAATTATTTTGCAAGCATGTGGTGAGCCTTTCTTTGAAAGTATGGCCATTTCTATTGTCTCAAAAAATCCTATTGTAACCCTAGGAATTTCTACACAATTTTGGGCTCAAAGAGTTCCACATACTTATCAAGATCTTTGGAAGCTTAATGTGTTTTATGAAGGTAGTTCATGAAAATTTGAAAATTTGAAAATTCCAAATTTAGAAAATTAAGGTTTCAAATTTAATTGAAGACTTGAAAGTATTTGCACCAAGATGGTCAATTTTTGCCCTAGTCTAATATCACATGGAACATGAGGGGTTGATTGCATCTTAAACTCTTGAAGGTTATAAATTTGCACGTATGACATCATTATAATCTCTAAAATAATTAGAAGTTAAAAGGATATAGTAAGAGTATATCAATCCCATTGGAAAGGGGTCGGCTTTGTCTTCCTTAATCTCCACTCAAAGGTTATCTTTTCTTTCTTGAATTTGTAGATTATTTCATTGTGAACAAATTCTTCACTATGCAACATATCATTAAATAATTGAAGAGTTTATACCATGGACCCAAATAGTCAAATTCCAATTTGTGAAAAGCATTCCCTTGCTTTAAAGAGAAGCAATGTAAAAAAGGCATCCAATGATAAAAGAAAAAGATACTATTTGAAAAGGAAAAACTCTATCATTGCTATTTAGTGTTATATATGGTTGCTTGATTTATTTTACATTGATCATATTTTAAAGTCTTCTTGATCCCTACAAGTGGTATAATTTGTATCTCACTTTTTATCACCCTTGGTGTATATGCTCCTTTCATTCCTAAATTTTCATGACTCACTATGCTTGTTAAAAACACTCAAAATTTGTGATTTCTATAGCAAAGTATAAAAAATGAACAATTTTTTTCATATTCAATTACAAAAGCTTGCAATAGACCAATATGAAAAATTGTTGAAGATATTTCAAAAACTTCTATCTTACAGATTGCGAGATATGGATTGAAAGAAAGAATCACTTCTTGATTATATTGCATATAAAGGTAGTACTTTGAATACTATGAGCTTTTGGAAAAATAAATATTAAAAATTCAAAGAAAATATGGAAAATTTTAAAATAGTAGAATAATACAATGAAAACATCCTAAAAATGAAGGTCTCAAATAAATTCACTCCAAAAATTTTGTAAAAAAAAAAGAATTTTTTTTTTTCATTTATTTTATTAAAATTACTGGAAAATAACAAAAAAATTTAGAAAAGGTATCAAAGAATAAGTCAATTTTTATGACCTCATAATGATGGCATTCCACTTTAAATTTTATAGAAAGATATTTTTAGATGTCTACAAAAAAGTCTTCTTTCCCTCTTTATTGAGACAATGAATTTATATTTTTGTAAGTCTTTCTATTGATTCTTGCAACTTTAGTACAAGGAAAAGAGGTTCAAATTTTGAATTGAAAATCCATGATTTAGATTTATGACAATACTAAAAAACACTTAAACTTAAAATTTCATAAACCAAAAAATTGATTCAGTATTTTATTTTCTTAAGAATTGCACAAATGTATCTATTGAGTTTAGCAATATATTTTTCACCTCTTGTACAAATTTCAAATACAATTTAAAAAATCCCTTGAGGTTTAATATGCCCCATTTTGCATGATGCGTGCAATGTATTATGCTAACTAGTACAAGGTGTTGAATGCTCATATCCTATAGCATTTTAAACAAAAATGGTCATTTCTTTTGCTTGATTCTATACTATATAGAGATATCATGCTTTCCTTTAGTTTAAATTTTGTTTTACAAAGTTTTGAGGTTTTGTAAAATTGAGATGAGATTCTAAGGGAAGAAAAAAATTTAACATGTATTTAGAAATATACATAATTCTACATAAAATTATAATATTCTTTGCTTTTATAATTTGACTTATTCAATGGACACAAACTTATGAGTAAATCTTGTTTTCAAATTGGAAATTTTATTTTTATTATATAAAAATAAATAGTTCATTCAATAAATAGTTTATTAAAATGTCTAAATACTTTACTTCATGATAGTAAGCACTACTTTTACCTCATGATTGATCTAAACCTTTTGAATATATTTTTTTTGTATAAATTATCAAGGATTCTATATTTTTCATATTTTTATTTGTAAATTGTGAAAACTATAAACCATAATCATTTGCATGGTTGGCGGAAGATTGTAAGAAATATTTGACTCTACTATTTCTTATTATACATTTGAGAAGTTGGAGTTTAGGGCCCTCATGATTATTTTACATCTAATTTTATTTGAACCTTTTAAAATTTTACTCTCTTTGAAAATATGTTTTAGACTAAGATCACACATATTCCAAGTGCCCTTTTAGAATATAAATGTAGCAATTAAATAATTTATTTTTCAAGATAAATGGACTGCCTTGAAGTCATAAGATGGGATGAATTGCCTTGGACGGCTATTTCAGGCTAGTTCCCTAGGCTAGGAACTAGCCAAGGCTGGCCAAAATTTCAAACTACAAAAAAAATTAAAAAATTGATTAAAATCATTGAAATATTTTTTTAAATAATATTATAAAATTCAAAAAAAATTCAAAAATTTTATTTTTTATTATTATCTGATGTAGCCGTTGCTTGACCACATCAGGGAGCTACTGTGGTAGAGTTCCCATAGTCCGAGAACTTGTAGGAACTCGTGGTCTTCCATAGGAGCTCATTCTCTTCTAATGTCTTTTTATTTAGAAACAACAAAAGATTTTATTAGACTCTTTTTAAATATTTTACTCTTTTCTCAAGATAAAAAACCTAAGATGATATATATTCTAAAAACTTACTTTTGCATATTATTCTACACTAGTTTTGAAGACCTTTTTTTATTTCTACTTGAATTTAACACAATACATTTTTAGCATCTTCTAACTTTCACATTTTTTATTTTGATTGTTTTTTTAGATTTCATAGCATTCCTAAATGTTACAATCTCTAAATGCAATGTAATCAACAAATTTTGTATATGATTGCCCATGTGAATTTTTAGTTACATCTTGTCATAAGAAGAGTTTTGAAATTCAAAAGTTTCAATCCAAAATATTTTCTAGCTTTAATCATTAAAGACCCATGCAACCATTTAATATTCTTTTAAGGGGATTTTCTAAGAACCAAAAACCATAGACTAGTTATGATATCAAGAAAGAGAAAAATGGATTGTTTTAATAGGTCATTGGTATAGTTTGCATTAAATTTGCCATTACTGTACTTTGTTTTATGAGGAAATGAATACAAAATTTACAAGAGTGTTAAAGCATTAAAAAGATTCTATTCTAGAAAAATAATGATGTTGTTACTATCAAATCTTTGAAATTCTTACACTAATAAATAATAAACAAAATTATAGTTAATCACAAAAATGTGACATAATCAAAGTAGAAATTGTAATTTGGGTGAATTTTTAGATTGAAGCACTTGAAAAGGATTAGTAAAAATATTTATAATTGAAAAATGGTAAATTGACCATATTCAAGATGTATGACATAATCTCTATTAATGAAAAAAAGTTATAAATGACATATGTTACAATACATCTAAGTTTCAATTGTGACCCATGGGATCATTAGGGATTAAAATTTAACATAGAATGATACATAAACAAAAAAATCTTGAAATTGAGTATTTTCTTTGAGCTCAAATTAGTAGTTGTTGGTTTGAAACAAAATTCTTTCAAAGTGAAATCTTTTGTCAAAAAGCACCTATGTTAGAAAGGATGATTCAAAAATTGATGAAGAGTGTTTTGGAATAAGAAAAGTCTGGGACTTCCAATTTTTTATGCATTGTTCAAAATCAATTTAAAAAAATTTCAATAGTGTTGAATTCTATTAAGCAAGTAGGGCAATGTATGGAATACAACTTAGCTCATTTGACCATATGGATTGAATGATTATAATGTTTGAAGGGAGAATTTTTTTTCGCTCTTGCAAAACTAGGTCATTAGACTTCAAGCACTTTTGGATAAAACTTTTATTCTACACAAAAATGACATTTTCACCATTCATAATTGTGTGATGTTAGATTCACCATAATATTTAGTACCATGCATTGTCATTGCCTTGGTTCTACAACAAGTGGTCTAGAATATTCCACATTCAACAATATTTCATCAAGAGCCAAGTGAATTGGTAGACTCTCAATGTGACAATAGGGTGCATGAAAGAAAGGTAGTGGGCATGAATGCTATGGAATGTTTTGTTCATGAAAAATTTAAAAAGCAAATGTGGAGTCTAAGTTATTCAATTTAAATCACCTTACAAGGAAGGAGGTGAAGTGAATTAGCAATATACTAGTCGTTTTTCGATGATTTCTTGTGCAATGAGGAAATATCTTTTTATCATAATTCCAAATTGTGAAAGTTTAGAGACAAACATTTAGAGTATGTGGGAAACATTTCATAAACTATGACTTCACAAATTGTAAAATTGTAGGACTTGAAGTTCAATTTATTTATTTTAATCTCGACATAGTTAGGAAAGTTTGACTCCTCTTGCAATGTGATTTGACAACTAATTTTCTTAAACAATTGTATGTCATATTTCATTAGTTACCTAGATGCTAGATTCCAAAAGTCAATGAAGATCTTCACAAGTGATGCCCCATGGATGCCCAAATATCTCAAGCTAACCAAAAAATTTGAGGCAATATAAATTTTGATTTGAGCACCTGTTGTCATGATGAAAATATATACACCATATAAAACTATTGTTTAGTATTGTATTGCTTAGGTTTGAATAAAAAACCTTAAAAAGGAAGAGATGAAAGCTAGTAAAAGGTGGGGTTGTGGTGAAAACCACAATTTATATCAATGTCGGTGAATACCGAAGCTAGTTAACAAATTTTGGGTTTATTGCATCATGTCACTAGCTGAAAGGGGGATAGGTGGCTGATTGGTTGCTTATTTTCTACTCTCACAAGCAAGTGCCAAGTCATTGACTGCCTACGGCACTCAACGGGCTTAATCCATTGGGATTTGAACCCGGACCAACGGGGCAACCTTCAACGAACTTTGACAGCCAACCAAGTTTGCAACTTGGCGACCAGTTGTTGATTGTTGAGGATTTTATACCTTTGGTTGTGATCGTAGAGCCCTACCTTTAGTTTTTTCCCTACCCTTTATGTACTTAGAAAGATTAGAATGAGTTAGTTTGGTTGTGTTGAAGAAAATAAAAGAAGGATAGAGACTATTTTACCTTTCTTTTATCTTGTTTTGATGAATTGTAGCCACGTAAGATGTTGAGTTGGAGTTATGGGGAGAAAATGAGTAGACCAATGAGTGGAAAGTAGCCCATGTGGCTAAACATGGGCTGATGTGTCTTTTGAAGGAGGATAGGGGGGGAAGGGGCGGCCTTCTTCTCCTTCATAGTTGTTTTGAGTGTGTTGTGTTGGATAGTAGGTTTGATGAGTAATTACAAATGATGTACAAAGATTTTGGTTATGAAAATTTGAGAGACTGTACTTCTTGTTGTTTTGATTCTAAAAATTCTTCACTCGACCCATTTGGACTTAGTATGGAAAAGTTATACCTGGATGAGTGAGAGAAGGTCAGTTGCTATAGGATTTTAGAGACACATATTTTGAATGTCTTTCATAGATTTTTTAGGGAGTTTAAGGCTTTGAAATTTGGCATAGTTGTGTATCAAGTTTTTATCTTTCTATAAAGATATAGTATGTTTAATTTGGAGATAGGACATGGGAGATATGAGTCTCAAAGTGAGGAAGTGTAGAGCTGTCGCTAGTTTTTTTGAGTCCTAAGTTTAGAGCATCATGAAAAATGGAGTATTTTGAGTTTTGAGCTGAAATTTGGAAGGGTTATGTATTAAACTTTTATCTTTCTAGAGTGTTATTATTCAAAACATTCAGAGCTTTTATGAGTGAGATACGCATTTAAGAGCAAAGGAGGGTAGAGCTGCCGCTAGTTTTTGGAGTCCTAACTTAAAAGCGTCATGCAAGATGGAGTGTTTTGAGTTTTGAGCTGAAATTTGGAATGGTTATGTATGAAGACTTATTCTTTTCAAAAAGTTATGACTAGAAGTATTTGGAGCTTTTATGATCAAGATATGCCTTTAGAAGCGTTGAAGTGATGAACTGCCATCTATTCTACAGACAAAACTTTGGTCAACCATGGCAGCCGGAAAGTATCATGTTTTGATTTGAATTTTTGTGGGGTTATAAATCTTTGAGTTAGCTTTCCAGAAAGATTTCATACTCTTTGTTTGGAGTTTTTATGTGGCTATGGCACCCATTTGAGTGCTAACTACTTCGCAAAGGATTTTATGGCTTCTTTTTGAAGTGGTATATGGCCTATGTTTCTTTATACATGGTATATATGAATATACTTTGAGATACATGTATTATACTTGTATGCATATACAAGTATGCATATACTTTGAGATACATATATTATACTTGTATGCATATACAAATATGAGTATACTTTAAGATACATGTTTTATATGGGTATGTAAATATGGATGAGTATATTTTGGTACATGTTTTATACATGTATGTATATCCATTGACACATAACAACACTTACGCACCTTAATCATATCTAGGTGTAGCTAGAAACCTAGAGTTTCCTAAAGCAAACTCTCTATACATGACACCGTTTAGAAAAAAATCATTTATTCCCACAAAGGAAGTGCATGTTCAAACCTTGTATCAAAATTATGTGAACATTTGACCAAAATTGACTTTTCAACTATCCATTCAACAAACAATTGTTTTCTAGGAGTTGATGCTCATCAATATGGTCATGCAATCCAATTAACTATATGAAAGTGATACACTAACTAAAAAAAATTCCAAATTAAACTTTCTTGAACTTCTGGTGTTGTTAAAGTCAATGAAAGTATTAAAATAACTATAGCTAATTTTGATTTGGTTCTCAAATTGACCTAGCTATTGTTGCAAATTCTTGCCTAAAGTGTATCCCTACTATTCCTAAGATTTTAGGGTTGGTTTAAAAAACTCCTATATACCATACTTTGGAAAATCATAGCTTATTCATCTAATGTATTAATAGGTATTAATAAGTATAATCCTAAAGGACAAGACTTATCACTTGGCAGTGCCTTCAAAGCACAAATGCTTGAACCCTAAAGGACAAGACCTATTACTAGGTGGAGCCTACAAAGCATGAAAGCTTGAACCCTAAAAGACAAGATCCATTACTAGGTAGCACCAATGAAGCTTGAAAGCTTGAACCCTAAACAACAAGACCTATCAATAAGTAGAGCCTACAAAGCACGAAAGCTTGAACCCTAAACGAAAAGACTTGTTACTAGGCAGAGCCCACGAAACACGAAAGCTTGAACCCTAAAAGGACAAGACATTTCAATAATTTGATTTTTCCACATAGAGGTGCATTCTTCACTTCTACAATGAAGTGGAAATTCATCTGTCAACCGCTTTTGGATTGTAGCATCCTTTGAGGACCTCCTTGAATATATTTTTGGATTAGATTTTATGACTTTTACAATTACTATAGAAATGAAAAGTTTACCTATTGGTCCAAAAAATAGATTATTTTCAATAAAGTAATATGGATTTGGTTCTTTTCCTTTCATGATTAAGGCAAAACTTTCAGATCAAATAGCAAGAAAAATACTCCCTTTCTAAATTTGTGGCCTCATGATGGGTTGTGAAATTGCCATGAAGTGGTTTGATGTGCGCTCAATACTTAACCCTTGAAGTATGTTGCCTTGGTGTTAGGTACTTAATTTAGTATGAACGAATTCAAATTTTGGACCAATGGGTGCATTCTTTGTTTCTTTAGAAACACAACAAGTCATACATCAAGATATTTTATGTCTTAAGTGTCAAATCAAGGTTAAAATTGCAAGTAAAATTGAGTATCAAATTCTTGGTTACATGTATACCATGACTTCTCTAAATGGAATCTCTTTATATCCTTTTTCTAATACTAAAGCTCTTGGGCTACAAACTGAATTGTCAATATGGATTTATTGAGTTCTTTGGAAATGATTCTAGACTAAATTGGATTTTGGATATTTGTATAAAAATATTTATTCTTTAGAAGAATATATATATTTTTAAATTATTTGGCAAGCATGTAGTGAGCCTTCGTTAGAAAATATGGCCATCTCTTTTATCTCAAAAAATCCTATTCTAACCCTCGGAATTTCTACACAATTTTGGATTCAAAGAGTTCCACATACTTATCAAGATCCTTGGAAGCTTAATGTGTTTTCTCATGGAAGTTCATTAAAATTTGAAAATTTGAAAATTCCAAATTTAGAAAATTAAGGTTTCAAATTTAATTGAAGACTTGAAAGTGTTTGCACCAAGATGGTAAATTTTTGTCCTAGTCTAATATCACATAGAACATGAAGAATTGATTGCATCTTAAACTCTCACTACAACAAAATAGGTGTTTTATAACTATGAAAATATGATTGAGGATGATTGGCAACTGCTCGCAATAATATTTTTGGAGGCCAATACTTTGAAGAGAAATATGACTGCAAATATGACTGATAGTTATATTTTGGCCTTCTATGTCACAAGTGTATAGTATACTTGTTGAGAACGCCAAAATACTTCATAGGGCTTCATAGGGAATATGTTTGGAGAATGCACAATCATATTTATTAGTCATATTTTTGCTTCAATCATATTTTGCAATCATATTTCTATGATAGTTACATTTTTTTCCTTTTGGGCAATTTGAAGAAATTTGGGTGGGGAATATATTTGGAGAGTGCTAAGTCATATTTGCTAGTCATATTTTCACTTTAGTCACATTTTGTAGTTATATTTTTGAGTTAGTCATATTTTGTAAACACATTTTTTTTGTAGTTATTTTTTTTTCTTTGGAGGTAGCCTAAGGAAAAGGTGGGTAATCTAAGATGGCTCTTTTATATTTTGCCCCTAGAGGCCATTCATTGGGATTAAGGCATGAATTTGTTTAATACCTATTAAAATAAATAAATTTTTTTTTTATGATGTGTCTTTTACAGAATTAATGTCCAAATGATTTGAGGTGGCATACTGGCATATGTTTATATTTTAATTAATATATTTAAAATTTTTATAGAAATTAGAAAAGGAGTAGAGAAGAATAAAAGAATTAATAATAGGAAATAATGAATTTGTTTTGGAGGATTTAAGAAAAAATTAGAGAAAAATAAAAGCCTATAGACAAATCAAAACACCAAGGCAGAACTAAGCTTGAGAACTCAAGATGGAAACCGGGTCTGCCTTTACCCAATATTGGAACTTGCTATAGGTTTGACTAATTATGCTAATTGATTGTGTTGGCTAATACAAAACAAAATCTAATGTATTTAAATTAGTGATGTAGATTGAAGGTTTTAAGTTTAGAAAAAATACTCGAAGCTTGGGAAAAATCTAATCTAAGAAGAAGAAAGAGGAGTGTGAGAAAAATTCATACCCAAGTGGCCATGAAGCAAGAATAAGTGAGGAGTGTGATCTGTCTTGAAAGTCTCTAAGTGTCTGAAGAAGCGTAGATTCCAGATTGTTCTTTGAAACTTTGGACATGGTTAGGAGACTAATTTGACCCCCTTATAGGGATTTAACTATGTAATAAACAAAGATTGTTGATTATAATACACATAATTGATCAAATGAAGTTTTAAAATCTTAAGTAGATATTTAGTTAACACTTATGAGATTGATGCCATTACAATTGTTTGATTCCTAGAGTAATTAAAAATCAATTAGTAGTAATAGAAGTCAAAGATTGCAATTCTAAACTATCCCAAAAAATGGAGGAAAAATATTAAAAATATTGAAAATAACTGGAGAAAGTCAAGAAGGGGAAGGAAAAAGAAGTTGGTTGAAAGAAAAGAATTAGATCATATATCTAATTTATACCCCTTGTTGTAAAAGTTGTTATTTAAGTTGTTATAAAAACACAAAAAAATGCAACAAAAATGGATTAAAAGAAACCTCATGATACAATTACAATATATATATATATATATATATATATATATATATATTGGAAAATGGGGATGTAGTAGAAACAGATTTCAAGGCATGTCCTTAAATTTGGCACTAAGTTTTTCTCTTCTTGTAGAAACTATAATTGCTCTACAAATTAGAGGTTTAGTTCAAACCTCTAAAAATTTATTACACCCAACTTTGAATTCAAGATCACTTATTGAATTTGTAGAGGATTCTAGTAACATATCACACTTAAAAAAAATAAAATTATGGAAGATACTATATAGTGAAATTGCATAATTTGCAGCGTTAGATTTGGTGTCAAGACCTTCATCACGAGGCATACCTGTGCCACCTTGGTGAGCAAGGGGGACATTGGGGGTGACTCTCCAAGCCTTGCAAGAGATGAGGTGAGGGGGACTATGAGTCCCAAGCGATCAGAGCGTGGTAGTGCTCTGATCCGGACGAATTTGAGGGCGTGTAACACATGCTTGGAAAGTTCTCGAGGAGACGTTTCTAACCGTCCAAAGAACGCCTAATTTGGACTTGTGAGTCAAAAGTTATGGGCGTTCAAAGGTGGGGTGTCTTGGTGGCGCTGGGACACTTAAGGGCTAGGAGGGAGGGGTTCATGAGGAATCCCTCCATAAAGTATGTCATATAGCATATCCTTGGAAAGCTAAGAATACAAGAATGCTAGATTGACAAGCATTACGAGGTTCTAAGGTAGGAGCCTCAAGTTATGGCCAAGAGAAGCGCCATGGTGAAAGCGTGACGCCTTTCCCGATGGACCCGAATCTTTGGAGGGTGATAACTTTGCGAGGACTTATCCAAATGGGTCAAGTGAGTAGTCCATTGGCATCTACTCGTCGAGTAGATGTCGAAAATGAGCTCGCATGTGAGATTTGGAGACCGAATTGCAAAGTTATGCCGGGTAGAAGTTCGAGAGTCCCAAACAAGAGCGAATCGGGAGAAATGGGGTGGTCTTCCAAAACCAAAGTGGGTTTGGAAGTCCCCTTTGACATACAAGGGGGGGGGGAGTTTGCTGAATCCCACAGAGAGTATTATAGGAGGGGTTGGTCTCCCTCCTCACTCACTCTTGGAGCCTTGGTGAATTCCGATGACTCAAGATTGGTGGTGTGGGGTCACCACCACTCCAAGGCACCATGGGACACTTGTGTGTGTCCCGTGGCACCGGTTGGGTGGAGTCCCACTTCTTGCTAGGCTATGTTGAGGTGTCCCAAACGGTGAATCTCGGTTAGTGACGAAGTGGATTGTAGCAAATACACAATGAGTATAGTATGGAGTTGGAGTGACACTCAAAGGCGGTTAGGACCATGGTGAGTAGTGCCACCATGGGTCCTTACACAATAAGATGGAAGTCTCACCCCATGTTACCAAGTAACATGTCCCAGTCTGATGATGGGTGTGTAAGTGCTAGTAGTCCCGGTGACTGGGGCTTAGCACAAAGAGTTGAAATTGGGGATTAACATTGGATGTGCGTGGCATGTATAGTGTTAGGAGAGCGTGACCCTTGGTGCTACTAAAGTGTTAAGTACTTGGAAAGCATTAGAAGATGAACTTAAGGTGGTAAATGTCACTGAGGGGCACGACATTTGGAGAAAAAACACCAAAGTGCATCCAATTCAAGTCAAAAAAGAAACTTGAAATTTAATGACATTTAAAATCTAATTTTGAAATTAAAATGAATTTAGACTTATAGGCTAAAAGAAAATGTTGGATGAAATCTTGAAGAATGAATTAGAGACGAATCTTCATCCACCTATATTTTTTTGCTAAAAATATTCCATTATAAAGATCTTTATTATTTCAGAATACGCATGCAACTCTCTACAACTTAAGCTAACAGATTTTTAAATTTCTCAACTTGGATTTGGAGGTCTTGAGTTTTGGCCTAGATTGGCCAAAACCATCTAAAACTTTTAACTTTTATAGTTTGTGTCTGTTTTAGAGTAGATGTGAACCACTTATAGTTTATCATGAGAAAAAAATTGTTCATTGCTTAGAATGCCCATTGAACAGTATTTAAATATTCAACTAAGGATTTGAAGCCCAACAACAAAAAATATAGTTGTCTTTGTTTTATGTCAAGGATATAAATAAAACACTCACATATATCATGTATTGAAATTTGTCTATTTCTTAAAAAGGTTTTTTGCAATGTCATATTTCATATAAGCCATATTTATAGAGAGTCTCTATAAGGCCACTTAGAAGTCACAAAATTATTCATATGAAGATTGAAGCTTATAATAATACAGTAAATACACATGCTTGTATTGCAATTAAAAGATGGTTGTTTGAATGTTCTTTCAAGGATATAGACTATAAAACCATAATTCCTTTTTTTACTTCAAAGATGCTTTTCAATAGTGCCTCTATCAAATATTTTTGCTCTTATATACTTAGTTCATGAACGTAGATACTTTAATTGATGTAAGGCATTTGCTTAGTTGTCTTTTTTTTGCCATAAATATAGGTGTTTAAGGCTTTGCAACTTCCCTTTGGACATTTTGTAGAGTTGTATTGCAACATACATCCACTTTGTAGCAAATTTTATTTTTTAAAATAACTTAATTGCTTACTATAGTCCTATTTAGTGAGTTGCATGACTATGTAAAGTCACATGACTAGAGCAAGTCAGATACATGACTATGAGAAGTCATATGATTAGGATTTTAGAACCCTAGCTGCCACTTCTATGTAACCACCATTGATTAAGGGTTTTAAAACCCTAGCTGCCGTTTCTTCTTCTTCTTTGGCAATGACATAGCATTATTTCATTTTAGGGCTTTATCTTGTATTTAAAATATAGCATATTACCTTGTGAAGTTAGTCTAAAATCTTATGCCTTGTTGGTATATTTATACCATGTTTTGATTAAATTACAATTTGTCAAAATATATATTTTTCCTTCATTTCTTGATTTAATTCAATTAAATCATCCCATTAGTTTGTCAAAGCACAATTATTCGATAATTTTTATAATTTTTGTAGTTTTTAGTTGCTTTCAAAGTACTAAAATTTAATTACTTTACCACTCCAATTTGGATAGATTTGTTGTACTTCTATGGCCCAATTGTACATTGTGGAACCACCATGGAATTTTCAAATAAAACTGAAATAGATGTGGTGGTACATAATACCTCCCACCCACCCACTATGGGTGAGGCCTTAATTAGAATCATTCCACTACTAAGGTGGGTTGTTATTTCCAACCACTTCATTAAAGCCCCCTTAGGATACCTTTCCTCCAATAGTTTGAACATATAATGCCCTCCCATTTCACATGTCTCTCCTCTTTGGTTGTGGCGGTTCACTCTTGGTTGGATTTGTGAGGATATTCAGTGCAATTTATGGGCTACAAGCTTGAAACAGGAATGACAAAGGTCCACTAGCTATGTAGATTGTTTAGGATTGTGCTTCAAAACATTGAATTTTGCTTTGTGACCTATTCTTACTAGTTTCTTTATTGGTTTGATGGATTTGTGATATAGATAGCAATTGGTTGTAGTTGAAGACACCTCGTGCAACCTCACAGACATAACATCGGTTTGTTGTGTATTTTGGGACAGGCAGAGGTGAGGCTATGCCTTTATACCCGATTTTTCCTAATTTGGAATTTGTGGAAATATTTTTTGTCAAGCAAATGGAATTCTGATTGGACTCTTCCATTTACTATGCTTTATATTTGTGATTAGACATGGATGGGATGTGACACTCTTGTCTCTTATACAATATATTTTGAGGACATATGAACATGTGCTAGTTTTTTAGTATCCATTTTGATACTACTAGTATACAAGCCTTAAGTTTTGATTTGATGTAAAGTAATGGGATTCTCAATAAGCAAAAAATGAAGTTTTGACAAAAGTGAAGCCCTGTTTCAGGGGTGTTTCAGTCTTAGTCGCTTCTTCTTCTTCTTCTTCTTCTTCTTTAGTCAATTGCATAACCCATGTTTAAATCATTGGGAAACTATCCTATTCTATTTACTTTTGCAAAAAAGACCAAACCATTTGACTTTATAGCCTTTGATGTGGCAATACCATACCCTTTCTTTTAGCAAGCTTTACGCATTTTAATTTATTCCTTGCCGGATCTCCTACAATTTCAGCACATATATATATATTTAAATGCCCTTAGTGGTCTTTTTTGATGACACACTTCTTTAATTTGGCTTCAATTCCATATCCACATAGAACATGAAGGTCAAATTTTATGAACCTAAACATACTAGTTATCTTTACTAAGATTTGCTATAGGTACAAAAGCCCTTGTACTTCCACCATATGATATGGCCTACCTTATAGTATTTAGATTTATCAAATAGCCTTTCTACTGGATGGTACTATCCACCCACCCACCCACTAAGAGTGAGTGTTTATACTAGCTAATACCTTCATTCCTTGACATAATGATTAGATGTAACCATCCCATTATGGCCATCCCTATGTGTTCTCCCTCCCAAACTCAAATTAGTGAGCTTATAGTGGTTTCTTTGCCTTAGTGCTTCCCTATCTCACTATGACGATTTGTTTTTGGAGGTTGTTGTGCTTTCTTGTAGTGTATCCTTGTGG
Organism: Straminergon stramineum; assembly: GCA_963920665.1. Taxonomy (NCBI): domain Eukaryota; kingdom Viridiplantae; phylum Streptophyta; class Bryopsida; order Hypnales; family Calliergonaceae; genus Straminergon; species Straminergon stramineum. The sequence goes on along the minus strand of OY987269.1, from coordinate 6,600,581 downwards.
GCGATTCTTGTACTTCAAGTATTTGTACTACATTGGAATGGCAAAGGTCATTGGTTTACTTGGACTATATTGAGGATGTGACTTGTTGTACATATTGTTGATAGCCGTCTTGTGATTTTTGTTCTCCTTTTTGATTTTGCAAGATCTGTGATTTAGATAGCAATTGGCTGCAGCTGCAGACACCTATTATATCCTCACTAATATAACATTGAATTGTTGTGTGTATTGGGACGGGTATAGGTGAGGCTTAGCCTTCAAGTCTTGGACTCCCATTTTTGGATTTCAAGGAAGAAGACATTTTTTCAAGCACTGGACACTTAGTCATACTATTGTACTTTTTTATGGATATTTGTATTTGGCTAGTTTTGGGAGAACAAGCTCGTTTGTTTATTTATTTGTTACCTCCAAAGTAGTATTCTACCACTAATACTATGTTATGGACAACTTGCGAATTGCTAAACTCTTATTCTTATGTACAATTTGTGACTTGACAAGACATGTCTTATTTTAGCTTTTGAAAAGATATGTTTGGATTCTTGTTTGGGTAACAAGTAAGGTAGTGACAAGATGTGGCCCTGTTTAGGGATGTTCAGTCTTAGTCTCTTCTTTGATTTTTGTTGCATCTTGTTGTTTTCTAGCTCTTTCTTCTTTTTGCTTCTTAGTTCTTATTTTTTGTTGTTTCTTAGTTCTTGATGTTTGCTTCTAGTTTCTTCTTGTTAGCTCTTAATTCTTGTTTCCTAATTGTTGCCTCTTATTGCTTTTTAGTTTTTGCTCCTTGCATGTAGTGTCCTCTTGTTATGTCTTAATTCTTGCCTCCTAGTTCTTGTCTCTTGTTGCTTGTTGCTTCTTGCTTTTAATTTCTTTTTGATGCATTTGAACTTATGTTTCTTGTTGCCTTTTAATTCTTGCTTGTTTTTTCTTGTTATTTGTTGCATTTTATTGTATCTTCACTTGTGATTCTTGTTGTTTCTTATTGCTTCTTATTACATTTTAGCTAGTTTTTGCTTTTTCTTTTTCTTTATTGCATCTTAACTTGTGTCTCTTGTTGCTTTTTGTTGCATCTTAATTCTTAATTCTTAATTCTTATTGCTTTTTGTTACATCTTACTTTTTTCTTGTTATTATCTCTTAGTACTTGTCGTCTTCTAGTTCTTGTTTACTTTATCACTATTGTTGTTCATTCTTCTTATTTTTTTGCGATTTCTAGAGATATAGTGGTTATGGATTCTTCTTTCCTTAAATTTGTGCTTCACATTTTATGTTGCCTTCAATCTTTGAAGGTTGAGCTATATTGTTCATCCACTAAAAATTAACCTACTTCATTGTACATGTAGGCACTTAAAGCTGGAATGAAGTTATCGGAGGCTACTTACAACCCTAGAGAGTCAACTTCTTCACATTTTTATAAGAAATATAGATCCTAGAGCGTGTAGAAATATACATTTATAGAGTATCATTGTGATATGTTTTGTATTAATGACTAATAAATGTCATTGAAAAGAGTTACATTTTTTTCTTGCATTTTCTCTCTTCAATATGATTATCTCTTGTGCATCTCAAAAATCATATGTACTTAATTTTTTAAAGTATGGAGTCATTTATTTAGCTACTAAACCATATTAATGCATGATTGCAATACCTCATGTCAATTTAGAAAGTATGAAACATGTGATTGTAGTTTATGACAAAATTAAGCTTCTATAAATCTCAAGTCACCCTAGTTATAGATATTACTTGTTTGAGTTACATTTTATAATATATCTTAGCCAAAATATGTCTCGTTGTAGTTCTATAATGTTTACAATCATGCCAATAATGTGAATTTATACTTTTAAAAATATGACTTCATTCAATCATAAAACTACTAGTAACTTTCTATGTGAACTACTATATGAGTCAAAAATATGACTTACATCAGTTATATTTCACATCAATAAAAAAAAGTGATTGATGAAAGTCATATTCCACATCAACCAAAAATATAATTCACTAGAGTCATTTTCTACATCAACATGTAGAGAATATGACCCATGAGAGTCATTTTTCACATCGATAAAAAATATGACTCACGGGAGTTATTTTTCACATCAATAAAAAAATATGACTTATAGAAATCATATTCCACATTAGCCCAAAATATGACTACAAAAAGTCATATGCCACATCATCTCAAAATATGACAACAAAAAGTCATATGCCACATCAACCAAAATATGACTTACCATAGTCATACTTCATGTTAGCCAAAATATGACTCACCATAGTCATATTCCACGTCAACCTAAAATATGACTAAATAGAGTCATATGCTATGTAGGCTTTTTTTTCATTTTCCCGAGTAGCTCAAGAAAAAGTCAAGCCTCCAAAGATACATCAGAAAAGTTGGGCCAAATTGTTTTAGTGCCATTTTGATACCAAAGGCCACATATGGGTCATTTTAGTGTCATCTTATCCATACTAGGTTGGTATGGAGGTTGGCACCAAATTAACTTAATTGCATCTCAATGCACCATTGTGGCACCATGTTCACATGCCTTGAAGTTCCTGATGCAGTCAATATATGCACCACATAGGCAATAAATGTATAATTATACTCCCCAATACATATGACTGCAAATATGACTCATGTTGCAAACAACTAGTCGGTAATGACTAGACCTAGTCATGTCGTGTGTCATCTACAGTGTTTTTCACCTAAATCATATCTTTAAAATTTTATGATTCACTATAGTTATATTTTGCAGTCATAAAACACCCATTGTGTTGTAGTGTCTTGAAGGTTATAAATTTGCACCTATGACATCATAATCTCCAAAATAACTAGAAGTTAAAAGGATATAGTTAGAGTATTTCAATCCCATTGGGAGGGTATCCGCTTTCTATTCCTTAATGTCCCCTTGAAGGTCATCTTTTCTTCTTTGAATTTGTAGATTATTTCATCACAAACAAATTCTTCGCTATGCAACATATTACTAAATAATTGAAGAGTTTATACCATGGACCCAAATAGTCAAATTCCAATTTGTGAAAAGCATTCCCTTGCTTCAAAGAGAAGCAACATAAAAAAGCATCCAATGATAAAAACAATATACTATTCATTAAAAAATATATAAAAAACTCCTCTATCATTGCTATTTAGTGTTATATATGGTTGCTTGATTTATTTTACATTGATCATATTTTAAAGTCTTCTTGATCCCTACAAGTGGTATAATTTGTATCTCACTTTTTATCATCCTTGGTGTATATGCTCCCTTCATTCCTAAATTTTCATGACTACATTTGCTATAAACACTCAAAATCTGCCATTTCTATTGCAAAGTGTAAAAAATGAACAATTTTTTTCATATTCAATTGCAAAAGCTTGCAATAGAGCAATAGGAAAAATTGTCGAAGATATTTCAAAAACTTTGGTCTTAAAGATTGCAAGGTAGTATTTTGAGTTCTATGAGCTTTTGGAAAAAAAATATTTAAAATTCAAAGAGAAGTTGGAAAATTAAAAAATGATAGAATATTATAATTAAAATATCCCCAAAGTTGAGGTCTCAAATAAATTCACTCCAAAATTTATGTAAATTTTTATTTTTATTTTTTTCATTTATTTTCTTATAATTACTAGAAAATAATGAAAACACTTAAAGGCGATATTCATTATATTAAGACTTTTTGTAGTCTCATTTTTAACCTCGACTCGAAGATAAACCGTTTTATCTCTTTAATAGTATTTTTCCATAAATAGGTAAAAACACCAACTTTTAGAATTTCATTGTAGGATCACTATTTGAGCATTACTTATATTTTGTTTCAATTACTATTTTTTTAAATGAATTTTCCAATAACTAGCATTTTGTCTCAAAATCTGCAAAAAGTCTCATTATAACGAATATGCCTTTACTTGGAAAAAATATTGAAGAATAGGTCAATTTTAATAACCTCATGAAGATGACATTCTACTTGGAATTTTTTAGAAAGACATTTTTAGATGTCTAGAACTATGTGCACAACAAAGTTATTTTCATCTTTATAGAGACAATGAATTTATGTTTTTTATAAATCTTTCTATTGATTCTTGCAACTTTAGTAGACAAAAAAGAGGTTCAAATTTTGAATTGAAGAGCATCAATTCAAATTCATTACAATACTAAAAAAACACTTACATTTAAAATTTGATAAATCAAAAAATTGATGAAAAGTAACATTTAAAAAAAATTACACAAATAAATCTATTGAATTTGGCAATGTTTTTTTTACTTCTTATACAAATTTTCAGTTTCATTTAAAAAATCCCATGAGGTTAATATGCCCAATTTTGTGATGGGCACAAAATATCCGACGCAAAATAATACATTCAAGGTGTTTTATGCTCATATCCTATACCATTTCAAACAAACTGATTGCATTGGTTTTGTTTGTTTCTATACTACCATATATAGAAAGATAATGCTTTTAATCATCTTAAGTTCAAATTTTGTACTACAAAGTTTTAAGCTAGTTAGATTATTGAAATGAGACTCTAAGGGAAGAGAAAAATTTTCACTTATATTTCTAGATTTAGAAAAAATATTTTAAAATGTACATAATTATAGATAAAATTACAATATTTTTCATTTTTATGCAATTATTAAGTACAATTTTAGAGAAATGCATTTCGTTTTCATACTTTGATTTATCTAATGGACCCAAACTTGTAAGTAAAGCTTGGTTTCAATTTGGATATTTTATTTTTACTTCCATAAAAATGAAAAGTTCTTTATGAAAATGAAAATGTCTAAATACTTTACTTCTTGATATTAAGTACTACTTTTATTAGTTTTTTTATTTTATTTATCTAAATCTTTTGAATATACATTTTTGTATAAATTATTATGGATTTTATATTATTATTTTAAAATAGTAAAAATTATGAATCATGATCGTTTGCAAGGTTGGTGGAAGATTGTAGGAATCACTTGATTGTACTATTTAATGACATTTTACAGGGACTCTTCAATGAAAGCCCAGGAACATTTCTAGAATACTCTACCATACATTAATGGGAAGAAGGATGTTTTTGGGTGTTTCTACCTTAGTGTGAGCCCTCAAGTTGGTACTTGGACCTCAAGGTTTTTTGGTTTTATTTTGGTTAGTATTTTAACATAATTATATGCAAAAATGCATAAAAAGAGTGTTTGAGTGGTATTTGGTAGAAGTCCCTACCAATACAGTGAGGGGTCATCCTAGAAGTGTAGAGTATATAAAATACTCAAATTTCATACTTCTAATGCCTAGTTGAGAATCTGAGAGGTTGATTAAGTATTTATGAGAGAATTAAGGGTTTAAGTGTTAGCTAGTCCTAGTAGTTGTCCATGTTAAACTAAGTCTTACAATTGCATGTGACAAGCTGGCTAAGTCCATTTTAGGTCTAGAGAGTCTAGTATAGGTCACCATCCAATTTGTAAAGAATTTTGATTGGTAAATTCTTATTTGCAGGTAACTTATAGAAGAATGATCCAATCTGCAAATACAGTGATGGGAGAGCGACCAGAGTATGAAGAAAGGTGATTTTACTCTAAAAGCATGCTAGGAGCCGACATTGGAGCCGGTTGTTCCAAGATTCCCTAATATAAGAATAATTTCTCCCTCGGGCGGAAATTAAAAGGGAATTGTTAATTTTAGCTTCCTTATGAATAGTATAAAGTGAAATGTAATGTTGCACTTTGGTTTTGGAAGTTTCCTAGAAGCTACCCAAAAAGTTTTGGATTTTTCCGAAACAATTACAATGACTCCATGGGAAGTCAATTGCCTTTGAACATGGTCATAAATTCCTAGGAATTAACCATGTTGCAGTAAAATCCCACTAAAAATTTAGATTGTGTTTTGTGTGCTAATAAAGCATTCCACAAAGTTTGAAGACATTTTGACATTCTTAGGTACCAGAATCGGCAACGACATTGGACTTTTGAAGAATTTACGACTTTATTGCGGATTGACTGGCGTACCAAGAGATGGCGGTGTTCAAATGACGTGAATGAGGGGTCTTTTCTTACTCCCAAGAACCTTCTAAGTAACCCTAGCTGAACAGTTTCTTCAAAAGAAACAAATTCCAAAAGTTAGGGTTTTCACCTTTCTTTGGAGTTACCATAAGTTGATTTTACACTTATGAAGGGCTAGGAAGAAGGGGGTAGGGGGTCCTCTAGGCTAATTTGGGTCTTCTAAACACAATGGCGAAATCGTTTTTCAATTTGGAGTTGTTCCCTAGAAGATAGGAAGGGTCCAGCAGTAGGTTTGATTTTTTTAGAGTAGTTAGTGGTAATTCAAAGTTAATTTTGCAAATATCTTTTGGAAAATTGAAGATTGGATTTGGGTAAAATCTCTTTTCTTGCTTAACAATCCATCTTTTGTTTAAAGAAAGACAATTTAGAAATACTTTGGATTAATTAGCAAAATATCTAGATTAATTAGGGTTATTTTCAAAATATCTTTGGGAAAAGATCTTGGATTTGATTTAGCGAAGATTTATTATCTAAATGGAGAGGGTTCTAGAGAATTCTTCCATTAAAAAAAGATTATTTTGGAAGTATGTTAGGGTAGTTTAGAAAATATCTTGAGATCAAAAGTAAATGTTTTTCCACCGACAACTTACCGGGGAGGGGCCTAGGACAAGTATAAAAGGCCCTTCCCTCGAGGTTGTCGATACCCTCATTCTTATATCTAAACTTTGCTTTTGTGCTACCGGCGTGGTCGGAGCACTGATCCAGGTCAAGATCTGACCTGATTTTCATTCTAATTTTTGATTTGTACACTTTAAAGGATGAGAGGATCCCTTCAAAGTGATTTCTATTTGATTTCTTTGAGTTCTTGAGGCTAAGCCTCCATTTTCTTTGATTGGTGAGAGTTTTGGAAAGGATAAACCCCCAAACTCTAATTTTGTTTAAGATTGCTTGAATATTAACAAATTGTGCTCATTACAACAAAATTTGGTGTTAATAGACTTAAAGCGATGAAGCTTGACTTTGCCAAAGTTTATTAAACCAATCTTTGCCCAAAATTCGTTGTATAACAGAGATTGGGACTTAATTGCTAAAGTTCGATTTAAACGCTATTATACGTACCTCTTTTAGTGATTAAACTTGGAAATTTTGAGGAATTAATCTTTAATGTTTGGTTAAACACTGTCATGTGTACCTCCTTTAAAGTTTGAAACTTTCGAAATACTATAATTTGACCATCAATACCGTGTATGCCTAGGGTTGCCCTTGCACGGCAAAGCTTTGACTTTAGGATATTTGAAATTAACATTTGGTTCCAAGTATTGGAGAAATTTTCTTATTTACATGCTTGAAAAAATGCTTTGCAGGTGTAGTAATTATAAACATTTGATTTAGTGAGAAAGATTAGAGAAAAGAAGTCACAATTCCTTAGTTTGAACTCTTGACAAAACCCTTAGTAGTAGTTAGATAAAACCCAAAATTTAGATTAGTTTCCTTGTAGTTAGAGTCATTAAAATTATCATGAGAAGAAATTTTTAATTAGCTTAGTTGTTTAGTTTTAACTTTTTCCCCAAAATCCCCAAAATTTAGATTGTTAGTTTAGAATTGAAGAAGTTGAAAAATTCCCCCAAAACCCAAAACAAACCCATTTGAATGACGTAGTTTTAGTTAGTGAAAGTTTGCTTAGAAGTTCCCAAAACCCCCCAAAATTGATTAGTTTTAGTTAGAGAATTAATTAAGTCTTTAAGCTTGAAAATTAGATTAGTCAAAAATCCATTAATTTATTAGATTAGTGAAAATTAGCATAGTGGAGTTGTGAACTAGTAACCAGTATTAAACATTAGAGCCAGGGAACCTAACCAATTAACCAGTTCAACTCAATTTATAAACCAACCAGTTGGCCTTACCAGCAGAGGATCAGTACTAGGAGAAGACGAAACCCCAACCAGACGGAAAACGAGCAACAAGACTAGGAATAAGAAACCAAACGGAACCGGACGAGGCGTTGGCCAACGGCGCTTCGCCACGTGGCAGGGTCAACGTTGCGAGTCAGAGGGACAGAACAACGAAGCCAAAGGAAGGGACCAGTAGGGACAAGCAAGCAACGACGAGCCAAGGAGCAAGAGCCAGAGAAGAAGAAGCCAGGGAGCAGAAGCCAAAGGGTAAGATCTCAATTTCCAAACTGCATTGCAAATTTGGTACAACTTGGAATTCTAAAATCTCATGAGTCCTTAAGCTAATGCAGTCGTTACTACTCCTACAAATATTTTTGGATGTTTACTTGAATTTGCTTAGAATCCTCATCTATTCCAATGTCACAACAAACTTGCAAAACAAAGATCAATGAATCGACATAACAAATGAGAGAGTTGAAGAGTTGAAGAGAAAGGTTGGAGACGAAAGGAAGAAGAAGAATAAAAAGAATCTAAACAATTAATAAGCAAAATGGAGGATGGAGCGGGTTACTACAAAACCATTCATCTCATGATCCTTGAGGACGGTACAATCGACCACTTCATGGGAAAGGTATGTTAAAATTCTTCATATTTCGTTTCCTTATTTAATTTCAATTTGATTAAAATTTCACTTGATAGAATAAACCATTGAAAACTTTAGAAAAATTAGAAAAGAAAATTAACATTTAAAAATTACAATTACAATTTAATTAAGAAAATAATCCAAAATTTAACCAAAAACAATTAGATCAACTTTGTTTGAAAATTGGATGAAAAATTGATATTTCCATCCAAGAGAACCAAACAAAGGAATTTTAGAATTCTAGAAGAATTTAGAATTTTAGATTAATTTAGAAATTATAATTGTTCGTTTAAACTAAGAAGTAATTAATGAATGAAATTTAACTTGTTAGGCTTTTAAAACAAATTTCATTCATTAATAAATTTTTCATTAGGAATTTAGGTTTTTGTGTCTTACCTTGTTGGGAAGGTAATTTATGATTTTTCAATTTAAAAAAAACATAAAACCCTAAAAATACAAATTTTAGAATAGAAAGTTTAGTTTACAATAGATCAGAAGATAATTAAAAAGAATTTCTAAAGAATATTTAAGGAATCATTTAAAATAGGAATCAATTGGGGAATCTTTTAAAGATTCCAGAACCTATTTTCATTTAAAAAATACTTTGATTTTAAGTGAGAAAAGGTTGGATGAAGTTTGATCTTAATTTGGATGAAGTTCTTTAATTAGTGGTCAAATTAGGTTTAGTCTTAGAATTAGGTAACTAACATAATTAAAAATTCAACCCTAAAATCTAGATTTATTTCGATTAGTTTTATTATTTTTAATGCAAGGATGAAGGTTGTGATGTAGTTTAGGGATCAATATTTCATCCATTCATTTTTTTTACTAGGGAAGTCAGAATTTAACTTGCTTTATCATTCTAGAAAGGGCAAATTACATTCTACAAGTTAGGTTAGATTGATTTTAGTTTGAATTCATCTTTTGATTAGTTATTTGATTTAGTTAATCATAGTTTAAAAATTAGGATTTAAATGATTTAAATTCAATTTGGATATTTAAAAACAAAGTGTCCATTGCTTGGAAGGCACAAATTGAATTTAGATTACAAACACCCTAAGGAAATCGATTTAATAAGCTATAGAACCCGTGTACACGTTTAAACTCAAAGGGTGGAGTTTAAAACACTTATTTATTGGTTGTGTCCTATGGACAAAGATTATGGCATCGATTAGGCGATTTTTAGATCTGAATCTCCAAATCCTATCCACAATGGCATTTACATTACGCAAGACAATTAGGGGTTATTTGTAGTGGAATAGAGCCTCACGGTCACACCGTTCATGTTGATCATGGAATCATGGGTGAGGTTCTCAAGAGAGAAGTCGTGAAGTCATGATAGACAACGACATCATACTTACTAGTGTGCCATGTGCCATTGCCATAGTCAAAATCAAAGTAAAAGTATTTTTCTATTTTTTTTAATTCATAAAAACTTCAAAATTAAATAACTTTCACACTCTAGGTCAAAATGTCACAAAGCAAAGCCCGTACACCCCTCCTCGCCAAGAGCTTTCTAAATCTACCAAGAAATTGACTAGGGGACGCATAGTCCAGGAGATCTCAATGTAACAAACAAACAAACAAAACAAAACAAACAACCTATCATAAGGTATGGATTCCTCGATGATTCCGCCATAAATTGGCGATAGTTTTGATACACTAGCTGTGCTATCCTTGGGTTTAAAAAAATAAAATCCAGCACATATTTGTCTGCACAATTGACAGATACTAAAGAGACTTTCAGAGGAGACAACAATATTGATACTCTTGCAATAATGAATGATCGATATTGTATCCTACAATCAAAACATTGAAATCAATGAATCCCAAAATATACCAAGCTTGTTTAAGTAATTGAAGTGCAAAGGTCATGCACACAAGAACTTGAATGTTCTTGATACATTCAAATGAACTCATGAACCTTTAAAAATGGACATATCATCAATGTTCACCTGTAGTTATGGTACTAACTTAGATGTGAAGAGTAAAACTACGAAGGGCTTTGAGATTATGCTGCCTGGACAACAAAATCTAAGTAGTTGATTAGCAACAAAACGCTCAAAGTCTTTGATCAAAATGATCATATAATTTAGATCAATCAAATCGTTGTGAAATAGAGGAATACTACTCGTAAGGACTAGTTGGAAATTGAAATTAATCCCAATACAGAGAATTAAAACACCTACTTACCTTCAATTCATTTGCAAGCTCAGTAATTGTCGGAATTTGACTATGCAGACCTGTCCAAACATAATAATTTGAAGGCGCATGCTATATACATAGGCAATTTCATTAAAATGGCGGTATGAAATTAAAATGGCGCGGAAGCAGGTCAAAGGAAGGAAGAAAACCCATGCAAACTGGTCATTATTTGCAAGGAAATACATGAATGACTGGTGCTTCTGGCTTCAAAGGGCCGAAATTGGTACGTTTACGGTCCACACATGGCCAAAGGTGCTGCCACTTTTGACCTTCCTATCCGACCTACCGATCCCATGAAGGATTTTGAAGTGGCATCTCGTGTGAATTTAGCCTATCCAAGATATCATTGGTTGAGGCCAAGGTTGGAAGTCCATAATTCTAGTATTAGAAGTGTTGGGTTGAAGACAATGGCCACATTCACTACCATCTCTAGGAAGTTCAAAGACTATGGTAGATGCAGCTAGAAGAGATGTCGCATGATGCCTTTCATGTCTTGCAAAATAAGGAAGTTGAGAAACGGATCGGAGGAAGACAAAATAATGCAAAACAAGAAGAATCCCGGCCTCAAGAACTACAAAAATCAAGAATCGTATGTTTATTCAATATGAAAATGATCTTTCCATTGAGATCCACCCTTGTTTGCACCAGAGCCTTGCTTGAAAATAGTGAGCTATACACTTGTTGATCAACAATGGATGAAAAATAGAATCGATTGAGGAAGTGCAAGGAATGACTTCTCAATTACATAGTACAATGGATTCAGCATTGCTAACTGTTGGACATCCATAGATGTCATCCAGACACGTCTATTCTAGGTGTGTATGTCTACCCCATCAAGCAACAACTTGTTAATTCCAAAATTGTTGCCAACTAATGGTGTTGGACATTCTTCACATGTCACCACTCACATATGTTACATTCCACAGCTCCATTTCAGACTGGGCGGTCTAAACAGTGACACTGAAATCTAGGACATGTATAGATTTCAGATAGCCCTTCTTGAATGTGAACGGTGCCAATCTAACGGAATTTCCCATCCGACTGGGTTTTTTTTGATGTCGGCCTCATCTTGGTCTCCACTCGCCTAGGATGAGCTTCACCTCCTTAGGAAAAAGCGCATGTCGTTGCCGTAGTTGTTTTGAATGTACCCCGCAGAAGTAGGAGCAACTGACTTTTTTTCATGGTGTCCCATTGCAACAATTCCAACAATTGCCAGCAGTCCCATCCTTGAGCAATGCCAACAAGCGCCTATTTTGAAATCATATTTTAGTGAGGTCGGGGTAGAGTGCCCGGAGGACCTCTGCAAAATGCTCAGTTGTTGCAATGCTACTATCCACTTCTGGCGTTGTCTCCCACCTTTATTGCATATAGTTGTATTTGTCCCTAGTTCCTAGCACAAGTACGAACAATTGCAGTCCATCCATGGCCATGCCAAGGATGTCCAGTATTGGAAGTCAACTCCCTTTCCAAATCATGCCAAACCATGGCTTATTGAAAAGTTAATATGCATTGGTTCGCATTTTTCGGTGAGTTGTCATTGAAGGAACTCCAACGGACAACGACAACGGCATCCGCATACATGCCTCCCTCCAACATCTTGCACGACACGTGGAAGAGACAGTGACACTCTATAAGTCTTTCCATCACGGCGTCGAAATTGGAACAGTCGATCCCTATTGGAATGAGAGTTGGAGTGAAGAATCTTCTAGCTCAACACTTGGTAACTGCCCACGACATAAGCGGTGATTTGAGTGGATGTGTATCGTCCATATCCGATGCTGCGAAGAGACCAAATATAGAATGTGCAGCGTTGGAGATAGACAATACACATCCACTCATCAGCTTACACAATGTGCATCTAACAAGTGGTGAGCAAGAAGATTCTTCACTCCAACTCTTCTTCCAACAACGGTCCACCGTTCCAAGTTTTTGTCCACGAAAGGCGGAGAGCAGTGATGGGAAGATTGACACTGGGCGATTGGACCCCACCCTGTGCCGTTGAAGATGTTGCAGGAGGGCATGTAAGGCCAACATCACCATCGTTGCACATGGAAGCCCCAGTAAAAAGTCTCCGGAAAATGCCCACCCATGCAAGTTCAGTTTTCCCTAAGCCATGTTCTCGCACAATTTGAAGATGACTTCTAATGTGAACATTTCCGATGGGACTTTGAATGGACCACAATTGTTCATACGTAAGCTCTGCACTAGTTGCAATGAATATGACAACCAGTGGAGCTGAAAGACAACGCCAACAATGCTCAACATTGCAATGGATGAGCAGTTTGTGGAGGTCTTCGGAGCGCTCTGCAACGACCTCACGACGACATGATTGGAAAACAAGTGCTTGCAAGCGCTGGCAAAATGTTGATACACGGATCCTTCTTCTGAATTGCAAAAGGCAATAAGGCTATCCTGAGGAGAATATGGCTGCGAGGGTCCTAGGGCTATAATCATGCAATCCACACTTCTATTCATTGGGAATGCTCTCCACTATATCGCTCAAAAGGATAATGAAGGACATCTAAATTTTCCTAGAATCCAATGGTCTATTAGGATCTACAGACCACGAGCAAGTCATGCAGCCCTTCCAACATGCATTCGGTTGTCCTCTTCTTGGCTTCCTTACTATTGTCATCGGATCTTCGGACTCCATGAATGCAACAATCAGCTTGCACATCCAGGACAATCATCAAACCATTTCAATTGCGTACCTTTCCACCCTCGAGCGGTAGTTTACAATCATTTCGGACCATGTTTTCCCCAATAGCGGATGTCCCAAGGATGCTTGCCTCGTTTGACTCTCGAAGGATGTCATTGTGAGGTTGTTGCATGCCACCACCAGGACCAAAAGAAAATGATCAACTATAGTGCAAACCAATCCGAACATCATCTTCGTGATGGATTCGCTCTTCCCAATACCCATCTCTGGTTGTTGTGCCAAGAACATGGATAGGTGCAGACCATCCCTGGTCATGTCGCAAACGTCCACAAGAAAAATCAACTACTATGTTTTGAGATTATGTTGAGACAAGTTTGGCAATGTTTAGGACGCACGGGTCAACACTTTCCAGAGAGCATGACGGATCTTCCATGCAAAACGACGAGATTTGGCATCAAGGTTTTCTCCCATCGTCATCTTCAAGAGTACAGGATGCGAAGCTCCAAGAACCATCACTTCAGTCTTCATTGCAAGTCGAAGCTCTTATGGGCAAATACTTGGAACCCTCTTCTGCCGGCAACTCAACAAGGGTTCGAAGAATTTTTGTCCCAACACTGTTCTCTCAGCATAGCATCATCTTCCTCGTGGACGTGCACCATCCATCTCAACGAGAGGCGATATTGATTCATTGGGAGAACGACGTGCCTTATCGGATGGAGATGATCCGCATCCATCAGATTGTTCATGCTATGCTTCGAGAGCCAGTGCAGGGACGAGAACTCTTCGAACCATTCTCGACTTACCAATAGGAAACAGTTCCAAGTGATTGCCTACAAGAGCATCGAGGGGTGGCGAGGATTGTCAACCGATCACGGATGACAACGGCGAAGTATCTTGGAAGGCGTCTGGGGGAATGCGTTCACGTCAATCATCCCTGTTGTCGTCCATGCAAGATCTACCATACTCCCCAGAAAATGCTGACGAGTGCATGCCCAACTTTCTGAACCATATTGCCAACCTCCACACAACCTCAAGGGGAAGCCGACTTCTATTGTGGACATCCTCAACATGACCATGGATGGTCCGCACTTGTTCACGCTCATGCGCCACTACGAATGAGGGAAGGAAAGACTCAAATCCAGCACGGAGTCAACACCGAAAATTGGTTTGCACTGCAATTGCCAATCATTTTCCTCTTCTCTGTTGGTGAGTTGCAACAATCATGACATGAATGAAAACAAGCGCCCACTTGCTTTGAATTGGTGAAATGGTGATCCTCCGACTACTCTCGTTATATGCAAGAAGCAGAAGCTATAATGAGGGGAATAATACTACCATGACAACGACAATCACACTACTCTTGAAAGGGAATAATACTATCGTTCGGAAAACAAGGCTAGTATAGGGGACATCACCATGGTGAGAGAACTAATGCTATAATGATGTGGGGGAAAATATATTTCTATTCATTGAGAATGTATTGGGAGTATAATGCATCAAAGAATATTAAAGGGTGTCAAATGTTTCCTATAGCCCCCATTGATCTATAGTTTAGAACGTTTTACAAGGGAGGAGCCCCATCTGCAACAAAGTCAATAGGTTTAGCTATCCCTGGAAGCACCCAAGTGTACTATGTTTAGTGGATGCTGCGTGCGAATGCCAATACTAGTAACATCGTCACCATCCACCATCCGAATTCGTCTTCGTGCTGTGCCGTGGATGAACTTGTGGACCCCATGAGCTTACAAAGAGCCTGCGCACAACACACGTGAAGATGAGTGATCCATTTTGAAGTTCAACGTGATTTAGGGGGGAAAGAAGATTTCAACAAAACGCACTCACTGGAAGAAGAGCGATGGATCAAAATGGATTCTACATCAAACATCCTTGTCTTCGTGGAGTGCAAACATCATAATACACACGAAGAATGTGAGGGCATCATGCGGAATGGCGACTTGTAGATGAAGGCGACTACAACACCTTGGGCCCAGGTCCTCCGTCCAGTGGAGCAGTTCAGACCGCGCGGTCTGAACTGGTGTTCCCTCCACCATCATCCAATAGTTTAGGGTCATTTCGGACCGAGCATTACCTTGTCCTGAAGGACTTGCAGACGTGACGTCGATGTCAGCGTCGTCGTGGACCACGCAACCGTCGGAGGAGCCCACTCCTTCCGTCATACGCATCCGTCATCGTTTATTGGACTTGCCGTCCAATCGGCCGCCGTTGGCCCGTTGCCATTACGGCCACCCAACACACGAACACCGTGCCGCCCCACCTACACACGCATCCATTTCGGATGGTATCATTGTCTTGCGGGATTAATCTTGTTCTTATGGTTGAAATGATCCGGGTCCTCATCACTATAACGTCCGACAAACTCCGAGTATTCTAGCACGAGGGACCTATCCTGGAAGTGCGCACAGGTGCGCACTTTGAGTCCGAACTTCGAATTCCTTAGGGCCATCGTGAGGTGCGCGAGAAACCAGGGGTTCTCCGACAAGTACTGCGAGACGCTACGACCGGACTCCAGCAAACCCAGAAGATACGGGACTACGGTGTTCTGGAGAGTGTGGTTCACGCTGCCAACATACGATAACGGGAATATGGCATCGTGGACGGGGTTCAGAATGCTGCTCTCCGGGCAACAGTCGACGAGTAGGGTGTTGGACGCATTGGCCCTGAAGTTGTCCCATATGAATTTCTTCTGACCCCACACGGTCTTGTGGAGGACCTTCATGCGAAGTCGCCCCTCCGGGTGGTCCGCAAATTGCACGAAGGTATCCTTTTCGATGCTAGTGTCGCACGAGCTGTCCGCGGGGTGCGCCGGGTAGCTGCTCTCGGGAAACCTGGGTCGGGGAGGACACTTACACAACCACCACGGTCGTCTCTCCACGATCGAGAAGCAGTCTTCCATCGTCAGCACGGGCATGTGCTTAAGACACTCCATATCCCGAAATAGGAATTCTACTACGGGGATAGCGACTGCGGAGGGGAGTCTCGTCTAGATGCCTATATAGAAATTCTCCGCCAAGCCAGTCAAGAACGAGCGTAATTCTAGACGACAGTGCACGGTGTATTCCCCGAATAGATGACAGTTCCTAGGATTATAATCTGCCTCGGACGGCGGTGCGCGTGCGGGTGCCGGACCCTGCGCCGGACGCCCGACGTGCTCAACTTGGCAGAGGACGCCTTCTACCTCCAAGATGACGAAATAACTATTCCAAGGGAAACCCTCCACGTGGGGAGGCGCCGATTTCGGTAACGGAGCCTGCATATGCAAGAACCCGGACTCAAAGTAGGAATCTTCTAAACCAATGATGCAGTCCACGATAGTAGACTCCAGACAACACTAGCAATAGAATTTCACGGGAGCAAGGGAATTGAACCTCACCTTCGTTATGACATTGGCGACGGGGAGGGCGACTTCCTTAGCAATGGGCGCGAACACTTCCTTACCCTTGATGGCAATGGACGCTGGGATTTCCGGAGCCAAGGGGGATGCCACTTCCGCGACGATGGGACGATTAACTTTGACATCGGAAGTTGGGGATCGCAGAGGGGTGGGGGCGGGAGAGAGCACTTCAGGAGCCAGAGGAGCGACGACTGAGCTTGTCCGTTGTTCAAGGGAAGTGGATTGATGACGAGGTGAGACCACGACAAGTGGAAGCATTGGAGCCTTGATGTCCAATAGAGCATTGTCAGCCTGAATGGAGAAATGATAAGAGCGTGACTACAATGCCCACAACCACTAAAACAATACTTGATAATACAAAATTTCTGAACTGCACGCTACTAGTTATCGAAAATGCCTCTGATATATATTACAAATATTGTACATTGTTTACAACCAGAATCGTTTTTCACAAAGTGTACAAAAGTATGTGCACGAGTATGCAAAACATGTGAATGCTCTCCAAAGTCCGAAAAAAAGAAAAAGACAGCCGCTAGAGGGAAGACTCCATGACTCTACAGACTCGTTGGAACGACCTTCGATTAGCCCGACGAACCACCTTCACATAGCATCCTCCGATCGAGGTCTAACTAGAGCTATGTGGAGGGGTTACCCACCGCGGGAGCTTTGTCATCTCTGGCCGGCGAGTCCATCGGAGCCTGCTCCACCACCGCAGGCTGCGTCGGAGCAAGAGTGGCCTACACATGGGGAGCATACTGCTCAGTCAAGTTAGTGAAGGAGATCTCCACATCTCCCAAGTCAACGTCAAGGTTGTATGGATCATGTCCGTGTACGCTCGAACAATGTAGTGATTCCAACACATGCATATAATGAAATTGACTGAGGTCGAAGTCATCGACTTCTGGTTCGGGAGTGGCACTCATCGAGATCAACGATGGATTCATGTTGGACATCATTCGCAATCCCGACGCTGCGGAGGCCGTCCCCGAGGGAGAGTTTGTCGTAGAGACCCTCGACACATTTTGCAGCTCGCTCGTAGGATTGGAGATGGGAGTCATCGGCATTGGTAGAGTTGGTAGATCCGGTATCATCGCGAAGCGCGCATTGACATTCGCCAACGTCGCCTGGTTTTGCGCCAATTGATTCTCATACACCAACTTCTTAGCCTTGTGCCTCGCCTTCTTCTCCAATTCCCTAGCCTCCCACCACCGTTGCTTTTCCTCCCTCTCCTTCATTAGTATAGTGACCGTCTCGCTCCACTTCTCCGACTCCTGAGCGTGCTTCCTCTTGTACCGCTCCGCTATGATCTCCGCGTAGGCAAGAATGCTCGCCTTCACTTCCGGCTTGACCTCCTCCGTCACCTGGAGGACGCTCGACCCACCTTGAGTTGGAGCCCCGGCGCCGGCACTCGACCCTCCCCGAGTGGCCACATCCGCATCAGCCATCCTCTTGTAATCCTCCCTGCTCTTTGCAGCCATGGAAAGATGTGCATCCAATTCCTCTTCGTCCACATCGTCCAAGTCAATCGGAATTTCCTTGGAACTATTTCTGGCCTCGAGAAGATCTTGCTCCATCCTCCGAATGTGCAAGATATAAGTCCTCTCATCAACAGTCGCGGGTGGAAGCTCAAACTTCAGGGTGTCAACCGAAACTTGCACCATCGTAATCCCCTTGATTTTCTCAACGGAAGAGGGAGCGGCTTGAAAGTGCGACATCAAAGCATCCACATTCCTCTGCACACTCGCAATCTTCTCCGATAGAGATTCACCCGTGGGTTTGGGAGAAGTGGCGGAGAGCTCAGACCTCACTTTCCGAATCTCCTCCTATGCATCTTCGGGGAGACCGGCCTTCAATCCATCCAGCTTCACTTGCATATCCTCAATCAGCATCCTTGGAGGTTTCGATAGTAAGTCCGTAGTAGGAGCCGATCCGGAAGCACGGCCAAGAACAAGAGAATCAAACCGTGTGGTCTGATTCTGTTCAGCAGCTATTGGAGGGAGTTGGAGATCAGAGGAAGGACACGAATATAGGGCAGGGAGAAGGGATGCTGGACTTGAGGACGGCATAGGAGATGGTACACTTGACGGAGGGGGAGGCGGAGGGGGAGGGGATGGTAGACTCGAGGACGGAGGGGCATTGGGAGGGAGAGGGGATGGTCCACTTGAGGACGACGGAGGTGGGTGGACATCAGAGGGTGGACATGAAGACGAGGGTGGAGGGAGATCCGAAGGCGGGGGTGGAGAGGGAGCTGCAGGAAGAGAAATAGGTGAAGGGGGTAGGGAAGACTGGGTGACCACATCAGACCGCGCGGTCTGATCCTCTGAGGGAAGCGATAGGGGAGTTTGCGGGATCACCACGGATTGAGATGGCTGACTCTGCGGAAGGGGAGAAATGGGAGGTGTAGACACATGTGGAGGTAATGAATCAGACTCTACAGTCTGGTTCACACACACCCGTGCAGGAGAGGTGGGAGGTGTAGGTTCAGAGCAATGAGAAGTTTGCGACAGATGAGAGGAGGCATGATCGGAACAAGGAGAGGAAATACGTTCCGCAGGTGGATCAGACCGCGTGGTCTGATGTTGTCCAGGGCTGAAGTCTGGCACGCGAGTTGTCGGTGGACGGACCTCGCCTCTCCTGCTTGACCCTGCGGTGTCGCTGACCTCCGGGTTCTGGGACGGGGACCCCACATTCCGGGGCTCGCTCTCCTCCTTGAAATCATCCTCCATTTTGTCTTCATCTCCATGCTCCTCCCCTCCATCATGGTCGTCGTCCGGTTCCACAATATCGAGGACGGGATCGTCCAGTCCTTTAGCCGTCGGGTTAGACTCCTCTTCTAGCTCCCGCCGCGTTGGGCTCTGGCCGTCATAATGATATCTGAGTGTATGCGGTTGGGGGACCAACACATTGGGCCAATAACTGTAACCAATTTTTTGCTGAACGCTTTGGTGGAGGAGAGCCCGATTCGTGGCCCATTGAAAGGACACGGAATTGCGACAAAGCATCTGACATCAACCAACGCACATCAATTAACAATCGTAAAAAGAATCAAATCAAAATCGGATGGTTCCATGTGAAAACAGAATCATCTCACTAGCGTGGTCCTTATCGAGCATGCCGAGATTGCCTTGGCTCTAGCGAAGATGAGCATTATGGTTCCCTGGTCCCTGCAGAACTTGTCTATGAATCGGAGATACACCTCGTACCGTAGCTCGCGATTCGAAATGCGCCACGGAAAATTGTGACGACAAACTTCACAATTCTTATACATCTCGTCTTCCGTTGCCAAGGGCACGTCTTCATCAGCCGAGAGGCGTGGCACTTGGTCCTCGCCGTTAACTAACTTCGAGTTCACAAATGATTTAGCTGGCCGCTGGAGATACATCACTTTGTCCTTGTACTTCATCGTGTACATTGGCTCGCCCTTGCAGTAGACATATCTACATTCGCGCTTCAGCTTGTGGTCGGGGAAGAAGTCCGACACCATTTGCTCCACGGAGGCAATCCTTTCTTGACTGAAGATGAGCATCCACGTGTGGACCCCCCTCGACATCGCGTTCTCGGACACCTTCTTCAGTTGTTCGAGGACCAGTGTGTGCCCGTGATTGACCTCCGTCTTCTCCAATCTCGGGAACAATCGGAAATCCATGATTCCGACCTCGCAATATTTGATATAGGCCGGTCCCAACTTACAGAAGGTCCACCTCTCCCTTCGGAAGATGTACAACTGTGGGTCGAATGTCGAACTCTTGTGAACCCACTTGCACACCGACCCCCGCGAACATTTCCGACAATTTTGGAACCAACAAGTATTGTCCATGACGCGGTCCAAGCCCTCCAAGAGCTTATCAGGCATGTCTATGGGTTTCTTCCCCGACCCGCACTCGTTCCTTAGCCACTTCTGACCGACTTGCATGAGGTGCCACATGTGGAACCCGGCTATGCACAACTCCCCCTTCAGATCTTGCCAAGCTACCGGAACAAAATCCCCGTTGTCAAAAACGTCGGCCGCCTCGATGATGCCATCCTTGATTCCCCTCTCCGTAATTTCCTTGGCCAAAACAATCTTGTGTTTCTTGTTCATGGTCCACATGGCGAATGGAATGGCCTTGGTCCAACTTGTAGGCCTTTTGATGTAGACCTTCGGCGGAATCTCGAGGATTTTGCTACCAAGCTCACCCACTGCAGCATCGTCCAGTCCAGCCAGAGTCTTCATTTGGTTCGGATTGATGGGCGTGAACTTGTAGACCTTCGTGGTGCCGGCCTTATCCGTTATTTCGTTGAACGGACGGCCAGAGTCAATGTCATACAGACCACCAGACTCGTGCTTCATGAAAACCTCCTGCCAAATAGACCACGTTCGATCGGAGGCCATTATGATCTTCTTCTCCCCCATCTTGTCAAAATCAATCATCTTCCTCGAACCGCCAACCCCCTTTGCACTAATCGTCAATTCGAAGCTCTGTTCAACCTTCATTTTGAAATCCTATGCACAATTTGGGAACATCAGAATTCATCTTCATATAGAAGTTCAGACCGCGCAGTCTAAAACAAGAAATTCTAGTACAAGTCCATTACAACTGGACTGTTACCACACCAACAATGATGTGAACTTTAGACCGCGCGGTCTGAAACAAGAAACTCTAGTACAAGTCCATTACAACGAACTAGGCTATAACCACGACAATGAGAACTTCAAACCGCGCAGTCTGAAGTGGTCAAGGAACATACCTGGTAGGATTTGTGCATCTCTTCTTGCTGGGATACTCTCGCGTTCTTCCGATGTTGCGAAGGTCTATTGGCATTCTCCCAGAGATGGCGGCAATGCATTATGGTCGCAGGCAGCGATGATAAATAGGGACCGGCGATATTCCCGTCGTTGCATTTGCACAATAATGCGTGCAAGTGGTCTTTGTTGTCAGACCACACAATCTCGCATGTCCACTTCCGCATCTTCTCGACAATCGCCACATCATCGACTGACGTCTCGCCCGAAATAATTTCCTTCGCTGCCATCTACGTGTGTTGACTATTGATGATTTTCAAAGGCCCGACCGCGGTGCACTCCTTCCAGCAGGTTGGCCTCGTTTTTGTGTCGGGCATGACTATTAGAATCTGCTTGGTGAAGTTGACCTTCACCATTCGATCAAGTACAACTATGACCCTGGCCTTCTCCAACTGCCGAAAAATGATTCCCGACTTCTCGTCCGCGTTTATCATGTCCCTAACGTCCAACTCGAAATATCGGCCTCGTCCAAAGATGTACATGTACAACGATGCTTCTTTGAACTTCCGATTGGCTATTGCTTTGGCCTTCAGGCGCCGTCGCGTTTCAGCTTCGTCACTACGTTTCGGATCCGGCTTGAACTCGATTACTACGGATAGCTTGTCCGGTACATCCGCGGGGTTAAATGGCACGGTCGTTGGGTTGTCCACCCATTTCCCATTCACTTTTTTGAAGGCCAGCTTTTGCGCCTCTTCCTCCGACACCTCGGCGGTTTCAGTGAATGCCGATTGACTTGACGGGCCTGGCGCTTGTGAGCCCGAGGGCTCCGTGGGATTACAGCGTTGTCTAATCCATCTCTCCACCCCTTCCTCTTCAGCGGCCGGCGAATTTCCAGCGGTCGATGATGGCTTCCTCTTTCTTGTCTTCATCTTGTCTCTTGCTTTCGGTCGGGCAGGTTGCACTAGAGCTACACGGGTAGTCAGCGTCGTGATCTGGGGATTGGCCTGCCGTCTCTCTTGTGGATGCGTTGCAGACTATTGGGGGGCTCTGGTGTTAGCAGCACTTGCAACAACTGACATAGGGGGTGGACGACTGCGCGTCGAGACCCCCGAGCTGGAGCCATCGACACCTTTCTGCTTTCGAGCACTCTCTTCTGCGTCCATTCTCTTTTTTCCCTTTGGCTATGAAATGTTCAATTTTCCCGAGGTTAGTCTTGCGGTATGGAGAGTGCTTGCATCAGTTAGGTACATGCTTACCGCTTTTCCAGTCTCATAAAAGTCATCAGCTATACTTTCACACTTCGCCTGGATGTCGAGCATGAGGATTGGGAAGGCGTGGGGGACGTGATCGTAGTTTTTCATAATGCGCTGGTGACAGAAAGTCATTTGGTCTTCAACTCGGATGACGATGACTCCAAATGCATTATTACTGGAGTTTATAACGTCCACCAGAGTAGCTTCTCGTAGTGCATAAATATTAACTACTGCTAAATTCTTGAATGATTTCCATCGTGGGTCGCCGGCTGTTGTAAAACCTAATTCGAGACTAAAGACGAGAGAGTCGTGAACATAACCCATTTCTATTGACCATAACGATTTCGATGCGATGAATTCTAATGGAACCTTGTCATTGATATGGGATGACCAGGATTCGTGAATTCTCTCTGGCAAAATCCTTCGGATGTATCCTGTTAAAGGCGGCTTGCTCCTGTCGCGCCCCTTAGTGACACTTACCACCTTAAGCTCACTTTCCAAACACTTAGCACCTTAGTGCCACTAAGGTTCATGCTTTCCTAACACTACACATGCCACGAACCTACAATGTTAGGTTCCAACCCAAGTCACGGGGTTCCCCATTCCTCCGTGACTCCCAATCCTTTCCTTCCAATACTTAACTCCCACAAGACACCGGGCATGTCATTTGATGACATGGGGCGGAACTTCCATTGATGTCCAAGCACTTGGTGAGGCACTACTCCCACCAGTGCTAACCGCCCTTGAATGGGACCCAACTCCCCACTAGGCCCAACCCAACTCATTTCGGGACTCACCAATCGGGACTCACACCATGGCCTAGTGTGAAGTGGGACACCACTCAACTGGTATCAAGGAGTGCACAAGCACTCCATGGTAACACACAAGTGGTGGTGAGGCTCCAACACTAGCCTCACCACCCAGGGCCACTTAGGCTCACCATGGCACCATCCGGGAGTGAGGAGGGAGACCACCCCTCCTCATAGTACTCTCTGTGGAATTCGGCAGCCCCCCCCATACTAGAGGTCACCGGGAACCCTCAAGATGCACCCCATCTTGGAAGACCACCCATTTCTCCCGATTCGCACTACTTTGGGACTCCCGAACTTCCACCCGGCATAACTTTGCGGTCCGGGATCCAAATCGCACATGCGACCCCATTTTGGATGGACTACTCACTTGCTCCATTCGGACAAGTACTCGCAAAGATATCGCCCTCCAAAGATTCGGGACACTCCCGCCGCGGCCGGGACACTCCCGGCGCGGCCAGGGCACTCCCGGCGCGACCAGGGCGCTCCTGGCGTGACCGGGACACCCCCAACTTTGAACGCCCATAACTTTTGACTCGCAAGTCCAAATCACGCGTTCTTTGGACGGCTAGAAGCGTCTTCTCAAGACCTTTCCAAGCACGTATCACACGCCCCCAAAAATTCATCCAGATCAGAGCGCTACATCGCTATGATCGCTCGGGACTCCTAGTCCCCCTCACCTCATCTCTTGCAAGGCTTGGGGAGTCACCCCCAATGTCCCCCTTGCTCACCAAGGTGGCACGGGCACGCCTTGTGATGAGGGTCGTGACAGCTCCCCAGAAAGGACTCCATAGCACTGTCCACAGGAATGGATTTGATCAGACCGCACGATCTAAAGCAATGTTTACAATGTTCAGAATGCAAGCTTCGTCAGCAGATATAGCATTGTTTCAGACCGCGTGATCTGAACTTCACTTCAGATGATTATCATTCCGCACCTCATTTCCTTTCCCGCAATGTGTATGAAGACCCTATTCTTTTCGTTTTAGTCCAGACTACGGGATGTGAATTTATTTAGCTGAAGGACTTCAAACCGCGCGGTCTGAACATGTGTATGAGAATTCCTTGTATATAAATTAGTCGACCTCAATGACATTAATCTTAGAGCTTCAGATAGCACCGTTTGAATAAGGCTTCAATATTAGGCTGAGCGTGGTGTCTGATGACATTGATAACTACGTTACTCGTTATCGATTTCACCATGTGGTCAGCCTCTTGATTGGACTTCTCCAAATCAATTGATTTCCACAGATTTTGAGACGACAATATGCACTCATATTTCGAATCAGACCGCACGGTCTGAACCTCTTCACCTACTGTTGTACTCATACTTTGGGTTCTAGATTACTTTGACAGTAGAGACCAGAACGCGCGGTTTGAACCCATTGAAATTATTCTTTGTGGATATGATTCTATACTAAATTGGAGGTTCAAACCGCACGATCTGAACCCATCCAAGGAACATTCTATAATCTACTGACATTAAATTCTATGCTGATGAGATTCAGACCGCACGATCGAAATCTGTTTGTTTGACCTCTTGGGATGAGTATATTTTTGGAGGTTAATTTATTTTTCACTGGACATGGTGTGATCGCAGAGTCGAAGATCCAATAGTAGATTTAGTTTTTTTATGTTTCTGGTTTCATTTTTATTCTAGGATTATATTTCAGACTGCGCGGTCTGAACCCATTCGATTGATATTCTTTTCGTGGACATCGTCCTTTGTTTGAGATTCAGACCGCGCGGTCTAATTCCATATGAATGGCATTTTATAATCTAGTGACATTCAAGACTACAAATGAGGTTCAGACCTCATGGTCAAATCCTTTTCGGTACACTTCTCTGGTTGATTACTTATTTCTTGAGGTTAGTTCGTTTTCAATTGGACATTGTCTATGGCCTGGTGGATGATCTAATAGCAGATTCATTTCTAATAACTGAGTT
This sequence comes from Straminergon stramineum, assembly GCA_963920665.1. Lineage (NCBI taxonomy): Eukaryota > Viridiplantae > Streptophyta > Bryopsida > Hypnales > Calliergonaceae > Straminergon > Straminergon stramineum. The sequence continues at coordinate 6,575,067 of OY987269.1, read as the reverse complement.
AGTATTTTATTTTTCTAGTGTTAATAGTTCAGACCGCGTGGTTTGAACTTCTATATTGGACTTCTGGGTGATTTTGGTTCTTTATTTAAATTTACTGGTTTGAACAGGTTCAGACCGCGCGGTCTGATCCTCAACAATGTATTGGGCACAACTTTTTGTGTGGACCTTTCCTTCCTGTTGGCAAAGGATTCTAACGGCGCGGTCAAACATTTGTTTGACTAGGCTATAGGCACCTTTTGTATCTTCTTTGCTGGGGAGGTTTTAGACTAGGCAGTCTGATGTTTCTAAATTCAATTCGAGAGCAAAATATATTTTGGGAGAACTCTAATATTCTTTTGGGAACGAAGAGGTTTAGACCGCGCGGTCTAAACATGAGAGCGGACTGTTATCTAGTTAGTCTACTCTAACTGCGCGGTTATAGGGTACATATTGAAATTGCAAGGCATGCAGACATGGAGGATTGCTTACCTAGACGTGCGTGCAAGACTGTGGCAACTTGGAATTTGTATCTCCAAAGCAATGCTACTCGGATCCACTCCTACGGAAAATTTGTTTTCTATGAAGTCTATCTGGAACAAGTCCAACCAATGTGCATTATCAAGAACTAAGTAGACGGCATTCTGTAGAAATGTGGCAAGAGACTAAACTTCTTGTATCATAAAGATCAGTCAATGATTGTTGCGTTACAAACTCAGAGAGTGAACTACGTGAATTGCAGAGTTATAAGAAACTACTATGCGGTTTACAAACAAGAAATTCAATGGTACTGTGATCTACAAGCACTACTATACGGACTCAAAACCAACACCCTAGTTTGAAACTAGGAATCACGCTCCTTGAGCAATTACTGGATTGCAAGAAAACACATTCAATTAAACAAGCACGTTGAAGCGTGATCTCTAGACTGGAAGAAATGTAGCAAGCACTACAAAGAAAACAGTAACTAACTATTGAGAAAATCAAATCAAATGACAGAAAAACGTGGTTTGCAGTGGTAGTACAAAGTACCTGAATGGAGCCAATGGATTTCCGCTTTCCAACCCGAAACTCTGCTCTCTTGAGAATCGCAACTTCAAGTCCAATCGAACCGCCACCCGAAGAAGTTTGCAAGAAAAGAAAATGTTGCTCGTCAAGGACACGGACAAGGCCGCGGGTAATGGAGAAAGAAAGCAAAAGTGGAAAATAGCGGCACTCAAAGTCAGAACAAGGCGCGCGGAAACAAGGAAAGCACCGGAAACAACAATGGAAGGATATGCGACAAGACGAAGACGAGGAACGGCAAAATTTCCACAATGACGGAGCAACAAAACAAGAAAAGCAGAATCACGAAAGGGAGTCAAGCAAACCCTACAGGTGGGGATGACGACCAGCCGTGGCGGGAGGTCCAGACCCGAACCTCAACCGAACCTATTCCAAACCTGAACTATCCGCGGAGGTCTCCCGAGCCTCTACCAAACCTACATGTGGTGCCCAAACCTGCGTTGGAGTACTCAAATGTTATTCAGTAATAGACAAATTGTAGAGGGACCCCCTTTTTGCAGCAAATTTGTATTTTACTAGCTCACTCAAATCTTTAGAATTCATTGTAAACTAATCCCTAGTTTAACCCCTAAATGCCCAAGGCCGTTTCGAAGCCTAAAGGAATTCACTGCAAATTGGAAAAAAATCCATGAATTTCATAGGTTGTATTAATGTTTTTTATAAGTTCTATGCATAGTTTTTGAAAAATTACAGTATAAATGCAAAGAAGACATGTTTGGGTGACGTAGGCCTACAAAATATACAACAATATTATTTGTGGAGTGAAAGATTACAAAGTTCAACGAGGAGGGTGATAAACCTATGAAAGTGATTCGAGGTCCTTTAATGCTCCTTTCACATGTCACATCCCAAAAGGTCCTAAACCAAAAAGGTTTGAGGTAAAAGGACATGATATGCTAAAATCCCATTCATTAGTGGCTTCTAAAAATATATTGTATAATTTGAGGACATTAATTTTCAATGTGACTCTTCCTCCAAGATGTAGTATACTTCAACCTCGCTCCCAAGAGCCACCTACACTATGGAAAGTCAAGAGAGCAATGGCCACCTCTACACAATATTGTGAATAGAAAAATCTTGATCCATCATTTTATGAATTCGTTGGTTAATGGGAAGACTAGACTTCAAATTAAAATTTATTTGTCAAAATACAAAACTCATATAAATAGCAACTTGGTTGGGTTCTATGTAACTCCAAAGAATTGTGGACTCCAAAATTTCATACCTCCGACGTTTAGGAGTTATAAAGCAACTCAAATTTTCAATTTTCTTTTCAAATCATTCAAGTGAAACCCAAACTTATATTTCTAAGCCTTTCCTAATGTGTTTTTCCCAAGTAAATTGAACATGGGCTTACAATTATCTTCGATGAAGAAAAAAACAATTTGGATAAATGTAAGCATATACATGTTCAAAGACCTCAAACACTTATTACAATGTTGTAGTTTTCAATGTGTGGATTGTATAACAAGTGTGAGATTACAGCATTAATCTCAAGGAATGTATGTTGTCCATGCCCACAATGTTTAAGGTATTTGCATAGACTTCCATAGTGTTAAAGGTATCATTAACACGTAAAAATTATGGTTTAACACTAAAATGTATGTCAAATATGCTTTTGTTATAATGAAACCTTGTGAAACTCATTACACCATTTTCTTTGGAAGCCTTCAAATGCTATAATTATTTTCAAATAAATACAAATTATTAATAAGTTGAACTCTAAATCAGCACTTGCATGTTGTAATTTACAATCGTGGAATTCATGCAAACATTGAAATCTTTCCATAGTGACTCTGATATAAACAAATGCATGAGTTCAATGCTTTGATTTGGAAGTAGGTCAAACACTCAAATTGATGGTCTTTGCTGAAAGCACAATAATCAAGTGAAAAGCATAACCTCCCCTCATTTAATAATGTTACATATATCCTATTCAGGAACATTTTAAAATGAAACATTCATTTCATCAAATTAAAATTTAGGATATGACTTGTAGATGTAAAAATTAAAAAGTGAGATTGTGAAGGTGAAGATCAAAGTTCAAAAGTTATTTCAATCATGTCAATCCTCTTTTATCATGTGCACACTCAGTAAGAAATAGCTCCCCACAAATGTATGAGGTGAACATTCCAAGCTTCCTGACCCCGATGAATTTACAACTTCTTATAATGTATTGTATAATTTTTAGCATTTAATTTGGGTGGGAGTTGTTATTCAATTCCTAATGCATTGAAAAGGCACTCAATAAGCCACCTCTAGTTATTAGACATATACAAGTGGGTTTTGATTGTTTATAAATTCCAAGACGAAATCAATGCCTAAATGTAGGTTTATTCTGCCTTCCAAGCAATGGGTCCTTTCTAACTTCTACCCATACTCCTATTTGCAAGAGAACTAATGAATAATGACCCGATTTGCAAGAATTAACCTAACCAATGCCCACTATAAAGCCGTTCTACGTTTCGAATGCACTTGGTGACGATCTAAATTTAAGAATTGGAAATTTTACATGATTTTGTACTGATTTCAATAAAACAAAATTCATCAAATGAAGATACTCCTAGCAACAGCTATGACTACATGAAGTTTAACAGGTAATTGGTGACTCAAAATTCATTCATGAATTTCTCTATGCTCCTGCTTCTAATTTCACCCAAAATTTTAAGGTAATACTAGAAATATTTGGATCTTCCAAAAATCCTAATTTGAAACCGGTGGGATGGGCTCTACCTAACTTCATCCATTCCTTAGTGACAACTCTATCTCCTTGGTTCTTCTAGGTCTTCATATGTTTCTTCCCACTTTCAATGATTATGGGTTTAGAGTCATGGTAATTTGGGACTTCATAGCTCCTTGTAGCTGCAACACAAAAATAGGAAAAACATTGTAACAATGTTTTGTTTATTTTGAAGAATTCAATTTCAAGTGTAAACAAAATACCAAAATCTCTATGACAATCAAAGGACTTTCATTTTATAAAATACATGAAAATAGAAGATGGTATGTAAGAGAAAGAAGAACACAGTCATGTAAAACTTTGAGTATGATTAAAAGACTTCAATTTTAGTAGTCAAACATCTGGATTTTCGCATACGTATCAATTTTAATTTAAAATTCAAAATTAACAAATGAATTAACAATTGCATTATAAATGAAACAATTTAAGGCTTGGTCATGGGTAGAAGCACACTTTCCCCCCCTAAAAAGTGCATCAAAAAAGTACTTTGGGGGGATTTATTGCAACTTAGCTATTTGGGGGGATTGGAGACCAAAATCTTTTTGGTTCCTATTCAAATGCAATAGGTGAGTAACCTTGTAATGATCTGTTTCTATTGTCCATCAAACTATGGAAATGTTTTCTCCAAGCTTGCAAAAGTATTTTTTGAGAATGAAAAGTACGTCAAATTTATCCCAAGAATGGAAATTACTTTGTGGAGGAAAAACAAACAATCAACTCTGAGTGATTTCCAATACTTTAATATATTATTTTTTGTGTGAGGGATTCCTTATGATAGATAGGGTGTACTTGTAGTTATAGCTAGAATTTAGGAGCTTATGTGGCATTCTCTTTTACAACAAAACCTAGATAAGAAATGAAATGTTTTGAGTAATCCTCTAGTTGTTGAAACATCATGAGTGTGGAATATAGGATAGCTAATGGTCTAATCCCTTGAAATATTTATATTTTTGAAGAAATAATATTTATTGAGTTAATAACAAGAAGTCCTAAAAGTACAATCATGAAGTACATTTGTGAGGTGAACTCTACAGTTCATTCCAAAGTTCTTTTAAATTTCAACCATACATTTTTGGACTACGTTCTCTTATTGGGAAGCATACCTCTTTGTCTTTGTTGTCTCTTATTTATGTAGCCTATATACATGTGTCTTCCCATGTAGAAAATGTTCACTTTGTATGGAATATACAAAATATACACTTCTAGTGCTCTGAAATTTTGCCGAAATCATATCCACCTTAGTGTGCTTCTACCCTCGTATTAGAAATGTTGCCTTGTAAGTTTGCTAAGTTTCACGGCGTTGAAGTATTCAAATGTAAGACATTAGGAAAGTTCAAGGTGCACAGAAAGTGGTAGAAGTAGCCCTACGGGTTTGAACAAATGTAGGGTGCCAAAAAACTATTTGGACTAAAGAATTCTATTTTAAATGATTTTACTATAGTGTATGCAAAATATAATTGGGTATATGTTGGACTCACTTAGGTACTCAAACCACCTACATTGTCTACAATTTCCTCTTTATACACTCTTTTTTTTATGAAGGGCTTCACATATCACAAAGAGTTGAGAATGCTTATAAGTTAAGTGATTATAAGGCAATAAAACTAAACAACTGTTGGAATCTTTTCTCTTCAACAAAGATAGGGCTCACATTTATGACTCTTATTTGTGATTTCCATAAGCATGGTTCTTTTGCTGAAAACAAACTTGAAATAGGGTCCAAGCATGCTAATAAGAACCACATATAGATGTTACTGAGGTGCTTATGGAGGTCCTCATTGGAAAATTCTATCTACCAATTGTTGCTTAATCATCCAAAATAGTCCTTTAGTCATCTATTCCACCCAAAAATGTTGTTTATTCATTCTAAATAGTCCACAAGTAATCCATAATGGGTCCTTAATTTATCCAATTACGTAGTGGTTACAACTATTTTTTCGTCCTTTTAACACTTAAAAACTTAATATAAATATTTTTGTTTGGTATTATGTCTAAGAAAAATGAATAATAAGCTACGCACTACAATTTTTTTTCATACTTGAAGACATATGCAAGAGTTAGAATGAAGATTCTTTAAAAAAAAGGAGTGGTTACGGCGAAGTTGGCTCCTAGCATGCTTGGACCCAATAGAGCATTTATTTTGAAGATGGCTTCCACTCATGCAATGTACCTGAAACTGTTTGTTTCAAGTTTTGTTTTTAACTCTTCTTCATATATGATTTGAATTTTCTTGAACTCTTTTCCAATAATTTTTTCTTAGAGGACAAATGAAATTGGCATAAAACTTAAGTTATTTCATAATTATTCTTTTAAGTTTTGTGGGATTAGATATAACTTTCTAGATGTCAAAGTGCTTAAGGGTTAAGAAGCCCCATAATTATGACCCCAAAGTTCTGCATCTAATTCTATAATTCTAAGTAGTGCCAAAAAATTTAAACCAATATAGCATATGATAAATTCTTTGCAAGTGGGAATTAGAGTTTGTGTATGCTCCTCCTTTTGTGAAGCACATTACAAAAATACAAAACAATAGGTTTTAAAAAACAATAATAAGCAGAAAATAATACTTTGACTTCCATTAAATATTTGGAATTTATACATATATCCTTATTTCTTTAAGGACTGCTTGCTCTATAATTGACAAGTCATATCTTGCGGATAATTGTTCTTTCATGAATGCCAAAGGTTAAATTCTATTGAAATGGAGGTATTCATATAATGCCGTTTTTCAAACCATATAGTCGAATATGTAAGAAGGATAGGTAGGACTGGTATAGATATTGGACATTATAGATACATAATATGTATCTTCAAAACCATAGAACGTGAATAGCCTTTGGATAGCATGATCTAAACCGTCTATGATATATGTACAATTTAAATATCAAAGACTAATCTTGATTTCTAATATGTAGGACAAGTTTAGATTCTAATCTACAGAGTTTGAATTTTAAAAGTGCCTAAGTAACCAACTGAACTCCCAATTTAATAGAATTTAACGAATTTAATGGAACAATGGCATTTTAATGAAATTCATTATGTCTTGAACAATGCAACATTACAATTGCGCTCATGTTAAGAATGTTTATTCGTGGCATCATCCCATTCACAACAATGTTCAGTATGGAATGAATATAAGGGAATTAACATATCTATACCAAATAAAGTATCTAATTATACAAAGTACTAAATCTATACATTGCCTCTCACTCTAATTCTTAGATTTGAATACACTCGACAGATTCTACGAAATTTGCTCTACATTATTTTGCAACTTCTTTAGTACTTGAAAAAAAAATTTGTCATAAAATTTTGTAGAATGTTGCTATTAGTAATAGACAATGGTTTGTGATAACATGTAAAATTCCATCGTGTCTTGCAACTTGCAAGACAAAATACAAAATTCTGGTTTACTTAAAAAATGCAATTAACATATTATTTGCTACATGTTTTGTTCCACATCTAGTAAGCAAGCAAGCATCAAGCACAGTACACATTTTAAAAGAGAAAAATGGTAGCAATGTAAAGAAGTATTATGAAGTTTATGTAGGTGTTCATGTCCTGTACATTGGCTTACACGAATTAAACCTCAAACACCAATTTACATCATTTCCTTGAAGCAACTCTTTATGAAATTTATTCATAAATTATATTTTACATGACGTACATATGTAATTTTACCTTGATAGTAATGAAGTGGTTGTGTTTTCTTAAACTTTTTGAAAGTCATATTGATATGAAAATAGTGTATGTTGAATATAGAAATGCACCCTAAACTATTTCACAATTGCATATTAGAATGCCTCAAAACTCCATACATGAATAGAGCTTCAATAATAATTTATGAATACGTACATTTTAAATGCAATAACTACAAGAATTTGTTCTATTTTAATTATATATTTCACTCAAAATGTAGTATTTTAACGATTTCAAATGTCACTCTTTTTAATTATGTTTCTCATATTGAGATGGATAAATGTATTTATCTTTGGGGGGGCAGAATCTATTGGGAGTGATTGTTGGCAATGGCCATGCCTGAAAGAAATTGGGGTCCATCACTACACTCCAAACCCTTTGAATGTTTTGTTATGTTGATGCTATAGAAATGTATCATGAAGAGAATATCGTTCATTCCAAGAGTATGCTAAAATGGCATGCTGAATTTAAAAATACATGATATAAGGCCATATTCATTATATTGAGACTTTTCACAGTCTCATTGTTATCCTCGACTCGAAGATAAACCACTTCATCTCTTTAATTACTACTATTTCGTTATAAATAGGTAACAACACCAAATTCTAGAATTTCATTATGAGATCACTCTTTAAGCAATATTTATTTTTGATTTCAATTACTATTTTTTAAAATGAATTTTTCAATAATTAGCATTTTGTCTCAAAATTTATGAAAAGTCTGCATATCACGAATATGGCCTTTATCTTCAAGTTTATTGTTACCAATGCATTCATTGTAAGAATTAACTGAACATCACAAATCACAGAAACCTATCTTTAATGACTTCTAGATTAAGTTTGCATCACAAAACACATATTTCAACAAAGATTTTTGCAGGGAAGACATGGCTTTTGGGATTCAATTTCTACTAGTGCCACCACAGAAATAATACTTGCATGTTGCTAGGCACCAGTTTTGGATTATAATTTTGTGAGATGCACAATGTCCAAGTGAACTCAATGTGATTCTCACTTGTGTACACCCAGAAACGATTTGGAAATTTGTCCAAAAATCCTTCGAAATATCTTCGTACGATGAACGGTACTCTTGAGACTAATCAACATCGTACTTAAGAAAATGTGTTATTTAATGAATGCATTCATATACAATTGAATTTAAAGTTATTGAGTATGAAACCTTTACCACGCATGCCATTACTTTAAACTCCAATAAACCAATAAGTTACCTCAAAGCCAAAAGTCATTGCGCCCATGTGTTTTGAAGAAGCACATGATGTTTATCAATGTTACTTTAGAAATTGTATAGATGGAATTGACAATGGAGGAGTACTGAAATCATGTTGCGTATGACATTTACTAAGAAATTTCAATCATCAAACATTGAATCCTTGTCACAATTATCATTTTCTTTCTGGTACATGTGCATTAGACTTGTCTTCTTCGACACAATCTTCGGTTTCAACTGAGGGTTTTGGCGTGAGTCGTGTTGCATGTTTGATGTCATATGTAGCAATAGATCACTATCGAATATACGTGAAATTGGTATTGAATAAGGTCATTTTGAACAGTTCAGATAATTTGAAATCGTGAATGTAAGATACCTTATTCAAAACTGAACTAAAAATTGGTTGTAGTAGGCGTTGCCAGGGGTCTATTAAATGTTGTAAGACGTTTGTCTATTGCCTTCTAGCCTTGTTAGAAAAAGAACCTTGTTGTCTACTACCTCTGAGTCAATCTTATGTAATTTGTGTATGCAATATTTGTATGTGTTGGCTCTGCATGATGGATAAAATGAGGTTTTAGAAACATTGTGGCTACAATGTGCAAGGCCATGATCGATGACAGTTTGGCAATTTTTCACACATGTACCCCTTTTTTTTATACAGGCTTGAAGTTGCCTATTCTTTTTTGAGGCAAGTGGGCATTAAATTGCTTGAAAAAATACATTGAACTAGGCAGTTGGAGCCACTCCTAAAATCTTGCATAATATAGAATAAAATTGGCATATTTTGTCTTGCATGATCAAATTACTCAATCCTTACACAATCCCAATCAAGCATACAAAATTGAATGCAGTCTGTAGTACAACAAGAAAATTATTAAAAGTTATGGATGAATAATCCGAAATAGTTCAAGAGAGAGTCAAGATAATAAATTGAGACGTGCACTCGTTAAACAACAAGGTGTTGCAAAAAGAAGCAAAGCTATTAGGCATAATCATGTGAAAAAAGCAAGTTACTTCAAAAAAGTCAAATGCATCACAACCATCCATGAGTTTAAAAAATATTTCTATGAAATGGGTGCTTGACTATTTTGTGAGAGGGGTACTAATTGTTGCTCATGACATGGAGAAGTTGTTTCATATCATTATTTTACTTTATATTAATCTTTGCGGTGCAAGTTCCCAACTCTGAACTTGCGACCCTAGCTCCGAAGAGCATGCATCTTTAATGTATAGCGGAGTTTAAGAAATAGAAAGAGGATAGGAATACATCAATGAAATTTGTTGAGATTGAGAATCTAGTGGATTCCTGTAGTAATGGTAGAAATCTAGAAGTGTATCGTTAATACTAGGCTATTAATGATTCACGAACATCCTAAACGATAATTCATGAAAATACTATACAATCATGCATATGAAGAAGCCCAACATTGTCACAATCTTGTGGCAATGTAATAATTGAATTAAGCCCTAAAGTAGAATTTTATTATTCAATATTATGTTTTTCAAATCATCTTCCCCGTGTTAATAGTGTCATTGATATATGAACACTAATGTGCACACATGAAAAAAATTTATCCTTCAAAAATGTCTTATTATACAAAAAGTTGACTAACCCTAAAAAATATCATAGTTTTCTTTTTATGATTTTCATTGGAACAATTCCACATAGTAATCACTTTATAGAAGATGAAACAAATTTGTCAAATTTGAAAGTGGTTTTATGAAATTAAATAGAGAAACATTGTATTAGTCATGGACATGAATGTGTTAAAAAATTGGGATCAGTTGACCACAAGATCGCTTGATTATAATGTTTAAAATAACATGAAAGAATTTTTTGTGGATAATGCCGAATAGCATCCAAAAAGCTAGGCCACATAAAGTTGATGCCTTTTCAACAACTTTTTCCATTTCTATGTCTTTTTTGCAATGACTATGATAATGTCAAGGTATGGAAGTGGACACAACAGCATCTTCTCAAGTTTTCAATGCCACATATTTACATGTCTATAAATTCTAGGAAACAATCAACAAAGTGAGACTCCTTTTTTCAAAGAGTTAGGTACCATATATTAAACTTTAGAAATTTTGAATACCACATAAATTGGTATTTATTGTACCTGCATACCAATCATGAGAGGTAACGGACACCTGTAACATATTTGAAATTATGTAGCATGGATTGAATTTTTCAAAAAGGGGCAAGTATGAGACAACGCTTTAAAAATAAATCAAGAACTTGTTCATCCAAAAATCACAGTGGCAATAGTGAGCACAAATATTCTCACTTCAAAATTGTCTAGAGACAACAACAATTTGCACAATTTCAATGTCATGAACTATCACTGGAATTTCAGGGAGTGGCTAAGCCCTTAATGTCCTAACTATATGTCTGGGGAATATAGCCACTTGGGGCATCTCACCATGATTATTCTTTGTTTTTAAAAATTTTCAAAGAACACGTGCCCAAGGAGTACACTGAAGTCCGAACAGTTTTCATAAATTTCAATAGCACAATTAAAAAATTATGGCATGATATGCCATTTTTATTACCTAGGAACCAAAGAAGAATTGGGTTTAAGTTTTTCTTTTAACATTACATTACAAACAATCATTGAGATAGGCATGTTCAATTGCATAATTTAAGCCTTCATGAAATCATATTTTGAATCATTTTCTATTTCTTTCTACTTGCTATTTATTTTCTATATGTTGTACAATTCCAAATCATCTCTATTTTTTGAAGCATGCAATGAACTTGTCTTAAGGAATGAATCTGAGTGAGTATGAACGTAGAGGACATAAAAGAATATTTTTATAAGTGATCTTTGGTGGGCACATGCTTGCCTAGTGTGGGAATAGACCACAAAAATTTCATCTGTACATATTTAAGTTACAGTACTTTCTAGTACTGAAGAACCCTGAACTGCAAATACTACTAGGAAATGCAATTTTTTTTGTTGTGTTGGTCATGTAGATCCGATTACTATTCTTTTGATTTTGACAAAAAATTTCATAGAACTTTGAACTTAGAGAAACCCTAACCTAGTCATAGTAGTTTATATGCGTGAACAAATTATTTTTCACAATCATCTAGTATCAATAGGAAGGATGTAATTGTAGATTGAAATGATACATAGCACTATTTGTATTCAAGGTTCCACGCAAGAGTGTCCATTGCAATCCAAACTTTCTACTGACACTAAATAGTGAAATTAGGTTGCCTCATACTATATAAATACTTAGTATTGCATTACAAGAATAGACTACTTTTGAATTAGGTATTGTTGTAATCGGAACTCACAAACCTTCATGTGTACAAATGGAAATATATGTTGAAATTTTTGTTGACTTTGATGGCTTGTAAAGTACATTTTGTGGGGTTCAGTAAGTCAATCTAATTGTTAAGGCAACCTAATATTACTATTTAGTGTAGTGTTGGGGGTTCTTCGAAGTGACTCTCAAATATTCTAACATTTGAAATGACAAGTTAAAATTCATTTCACGAAATAGTAGAGTACATTTTCAGAAGCCATAATTTGACTTACGTTATGTATATTAGGCCTGGTACCCTCATATTTTTATGTTGACCGTTAGAATTTCACATGTGAAGAAGACTAAAAGACTCGAAGTCACTTACATAGTTTTAATGCCCTCATGTGCAAACATTCTAATCGTTGAAGCCATCAATGACATTGTTGTGCTTTTTCTTCCTGTGTACTCTCTAACATGTCTAGTGCGAATTTGATGGTTCCAAAAAAAAAATTGATAAAACTTATGGAAATGAATTTTTTTTTTTTCAAATTCGAGTGAATTCTTGTAAGGTCACAAATGGCCTTGGGTAGTTGAAAAAATATATATATATATGAATCGATTTTCATATGAAGTTCATAGAGGATGCATCATTGGATTGTGGGCCTCATAAGTGTGAAGTAATAACCCTGACATCGTCTGCCGCAACTAGCCATCACAATAAGAGCCACATTCAAAGCCCCGTCAAGCGGCGAGGGTCTCTCTTTCACCTGCGTCGTCTTGCTTTCGCCGTCCGAGTCCCACTTTCTCCTTGCGCTTCTCCACGCTACACATGTCGATCATTCCAATACTTGTTTGCCGCATTTGGCTGCTCATCGGAGGCCGTGAGCAATGAAGAGCTTCACATAATAGCTATGCTTTCACTTAAGGTACGATAGGTGTCACGTTGGGGTTGGGATCTTCATTTTCGGGCGAGGATGTCTGCTCTACTTCAAAGAAATAGGGTTCACTACTGTCATCACAAATTCACACGTTTAAGTTGAAATGCAAGATTGTCAATTTCTGTAGTGTATGCGACTGAGAGGTTGAATACAGAGGTTGTGGACTGCGTATTCGTTGAAATGGTGGAATTTTGCAGTCGAAATTGTAGAAATGTCGGAATGCTCAATCGCGGCATTTTGAATTCGTCGATTCATGCAATGCTGGAAGGGTAGTTTCTTCAATTGTTGCAGTAGAGTGGTTTGTCAATTCAAAATAGGTGAATAGATAAATTGCTTCACGACGAAGTCCAGGGATATTTGAAGGTGCGAATCGGTAAATTGCGAATTGTAGTACTCCGACATGTTGAATTGCATAATTTCGGGGCATTGTGAATTTGTTTTTAGTTGAACTTCTCCTGTTGAATTGTTATGCATGCTGAGAACTTTCTCAACGCACCTCCATTCCTAGCTCAATACAATTCTGCATTCTCCATTGTCATAGTACGTATTCGTAGCTTTCACTACTGCCATTTAGATTGCTGAATACCAACTAACCTTAGTGTACGAATGATATTTCGGCGATCATAGTTTATGGTAATTAGGTTGATCTTTGTTTGAATTACTGTTAGCTTATTGCAAATGTTGGGTCACATCATTGTATTGCGATCATGGAATTTCCCAAGTGAAATTCCTGGCTCCTGACAATGACAAATGCAATGACAACAAAATTTATACCCGATGGTTTGAACTGTTGTAGGAATTAGTGACCGATATTGTATACGTGCACAAAAGAAAGTGCTTGCTCTGAATTATTTTAGCTGGTAAAAGTGGCCGAAAAAGTTTGCCTCATAGTCACTCATCTTGCTTTCAACAAGTTTGCCACATCATAGGTGCCGACGTTGAATCCAACGTTCAGACTGTGCGGTCTAAACTATTTTTTGAACTTGAAGAATTCGACGTAATAATTATCCATATAGTTTTCACTATGCGATTTCAATTGTTTCCAGATATTCATGTTGTCGATGCTGTCCTTCAACAGTTTCAACCACGTGGTCAAAACTGTCGAGTAAGATCGATCTCTGTAAACAGTTCAGACCACACGGTATATATTATGTGGATATTTATTATGCCGAATTTTTTCAGCTCAAAAATTAGTTTAGACCGCGCGGTCTAAACTGTGACCTCGAATTTGATTTTCTGATACAGTCGAAAAACAGTTTAGACCGCGCGGTCTAAACTGTGTCCTCGGATCAAATTTCTAATGCAGTCTTGGAACAGTTCAGACCGTGCGGTCTGAACTGTATCTAGAGAGCTGATTTTTCCATTGCAGTCCTGGAACAGTTCAGACCGCGCGGTCTGAACTGTCGGATCAAATTTTCTAACGCAGTCCTAGAACAGTTTAGACCGCGCGGTCTGAACTGTATCCAGAGAGCTGAATTTCCAATGCAGTCCGATAATAGTTCAGACCGCGCAGTCTAAACTGTGTCTAGATCAGAATTGAGAATACAGTTATTGAATAGTTTTGACCGCGCAATTTGAATTGTTTTGACATAATAGAGATGTGGAAGCTCTCCTTGGACATTCTAGTGCTCGTGCTCTAAATTACTTCCATTGATAGGAGATTATTAGGCATTTACTGAGCAGTTCGAAGTGCATGGTTTGAACTACATCCACTACTATGGGATACCAATGTCTCGACTAATCTGCTAACATTCTAGAATAGAAAGTCAAAGGTTAGGGGTCTAGTTACAGTTGGAGATTATACTCTCCAGGGTAACGCCCTCCGCATCTTCTTGCGAGCTATTATGAGAGCTAATTCTTTTGGATGAAATCATTTTTGTTTTGATGACCTTGCGACCCTAATTTGTCCGCTTACATGGAACACTCCTAATATCTTGCATGATTCAATCGTGAGATTTAATTTCTCTTACCAGAATGTAAGTCGATAGAATTAGACCTGCCGCATTCCATGATTATTGGCTTCCTCTAGTTCAGAGCACCCGATCTAGTGTCTGCTACTAGAATAGTGGAATCGAAGGACGCCAATATGATTCCTATTTATTAGAAAGAATGGAATATGCAAGCCTGTCTTGCTCTTTGATTTGCTTGTTATGCTTCTGACATGTAGTTTTTGTAGACAGAGTTGGTTTCATTCAACTCGCAAATTGTAATGCGGATTACGAAGGATGATTCTCTGTATTTCGACATGGAAGTGGAGCGTATCTTCCAGTCTACGATGTTGGGGATGTATTCTACAATGGACTATCATCCCTTGTCGGTCTATTTTGTCTGACTGGTAACTCGTATGGCTTTGTCGTGCAAATCAAATGGAGATGAGGTTCATTCAACCCTGAATAGCATGATTGTTTCTTCTCGAGTATTTGAGGCCCATGGTTTTGACAATGAATTCTGTGATCTCCGTGTGCTTGTATTTGATATTAGGAGTTATGTCTTGTCATAATTCATGTTGGCATAGAAGCAAATGCACATCACAAAACTTTCTAGTAAGCACGGGTTTCTTGTAGTGATACAGTTTTTGCTTCTGATGCCTACGTCTTAAAGACTTTCTTGAAATGTGATGTCCAGGGGTTCCAAGAATGTGAAGAGGAGGATGTGAACTTGGAGAAATCCTTTCTGGTAGATGATGACTCTCGTCCCATCCCTGATTGCGAGGGCATTGACCGCGATGGATGGTCGGGTAAGGCACTTCTTGCCAGGCACGCAGATGGTACCGATTTCGCCGAAGTCATTATAATTACTCCAAGTCCGAACGCGTGTATTGATGGGCAAAGTAGGTTAGGGGTGGATGATGTTTGCATCGTGGTCTTGGAGGTATATAATGGGGACCCAAGTGTCAGGGACACTTGTTTGCGTTGGCCAACGCGACAATTGTTTTATCATGGTGAGACTGGGTACGTTAGCGTATATGATCATGCTCGCAAACGATGTGTTATAGATAAAGAATTAGAGGGAAATTGTAGAGGAGTGGGCAAACGCCAGTACCGCTATGACAGACGAACTCGTGCAGCTGCAGTGCTATAGAAGAGAACCAAGATGTTGTCAAATGAGTCCATCACAGCTGTCTTCACACATCATTGCTGTGATAATGACTGCATTCAGAAATTCTCTTCGACCACCATTCATGCACTTCGCATTGAAATGCACCATCAGACTTTTCAAGTCAAGTTCACCAAAAATCTGGACGTCCATAGGACGATGCACGAAGCAGGCATGCGGGGGAGGGAAATTGTCATGGTGGAAGGCATAGACATCTGTCTGCATGCTTGGAGGATTCTCCACAACGTCCCTCTATGCACTTTTCAGAGATATAGAGCCCGGGCCGCGGCTGACATGAGGGGTACTCCTCATGGCAACTTGAACACAATAAAAACAAGGACACCCACCGGTCAGGCCATTGAGACTCTTTGGTCGTTGTTGGAGGCAAGTGCCAACCACATGGCCCACTTGTCACGTACTTTGGACACAGGCGAGAAAGTTTGTGTCAAAGTTCTTCCTGCCAGTACTCAATGGAAGGATTTACTGGCTATTGTGAATGAGGTAAGAGCTCGAGGTCTCTGAACCATATAATGTGGGATGAATAGGACGGCCTCTATCTTTCTCGTGTCAGAAAACCATTTTCTATAGTAACCCTTGAAGACTTCGAGCACTAACTACTGTTGACGTGCCTTGCATGGATTGTAGGCAAACAAGGAATTGGGATTGTCACCCATGTCGCAGTCTTGCTTTAACAGGATTCGAACAAAATATTTTTTCGAGTACATCATCAAAGGAAGGGGAGATTCCTTTGCAAGATGTAGCATCTGCGACAACTTGAAGCAATTACGGGCCTCCTTCGCTCTAGGATCAGAGGACCATCAAAGGATTCAAAAGCGTTTCGAAAAGCACTTGTTTCTTCAAGAAGCCTGTCGCCATGCCTATTATCGTAGTAGATGGTTATCCAAATTACGACTATCTCAACTACTATCCATCATGCATGACAAAATGGACCATTCAAAAACAACATGTCCTGTGTTGGCTAGAAAAACGAAGGCCCTGGACGGATTCATGAAGTTGCCTGTGAAAGTGTCAGGAATGTTTGCACATGGGCACGGGGACAGCAAGTATGTGCATTATAGTTTGGATGTATTCCCCAGTGATAGCAACTTCACTATGGGGTCCATTGCCAAATTGTTGCGAGATTTAGAAGATCCACCCGCAAAGTCCTCCTGATTACTGTTTAGAGGGGCGGGCAGCACACCTTTGTATCGGGCATTGCTCAACGGGAGTGCGGTCTGCGTTCATTCGTTGGGAGATGTTCCTTTGCATCCTATCGAAGCTCGACCATTGCCACCGGTACTACACATTCAAATGGACAATTCTTGGAGGGAAAACAAAAATAGATATGTCTTTTGTTTCTGGTCCCTCTTGGTTGCTAGACGAATTGTAAAAGAGGTGGTTGTGTCATTCATGATAGTGGGACACACCCACGATGACATCGATACATCTTTCGGGCGTTGGAGCATGGAACTCCGCAAGAAAGACCATCCAACCTTGCCATTGTTGATGCAGTCCTACATGGAAATGGACGAAGTTCCATTCATTCCCCATCTGATAGAAGAGGTACCCAATTTCAAGGCTTATATCAAACCTTATATTGGAATGAACAAGAATCAACTAGTAGGTCACTCCAACGGAAGGCAATATAAATTCTTCATGGATGACAATGGGTGGCCGATCATGCAGTACAAACTAGCTTGTACTGACATTCCGTGGTTGCCCAAAGACGGATTGAAGCTATGGAGGGAAGATGCCAATCATAAACCTATACTTCCGGAAGGTGATCTTGTATGCGTGAAGCCTAGAAAAATGACAAACCTATCGGAGATTCTACGTGGACTCGACGGGTATATCCAACATTGGACGAACGTATCAAACGAAGATGGAACGACCGAGTACAAGGCCCGCATGTCACAGTTGGTTACATACTGGACTGATGTGAGGAATGCCATGCATAATACAATTGAACCAGAGGCTACAAACTCCAAGGAATTGAAGCAAGGATTTTGGCCACGAACTCGACAACCAGGGGATTTTATGACGAATTTCATGCAAGATGGAAGAACACGAGAAGAGCTACAATTAGAGGACCCATATATTGGCACTCTTGAAGGGAGGCCACCACAAGCGTACAATGTCGCCATAGACCTCCGTGAAGGTTTCTACGTATTTGTGAGACCAGCATTGGATTGTGATGAGCCCGTGTGGCTTGGTAGGGTAGTGGAGAATCCACAATTTGATCCAGCTGTTGATCATTTTCGTGAAGTTCTTGTGCAATGGTACGTACCATGTGGCACGTCCAAGGATTTGCAACGATTGTACATAGGATGGGACACGAAGACTAATTTCAGATGGAAGATTGACCGAACGGCCTCGCAAGCCGACTATGTTTCAACAGATAGTATTATGGCATCTTGGAAACCAAAGAAGAATGATGGGGACAGTTTCGTCGCACTACGACAACAAGTGAGATTTGCAGTGGATAATTTACATCGAATTGCAGAGGAAGAGCAACAAGGCTTATTAATATGATTTCTCGTGACAAGGCTTCCTAGACGATTTTCATTGTTGCAAACATTATATAATACAATGCAGAGTGCCCCTTTCATCTCCAGCTGTAGCTCAATTGTATTTGTCTATTTTGTCCATGAATATTGCTTTGGATCATGAGTTCTTTTGTAGACTGCAAGAAGCATGGGCACCCTAACAATATATGTACAAAATACTTTGCTAAACAGAAAATATAAGGTATTCGTGTCTCCATTGTCATCTATTTGAAAGGGCCGTACTAGGGATAATTTTTGTAATTTTCCAGCCACCTACTTGAGAACTAAACAAAATTAATGAAGACACCCACACTTGTGCCCATTATGACTAGACAAAAAATGTCCAATTAGGAGGGGGCCAGGGCACCCTGGTCCATGACCCCAAATTCCATGATCATTCTACAGTACTAGCTCTGTAGACAAGACTTTCACCAACTACATCTATGGCTTTTTCTCGGGTACAATTAGTCTCTATTGAATTTCATTAAAATGGCGGTATTATTGCAGATTCTACTGAAAAAGTGCATTCATATGAAGCGAAGCAATGAGGCACACCTACAATCACCCTAAACCAGCTACATAACACAACCCTAAACCACCACAGTCAAGGTCCTTCAGCTGCTTATGTCAAAATGGCGCATGGCATATGCCATTTTAATGAAATTGACCATATACGTAATGTACAAGACATGGCAGACAAATAGATACATTCCTTGGAGGCAGAAGTTCCACATTGATAGTAGATCCCTACAAATAGGTCATCCCAATGTATACCAAATCGTTGCAAATGACAACTGAAGCAACAAAAGACAGTTCAAGCAAAGGTTATATCTATTCCAAGAAGGGAAAGCACATCACAATAAAGAAAACCTGAATCCCAAGAAAATTCTGAGTTCCAAAATCCCATCGACAAAACTTATAGGTTATCACCTCGGGTTGTCCGATTTGCAAAATGAGCACCCCTACCCTCACGAAACCTTCCCAACTTCTCCGTAAATTGCAACAAGTCTTAAAATGCATCACACAATTGGTGATCTTATATTCTATACGAAATTCAAGCAACAGCAATCGAAAGCGCAATTTAATGACGAATCCTAGAATTCCCAAGATGATTATGCACAAAATTCAATCAGCAACAATCGAAACTATCCCAAATTCTACAAAAAAATTCAAAATGAAATCCCTGAGTTTGTATACAAGTACTTTGCTACAAACATTTGAGCAACAACAAATTCACCTCGTCCCGAAGCCATCCTCCTGCAACCGGGAGCTCTATATTAAGTCCAAAATGTCGCCAAGTTGCTACGTACACATCGAAAGTCTTCTCCTCCTGCTCTGTTAACTGGATTGACAATACTGTCTTTACACTAATCTTTCTACAAGAAGAATAAATTGAGCAAGGACTAGAAGACTAGAATTGTATTTGACAACAATATTTGAGAAACAACTTGATTAGGACATATAGTTCATAGCGAGTACCCTATATAAGAATGCTTTTCCCTGTTGTGAGTCTCAACTAGCTTCATAGTCACTACAAATAAAGAGACAAATTGGTGCTCGAGCTCTTTCGCATTGTTTGATTATTTCCTCTTCAACAACTGCAATGCACTCTGTCATAACAACACATAACCCTTCAGCAATCATAACGGCATTAATTCTCGAGCAATGTATCACCAAGAACTACAATAGAATCAAAAAAGAGCGCCTACATGAATCCTTACAAGAGGTACGTGCAATTGAGCCCAAGCAGCGTTGAACCAATTCCGTTTTCATGAGAGTGTAAACAAAAAGAAATGGAGTTGTTCCGAAGGTGGATGTAGAAAAATCACTGTTGTTGTCGCCTTACTAGCTGGGTCCGTTTAGTTGTCGTACAAGTACATAGGAGTTTCATGTCCATGGCCAATTTCAAAAGGTGACAAAGTTTGCAATTGAATCAAGGATTCCAATTTGGCATTTGCATTCTCAGCAAAGGTTGTTGAGATTGTGCTGTTTTTTATTGAACTGTTCAGGGTTGTGATTGAGAGGTGACAGAGTCCGAAGCTTGCAATTGAAATAAGGGTTTCAATTTTGCTTCGGCATTTGCAACATAAGTTGTCGAGATTGTGCTTTTCTATTGGACTGAGGTTGTGATTTAGTTGGCTCCTGTTGGATATTTTGTAATAATTTGATTCGATCGAGCTTGTCACTTGCGAACTTTGTGATTTCATTGAAGGCAGCTTGAATTCTAGTTTCATATAGGAATTGTATTGAAATCTAAGTGGGGTGGTAGTGACATTGACAAAGTGGTGATGGTGCCCCTAACGAGGTGCCGGTTGTACGACTACATCGCGGAGCCCTCCCACGTTGCACTTTATTACTCCCAACGTGCAACCCCCAGTAGATTATTGATAGCTGAAGCCACGGACATCAATGCAACCTCAAATGGCTACCCATACACACCAGGCATCTGGACCCGAGAGCAAGTGGAAGCTTGGAAGTCCATTGTAAAAGTTGTCTACAATAAGGGCACCATCTTCTTTTGCCAAATCTAGCACGTCGGCCACGTCTCACACACATATAAGCTAGCCCCCTACCATTCCACACGATGTAAGGGAGAAGCTCCTTTAACCATACAATACATTAGAGCTCCATTGACCACACAGGTTAGCTTTGATTCATGTTAAGTGTGAAGATACTGCTTAATGGATTGACATTTGGTTTTCTGCGATTGGTTGCGAGCTTAATACACAAGAAATTTGCCAATGTTTAGATGGTACAGGTTTCGAGATTGTTGTAGGGAAAGGCTCATAGTTCACCCACATGGTGAAAGGAACCTCTCCCTTACTCTATTGTGAATGGAGACCTTCCACTAGCTCCCTACCATTATGAATTTCACACAACTAAACCCTAATTTCACATCACTCTCCCCTCGCAGCTTACCAACCTAATGGTGCCCCACCGCCATCTTCCACCAACCGCAAAATTTCCGTTGGCAAAGTCTACCTCCCCACCGCCGATGGCGTCGTTGACTTCTCCACCCCACGTAGTCTCACCACCTCCAAAGTCTCAGACGTCATTACTGACTTTTGCAACGCTACTCGCAATGCTCATGAGGCTAATTTCGACGGGGTTGAAATTCATGGCACCCACAGCTTTCTCATTGACCAATTTCTCAAATCGGGCATCAACGACTGCACCGACAAGTATGGTGGCTCTTGTGAGAATCACGTCCGCTTCCTTGAGGAAATTGTCTCCGCCGTTTCATCTGAAATCGGAAGTAATAGAGTGGGAGTGACGCTCTCCCCATTTCCCAAAGTCTCCGACGCTTTTGATGAAGCCGAAATTGGATTGTCAGTTTATTTAGCGAAGACCTTGAATAAGTATAACATTCTGTATTTGCATGGAGTGGAGCCGAGGTTTCATCTAGAGGAGGTGGTGACGACGAAGAGCTTGTGGCTGATGAGAAAAGCTTGGAAGGGGAGCTTCTTTGTGGGTGGAGGATTTACTAAGGAAGAAGGGAATGAGGCAGTGAGGACTGGAAAAGTAGATGCGGTGTTGTACAGGAAATTGTTTTTTGCAAATCCGGATTTGGTGAAGAGATTTGAGTTGAAGGCGAAGTTGAATGCATACAATCTAGCAACGTTTTACATGCAAGATTCGGTGGTGGGATACACGGATTATTTGATTTGGGAGGAGGCTGTGGATCTCAAGCAATGAGAGCTCTCGACTACAAGATTTGATTGTGATTACGACCATGATATTGCCAAATCTCTTCGTTTCCTTGACGATTTGGAAGATTGTTAGCATTGTTGAATTGGCCTTGCATTGCTTGAATGGCTACAAGTGCTTGGATCCCTTGGTGTTGTCCGAGGGGCTTAGCTTAGCTTCACATCATGCTTAGATTGTGACTGTGTGAGAGAATTGGCAATTGTAATGTACATAAGAGGGTTGATTGTATAAGCAGATAGTTGCAGCCTTACCATTGAATCTATCACTATTGTTCCGTTAGTAAATTGGTTACCGTTTTCAACTTAATTCCTGCTGTGTTGTTCAATTGTTGAAAGCCTGGTTTATTGTAATTTGAATGTTTTGTATGCATTGGTGGATTGTAGGGGAAGGTAATGGTTTGATTTCACTTGGTATTGGAAATGGTTGAACCCCTAAAGGACTGTTTGGTGTTTTTAGGTTTGAAACTGCTTTAAATACTCAAACCCAAAGCAAGGCTAAAAGTTTCATCTATATTTATTCATTAATAAATTCAAATGTGGGATCTTTTAGTTAACTTATTGGAGTACACTCTCATAAAATTTTAGGATAAGAAACCCTACCAAAAAAGTCACATAGCATTGTAGCGAAGAGTGCTTGCTAAGTTTGGGTGTGAATGTACCTTTAGGATAGACTTTGGAATATAATATGAAGCCACCAATTGGATATAGAGACTCCAACATTGGACTTGTTTGTAGACCTTCATTTTGCAATAAAATTTTCTTTTCAGTTGTGAAAAATCTAGTGGATAGAAAGAGTGTAGCTATGGTTTGGGTGGAAGTGCATATGGGTATGGAACTTTTCACAGGACTTGGTATATAGAAAAATTACCCAAGAAAATGATAGAACTTAATATTTATCAAGGATGAACAAGTTTGAGAATTCTTAATTCATATTTGGAGAACTTGAAATAAATATGGAGTTCTGAGGGATATACACTCACAATCATCACTTCTAGTAATTTAGCAAAAATCAATTGGAATTCGGATGAAAGGATTAAGAGTGCTTCTTAGCAATTACTCCCTCTATCCCCAAATGATCTTGTTAACAAAGTGTTCTAGATTATGGCTAAAAATAAAATATTTAAATCCCATTTTGCGGTGTAAGTAGGTTTTGGTGCTCTCCTAATGTCCTAAAAACTTTGAGTTTTAGAACCCTATTCAAAGTGTAGTTTGGAAGTATTGAAAAGTGAATTTTTGGGGGCATTTTCAAGGAGCACCACTAGGCACATTCTTATTGAGTGTGAGGTTGTCATTCTATAGGCAACTAGTATAGGCCCAAGACCATATGTAGACCTTTGTACCACCTCCCACAACTTCATTTCCTTCAAGCAAGCAACAGTCAAAGAGATGCAAAAAATAAAGACTAACAATGTTGATTGACCCCTTTAGTCATTTGATTTGTATTTTGATTCATGATTGCATAGATGGAAGGGAAACTATTGCTTGTAGTTGTTTTGCTAGTCCCACATAGCAATCAAAAGTTGAATTTGACCAATTCTCAAACACTAGAAGAAAACCTTGTTGCTCTCAACAAAATTAACATGACATTTTTATTTTTTGTAACATAAAAACATCAATTTCAACTCAAAATCTGTGTTGAAATTGATGTTTTTATGCCACAAAAAACGAAAATGTCATGTAAATTTTGTTGAGAGCAACAAGGTTTTCTTCTAGTGCAACATGATGATTGTAAGAAAAACTTCACATTTTAGATCAAAAACAAAGTTTCTAGCCATGGGACTAACAATACTATGTAGAACTATCAATATTGTGTATTAGTAATGCGTTGGTAATTCTAAACCATCAATTTAAAGTGCATGCAGATCCATACTATGCAATTTTAGCACTTCAAACTCAAATATCAATGACATGCCTAAACTACATGGTATCAATGAATGTCAATATTTTGTTGTGTCAATATTTTTAAATGAATGAATGTATCATTAAAGCAATGAGCTATGGTAATTGTACGATTACTATTGACAATTCATGATAGAGAAACCGTTTGTAATGTGGGCCAATGGCATAGGGCTACACTAGTTTTTATTATTTTACAAATACCAATACCATAGTGTGATTTTGGTAAATTAGCATCCCACAAATAAGAGTAACAAATGAAAATGCTTTGATGTGCATAATGGGTTGGTCTAGAAGCCCAAAATAGGGAATCTAGAACATTATGTTGTTTATCAATGTGGTAGGGGACCCTTTTGCATCTTTGAAAAAGGGACCCCTACAATGAACATAATTTTCTTGTATGACTCCTCAACCAACTCCAATCTTTGCATTAATTGACAAGTCCTTTCGAGGCATCTAGGGAGGCATAATATGATAGAACCACCCATTACCAACTACTTGAGCATTATGTGCATGATCTAGAGCTGTAGAAGGCAACGTAAATTTTCTATCTTGTAGAAAGATAAAAATGACGGGCATTGCCAATTTTTCATTATTTTTTTCCTTAAATGCAGATAACTATGAATTTTGGAAGCCAAAAGTTGGCTTGCACATACACCCAATACATATAGTAGTCTACTTTTAAAGCAACCATTTAAGGTCTATGGTGCCTTTTTCATGGGCTTCCATAGATGGGAATATTTTGGGTTTATTTTTCAGAGAAAGAAAAATGCATGTAGTTTAGAACACAAATGGTTTTGTATTTTTTCAAGCATTATCAAATTACTTACGAATTTTCAAAGCTTTTTGTCCTAGACACCTATTTATGATAGTAAATTTGGCAAAAAAACATGCACATAGAGCCTATAAAGAGAGATGGAAAAACCAAGAACAAACAGAGGGACTTACAATAAATAAAAAACAAGGGTCCTAAATGTGACTATCCTTGTATCAAATCAAATTCATAGATTTTGCATTCATAACAAAATAATTGGCTTGCCAACTTCCAATGTAAATTCATGAATGTCTACTTATAGTTGCATTTAAAATTGAACTCAACCAAGTAGTTGAACCATTCATATTTAAACTTTAAAGTGATCTCTCATAGATTTTCATGTACTCTCTTTTATCCTTAATTCATTGATTGTTTATGTTCTATCAATTTCAAGAGCATTTAATGTCCATTTTTGACTCAGTGCTAAGGTCAATTAGAAGAAGGTGGATGCTTTAAGAGCAAAATATTATAGAGTCTTCTATAATTGGTCATCCAAAGTGTTACAACTACATCGCTTTAGTTGGACAAGGTTCCATGATGGACATGGAGTGGTTACTCCTAGTGGGAAAGGAGGCAGTTACTTCTAGTTGGTTAGCGAAGCATGAACTAAAGCTCGGTGAGGGGACCAATGTCCCTCACTTGACATATGTTAATGTAAGAACTATTCCAAATGATGAATCCTTAGCTCCAATCCCTCTTTGAGTTGATTCTATGGTTGCTTCTTGATGGGAGTGTGTGCTCTTGTGCTTTTAACGTATCATAATTGACCGCATGTATATTATTGTTGATTCATAGATTAAGCTCCATTGAGGGAGGCATGAATTCAAGATGGTTGCATTGGAGAGTAGAAACTGGATTGGAAATCCATTGGGAAGCATTAGCAGGATGCTCGTTTTGGGACCCGAGTCTTTACATTATGTCAAGTCAAAGACTACCCCTGCTTCAATGGTGGAGGGCGTTCGACTAAACATGACTAACAATTGGGAGCCAATCAATCTGTAGAAGTGGTTGAATTTTGTTGAGAGGATCATTTTGTTATAAATATAGCTCAAGAAAGGTCGAATGAAGAAGTGGCACAGTCCTTGCCGGAGGGTCTTGGATTGGAGTGGGTGAATTTCATCCAACAACAAATGCAAGTGGTGTTCCAGATTGCCATTCCTCATATTGTCCAACAAATTTTAGAGCGCAGCGTAGGCCGGTTCGATCCGGTATCTCCATCTGCCTCTACAAGGGTGAATCATGATCATACACGGTTGAGGTCGGAAGGACGTGATGGTGTAGACTTGGAGGGACGAGACTCCAAGGTTGTGATGCTGGACAAATTTGCGGGGAAGAAAGGCGAGGAAGTGTATAAGTGGTTTGGGCAACTTTGCTCGGTGTTTCGAGGTAAGCCACATGCCTACCGTTGTGATAAAGATAAAGTTGCATACACACTCTCCTATATGAGCTATGCAGCGTAGAATTGGGCAATGCCAATTCTTCAAGCGTTGGATGAAAGATAACCTTAGGATTTATTGGTAGACTACAATGCTTTCCGCAAAGCGGTGATTGCCGTGTATGGAGATATTGACCGCAAGGGTATGGCAAAAGATCGACTCAAAAAAATTCAACAGACGGGATTGGTTGCTACTTTATGACCCTACCATTCGTTGGCCTCAATATTAAGTGATTTTTGACTCAAAGTATTGTTGACATCATTGCATAGATGCAAATACAAGAGAGACAACAAGAAGATTAGATGGCAAGTAGGGCCCTGTGTTGTAGCATGCCATGTCGAGCACTACAGGCCAACAGCCTCTGCCAGGAGTCCCAAGATTCCAAAATTGCCAAGATTCTAAAATTTTCTAATTGATTCAAAAGCCAAAATCGTCATTGTCTATTCCGAAACATGCTTTTGTATCAACCTGGATATTCCATCTCTCAACAAAGGAAGCTGATCTATACATTTTCGAGGTATCAAAATTGGACGAAAATAAGATTAAAGGACAATTGGATTTCCAAATCCCAAAAGAATACCAAGATTTATAGGAGGTGTTTAGTGAAGAAGCCTCCAATGACTTACCCAATCACAGTGGGTCGGATATGAAGATAGAGTTTAAAGAGGGACAAGAGCCCCATAACACGGGATTGCGGCCTATGTCCCCCATGGAACTCGAGGAACTTCGATGATACCTTGAAGAAAATCTCAACAAAGGGTGAATCCGTTGATCCAAGTCTCTAGTCTTGGCCCCCATTGTATTTGCACGAAAGGATGGATCCATTCGTGTTTGTATGGATCATAGGAACCTGTACAAAGTCATGATAAGGAATTGGTATCCTCTTCCTTTAATTCTTGACTTAACTGACCGATTGGCTTGAGCCAAAATTTTGACAAAGCTTGATATAAGAAAAGCTTATCATTGAGTGCAAATGGCAAAGGGCCATGAATTTGAGATGGCATTTAAAACACATTATGGATTATTTGAATATTTGGTGATGCCATTTGGTTTAACCAATGCCCCTACTTAGTTCCTAGCACACATGCAAGCTATTTTTTATGACTTACTAGATATTTCCGTTGTGATTTATTTGGACGACACTCTCATTTTCTCAAAAACTTTGGAAGAACACAAGGCAATGGTGCAAGTACTTGAACGTTTGCTTCATCATGGTCTTTATGCTAAAGCCTCTAAGTGTCAATTTCACCAAAGTTGTGTGGAATTCTTGGGAATGATGGTTTTAGAAAAGGGATTGTAAATGTGTCCTGATAAGGTATAGGCAATCTAGGAATGGCCCATTCCAAAATTGGTGAAGGACGTCCAAGCTTTCCTTGGGTTTGCTAATTTTTATTGGTGCTTTATCTATCATTATTCAAGAATTACTATTCCTCTTACTTTGTTGACACAAAAAGATCAACGGTTTGAATGGACTTCTTCAACGGATGAGTCATTTAGAAAGCTCAAGTCTCGATTTACTAAGGCTCCAGTGCTAGTTCATCCTAATTTTCAACTTCCTTTTGTCGTGGAAACAGATGCCTCAAACAATGCTACATGAGCTATTTTATCACAATGTAGGGAGGATGGGCATCTACATCCATGCACCTACTGGAGCTCTGAAATGCAACCAGTTGAGAAGAACTATGATATATATGACAAGGAATTGTTGAGCATTGTACTTGCATTTCAAGAATGGTGGATCTATTTAGAAGGATCACCACACCAAATTCGGGTGATTTTTGACCATAAAAATCTTGAACACTTCCTAACATCTAAACAATTGACCCAAAGACAAGCATGGTGGTTCAAGCAACTCTCGGCATTCAACTTCGAAATCCACCACTCGCCGAGGGTGTTGAATGGGCGTGCCAATATGCTTTCAAGACGACCCAACATACTCGAAGATTCATCAGAAGAAGCCAAGCCACTATTATGGTTAGCAACCATGGAAGCATGTGAGTTCGTTTGGACTGATGCTAAAATTATTCAACACATAAAAATAGCCATGGAAGAGGATATCTCACTTAAGCCAATATTGGCATTCTTTATGAACAACCCTGACTGGGCTCCAATGAACATTCATCGGCGATTTCAAGATTAGAAGATTTCCAACAGGGTGCTCTATTTTTGGGATGCAATTTTTGTACCAGATGATGATGAGATACAATGACAAATATTGCACTCCAGACATGATGCATCTGTATTGGGACATCAAGGTTGAGTGAAAACTATGGATTTGGTTTCTAGAACTTTCTATTGGCCTACATTTTGTAAATATGTGCACCGGTATGTTGATGGTTGTGACTTATGGCAACGCTCAAAGCCCACTCAGCATGCTCGGCATGGATTATTGCAACCCATTCCAACGGTAAAGGCACCATGGAAACGGGTCACGGCCGACTTCATTGTCAAATTGCTGAATAGCAGTGGATCTGACTCCATTTTGGTTGTTGTGGATAAAAGCACCAAGCTAGCACATTTCATTCCGACAAATGAAACTATTGACTCTTTGGTGACCGCCACTCTATACCTCCATCACGTGTGGAAACATCATGGGAATCCGAAAGAAATTATACCTGACCGCGGGCCAATATTTATTTCTAAATTTATGAAACGCCTACACGAACTTCTCTACATTCAACCTGCTTCGACGACGGCTTTCCACCCATAGTCTGATGGTCAGACAGAAAGGGTGAATCAAGTTCTTGAGCAATTTCTTCGCATATTCACAACTTGGCCCCAAGAGGATTGGTCGAATCTCCTTCCGGTAGTGGAGTTTGCCTACAACAACTCAATTTACTCAGCAATAAGTTTTTTGCCATTTTACGCCACCTATGGGTACCACCCAACGTTATCAATAATTAGTACACCTACAACTTCAAGTGTTCCAATAGCAAAGGATAGGATTTGACTCCTAAAAGAAATACATGAAGAGGTAAAGACTATGATCAATATAGTAGGAGACCAAGCCAAGTTGAACTACGATCAAGGGGTGCAGCTACAATCGTCATTTCAAATAGGTGACAAAGTCTTACTTCAACACAATAATATCTCTACGACTGTGCTGTCGTGATGTGGGCCATCTATTATATGAAGTTGACATCTTCATTAGTTTCAAAAATGTTGTTAGTATTGGGCATCTTTAGTATTGTTAGTATTATAAGTTGTTAGTTGTTAATATTGTGTATAAAGAGGTTGTTGTTGTTGACCGTTTAATTGCCGGTTGATAACTGGTTTGTTAGTAGTTGACACTAGGGTAGTGGGGTTAGGGTTAGCCGACGGCTAGTCGGCGGGGTTTGTGGAGGGTACTTAAGGCAAGGGCTGGTCCCTTGCTCTCTCTCTTGTCTCGGTTTTTTTGTTTTGAGTAGGAGGAGGGGAGGGGTGGACTTGAGGATGGAGAGTTGTTTGTTGTGAAGATTTATTTGAAGTAAAGTATTGATTTGAGGGACTTTTGTGTTGCATTTGGTAAAAGTGTTGGATGGATTCAAAATTTTAAATCTGAGTTTTTAAAGAATTGATACTCAATAAGGCCAAGTTTCAGATCTAGATCTATTATGAACAAAAAGTTATGAGGGTTTGAAGTGGAGAGGTTTGAATTTCAAGACAGCCAAGGAGGGCGTATTGAGGAGCGTGTATCTTTTTGGCATTTTATGTTTTGACAATGAAACTTAGAGGGTATTTTCTTTATCTTATCTATTATTTTGTATCAAAGTTTTAGCTTCAAGAGACTCTAAATCTATGAGTTATGCATAAAACACAATCGAGGTATGAAAGTAGTGAAGGATTGGAAAGTCAGTAGTAGTAAAATGTCCACCAAAGTTGGACAATATCTTGGATAAGTTGAAACTTGGTATGTGATCTTTTGGATAGTTGATCTACATTGTAGTAAAGTTTCAAGATGTTTGAAGCTATTGTCCTTATTTTATAGTACATCAAAGTTAGGTATGGCAGTTTCTAGGGTATTGAGGGAATCATAGGGTAAGAATTTGGGGAAAAAGGGGTTTTGAGGGTAGATTTATGAATATTTAGGGTTCTGAAGGGGATCTTACTTACATAAAAGCATTGCCACAGAAAAGGCCCGGTGCTATTCCAAACCCGTTCACAAATCTTTGTGACAACGCCCACTAAAAAATTGGCATCTAGGTTTTTGGGACCATTTTCCATTATTGCTAAACTATCTAATTTGGTTTATCAACTTCTACTACCAAAGGCTCTTCACTATTATACACAATGTGTTTCATGTATCGTTGTTAGAGAGGTATCGACCTCATACCATCTCAGATCGATGACAGAGACTACTGCCTCCCATTGTGACCATTGAAGGCGATATTGAGTGGGAAGTGAATAGAATTCTAAATTCCCAACACGTAGGAAGATGGGAAAAACTCCAATATTTGGTTGTTTGGGAGGGATATGGGCTCGAAGAGAATTCATGGGAACCGGCTAGAAATTTGCACAATGCTCAGAATGTGGTAGCCGACTTCCACAGGTGTCACCCACAAGTGCCCAGACCAGATGATTCGACAACGCATAAGCTTCACGCCTTAAAAGGGGGGGTAATGTCATGACTATGTCGCTCCAGTTGGACAAGGTTCCATGATGGACGTGGAGCGGTTACTCCTAGTGGGAAAATAAGCAGTTACTTCTAGTTGGTTAGCGAAGCATGAACTAAAGCTTGGTGAGGGGACCAATGTCCCTCACTTGACATATGTTAATGTAAGAACTATTCTGAATGATGAATCCTTAGCTCCAATGTCTCCTTGAGTTGATTCTATGGTTGCTTCTTGATGGGAGTGTGTGCTCTTGTGCTTTTAATGTATCATGATTGACTACATGTATATTATTGTTGATTCATAGATCAAGCTTCATTGAGGGAGGCATGAATTTACGATGGTTGCATTAGAGAGTAGAAACCGGATTGGAAATCCATTGGGAAGCATTAGCAGGATGCTCATTTTGGAACCCAAGTCTTAACACAAAGACTACTTTGACTCTCAAAACCAAACACGTGTGTCATGACAATAGCCATGGTCAGAAACCAAAAACTCAAGGTTAGAAATTAGTCCTAGTCTTTGTTGAATTTGTCCATGCATGGGGAATTGGTTAGTAATGGGTGGCTCTACAATACCTTCCCAGGATGAGGAGGACCAAATGTTGCCTGGTAATATAATGTTATGGATCTAGGGTCCAGATTCCATATTCCAACCTAGAGCATGCAGCGTCACCCACTTGTGAATGAAAGGCTCGTCCTCTTTGCAAGTCGTTCTATTTCTTCTTCATCTACCAGTATCTCTCTCTCTTGCCTCTGTTTCCTTGGAGCTTTGTCGATGATCTTAGTTGAATTGGCTTGCATTGAAATTCTAGTCAAGCCTTCATAGACTTTGTTTATTTGTGTTAGCTTCGATCTATCTGTATATATGTGTATTTCAAAGTGTGGCCGGTAGATTGTCTAACACAATCTAGGCAGGGGGTATTGGTTTTAAATTGATATAAATATTAAGAGAATCGTTTCAATGAATAAAGGGTCTCCCAACTCTCACCATGGAAGTTTCCCAATACATCACATGGAAGGCCTTTGTATGATTTCTATGATGATTGATTGAGAGACCTTCCAATGAATCCTGGGAATTCAAAGTTCTTCCTAACAATCTGCTTGTAAGTTACTGAACCAGTGTAATTTGACCACAAACCCTTTTCTTCAGGCTTGTTGCAATCAAAATTAGGAAATATATTGCTGGCGAAATCTAAACAATATTATCTCGTCTTTTTAGGTACCAACTTCTCCTTTCCAATCATATTGATGAAGTTCCAATCTAATCTTTCATGTGTCAGGTTTAATTATCCAATATGGGAAAGGGAGGAAAAGCTATCCTAACTCCAGAGACCGTGAGATCCATGTAGTGAGCGCCTATAAACAAGACGCCATTCACTATTGGTGATATCAAGAGGGCCATTCCTCCGCACTACTTCGAAAGGTCCATCCTCCGATCTTTTTCCTACTTGATCTATAACTTGGCCATCCTCAACCTAGTCGTCTACTCCACCAACTACTTTGTCTATGATGGGCTCTTGAACTGGGCTATGAGGATAGCCTATTGGATCGTCGAGGGTTGCGTCGCAACAAGAGTGTAGGTCATCGGCCATGAATGCAGCCACCACGCCTTCAGTGACTACCAGTGGTTGGACGACATAGTAGGAGTCATCTTCCACTTGTGTTTGTTGGTGCCCTACTTCTCATGGAAGTTTTCATACCATTGTCACCACTCCAACATTGGTAGCATGGAGAAGGATGAAGCGTTCTTGCAATTGTGTGTTGATTTCTATTATGATTGGATTTGTGTATTTTATGGCTATATCTTGTACATTTGTTATTTTACTTAGCATTTATCATTATAAGAATTGGACCCTATTGGACTACATCTACTACAAGAAAACAGTGTCTGAATCAACCCCTCCTAATCTACTAACAGGTGATTGCCAGAAAGACCGATTGTTTTTGGTAGAATTTTGCAAAACTAGTTTTCTCTTCCACTATAACTTTTGAATTTTAAACCCAATGCCAAAAACAAAAAATACGTTTCTAGATGTTTTGATTGTAATGGTATCCCTTATTTTTCAAAAAATTAAAAAAAATCATTTTATATTTAAAATTCAATTTCTCTAATTTGTCACACTTTTGGGGGGGGTTGTTTTTAATACTGGGGAGTACCCAAATTTAATAAACTAAAGCTGAAATTTTGGTGGTCAATTCCCACACTCGTTGGGCATGTTCCATGTGAGGGGCATCAAAAAATACATTATTTTATGTCCTCCACATTTGTGCAAATAGGCCCAAAAGGGGCTCTATGGCATGCACATTTATGAACATTGAAAATGTTTTAAAGTTCATTCTTTTAGTGAAATCTCATCACTATCAAATCTTCACCAATTGCCAATTTTTAGTTTTTTTAATTTCATTATGTTTAATTTATTAAAAATAAAAACGTTAAAATCCCCCTTTGGGGAGATATATGTAATTGTGGGTAGAAATAGGGGTATTTTAATGTTTTCATTTTTAATAAATTAATCATAGTGAAATTAAAAAAACTAAAAATTGGCAATTGGTGAAGATTTGATAGTGATGAGATTTCACCAAAAGAATGAACTTTAAAACATTTTCAATGTTCATAAATGTGCGTGCCATAGAGCCCCTTTTACCCTTTTTGCACAAATGTGGAGGACATAAAATAATGTACTTTTTGATGCCCCTCACATGGAACATGCCCAATTAGTGTGGGAATTGACCACTAAAATTTCAGCTTTAGTTTATTAAATTTGGGTACTCCCCAATACTAAAAACAAAAACTCCAAAAGTGTGACAAATTAGAGAAATTAAATTTTAAATATAAAATGATTTTTTTAATTTTTTGAAAAATAAGGGGATACAATTGCAATCAAAACATCTAGATACGTATTTTTTGTTTTTGGCAGTGGGCTTAAAATTCAAAAATTATAGTGGAAGAGAAAATTAGTTTTGCAAAACCCTACCACAAACAGTCGGTCTTTCTTGCAATCACCCTAACAATGTCCGAATTGACAAAAAATTGATAAAATACTATCCAAATCAGCCCCTCCTAATCTACTAATAGTATCTGAATTGACATTGTTCCCTTGTAGTGATTTGTTTGCTTCCAAAAGAAAAAGAACTAAAAGTTGAAAGTATGGTATATTTCATAAAAATGACCCTTCTTTTAGACAACTATAAGGTTTTCAAAATCCATGGTCACAGGCCCCTTCCAATTATGTTTTAGAAAAAAAAATTCCTACTCACAGGCTCACTACTCCAAGCTCACATACTGGCAACCTTGTCTTGCAAACCATTCAAATGGAATGGAATCCTTTGCATTTTGGTTTCAATTGGACATGAGTTCCACCTCACTTGCATGCTTCATTTGGATGTAACAGTGATAGTATTTAGGCACTTATAGAGACATTAATAGATCCTTATTGTTTTTACTCATGCTTTGGCACATATTGACATGGTATGATCTTGGTAGAATGTACGTGTTTGTACAAAACATATAGTTATACATTCAAGAAAGTGCTATGATTCTAATGACTCAATGTTCCTAAATAAGAAATAAAAATTACAAAAGAATAATGCAATTACACACAGAACTTATCTTGCATAGTAATCCATATAACAAAATGATGAAAGAATCCTCAATGGATTTCAATAAATTGTCTATACAATCCAAAGTTTAGCCACATACTATACATTCAAACTTCTTACAAACTACTACTGTAAATCATTGGCTTGAATTTTCCAACCATAGCTTCCACTTTGTAAAACAATCTACGCACAAATCATAGTTAATTTTGAAAGTGGCCTTTGCCTTAAAGCGAGGTCTAGTTATGGGAGTCACTTTGCATCCATCACAAATCACTCCATATTGCCTTCAAGATTAGCCACTGAAGTTGGTGGAGATGACTCAGCTAACATATGGGGTCCCAAATTTGGACAATCATTCCAAAAAAGAATTCGTATGGAAGTTGTGCATCCCATATTCTTTGGTAAAGACCTTAACAAAACACACTAATTCAAATTGAGTTCAACCAAATGATATAACTTCTCAACTTCCTCTGGCAAGGCCACCAAGCTTGAACACCCACTCAAATTTAGAGTGCTCAAGGAAGACAAGTTCCCCACTTCCTTTGGCAAGGCTGACAAGCTTGAACACCCACTCAAATCTAGAGTGGTCAAGGAAGGCAAGTTCCCCACTTCCTTTGGCAAGGCCGACAAGCTTGAACACCACCTCAAATATACACTGGTCAAGGAAGACAAGTTCCCGACTTCCTTTGGCAAGGCCGACAAGCTTGAACACCACCTCAAATCTAGAGTGGTCAAGGAAGACAAGTTCCCCACTTCCTTTGGCAAGGCCAACAAGCTTAAACACCCACTCAAATCTAGAATGGTCAAGGAAGACAAGTTCCCCACTTCCTTTGGCAAGGCCGACAAGCTTGAACATTCACTCAAATCTAGAGTGGTCAAGGAAGATAAGTTCCCCACTTCCTTTGGCAAGGCCGACAAGCTTGAACACCACCTCAAATCTAGAGTGGTCAAGGAAGACAAGTTCCCCACTTCCTTTGGCAAGGTTGACAAGCTTGAACAGCACCTCAAATCTAGAGTGGTCAAGGAAGACAAGTTCCCCACTTCCTTTGGCAAGGCCGACAAGCTTGAACACCACCTCAAATCTAGAGTGGTCAAGGAAGACAAGTTCCCCACTTCCTTTGGCAAGGCCAACAAGCTTAAACACCTACTCAAATCTAGAATGGTCAAGGAAGACAAGTTCCCCACTTCCTTTGGCAAGGCCAACAAGCTTGAACACCGAGTCAAATATAGAGTGGTCAAGGAAGATAAGTTCCCCACTTCCTTTGGCAAGGCTGACAAGCTTGAACACCACCTCAAATCTAGAGTGGTCAAGGAAGACAAGTTCCCCACTTCCTTTGGCAAGGCCGACAAGCTTGAACATTCACTCAAATCTACAGTGGTCAAGGAAGACAAGTTCCCCACTTCCTTTGGCAAGGCCGCCAAGCTTGAACATTCACTCAAATCTAGAGTGGTCAAGGAAGACAAGTTCCCCACTTCCTTTGGCAAGGCCGACAAGCTTGAACACCACCTCAAATATAGAGTGGTCAAAGAAGACAAGTTCCCCACTTCCTTTGGCAAGGCCAACAAGCTTGAACACCACCTCAAATCTAGAGTGGTCAAGGAAGATAAGTTCCCCACTTCCTTTGGCAAGGTCGACAAGCTTGAACACCCACTCAAATCTAGAGTGGTCAAGGAAGACAAGTTCCCCACTTCCTTTGGCAAGGCCGCCAAGCTTGAACAGCACCTCAAATATAGAGTGGTCAAGGAAGATAAGTTCCCCACTTCCTTTGGCAAGGCCGCCAAGCTTGAACACCGAGTCAAATCTAGAGTGGTCAAGGAAGACAAGTTCCCCACTTCCCTTGGCAAGGCCGCCAAGCTTGAACATTCACTCAAATCTAGAGTGGTCCAGAAAGACAAGTTCTCCACTTCCTTTGGCAAGGCCAACAAGCTTGAACACCACCTCAAATCTAGAGTGGTCAAGGAAGACAAGTTCCCCATTTCCTTTGGCAAGGCCGACAAGCTTGAACATTCACTCAAATATAGAGTGGTCAAGGAAGACAAGTTCCCCACTTCCTTTGGCAAGGCCGACAAGCTTGAACATTCACTCAAATCTAGAGTGGTCAAGGAAGACAAGTTCCCCACTTCCTTTGGCAAGGCCAACAAGCTTGAACACCACCTCAAATCTAGAGTGGTCAAGGAAGACAAGTTCCCCACTTCCTTTGGCAAGGCCGACAAGCTTGAACATTCACTCAAATATAGAGTGGTCAAGGAAGACAAGTTCTCCACTTCCTTTGGCAAGGCCGACAAGCTTGAACACCACCTCAAATTTAGAGTGGTCAAGGAAGACAAGTTCCCCACTTCCTTTGGCAAGGCCGACAAGCTTGAACACCGAGTCAAATATAGAGTGGTCAAGGAAGACAAGTTCCCCACTTCCTTTGGCAAGGCCAACAAGCTTGAACATTCACTCAAATATAGAGTGGTCAAGGAAGATAAGTTCCCCACTTCCTTTGGCAAGGCCAACAAGCTTGAACATTCAATCAAATCTACAGTGGTCAAGGAAGACAAGTTCCCCACTTCCTTTGGCAAGGCCGCCAAGCTTGAACATTCACTCAAATCTAGAGTGGTCCAAGAAGACAAGTTCTCCACTTCCTTTGGCAAGGCCGACAAACTTGAACACCGAGTCAAATATAGAGTGGTCAAGGAAGATAAGTTCCCCACTTCCTTTGGCAAGGCTGACAAGCTTGAACACCACCTCAAATCTAGAGTGGTCAAGGAAGACAAGTTCCCCACTTCCTTTGGCAAGGCCGACAAGCTTGAACATTCACTCAAATCTAGAGTGGTCAAGGAAGACAAGTTCCCCACTTCCTTTGGCAAGGCTACCAAGCTTGAACACCGAGTCAAATCTAGAGTGGTCAAGGAAGACAAGTTCCCCACTTCCTTTGGCAAGGCCGACAAGCTTGAACACCACCTCAAATCTAGAGTGGTCAAGGAAGACAAGTTCCCCACTTCCTTTGGCAAGGCCGACAAGCTTGAACATTCACTCAAATCTACAGTGGTCAAGGAAGACAAGTTCCCCACTTCCTTTGGCAAGGCTGCCAAGCTTGAACACCGAGTCAAATATAGAGTGGTCAAGGAAGATAAGTTCCCCATTTCCTTTGGCAAGGCCGACAAGCTTGAACACCACCTCAAATCTAGAGTGGTCAAGGAAGACAAGTTCCCCACTTCCTTTGGCAAGGCCGACAAACTTGAACACCACCTCAAATATAGAGTGGTCAAGGAAGACAAGTTCCCCACTTCCTTTGGCAAGGCCGACAAGCTTGAACACCACCTCAAATCTAGAATGGTCAAGGAAGACAAGTTCCCCACTTCCTTTGGCAAGGCCGACAAGCTTGAACATTCACTCAAATATAGAGTGGTCAAGGAAGATAAGTTCCCCACTTCCTTTGGCAAGGCCGCCAAGCTTGAACATTCAATCAAATATAGAGTGGTCAAGGAAGACAAGTTCCCCACTTCCTTTGGCAAGGCCGACAAGCTTGAACACCACCTCAAATCTAGAATGGTCAAGGAAGACAAGTTCCCCACTTCCTTTGGCAAGGCCGACAAGCTTGAACACCGAGTCAAATCTAGAGTGGTCAAGGAAGACAAGTTCCCCACTTCCTTTGGCAAGGCTACCAAGCTTGAACACCAAGTCAAATCTAGAGTGATCAAGGAAGACAAGTTCCCCACTTCCTTTGGCAAGGCCGTCAAGCTTGAACAGCCACTCAAATCTAGAGTGTTCAAGGAAGACAAGTTCCCCACTTCCTTTGGCAAGGCCGACAAGCTTGAACACCGAGTCAAATTTAGAGTGGTCAAGGAAGACAAGTTCTCCACTTCCTCTGGCAAGGCCACCAAGCTTGAACACCGAGTCAAATCTAGAGTGATTAAGGAAGACAAGTTCCCCACTTCCTTTGGCAAGGCTGCCAAGCTTGAACACCGAGTCAAATCTAGAGTGGTCAAGGAAGACAAGTTCCCCACTTCCTTCGGCAAAGTTGTCAAATTTGAACAACAACTCATAATTGCCTCCAATCGAGAGCATTGTGAAGCTATTTCAAGTAAGGATCCCAAGTGGTCATTATATGATTTAGGATTGTCTAAAGCGCTTCCCAAAGTCAATAAACGAAGTTTCTTGAAATCAAAATTTATATTATGTTTTATCAAAGGCACATGCTTGTTCATAGTCCCTTGCAAAGAAATGCCTTCAAGATCTTGAAGATCCTACATTCGAAGATGAATGAATTAGAATGGATTATATTTTCATGAAGAGGCTTCAAA
The DNA here is from genome assembly GCA_963920665.1 of Straminergon stramineum. Lineage (NCBI taxonomy): Eukaryota > Viridiplantae > Streptophyta > Bryopsida > Hypnales > Calliergonaceae > Straminergon > Straminergon stramineum. The sequence goes on along the minus strand of OY987269.1, from coordinate 6,536,191 downwards.
TGGTAATAATTTTTTTGAACATATTTCAAATCTTATGATTTTGGAAACACTATAGGGGTATCTATCTTCTAATTACATTTGAATGTATATACAAATGTGCAACTATCATGATGTCAATTACTTGAATAGAATATTACCTTGTTTGAAAATCTACTTTCGGGTAGCATAGACGCGTTCCAAATCCTTGTATGCTCTGCAATCATTCGCCCCATGTCACGGAGTTGGTCATGCATCTCGAGAATGTCACCATCCCCATTGACCTTCAACAATGACATGTCGATCAATCTATCCAACTCATCCGTTGGAAGGGCACCATCTTTGGACCACATAGACAAGATTGTCGATTTTGATATGCCAAATGGATATACATCTCGACAAAAGAAACATGCCACGTCCAAAAACATCCTCTTTTCCACCCCCTCATTCAATCCGTCAAAGCTTATTCGCAAAGTGTTCCAAATTTCTTTGTCACCATCCAAGCTCCTTCCTCTTGCCATCCTTTGTAGGGCTCGTTCCCAACTTCGCAACCTCTCTTTGTTGCAGAGAAATGCACCCATCACTTTCAAACTCAGAGGCAAGCCATTACAAGCTTGCACAACTTGCTCGCGCAAAGCCACAAAGTCCAGTGATAGAGAAGCTACACCCCAACGAAGGTGAGAGGTGAAAAGTTCCATTGATGCCTTTTCATCCAACAATTCAACATCCAACCTTCCCTTCGTGCCTACAAATGAATTTATGGTACTCCAATCACGTGTTGTAATAATTATTGTGGTCCCTTTGCTACCTTGAATGATGTCGAGAGGTAAAATGTCTAGCAATTGAGACTCATCCTTGATATCATCTAGTATTAAAAGAACCTTCTTTTTGAACAAGAGTTCCTTCATCATTTTTTGGGCTTCTTCCAAATTTGGGGGTTTGCAATCATTACCACATTTTGGTAATATCTTGCACAATATTTCATAGGAATTTTGATAGTTCTTGCATTCGACAACAAAGCATGCAACATCGTAGAAGGACTTCACAGTCGGGTCATCAAATATTGCCTTGGCTAGTGTGGTCTTGCCAATTCCACCCATGCCCACAATGCCTATATACGTCTTTTTCAAAAGCCCTTTGGCTTTAGACAATTGATGATCTAAATCAATTGGGACTTCCTTGAGAGGAACAATTGGCTCATTTACCTGTAGATGTACAAAAGGAACATTTGGAAAATTGTTATCAAATTAAAATATCAAACTACATTCAAAACAATGATTGCAAAGTATGAAAGAGATTTACATAAATCAAACATCACTAAATGAATTTAACTTTATAATTAGGCAATTTCATACCCTTGGGACATGGTTCACAATGGACATGGAATCTCGTAAGGTACAAGATCCTTCAAGAAAGAAAGACTTCTTCAAATTGGTGAGCCGGTCACAAATGTTGGAAAATGTTGGGCGTTGAAGAGGGTCATGAGACCAACATTCTTGAATCAAGTTTGTAAGTTCTTCACAATCGTTGGGTAGGGATGGTCGAAAGCTAGAGCCAAGCGGGCCCTTTAGATGATCATAAATATCTCTTGGTTTCCAATCAGAGTATGGAACCTTTCGAGATAGAATCTCCGAGCATATCATGGCAAAGGACCATACATCCGCTTGAAATAGATACCGTGGAGTTTTACTTCCCTTTATCATTTCAGGGGCCATATATCTTGGTGTTCCAAACTGATACTCTGTTGACTCTGGATTATTACAAACCTCCAATTGAGAAGTCCCATAATCCATAACCTTGAATATGCGATAAGGATCCAAATCTTCCATTGGTATTGAACTACACAAGATATTATCAGGTTTCAAGTCAAGATGAGCAACTTGCATGTCATGAAGGTAATACACACCCTTTGCAATTTGGAGCATAATGTCAAGTGCAACATGATAGGGTAAAGGTCTTTTAGCTTTCTTCAACACAGTAGACAAGTTTGAATCCATCAATTCCATCACTAAGTGCATCTCTTCAATTTCACCTTCTTCCACATTCTCATCAATGTTTTGGATAGTCCCTAAACCAAAAAATTGAATGAAACTTTTCAATATTTGAGACAAGCTTGATTTCAAATATTGCATCACCAAATGCAGTTTGCCAATAAGTCCTACTTCCTTAGAATTGTCACCAACTTTTTTGATAATTCCACAACCAAAAAATTGAACTAGATTCGGATGACCCAAGCCTGCCAAGATTCCTGCCTCTGTTTGAGTTTTTATAAGATATTCGGGATCACCTTCCAACACTTTTGTAGCACACTTCAGTCCAAACCAACTCGATTTGTACACATCTCCACCTATTTTTTGGATTAGTTTTGGTGGCTTGAAATCCTTGGGAACCTCCAAAGCATTCAAGTCTCCACCATCAACTCGATCCAAATTTCTAAGTCTCAACAATAGATGTTGTGCTATTTCATAATCCTCTGAAAATTCTCCTCGAAGTACAAGTTCAAGCTTCCTCTTTAGTTCTTGTGCATCTTCAAGAACTTGATCATAGGTAGCTGCATCAAATAGAATAGGTGGGATGTCATTGGATTGATTTGGATGGTGGAACAAGTATATTTCCCTCATTGTATCATAACAACACTTGAGATCTAGAAGTAGCTCACGAAAAGTCTCTTTGTTTTGGAGTTGAAATACAACCAAATGACACCATCGCTCTTCTTCAATGCAATTGTTTCTCATAATCTCTACTTTCTTTTGAAGAACAAACAATTCTTCATACACAAAATGGAATTTGATATTGAGGGTAGCAATTGACAACATTTTGTCAATCCCCTTCATGGCTAGTATGAGTTTGCCCAAAAGATGTACACATTGATTTTTATTCAAAACTTTCTCTTTGGAAGATGCATTCAAAGTCTCCAACCATTCCTCAAGATGGGGTATATCATTGCGTAGTCTTTTGTAATACCAACTTTGCACTTGTGAAAAATCCTTGTCTTTCCTATGAAGTATGTAATATTCAAAATTAATAAGATATTATATCAAGATATAGTGAAACCAATTATCCTATAGTACAAATTTAAAAATTTGAACAAATTGAAATTCATTGAACAATAGTCATAGAGTAACTATCTATTGTTTTGAAATAAGAATACATACTTCACTTTAATTTCATTCAAAAATACTTGAAACAAGACTGTTTATAAAGATTGGTGTAAATCAAATACATAACCATACAAAGAACTTTGAAATTTAAACACTACAATATTCTAACATCCACTTTCAATCCCTAACAATTACTAAAGAATATTTACGCTCACCGAGTAAACCATGCAAAACCCATGTATCTCCAAAATCTAAAGATAGCCAGTATGATGAAAATTGCAATCCACATCAAAAAGTACCCCATTTTTTGAATCAAATGGAGAAATATGTCAAAGATCTGTAGTAACATCAAAACAAATCCAAAGAAAATAATTAGAACATAACATTCAAATAAAGAAAAATAGGAAAGGCCTCATAAAAACTCTATTTCCAATCCATTTAAAATCACCTCCTATAAACAATTTTATTAATATCATATACCAATACTTAGACTAATCTACTATCATACAATAACTAGGGTTACAAAATACAACAATATTATCCAAGTATAATAAGTAACAAAACTTTGCAATAACATTATAAAGTATAAAATCAAGAAATCCACAAATTAATGATTAATAATGTTGTTAATATACAACAATTGGTATCAAGGAATTCATTCCAAACTATAACAAAGAATATGATCTAGATATACAAGAATAATGCAAAATTTAGATAGTTTAAACTAGGATTAAATATTCATTGGTAGTTGAAGTCAACTCATTAGAACATAATTGAACAAGTTTCACAAATAACACATCATAAATACAAATTGGATACATTGACAATATCCAACACATACATCGCTCACTACCCTCAATCTCAAAATTCTACAATCACAACTCATTGACATGACAACTCTCTATGCAACACTATGTTTGTTGAGAAAAGTACAAGTATAAAGCTTGACGAAAAAATTGGGGGGACATGTCATATCTCCTAGTTTATAAGTCTATATCAAAAACATATTGTTTAACAAATGAAACTTAGATGTTAGAAATGTTTATGTATTGTTGACTCTTGACAATTACCAAGCAAATGAGGGATAGTTCATAATCAACATCAATAGAATCAAGCAAACATATTAAACTCTCATCTCAATAGATGTATGGTCGTGTCACAAGAATGTACTCAAAATTTTATCCCCACTCCATTTCATATAGAATTCATCAAAATTGAATTTGCTTGTATGAAAGCTAAGATGACTTTGACTAAAAGAATATACTAAAAGCACTCAAGCTCCCAATTGTCCTTCCATTTCTTATGGCAAAAGAAGAGGGATCAACTTCAAAAATCTAAGTTGGTATTGGTTGAAATTTATGATTGGTTTTATGTAAGACATTGGAACTCATTGAATAGTAGAATGGAAGCAATTACAATAATGTTGATCCCACAATTGGACCCTAGCAACAATTCAAAACCAAGAGTACTCCACCTCAATTGCAATCAATAATCCTAAAAATTACTAATAGATGAATTCTGTGACTTCATAAAAGAATCATGATTTACAACATATCTCTCATTTGTATCAAAATTACAATCTATCCTTCATCCATGGTTGCAACAACATGCTCTTGTTATCCTTAATTTCATTAGCCATGGGTTGCTTCTTATCCAAACCTATTAGATGCATTCTTCTACTATCTCTTGAAAAGAGACACCCCTTACCTACCCTCGACTTCTCTCCAACTCAATTCCCTCAAATAAAATAAATCACCTAATTCACCCATATCCCACTTCTCCACACACGCAAACCAAAACCAAAAAAACCTTGATACAAATATAATTGAGAGAATAAATATAATATACAAACAAATATTATATACAAAATACATATCTAATATATAATTGATATGGTATAACATATGGATACATGGATGGGATACAAGATTATATACAATACAGACACATGAATTGAAATATTGATATGGTATGAAATATAGATATATGTATAGGATATGGGATATAGTTGTTAATCCCATATTGATTGCAATCTAGCATGTTAAAAAAATATGTAGATATAAAGGGTAATGATAATGCCTACATGGGAGGTTATAAATTCACTCACTTATGAAGTGAGTAGGTGACAGTACCTCGCTATTCTCTCAAAAGAGACACCATACCATTCATCCGCAATTAGCAAAGAGAAAAAACAAAAACACATCATGACTTTCAAATTTAATATTGGAAGATTCTTAGTTTGGAATAGTCTGTTGGTCCATTCAGATTACACACCTTACATGCGATGTGGATCCAATTGAAGGGAGAGGAGCGGCCCAGATTGCCCAAGAAACAGAGCACCAACTCCCACTCTGGATAAGAAACAAGGAGACGATCTGCCATCATCTTGCGTCGTTAGTTTGAAACTCCAGCAATGAAATGACGCAGCAGAGAAGAAGCCAACAAGCTACCACACAAGCTAGTAACCCAAGGGCGACCGGAGTGCCGATGTCATCACAAACAAAATGACGTACACAAAAACAAACGAGTAAACAAACTCTCTCAACATCCAGATCTCGAGTCCCCAACCCCACAGTCCACATTTGTGGTATCACACAGAGAAAAAATGGCGAGGAAGTGAAGCTACTTCAAAGAACGACGACACAACCCCAGGACTGCGAAACTTACAGAGTTAGAATAAGTTCCCAGATGCCGACTGTGGTAGCAACGATGCAGGAAAGTTTGCACGAACGATGAGAGTGTGAACATGCACTTGGAGATGTTCAGACGATGTACTGCAGCTTTGGAGGTGCAAAAGCTTGATGAGAATCTCTAAAGCAAAAACACCCAGACTGGGACGAGTCGCATCGTTGCAGAGTTCGAAAAAAGGGAAGAGCGCCATAGCCAGCGTGAACTGTGAAGGAGCCAGGGACAGGGGTGTGGTAGGCTTGCTGTACCCGTCACCCAGTCGTAGCTGGACCTACTTGCGTGCTTAGGCAAATTTCCCCAAGTGAAAAGTACTAAGTTATCATACTACTATTCTATGAAGACTTCTGAGGATGAGGATCGTTTCCAATGCTGCCGATCCGTGCTGTTGAAAAAAGCTGGGCCAGATTTTGAGGATTCCACACGATGGTCTGCACGTCTGTACTGACAGTAAGCAAAAGCTCCCCGGACACTGGTGTGGTAGGCTTGACGTAGCTGTGACCCAGTCGCTGTTGGTAGTGGGGGCAATAATTTAAGGGGACATTTAATTCACGTGGGACCTGCCTCCCCCACGTGAAGTGTACTAACTTATTCTAGGAACATTTACAATTCTGGGGATCCGCGCTGTTCAGGGAGAAACCCGTTCGAGGGTGGAACTTTACTCAAAATGGGCAACCGGAGGCGATTAAGTTACACACGGGATCCGCGCTGTTGGAATGCTTAGCCAGATTTTCAGGATTCCACACGATGGTGTGCACGTCTCTACAGAAACTTACTATACTGACAGTAAGTTGAGTTGAGCAAAAGTTTCGTCAAAGTCTTACCAGTTGTCCGTTTCATTTGTGTAAAAAAAACAAAAAGAGAGGTCTTACCAGTTGCCCATGGCTGAGTCACCCACTATGGTATTGGGGACTCAGCTCAAAAAAACAAAACCTGTGGGAAAACGCACGAACTTAACTCCAGAAGGATGGGCCCATGACCACTCATTTCCAGCCTCCCTATCCATTAAATTATTTGCTTCCATTTTGCAACTAGATATGAATGAAATTCTTTTATTTCATTTTTCAGAGATGAAGTCATATGTACACTACAAGTCATAAAAATTTGTAAGATTTTTGGGAAAAAATTGAAATTATTGTGAATTTTTTAAGAAAAAATGAAGAAAATTCATATCAAATACAAAATATACTCAAAAATTCTGAAATTTTCAACATAGATGTATATTACAATTTAGAGCATCATGGTATAAACCAAAGTTATCGTGTCACTCTAAAATTAGAAAATCAACAAACCATGGTTATAGGCCCCAAGTTTAGATTGCTATAAAGCATGGAAATTTATGAATTTTTCAAAATTTTCAGTTGGAGTAGAAATTGAACTTGATAAGCTCCATTTCATTACTTGGAATCAAATTCAAAAAATATCATTTTTATGGATGAAATTTACATCAAGAGAAAATAGCAAGAAATGGTCAAAATACATTACAAGGGTGATCTATTTTTTCAGTTTCTTAATTTTTAGAAAAATCAAGAATACCTTAATGAGGGACTTTGCAACACCATTTAGTGAAAATGTACTCAAGTAGTCAAGTACCCTCCACATAAAAAAATTGGATGAAAAAACATTTTTTCCATCCTACAATCTCAGGTGAAGTCATCCATCGAACATTTATTGTCCATAGCATCCTTCTAGGGTTAACCCAATAAGGACGTTGTAGACCAGAGTAGTATGATGGATGACTTCACTTGGCCTTGTATGATGAAAAAAAATATTTTTTCATGCAATTTATTTCTTTGGAAGGTACTTGAGTACATTTTCAGTGAATAGTATTGTTAAGTCCCTCATTGTGTTCTTATTGACTTTAGGAAAGAAGAAGATGATGAATCCCTGGATCACCCTTTGAGTGTATTTTGACCATTTCTTGTTGTTTTCTCATGATGTGAATTTCAACCATAAATGTGGTGTTTTTTTTAATTTGAGTTCAAGTAATGAAATGAAGCCAGTCAAGTGTAGTTTCTACTACAATTGAAAATTTTGAAAAATTCTTAAATCTCAATATCTTATAGCAATGGGCCTATAACCATGGTTAGTTGATTTTCTAATTTTAGAGGGATAGGGTAACTTTGGTTTATACCATGATATTCTACACTACAATATAAATTTGTGGTGAAAGTTTCATATTTTTTAGGTATATTTCGTATTTGATATGAATTTTCTTCTTTTTTTTCTTAAAAAATTCATAGTAATTTCAAATTTTCTCTATAAAGTTTTAAAATTTTAAAACTTGTAGTAGACAAATGACTTCATCTCTAAAATATGAATTAAATTTTTTTCACTCATGTCCAGTTGCACAATGGCAGAAAATAAAGTGATGATAGTTGGGACTTCAAATCAATGGTCACAGGCCCATCCTTATAGGGTTGATCCTGGATCACCAAACAACACCGATTAGTAAGGTTGGTTAATCACAAGCACTTATCGTAGATTTTGCATTTTGAGTTGAAGCTATTTCTCTACACAAAATAGTGAAATTAGGTTGCCACACACTAATTTCTCGACATTTGACACTATTTAAATATTTTCAGTTATTGTATAAGAATGCACTACTTTTGAATTAGATATTGTTGTAATTGGGACTTATGAACCTCTATGTGTACAAATGGAAATATTTTTAAAAATATTTGTTGACTTTGATGGCTTGTAAAGCAACTTTCTTGTTGTAAGGCAACCTAATTTCACTATTTTGTGTAGAGATGAATTCATAAACTGAACTTTCTAACATTTTGGAACTTGGAGGAGTGTGGGAGTTGATGAAACTGAACTTGTTCAGGAATGCTCCCGGTACCCACCTCTTCCATTCTCTATACTTGCCTTCCAGAAATTTGCAACAGTAGTAAACTGCAATGGGAGGCTAAGTTACTTGGGGAAGACGCGTTGAATCCAGGGCTACTGTAATTGGCCAGGGTGAATTGACCCCCTCATTGCCCCGAATGTGGATGGATGGAAGGGATGAGGGGGCCATTCACTACCGTGTGCATGATACCGTCCCAACCTCCAACTGATCTTCACCGAATTTCCCCCACACGCGAACACAAACCTGATTTGCCCCCAAATGATTGTTTGTATTCCTATGTTTTGATGTTTGAGTTTTGGTGGTATCGAGGAGCTAGAGCTACAACTACTTCAATCTTGCCAAAGCTCCTTGAAATTTGGATCTGAACCTCTGTAGAAGTCGGATTTGAAGCTTGAAGTTTAGAATGTTCCATCAATGTTAGTCGAATCTGAAGTTTGAAGTTTGGAATGTCTCATCAATATTAGTCGGATTTGAAGCTCGAATTTTGGAGTGTCGGATCTGGTGGATCTAAAGTTTGAAGTTCAGATCACAATGATGTTCTTAGCTACATACTGCTTTGCTTCCAGATACAGCAGTATACCACTAAATCATGACATCTTAAGCGTTTGTCAATTTATAAGCCTCCCAATGTTACAAGCTTTCTTTCAATAGTTTTGCACAACCAAAGTATAGAATGAGATCCATTAAAGCAGGATGTGCGCTATCCAATCTCTTTTGTTTGCACAATTTTGTTGTGTCCTCAATCTGACGTAGCTCTTACTGAATTAGATATATTATTTTGCTCATGTGTTGTTAGAATGTGTCAAGATGTATAGAACGCTCCCCTCTACACGTATTGGATGGGGGACTATGACATGGTTTCTAGGTTTGAGATTCAAGGTGGCAGTACTAGATAAACATTTATTTTGGAGGTTTGTACTTGGGATCAAGTATGCTCAACAATTTGTGCATAGGGTCTTCAACAATTAGACTCCAAATTAAGTTTGAAAGCGGATCACTCTAAGCCTAAACCTTTACTCTATCTAAATCCTAAGAACAACCAAAATATATTGATGTTCTACATAGGCTTGCAATTGAACTTTCAGATTGGCATTAAACCTCAATTTCATTTAATTGGTGGTAGACACTACTTTGACCAATTTTTAGCTTAATGTGTTTTATGAAGGTAGTTCATTAAAATTGGAAAATTGGAAAATTCCAAATTTAGAAAATTAAGGTTTCAAATTTAATTGAAGACTTGAAAGTGTTTGCACCAAGATTGTCAATTTTTGCCCAAGTCTAATATCACATGGAACATGAAGGGCTGATTGCATCTTAAACTCTTGAAGGTTATAAATTTGCACCTCTAACATCATAATCTCTAAAATAACAAGAAGTTGAAAGGATATAGTAAGAGTATTTCAATCCCATTAGAAGGGTGTCAGCTTTGTCTTCCTTAACCCCTAAAGGTATTTGACTATGTTTTCACCAAAAACGCTCCAAAACTGTCATCTCTAGTACAAGTATCAAATTTTAGAAAAAATACATTTTTGGATAAATGTAACCGTAGGATCTTGTAGTACGCTGGTTTGGGAAGATGTGGAAACAATTTCAGAAATTTCCACCGTTTGGATTGCAAGATATTAGCATTTGAAGTGACAAAAAGCCATTTTTTGGCCTTGCAAAAATCCGGGCAGATGCACTTCACAAGGTCAGATCATTATGAAAAAATGTCCAAAATGGTTGTAACTCATTGGGTTCATTCTTCAATTCATGTTGGCTACATGCTTGAAAAATTTTAGATCATTTGGAATTGTACAACATATAGGAAAAAAATAGTAAGTTGAAAGAAGTAGAGAATGAATCAAAATACTAAATTGTCAATCATTTATTTATGGAATTGAAAAATGCCAATCACAATGGTGAAATTGTTGTAATAAACAATCTACACCTCTTTTTTTTTTCTTTCCTAAAATATTAAAAATTTAGTTAAATAACGGTCTTCAAAGTTTATTTTAGAGTAGAGATTCCATAATTACCCACAAACTACCCACAACTAAAACTCTTCATAACTTTCATCTCATAAATCAAAATGGAATGATTCAAAGCTTTCCATGTATGTATAAATCAGGAAAATAAATTTCAAATTTTTATTTTAAAAAAAAGTGATTTTTAAAGAAGTTTTTTTTGCTACCTGGGATGCCCGTCGAACAATGAAAACAATATATCATACAATAACTTTTTAACTATGTATTCAAAAGTTATGAAAATTGTTGGGTCTTGAAGCTACTCCTTGGGCACATGTTTTGTGAAAATTTCAAAGAAAAAAAATAAAAATTCCATTCATAGTGAGCTGCCCAAAATTGCTATGTTGCCAAAAAACACCGTTTGGTCCTTTAGGGTTAATCTCCACTTGAAGGTTATCTTTTCTTCCTTGAATTTGTAGATTCTTTCATTTTAAATAAACTCTTCACCATGGAGCATATCATGAAATAATTGAAGAGTTTATACGATGGACCCAAATAGTCAAATTCCAATTTGTGCAAAGCATTCCCTTGCTTCAAAGGGAAGCAACATAAAAAGGGCCTTTGATGATTAAAAAAAATATACTATCCATAAAGAAAAAACTCTATCATTGCTATTTAGTATTATATATGGTTGCTTAATTTATTTTACATCAATTATTTTTGAAAGTTTTCTTGATCCCTACAAGTGGTATAATTGGTATTTCACTTTTTATCACCCTTGATGTATATGCTCCTTTCATTCCTAAATTTTCATGACTCACTATATACATTAGATGAAATTTGAGGCCTCCGAGAGCCTGCGAGTTATCTTCAATTCCCAAGCTATGGGAACTCGACAGAGTAGCAGTATGACGTGGCACAATCTCTACCATGTCAGAAAATAATATTTTAAAAAAAAAATTAGATTAAAAAATATTTTTTTTTAATTCAGTTTTAAGTTTATCAGCACTTTTTAGAAATTTTGGAGAAAAAAAATTTTAATTTTTTTTTCAAAAATTCAGCCCATTATGGGATGGTTCCCAATTTCTCGCAGCACCGGGAACAATGCAGGGAACAACCCTAAAATGGGCTCTTGGAGCCTTCAAATGTCCCCTAATGGGTTTGCTAAAAACACTCAAAATTTGTGATTTCTATGGCAAAGTGTAAAAATTGAACAACTTTTTTCATATTCAATTGCAAAAGCTTGCAATAGACCAATGTGAAAAATTGTTGAAGATATTTCAAAAACTTCTATCTTACAGATTGCGAGATATGGATTGAAAGAATGAAACACTTTTTGATTATATTGCATATAAAAGTGGTACTTTGAGTACTATGAGCTTTTGGAAAAAAAACATATTTAAAATTCAAAGATAATATGGAAAATTAAATAATAGTAGAATATTACAATCAAAATATTTCAAAAATTAAGGTCTCAAATAATTTCACTCCAAAATTTTTGTAAGAAAAAAATTTGTATTTTTGCATTTATTTTATTACAATTACTAGAAAATAACAAAAACATTTAGTAAAAGTACAAAAGAATAAGTCAATTTTAACAACCTCATAATGATGGCATCCCACTTTAAATTTTATAGAAAGATATTTTTAGATGTCTACAAATATGTGTACAAAAAAGTTTTATTTTCATCTATGTGGAGAACAATAAATTTATGTTTCTTATAAATCTTTCTATTAATTCTTGCAACTTTAGTAGAAGAAAAAGAGGTTCAAATTTTGAATTGAAAATCATTGATTCAGATTTATGACAATACAAGAAAACACTTAAACTTAAAATTTCATAAACCAAAAAATTGATTCAATATTTTATTTTCTTAGGAATTTCACAAATGTATCTAGTGAGTTTAGCAATATATTTTTCAACTTTTGTACAAATTTCAAATATAATTTAAAAAATCCCTTGAGGTTAATATGCCCAATTTTATGTGATGCGTGCAATGTATGATGCAAAATAGTACAAGCTATTGAATGCTCATATCCTATAGTATTTTAAACAAAAATTTTAATTTCTTTTGCTTGATTCTATATGATATAGAGATATCATGCTTTCCTTTAGTTTAAATTTTGTTTTACAAAGTTTTGAGGTTTTGTAAAATTGAGATGAGATCCCAAGGGGAAAAAAATTCAACATATACTGATAAATATACATAATTCTACATAAATTTACAATATTCTTCGTTTTTATGCAGTTGTCATGTAGAGTTTTAGATAAATGCATTTTGCTTTTATAGTTTGACTTATCCAATGGACACAAAGTTATGAGTAAATATTTTTTTCAAATTGAAAATTTTATTTTTATTATATTAAAAATAAATAGTTCATTTAATAAATATTTTATTAAAATGTCTAAATACTTTACTTCATGATATTAAGTACTACTTTTACTAGTTGTTTTCATCATTGATCGAAACCTTTTAAATATTTATTTTTGTATAAATTATCATGGATTCTATATTTTAATATTTTTATTTGTAAATAGTGAAAACTATGAACTATAATCATTTGCATGGTTGGTGGAAGATTGTAAGAAATACTTGACTCTACTATTTCTTATTATACGTTTGAGAAGTTGGAGTTTACAACCCTCGTGATTATTTTACATCTAATTTTATTTGAACCTTTTAAAATTTTACTCTCTTTGAAAATATGTTTTAGAGTAAGATCACTCATATTCCAAGTGCCCTTTTAGGATATAAATGTAGCAATTAAATAAATTATTTTTCAAGATCAATGGATTGCCTTGAAGTTCTTTTTATTTGAAAACAAGAAGATTTTATTAGACTCTTTTAAATATTTTACTCTTTTCTCAAGATAAAAACCGAAGATGACATATATTCTAAAATATTCCTTTCGCATATTATTCTACACTAGTTTTGGAGACCTTTTTTTTATTTCTACTTGAGTTTAACACAATACACTTTTAGCATCTTATAACTTTCACATTTTTTATTTTGATTGTTTTTCTTAGATTTCATGGCATTCCTAAATGGTACAATCTCTACATGCAATGTAATCAACAAATTTTGTATGTGATTGCCCATGTGAATTTTTAGTTACATTTTGTCATGAGAGGATTTTTGAAATTCAAAAGTTTCAATCCAAAACATTTTATAGCTTTAATCATTAATGACCAATGCAACCATTTTTTATTCTTCTAAGGGGATTTTCTAAGTAGCAAAAACCATAGATTAGTTATGATATCAAGAAAGAGAAAAATGGATTTTCTTAATAGGTCATTGGTATAGTTCACATTAAATTCACCATTACCTTACTTTGTTTTATTTGGAAATGAATACAAAATTTACAAGAGTGTTAAAGCATTAAAAAGATTCTATTATGGAAAAATAATGATGTTGTTACTATCAAATCTTTGGAATTCTTACACTAATAAATAATAAACAAAATTGTAGTCAATCACAAAAATGGGACATTATCAAAGTAGAAATTGTAATTTGGGTGAATTTTCAGATTGAAGCACTTGAAATTGATTGAAAAAAATATTTAGAATTGAAAAATGGTAAATTGACCATATTCATGATGTATGACATAATCTCAATTAATGAAAAAATGTTATGAATGACATACATTACAGTACATCTAAGTTTCAATTGAGACCCATGGGATCATTAGGGATTAAAATTTAACATAGAATGATATATAAACAAATAAATCTGGAAATTGAGTATTTTCTTTGAGCTCAAATTAGTAGTTGTTGGTTGAAACAAAATTATTTCAAAGTGAAATCTTTTGTCAAAATGCACCTATGTCAAAAAGGATGACTCGAAAACTAAAGAGTGTAAGTTTTGGAATAAGAAACGTGGAGCACTCCAAATTTTTTATGCATTGTTCAAAATAAATTTAAAAAAATTTCAACAATGTTGAATTCTATCAAACAAGTAGGGCAATGTATGGATTAAATTTCAAGTTTTCAACTCATTTGACCATATGGATTGAATGATTATAATGTTTGAAGAGAGAATTTTTTTTCATTCTTGCAAAACTAGGTCATTAGACCTCAAGCACTTTGGGATAAAAATTTTGTTTTACACAAAAATGAAATTTTCACCATTCATAATTATGTGATGTTAGATTCACCCTAACATTTAGTACCATGCATTGTCATTGCCTTGGTTCTACAACAGATGGTCTAGAATATTCTACATTCAACAATACTTCATCAAGAGCCAAGGGAATTGGTTGGTGGACGCTTTATCTGACAATAGGGTGCATGAATGAAAGGTAGTCGGCATGAATGCTATGGAATGTTCTGTTCATGAAAAATTTAAGAAGAAAATGTGGAGTCTAAGTTATTCTATTCAAATCACCTTACAATGAAAGAGGTAAAGTGAATTAGCAATATACTAGTCATTTTTTGATGATTTCTTGTGCAATGATGAAATATTTTTTTTATCATAATTCCAAATTGTGAAAGGTTAGAAACAAACATTCGGAGTATGTGGGAAACATTTCATGAACTTTGACTTCACAAATTGTAAAATTGTCGGACTTGAAGTTCAATTTATTTATTTTAATCTCGACATCATTAGGAAAGTTTGACTCCTCTTGCAATGTGATTTGACAACTAATTTTTTTAAAACAATTGTATGTCATATTTCATTAGTTACCTAGATGCTAGATTCCAAAAGTCAATGAGGATTTTCACAAGTGACGCCCAATAGATGCCCAAATATCTCAAGCTAACCAAAAGATTTGAGGCAACATAAATTCTAATCCAAGCACCCATTCAAAAAAAAATCATTTATTCCCACAAAGGAAGTGCATGTTCAAACCTTGTGTCAAAATTGTGTCCAAATTTGAACAAAATGGTCTTTTCAATTGTCCATTCAACAAACAATTGTCTTCTAGGAGTTGATATTCATCAATATGGTCATGTAATCCAATTAACTATATGAAAGTGATACACTAATTAAAAAGAAATTCAAAATTATACTTTCTTGGACTTTTGTTGTTGTTAAAGTCAATGAAAGTATTAAGATAACTACACCTAACTTTGATTTGGTTCTCAGATTAACCTAGCTATTGTTGTAAATTCTTGACTAAAGTGTATCTCAACTATTCTTGAGATTTTAGGGTTGGTTTAAGAAACTTCTATTTATCATACTTTGGAAAATCATAGCTTATTCATCTAATGTATTAATATGTATTAATAAGTATAATCCTAAAGGACAAGACTTATCACTTGGTAGTGCCCTCGAAGCACAAATGCTTGAATCCTAAAGGACGAGGCCTATTAATAAATAGAGCCCACGAAGCATGAAAGCTTGAACCCTAAACAACAAGACCCATTACTAGGCGGTGCCCGTGAAGCTCGAAAGCTTGAACCCTAAATGACAAGACCTATCACTATACAGAGCCCACGAAACACAAAATCTTGAACCCTAAAAGTACAAGACATTTCATAACTCACCCGCCAAAATGATTTGATTTTTCAATGTAGAGGTGCATTCTTCAATTCTACAATGAAGTGGAAATTCATGTGTCAACTACTTCTAGATTGAAGCATCCTTTGAGGACTACCTTGAATATATTTTTGGAGTAGATTTTATGACTTTTATGATTACTATTGAAATGAAAAGTTTACCTATTGGTCCAAAGAATAGGTCATTTTCAATAAAATAATATGGTTTTGGTTCTTTTTCTTTCATGATTAAGGCAAAACTTTCAAATCAAATAGCAAGAAAAATACTCCCTTTCTAAATTTGTGGCCTCACAATGGGTTGTGAAATTGCAATGAAGTGGTTTGGTGTGTGCTCAATACTTAACCCTTGAAGTATGTTGCCTTGGTGTTAGGTACTTAATCAAGTATGGACAATTTCAAATTTTGGACCAATGGGTGCATTCTTTGTTTCTTTAGAAACACAACAAGTCATCCATCAAGATATTTTATGTCTTAAGTGTCAAATCAAGGTTAAAATTGCAAGTAAAATTGAGTATCAAATTCTTGGTTATATGTATACCATGACTTCTTTGAATAGAATCTCTTTGATATCCTTTCTCTAATACTAAAGCTCTTGGGCCACAAACTAAATTGTCAATATGAAATTATTGAGTTCTTTGAAAATGATTATAGATTGAATTGGATTTTGGATATTTGTATAAAAATATTTATTCTTTAGAATAATATTTTTATTTTAAAAATATTTTGCAAGCATGTGGGAGCCTCCTTGAGAAAATATGGCCACCTCTTTTGTCTCAAAAAATCCTATTTTAACCCTAGAAATTTCAACACAATTTTGGCTCATAGAGTTTCACGGACTTATCAAGATCCTTAGAAGCTCAATGTATTTTCTCATGGTAGTTCATTAAAAGAGGAAAATTTGAAAATTCCTAACTTAGAAAATGAAGGTTTCAAATTTATTTGAAGGCTTGAAAGTGTTTGCACTAAGATGGTAAATTTTTGCCCTCGTCTCATATCACATGGAATATGAAGAGTTGATTGCATCTTAAACTCTCACTACAACAAAATGGGTGTTTTATGACTATGAAAATATGATTGAGGATGATTGGCAACTACTCACAATAATATTTTTAGAGGCCAACACTTTGAAGAGAAATATGATTGCAAATGTGATTGATAATTATATTTTGGCCTTGTACATTGCAGGCATATAGTATACACTCGTTGGGAACGCCAAAATATTTCATAGGGCTTCATAGGGAACATGTTTGGGGAATGCATAGTCATATATTTGCTTTAGTCATATTTCTATGATAGTCACATTTTTTTCCTTTTGGGTAGCCTAAAGAAATTTGGGTGAGGAATATACTTGAAGAGTGTTAAGTCATATTTGCTAGTCATATTTTCACTTTAGTCACATTTTGTAGTTATATTTTTGAATTAGTCATATTTTGTAAACACATTTTTTGGTAGTTATTTTGTTTTCTTTGAGGGTAGCCTAAGGAAATGGTGGGAAATCTACGATGGCTCTTTTATATTTGCCCCTAGAAGCCATTCGTTGGGATTAAATCATGAATTTGTTTAATACCTATTAAAATGAATTAATTTCTTTTGTATGATGTATCTATTACAGAATTAATGTTTAAATAATTTGGGGTGGCACATGTTTATATTTTAATTAATATATTTAAATTTTTTGTTGAAATTAGAAAAGGTGTAGAGAAGAATAATGGAATTTACAATAGGAGATAATAAAAAAATTTGGGAGGATTCAAGGAAAATCTAGAGAGGAATAAAAGCCTATAGACAAACCAAAGCACCAAGGTGAGACTAAGCCTGAGAGAACCCAAGATGGAAAACGAGCTTGCCTTGACCCAATATTGGAACTTGCTATGGGTTTGACTAATTATGCTATTTGATTATGTTGGCTAATACAAACCAAAATCTAATGCATTTGAATTAGTGATGTAGATTGAAGGTTGTCAAGTTTAGAAAAAATACTTGAAGCTTGGGAAAGATCTAATCCAAGGAGAAGAAAGAGGAGTGTGAGAAAAATTCATACCCAAGTGGCCATGAAGCAAGAGTAAGTGAGGATTGCGATTTGTGTTGAGAGTCTCTAAGTGTTTGAAGAAACATAGGTTCCAAGTTGCTATTTGAAGCTTTGGACATGGTTAGCAGACTAATTTGACTCCCCTATAAGGATTTAACTATGTATTAAACAAAGATTGTTGATTATAATACACATAATTGATCAAATGACGTTTTAAAGTCTTAAGTAGATATTTAGTTAGCACTTATGAGATTGATGCCATTACAATTGTTTGATTCCTAGAGTAATTAGAAATCAATTGGTAGTAATAGAAATTGTCAAAGATTGCAATTCTAAACTATCCTAAAAAATGTAGGAAAAAACAAAAAGTATGAAAAATAATTTGGAAATAGTCATGAGGGGGATGTAGAAAGAAATAGGTTGAAAGAAAAAAATTAGATCATATATCTAATTTATACCCTTTGTTGTAAAAGTTGTTATTTAAATTGTATACGAAAACACAAAAAATGCAACAAAAATGGATTAAAGCATAACTCATGATACAATTACAATATATATGTTGGAGAATGGAGATGTGGTAAAAATAGATTCCAAGACATGTCCTAAAATTTGACGCTAAGTTTTTCTCTTCATGTAGAAACTATATTTGCACTACAAATTAGAGGTTTAGGTCAAACCTCTAAGAATTTATTAAATCCACCTTTGAATTCAAGATTTTTTTGTTAATTTGTAGAGGATTCCAGTAACATATCACTCTTAAAAAAATAAATAAAAATTATGGAAGATAGAATACAATGAAATTGGATAATTTGTAGTGTTAGTTTTGGATAAAAAATACCAAAGTTCATCCAATTCAAGTCATAAAGGAAACTTGAAATTTAATGACATTTAGAATCCAATTTTGAAATTAAAAATGAATTTAGACTTATAGGCTAAAAGAAAATGTTGGATGAAATCTTGAAGGATGAACTACAGACGAACCTTCATCCGTCCATATTTTTTGCTAAAAATATTCCATTATAAAGATCTTTATTATTTTGGAATAGGCATGCAACTCTCTACAACTTAAGTTAACAAATTTATAAATTTCTCAACTTGGATTTGGAGGTTTAGAGTTTTGGCTTAGAATGGCCAAAACCATTTAAAACCTTTAACTTTTATAGTTTGTGTCTGTTTTAGTTTAGATGTGAACTACTTACTGTTTATCATTAGAAAAAAAAAATTGTTCATCGCTTAGAATGCCCATTGAATAGTACTTAAATATCCAACTTAGGATTTGAAGCCCAACAACAAAAAATATAGTTGTCTTTGTTTTATGTTAAGAATATAGATAAAACACTCATGTGTATCATGTATTGAAATTTGTCACTTTTTTAGAAAGGTTTTTGCAATGTCATATAAGCCATATTTATAGAGGATCTCTATAGGGCCATTGAGAAATAAAAAAATTATTCATATGAAGATTGAGGCTTACGATAATACACATGCTTGTATTGCAATTAAAAGATGGCTGTTTGAATTTTCTTTCAAGGATATAGATTATAAAAACATAATTCCTTTTTCTACTTCAAAGATGCTTTTAAGTAGTGCCTCTATCAAATTTTTTTCTCTTATATACTTAGTGTTTGGACGTAGACACTTTGATTGATGCAAGGCATTTTCTTAGTTGTCTTTTTTTTTGTCATAACTATAAGTGTTTAAGGCCTTGCAACTTCCCTTTAGACATTGTGTAGAGTTGTATTGCAATATACGGTCACTTTGTAGCAAATTTTGTTTTTAAAATAGCTTAATTGCTTAGTATAGTCATATTTAGTGAGTCGCATAACTATGTAAAGTCACATGACTAGAGCAAGTCATATACATGATTATGACAAGTCACATGACTAGGATTTTAAAACCTTAGCTACTACTTCTATGTAACCACCACTGATTTAGGGTTTTAAAACCCTAGCTGCCGTTTCTCCTTCTTCTTTGACAATGACATGGCATTGTTTCATTTTAGGGATTTATCCTATATTTAAAATATAACATATTGCCTTGTGAAATTAGCCCAAAACCTTATGCCTTGTTGGTATATTTATACCATGTTTTGATTAAGTTACAATTTGTCAAAATACATATTTTCCCTTCATTTCTTGATTTAATTCAATTAAATCATCTCATGAGTCTATCAAAGCACAATTATCCGATAATTTTTATAATTTTTGTAGTTTTTAGTTGCTTTCAAAGTACTAAAATTTAATTACTTTACTACTCCAAGTTGGATAGATCTGTTGCACTTCTATGGCCCAATTGTACATTGTGTAACCACCATGGAATTTTCAAATAAAATTGAAATAGTCCTGGTGGTACATAATACCTCCCACCCACCCACTATGGGTGAGGCCATAATTAAAATCATTCCACTACTAAGGTGGGTTGTTATTTCCAACCACTTCATTAAAGCCCCTTTAGAGTACCTTCCCTTCAATAGTTTGAACATATAATGCCCTCCCATTTCACATGTCTCTCCTCTTTGGTTGTGGTGGTTCACTCTTGGTTGGATTTGTGAGGATTTTCAATGCAACAATGGGCTGCAAGCTTGAAACGGGAATGACAAAGATCCACTGGCTATGTAGATTGTTTAGGATTGTGCTTCAAAACATTGAATTTTACTTTGTGACCTGTTCTTACTAGTTTCTTTATTGGTTTGATGGATTTGTGATGTAGATAGCAATTGGTTGTAGTTGAAGACACTTCATGCAACTTCATTGTAGAAAGAAATTTAAAAAAAAAATAGAAAATTTAGATTATTTTAAGCTATTAGGGGCCCCTTAAGTAGGAAAAAGTAAAAGTTAACTTAAAATTAAAGTTAAATTGCATTTCTAAGTATAAATAGGACTATTAGCATAGGATGGATGAAAACTTTAATTTAAAAATAATAATTAAAAAAAATTAATAAAAAATTAATAATAATAATAAAAATAAAAACATTTGGATGAATGAGGTGTGACTTAGGTCACACCTCTTCATCATCACACTGGTTCGGTTTTTTTTAGAAAACTATAGAAACCTGGAAATTGAAACAATCATTGGCAATTGTAAGACCCCATTTTTATGAATATAATTATATTATATGTTTTGTATGTGTTAAGCTGCAAATTGTGTACTTGTATTATGAGTTATATTTATTATTGTGAATTTGTTAGACTGTGCGGTTTGTTGTGAGAATTTGTGTATGTCTATGGAAATTTATTCTGACTGTGAGAGGAAGAAATCCGCCAAGTGATCTTAGGAGAGAAGTATTAATCAACGGGAAACAACATGAGAAAATTGCAATTCAACATCGATGAAGTAGTAGTCGTCATCACCTGCACATAAATTGGAAGGTCGGGACTAGGTATGCAACGAGAACGGGATGCGGATCGGATTGAATTCGAGCAAGAAGAATTTGGAAATTTGGAGCATGTAGCTTGCAAGAAGGGACCACCAATCACTGGATCAAGACCATTTTGTGACGTGAGATCGACGAGAGGCTTCAATCGGTGGAAGCAAAGTCGAAATTGGAGGAGGTCTCAGTTGCCGTTGCTGCGCTGCGAAGGCCGAATGGTGCTTCCTGATCACATGGCGGCGATCTTCATCGACTCCTCAAATGCGATGAATCAGGTGCGTGATCATTACGACTTCACAGATTGGTCAAATTTCTGAATTGGGAGAGATTGCGAGGCGCCATTTGATCAGGGAAATCGAAATACGGAACAAATTCATCACTACAGCCAGTGCTTGCTTCAGCCTACCACCAAATTCCCAAAATCAAGAGAAATTTTGCTTGTGTAAGATTAAAATCTTGAAATTGTGCTGCTGGAGAAAGTGTGGCAGTTTTCAGAAGCAACTGCAAACACAAAAGAGAAATTCTCGAATCTTGGTTGCAGTCCGAGTACAATCGACTGTTTGAACATGATTGATTGATACTTTCACGTCATCGTATTCGTCAAATTCGAGAAAAACAAGGTTCAATTTGGAAAATTTGGTTGGGAGATTGGTCGCTGTCTAGCAGGCATTGCACTGCGCTGCGACCTGCGAGGAGCTCTGCTTAAGGATTTCAGCACGGCTTTAGGGTCCGTCGAGCGGCCATAGGGTCGGTTTTCCGTGGTAATAGGTCCTTTGGCCGTAAATTGCAAATTTCAGTGTTTTCGGGGCTGATTTCATGGCTATAGGGACTGTTTTCTGGTTTTGGGGTTTGTTTCATGGTTTTTGGCTATCTTTGATTCAATGGTTTTAGGTTCTTGGGGTTCATTGTTCTTAATTTAAGTGATAAACTTTTGGTTTTGTATGTTTGTGATTTGATTTAAGTTTTTGGTCATGGGTTCTATAGGTATGGCCCAAATATAAATTGTTCCAATGTTATGTTTGTATGTTAACCCTTGTTGGTTTGAATTCATTTGACATAATTTGGCAAAATCAAAAGAAATAAGAAGTATTGGACATCATCATGCATTGCACAACTAGGAACTATTTGACGTAGAATACGGAAACACTAGACATTCTTGCATGATCGCATTAGCTGCAGATTGATTGGACAATTTGACCTACACATAAAAAGGAATAATTAATAAATTACGTGTACTATTTTATAAGTATTATCTTGTTATGATTAAGTCCTAGAGCATGCATCATATAAGATTCATTTGACAAAACCTGATTTATTTGACAAAGAATGATTTGACCTTCCTTAGAACACTATATAGGATTAGGACTTTATACATACATTGGTAATGGACTACCAACAAATTTTACACACAGGAATAAGAGTGATATAATATTATACTAAACTTGTAAACATAGATCTATTTGTAAGTGACTTTAGTCATAAAACGTTAGATTGATTTAACCTTTCCCTAAAACGAAAAACCCCTATACTATTGTTTCCTAGGTTTTGTGGAAGTGCAAAATCTAGTTTACACTCACTAACATAACATTAGTTTGTTGTGTGTTTTGGGAGGGGCAAAGGTGAGGCTACGCCTTCAAATCTAATTATTCCAAATTTGGAATTTGCGAGAATACTTACTGTCAAGCAAATGGAGTTCTAATTGGACTCCTCCTTTCACTATGCTTTATATTTGTGATTAGACATGGATGGGATGTGACACTCTTGTCTCTTATATATGTTTTCAGGACATATGAACATTTGATAGCTTCTTAGTATCCATTTTGATACTACTGGTATATAAGCCTTAAGTTTAGATTTGATGTAAAGTAATGGGATTCTGAGTAAATAAAAAGTTAAATTCTAATAAAAGTGAAGCCTTGTTTCAAGGGTGTTTTAGTCTTAGTTGCTTCTTCTTCTCCTTTGTTTTTTGTTGCCTCTTAGGTTTTGCATCTTGTTGTTTTCTAGCTCTTGCTTCTTAGTTCTTACTTTTTGTTGCTTCTTAGTTCTTGATGTTTGCTTCTAGTTTCTTCTTGTTACCTCTTAATTTTTGCTTGTTAATTGTTGCCTCTTCTTACTTCTTAGTTTTTGCTCCTTGCTTGTAGTTTCTTCTTGTTATGTCTTAATCTTTGCCCCCTAGTTCTTGTTGCTTCTTGGTTCTTGCTTTTCATTTCTTTTTGATGCATTGTAACTTGTGTTTCTTGTTGCCTTTTAATTCTTGATTTTTTTTGGTTATTTGTTGCATTTTATTGCATCTTCACTTGTGTTTCTTGTTGTTCCTTGTTGCATCTTAGTTTTTGTTTTTTCTTGTTATTTATTCCATCTTAAATTGAATTTCTTGGTGCTTCTTATTGCATCTTAGTTCTTACTTCTTGTTATTTGTTGCATTTTATTGCATCTTAACTTATGCATTTTCTTGCTTTTTGTTGCATCTTAATTCTTACTTCTTGTTTTTTGTTACATCTTACTTTTTTCTTGTTATTACCTCTGAGCACTTGCCGTCTTCTAGTTCTTGTTCCCTTTATTACCATTGTTGTTCTTTCCTCTTATTTTTTTGCGATTTTTAGAGATATACTGGTTATGAATTCTTCTTATGTTAAATTTGTGCTTCACATTTTATGTTGCCTTCAATCTTTGAAGGTTGAGCTATATTGTTCATCCACTAAAAATTAACCTCCTTCATTGTACATGTAGGCACTTAAAGCTGGAATGAAGTTATCGGAGGCTACTTACAACATTGAAGAGTCAACTTCTTCACATTTTTATATAGGTGCTAGAGAGTGTAAGAATATACATTTATAGAGTGTCATTGTGTGATATGTTTTGTGTTAGTGACTAATAAATGTCATTGAAAAAAGGGTCACATTTTTTCTTGCATTTTCTCTCTTCAATGTGACTATCTTTTGTGCATTTCAAAAATCATATGTATTCAATTTTTTAAAGTATGGAGTCATTTATTTAGCTGCTAAACCATGTTAATGCATGATTGCAACGCCTCATGTCAATTTAGAAAGTATGAAAAATATGATTGTAGTTTATGACAAAATTAAGCTTCTATAAACCTTAAGTCACTCCAATTACAAATATCACTTGCTTGAGTCATATTTTATAATATATCTTAACCAAAATATGACTCATTGTAGTTCTATAATGCTCACAATCATGCCAATAATGTGACTCTATAATTTTAAAAATATAACTACATTCAATCATAAAATTATTAGTAACTTTCTATGTGAATTACTACATGAGCCAAAAATATGACTTACATCAGTCATATTTTTGGTTGATGAGGAATATGATTTTCATTAGTCATTTTTTTTATCAAAAAAAATTGACTAATGAAAATCATATTCCACATCAACCAAAAATATGATTCACGAGAGTCATTTTCTACATTAACATGTAGAGAATATGACTTATGAGAGTCATTTTTCACATTGATAAAAAATATGACTCACAAGAATCATTTTTCACATCAACAATAAATATGACTTACAAGAATCATATTCCACATTAGCCCAAAATATGTCTACAAAACGTCACATGCCACATCAGCCAAAATATGACTTACTATAGTCATATTCCATGTCAGCCTAAAATATGACTATGTAGAGTCATATGCTACATTGACTTTTTTTCATTTGCCTAGGTAGCTCAAGAAAAACTCAAGCCTCCAAAGATAGTCAACGTATATGCCACATCAACAATAAATGTATAATTATACTCCCCAATACATATCACTGCAAATATGACTCATGTCCAAAGCGAGTAGTCAATAATGACTAGACCTAGTTATGTCACACATCATCTACAATGTTTTTTGCCTAAGTCATATTTTAAAATTTCATGACTCACTATAGTCATATTTTGTAGTCATAAGACATCCGCTTTGTTGTAGTATCTTGAGGGTTATAAATTTGCACCTACGACATCATAATCTCCAAAATAACTAGTTAGAAGTTAAAAGGATATAGTAAGAGTATTTCAATCTCATTGGGAGGGTATCGGCTTTGTGTTCCTTAATCTCCCCTTGAAGGTCATCTTTTCTTTAAATTTGTAGATTATTTCATCGTGAACAAATTCTTCACTATGGAGCATATCCTTTAATAATTGAAGAGTTTATACCATGGACCCAAATAGTTAAATTTCAATTTGTGAAAAGCATTCCCTTGCTTCAAAGAGAAGCAACATATAAAAGCATCCAATGATAAAAAAAAATATACAATTCATTAAAAAATATATAAAAAAAACTCTATCATTGCTATTTAGTGTTACATATGGTTGCTTAATTTATTTTACATCGATCATATTTTAGAGTCTTCTTAATCCCTACAAGTGGTATAATTTGTATCTCACTTTTTATCATCCTTGGTGTATATGCTCCCTTCATTCCTAAATTTTCATGACTATATTTGCCATAAACACTCAAAATTTGCCATTTCTATTGCAAAGTGTAAAAAATGAACTTTTTCATATTCAATTGCAAAAGCTTGCAATAGAGCAATAGGAAAAATTGTCAAAGATATTTCAAAAACTTTGGTCTTAAAGATTGCAAGATATAGATTGCAAGAAAGAAACACCTTGTTGATTATATTGCATGTAAAGGTAATTCTTTGAGTTCTATGAGCTTTTGGAAAAAAAAACACATTTAAAATTCAAACTCCAAAATTAATGTCAAAAAAGAAAATTTTCATTTTTTCATTTATTTTCTTACAATTAATAGAAAATAATGAAAACATTTGGAAAAAATACAAAAGAATAGTTCAATTTTAATAACCTCATGAAGATGACATTCCACTTGAAATTTAATAGAAAGACATTTTTAGATGTCTAGAACTATGTGCACAACAAAGTTATTTACATCTTTATAGAGACAATGAATTTATGTTTTTTTATAAATCTTTCTATTGATTCTTGCAACTTTAGTAGAGGAAAAAGAGGTTCAAATTTTGAATTGAAAATCATCAATTCAAATTCACTAAAATACTAAAAAAACACTTAAATTTCAAATTTGATAAATAAGAAAATTGATTAAAAGTAATATTTTAAAAAAATTACACAAATAAATCTATTGAATTTGGCAATGTATTTTTTGCTTCTTATACAAATTTTAAGTTTAATTAAAAAAATCCCATGAGGTTAATATGCCCAATTTTGAGATGGATGTGAAATATCCGATGCAAAATAATACATTCAAGGTGTTTTATGCTCATATCCTATAGCATTTCAAACAAACTGATTGCACTAGCTTAATTAGTTTCTATACTACCATATATATAAATATGATGCTTTTAATCCTCTTAAGTTGAAATTTTGACTACAAAGTTTTAAGCTGGTTAGAATATTGAAATGAGACTCTAAGGGAAGAGAAAAGTTTTAACTTAGAAAAATATTTGAAAATATACATAATTATAGATAAAATTACAATATTTTTCATTTTTATGCAATCATTAGGTATAATTTTAGAGAAATGCATTTTGTTTTTATACTTTGATTTATCCAATGGACCCAAATTTGTAAGTGAATCTTGGTTTCGATTTGGCTATTCTTTTTTTAATTCTATAAAAGTGAATAGTTCTTTATGAAAATTAAAATGTCTAAATAATTCACTTTTTGATATTAAATACTACTTTTCCTAGTAATTTTTTTTTTTTTTAATCTAAATCTTTTGAATATACATTTTTATATAAATTATCATGGATTTTATATTATTATTTTTAAATAGTAATAATTATGAATCATAATCGTTTGCAAGGTTGGTGGAAGAAGATTGTAGGAATCACTTGACTGTACTATTTAGTGACATTTTACATGGACTCTTCAATGAAAGCCTAGGGACATTTCTAAAGTACTATACTATACATTAATGGGAACAAGGATGCTTTTGGGTGTTTCTACTTTAGTGCTTGACTTAATTATTGGTTGTGTCCTATGGACAAAGATTATGGCATTGACTAAGATAACCTAGCCTATGATAGTCCGAGTGGGAGCCATCCTATCCTAGGCAAAATTACAGTAGTGCTGTACATTCTAATTCTGAAATGTACACCTTTACAATATTTTTGCCTGGGATGGGATGGCTCCCATTTGGACTGTCATAGGCTAAGTTACCTTATGTGATTTTTGGATCTGAGTCTCCAAATCCTATCCACAACCGCATTCACACTTTGCAATACAATTTGGGATTATTTGTAGTGGACCAGAGCCTCACGATCACACCGTTCTTGTCAATTAAGTAATGGGTGAGGTTCTCAACAGTCGTGAAGTCATGATAGATGAAAACATCATACTTACTCCTCGTTGATTCCGTCATAAATTGGCAATAGTTTTGATACACTATAGTAGTCTGCTCTTAAACCGTGCATTTAAGGGTTGCTCGGCTTTTTCAACGGTTATTCAATGTACAAAAATATTTTTCCTTATTTTTCACTTGAAGAAAAATTGATGTGGAATCTAATCCAAGTAGATTCATATTTTTTGGTTCATTTTTGAATTACTTGTGAATTTCTAAAGAATTCTGCCATAGGTATCTATTTCTTGATTGTAGGCCTTACAAAACACACGCATGAGTAGTCTAAAAAAAGATATGGCTTCACCAAAAACAAGCACAATAGCATGTAGAAAGTAATAGACAGGGTTCCAAAATGCGTCCTTCACTGAACTAAATTCTTAAAGGACCAAGGGCTATTTTTTGACAAAAATCACTCGAAATTGCCATTTCTGTTGCGTTCTTTCAAGAAAGAAAAAAAATTCAAAAATAAAAAATCCAACAACAGGATCTTGTACTATACTTTTACGAGATCATGTGGTAAAATTTTTATTAGGTTTGACCATATAGATTGAAAAATATTAGCATTCAAAGTTGAGAGAGAAAAGTTTTTTTGAACACAGGTAAACATTTCAGAAATGGACCCACCTTGGCCCTTATTTTGTCCACTAGCAAAGTATAAAGGAATGTTTGACAAATTTAAAACCGCTCTGACATCATTGACAAAACATTTAATGCTTTACACATATGCATTTTACAACTTGTTAATATCCATTTCAGAACCTCGCTAGGGACACTCTTTAGAAGACGAGCGGATTTAGAGTAGACTATTGTCGTGAGACGTAAACTCGGAATCTCCTGGGTTAATGTAAAATAGATATATTATAGTCTAGAATTTTTCAAAATTTTCACTAGGCGACTAGAATTGGAATCTGCTTAGCCTAAACATTGCATTAAGGTTGAGAGGATGATCTAGACGTTCTGTAAAGGAATCCAGGACGGAACCAGATTCCGGAAACCCGGATAGCCACAACCTATGGTCTAGAGTTCCGGTCTAGGAATCTAGGGAACCGTTATGGGTAAATGGTTGGTAGAATAACGGGTACTTAATCCCGCCACTTTCATTTCTCCACCCTCTTTCTTCTGCAGCGATTTTGCACACGTATAGTTGAGTGAAAGAGTGGTGAGTTAGTGATCATTTTTAGTAGATCAACTAGTTCTGGTCTACGATGGCGGAGGGAGATATTCGGAAACCCTTAGTTACGGCATGGATGGTTTGTCCAACCATTCCGGGAAGTCTGAGAGAGCGGTCGCAGTTAGAAGATGACTTGAGCGAGATAGGGTGTGCCGGCCTATTCTTGAGGCCATGGACTATGAAGAAAGATTAGATGATTCAGGAGCTTGTAGTAGGAGCTTCGAATCAGTATGAATTGATAGTGAAGGGGCGATCCGGAACCTGGACAGATGAGGTTTGGGCCAAGGTATACGAATTCCTTAGGAAGGGATCCAGATTAGCTTCCTGAATGGATAAGTTCGCAGTAGGAAAGTTTAGGAATGCAGCCCACTCTAAGGAGGGGTATGCCATCAACGACTATCTAGATGGGAGACAAAAGTAGGTCCTAGAGTTTCTCATTCCGATCTTGTATCCGGAAAAGCCTACTTGGGTTATGGTTACGAAGGCCAACACCATTTTCGGAGCAATGGAGGGTAGACCACTCAACTAGGGAAAAGTCATTGGAGCAGTGGTCTCCAAACTTGCCGCCCATGTAAGAAAGGCTAAGACCAGCCCTATCAGCCCTTACCTTTTCCACCTCTACCACTCTGCAAAACTTTTGAGTGATGAAGAAATGGTAGAATACAACATTGGATCCACAATCCTACATTACGGCCTCACGGACGAAGTGGAGGTAGAGGAGCCAGCCTTCGACGAAGAGGAAGAGCCGAAAGACAAGGAGGAGCTCATAGATTGGAGATGAAGGAAATCCACCGATCCAGCTTCACAAGGGAAACTCCCTATTCTGGAGAGAAATCCAAACAAGCATCCGGAGAAACTAGAAGAAGAGATTTCCGGATTCTTTAAGACCGGATTCAATTGGGTGCTGCAGGCACAGGAGTACCATGAGAACCTGGCGGACCTTCTCAGGAGGATTGCTATGGAATTGAAGGTCGAGCCAGAGGAGATCCTTGACGCAGTGAAGAAAATTTTGAATCTAGAGGAGTTGGGACTGAAAGAGAAGCAAATCGAGAATCTTGAGTAGAACAAGGCTGATCTCTAATCCAGGTTGAGTTGGGTACAAGGGGAGTTAGCCACAATGAAGCAAAGGGAGAAAGAAGCTTTGCAATTGGTCAAGAATCTATCCACTCTAGTGGATAGACCCGCGGATCTCGTCATCAAGGCTACCCTTGTTCAAAACTGGCTAATCGAGGAAGCACATCTCATCAAATCTAAGGTGGTCTGGATCCTAGTGGACTTCTCATCAAGGATGGATTCCGTGATGGAGGAGATGCCCCAGCTCCTGGGGTAGATCGATCCGGATTGTATAATGGATTTTTCCTACTTTCCGGAAATCTACTTCAACACAGAAACCCCAGTAAAGTTGACGGCATCACTACCACTACCAACTAGACCGGAAGTCCCTAGGGAGACTCTCCGGCATTCAATTGAGCCCTTTTCAACGTAGTTGGAGAAGACCATCCGGGGGAGTGTGAAGATAACGTATGAGCTAATCAAACAACTAGATGAAGCACAAGAGTTAGCACCCCTGGAAGTTACGGTCTCGCCATTGATTTCGACGATCCGTCCTCTTGAGAAAGAACCCCTTCAAACACCCTAGTTGCTTATCAGGAGTGACCTGGTGGACCGGATTGGAGGACTATTAAATCTGGCTCGGACTCATCTGGAGAGCTTTGAGCATATGCAACAGCTGCAAACAAGGTAGGAGAGGACCACCATCGTTTTGGATGAGACCTCTCCAAGAGAAGAAGATAAGAGAGAGGTAACTCAGATTGAGAAATCTAAGGAAGAGGAGTACCAGACCGGATTAGAAGAGGAAGAAGAGGAGGAAGACACGGAAGAGGAAGACTCACCTCTGGAAGTCTGGAAGATCCAAACCCGGGCAATAGTGAGGACGACTTCGGTGAAAGCAACTCCGAGGGCATCTATCTGGGTACCATCAAGTCAAGGTGGTAGTAATCACAAGAAGGTGCGAAAGGCGAAGTAGTTGGTTTTTATTTAGTTAGGATTTGAATTTTGAATTTGATCCGGATTTTCAAGCGTGGGCCCGGGTTCCAGATTTGTAGGATTTGACTTTCCAAGTTTCTTAGGAGGTTTAGGATTGGTCACTTGGATTTCCAGATGGCTTTTTGACTTTGGATTTTTGAGTTTTTAAGGGAGGGTAGGTTGTTGTCCTCTCATTCCATCCTAGGGCTTTATAGTTGGCATCTTGCCATCCTTTCTTTAATCTGAGCCACCAAGTGGACATTCAGGAATTGATCCATCGTATATCCATCTTTCCTGTGTTTGTTTGTGAGAGCGTTGAAGTATAAGAGAGAAGAAGAGGAAAGGAGGAATCTGGATCTGAGGTTACTGGATTTGATTTGGGAGGGAATGTTTGTGATGTAGTTTAGGCTTGTGAATACAGTATTATGCACGGTGCCTTTAAAATATTGGAATGAAAATCCGGCAAGGAGTGGCATGGGTGCGAGTCCGAAACGCTAGGGAGGGTTCCATGTGGAGATAAGCAACGGCCAGCGGAAAAATTCCCCATCCTATTCTCCTCGGAAGGTGTGCCAAACCCTAGGATTAGTCTAGTGAACGACTAACAATCCTCCATTAGTTCTGGTTCTTGTTGATCTGCCGTTGTAGTGGAAAGGACGTGTTACAACTCTAAGTGACCTGCCTTCCGGATTGGCCATCCGGGAAGTTGTGAGAGTAGTTCATGGTCTGACCTAGTGCAACATTTGGTCTAAGTGTGTTTTGTGTAGTTTAGATAGAGGAGATAGTGTGAGGAATAAGAGTGGTGAGTCCCTACCCTTGTACAAAATCAAAGGTGGACCCTCTAAGGGTAAAACAGAGGCACCAAAAACCAGTGTGTATATGTGTAGAGACGGATCCGGATTGGATTCCGGAAAGGTAGTCATTCGGAAGAGAGAAAAGAAGTGAAGAGATAGCTTAAGTTTGTAATGCGGATAATCTTGGCTTGCAGCAACAATCTAGAATCCTTGAGGACAATATTTCGAGTCATTTTACAACGTTTTGGTGTTATAATGGTACTTATGCTCCACTGCGCATATGACAACTATCATAGCCACGCTATCCTTGGATTTAAAAAAAAATCCAACACATATTTGTCTGCACAATTGACAGATAGCAAAGAGACTTTTAGAGGAGACAACAGTACTAATACTATTGCAGTAATGAATGATCGATATTGTATCCTGCAATCAAAACATTGAGATCAATGAATCCAAAAATATACCAAGCTCGCTTAAGTAATCGAAGTGGCAAAGGTCATGCACACAAGACATTGAATTTTCTTGATACATTCACATGAACTCATGGACCTCTAAAAACAGACATATCATCAATGTTCGCTTGCAATTACGGTACTAGATGTGTAGAGTAAAATTGCAAGGGACTTTGAGATTATGCTGCCTGGACAACAAAATCTAAGTAGTTGAATAGCCACAAAATACTCAAAAGATTGCTCAAAATTATCATATAATTCAAATCATTCAAAACGTTGTGAAATGGAAGAATTTTGCTCATAAGAAAGATCTAGCTAAAAATTGAAAGTAACCCCAATTCATTTCCAAGCTCGGTAATTGTCGGAATTTGACTATGTAG
Organism: Straminergon stramineum; assembly: GCA_963920665.1. NCBI lineage: Eukaryota > Viridiplantae > Streptophyta > Bryopsida > Hypnales > Calliergonaceae > Straminergon > Straminergon stramineum. The sequence goes on along the minus strand of OY987269.1, from coordinate 6,503,577 downwards.
ACCTGTCCAGACGTGATAATTTCACTACAAGAAACCGAGTGCAAAAATGACTGCAGAAAATGACTAGATAGCAATCACTTCGGACATTTTTGACTGAGAAATGACTAGGGGGTCCCGCTGTCATTTCGGACAAGTCATTCACGTAAATGACTGCGGGTGTATTATCACCATCCATTCCTGCCTTGGATGCAGAAATGGATGAGGAAAGATGGAAGGTGCCTTGATAAAGAAAAGAGGTTTAAGGAAATGGCTAATGCCTTGCCATGTGGAAAGTGTTGGCCCTAACTATTGACATGGACGGACATGTGTCTAGTCATTCCGGACTCGTCCTGAAGTTGCACTTCACCCATTATACATCTGACGTGGACCTCCATGTGTCGAGTCATTTCTTAGTTGTGGGCAAGTCATGAGGAACCCTAATAGAATCCGACATGGACCTCCATGGGAAGTCATTTCTAAGTCGTGTTCAAGTCATAAAGAACCCTTGTAGAATTCGACGTGGATTGCCACGTTTGCAATCACGAAGGAGTCATTCTGAAGTTGTGCATTAGGGTTTTGGGTCTCATTAATTGTGACACGTGGAAAGTCATTTACAAGTCATGTTGCAGTGAGATTAGCAAACGTCACAAATGACATCGGCAGTCGCGGTTAAGTCATTCTGAAGTGAATGGACACATCTGGATAGCGGTTCAAGGTGCCCACTATCTAGAGAGTAGTCAAACTGTAGTCATCAAGGGATTCATTTACAATTGTGATTTAGTCATTCTTCAAGAGTGCCTACATTCTCATTGTGAATGTAGTCAAAAATGAAGTTGTATTCATGTCATGTGAATGACTCAAGGTTTAGGATCACATGTATTTTAGCCTGTAGGAACAACTGAAGCATAACATCCTCCTATCCAGTGCCCGACTACATAGACTATTTACAAGACTTCAAAATGCAGAGACTCTAAAGTGCCACATTGCATGGATGACCCTACATTTGTAATTCACATGTTCTATCTACCATCGTGAACTCCATTCAATGCTTACAAGAAGAAGGCTGAGAAGGCTGTTTCGCATTCCAAGGAGCATGGGCAAGTCAAGGTCTCCATATTTACAAGACCGCAGTCTGTAGTTCTAAAAGTTCAAACACTTTTATGAGTGCCTACCACCCACTACTGACAACGAATCGAAATTTGGTATCAAGCCGGTTTCACATACTGTTGTCTCCATATTACAGATGACCCCTTCGCATGCTGAATGTGAGTCACGTCAGCGGCTTCATTAGGGTACATGAGGGCCATGTCTGCAATAAGAATGTCCTGCACATCCACCTTCAACCAAGACTTTGGAATGGCCTTGAAGTGAAACTGGTGCTCACTTGGCAATCTGCTAATGGTGCCCACTACCACTTTTTGCCGCACAGCCCGAGGGTTCATGAGGAACACTTCGTCACCGACATTTACCTGCATCATCATAATGCTTAGCCACTTCACATCTCCAATAATTGGTCACAAAAAAAAAATTAATGAACACTACTCTTCAGTGACTATATGGCCACCACTTAGTGACTAGGAAATGACTAATGAGCGACTGCTTATGTCTGGCAACTACATCTTCAGCAACACATGATTGGATGTCAGTAGAGCCTAATGAGACATGAGTAGTAATTTAACGTTGCGTATAATAGTACAAGGGCATCAATACGTAGAGTGTCACTCACACTCACACTCACAAGGGGCACAGGGGTTTAGGTGGAATGGCAGAATTCCACTACAATACAGGACTGTCCATTTGGACCTTACCTTCAACTATTGCATACTAGGATTTCGGGTACTGTGTGAGTGTTTTAAACTCCACCCTCCGAGTTAAAACGTGCACACGGGTTCTAACGGCTGGTTAAATCAATTTCTTTAGGGTGTTCTTAATCTAAATTCAATTCGCGCCTTCCAAGCAATGGACACTTTGTTTTTAAATATCCAAATTGAACTTAAATCATTTAAATCCTAATTTTTAATCTATGGTTAACTAAATCAAATAAGGGTGATTGCAAGAAACACATGTCCTATTTTGCGTCACACTTTCAATGCGGTGGTTGTTTTGTGCCATAACTATTGGAGAAATGATTGAATGAACATGAAATTCAAAATGTAGGTTCCTCTAGCACTGATGAATGAACACAAATTAATCTGAATTTTTCAAAATTATTTTAGGGTGTGAAATTGAATTTCATTTACATGTCACATTTGCGGTTTTGATAGTTTTTAGTACTATCGAGTACCTTTTTTGAAGGATTACATTGTCAAAACTGGACAGTGAGCTATTGTAGTGGAATTACACCTTTTGTGGAGAGGGATTTGCAAAATCATGTTTCAATTGCCTTTGGCATTGCTCCAATGTGTGCGACGTTTACACAACATTTTCTAAGTAATACAAAATGTTTTCCAATTTCTTCTTGCTCCATTCAGTAATTCTCTCAGTTGGCAATAATGCCCACTTTTAAATTTATTTTTCCAAAATCATTAACTATTTTTCAAAAATGGGAAAGTTCCAGCTTCATTTTCTGGGATAAATGGAAGACACTGTCAGAAAATAGTAGTCCAGGGTATAGTGTAGGACTCCTTAGTACTGGGCAAGGCCCACTACACCTGCAATTTTGCCAACGTGGATGACAGGGATTGTCCCAAAACATCAGCCTTCCTTGACATCTCCTATTGTCATCCACTACCATGCGTCCACGCATCTTTCCAGTGTTTCATCTTGATTCCAATCAACGGTCTATGTTTCATCTCCCGTACCCTTCATAGTACTCGCAGGACTTGTAGTACTAATAGGACTGACACAACAAAAACCGAAAACGCAACAAATAGGACAAGTGTTTCTTGCAATCCCCCATAACTAATCAAAAGATAAATCCAAACTAACATCAATCTAACCTACTTTATAGAATGTAATTTGCCCTTTCCAGAATGCTAAAGCAAGTTAAATTCTGACTTTCCTAATAAAAGAAATGAATGGATGAAATATTGATCCCTAAACTACATCACAACCTTCATCCACAAATTAAAAATAGTAAAACTAATCGAAATAAATCTAAATTTTAGGGTTAAGTTTTTAGTTATGTTAGTTAACTAATTCTAAGACTAAACCTAATTTGACTACTAATTAAAGAATTTCATCCAAATTGAAATCAAACTTCATCCAACCTTTTCTCACTTAAAATTAAAGTATTTTCTAAATAAAAAGATGTTCTGGAATCTTTAGAAGATTCCCTAATTGATTCCTAATTTAAATTATTCCTTAAAGATTCTTTAGAAATTCTTTTTAATTATCTTCTAATCTATCGTAACCTAAATTTTCTATTCTAAAATTATGGTTTTTTAGGGTTTTATGGAAATTCAGAAATTACCTTTCCAACAAGGTAAAACACTAAAAACTAAATTCTTAAAAATTATTAATGGATGAAATTTGTTTTAAAAGTCTAACGAGTTAAATTTCATTCATTAATTATTTTTTATTCTAAACGAACAATTTTAATTTTAATTTTCTTTTCAAATTTTCCTAAAGTTTCCAATGGTTTATTTTGTCAAGTGAAATTTTAATCAAATTGAAATTAAAAGAAATGAAATACAAACAATTTTAACATACCTTTCCCATGAAGTAATTGATTGTATCGTCCTCGAGGATCACGAGGTGAATGATTTCGTAGTATCCCGCTCCATCCTCCATTTTGCTAATTCATCACGCCATTGGAAATCAATTCTCGTTCGATGTTGTTTTTAATTTCAATCTTTATTTCCCTACTAATGGTTATGGGATTTTATTAATTTTGATTGTATTTAAACAATTCCTAATTAATTAGAAATTATTTCAATACCTCAAAACCTTTTAAATCCACTAAATCAAATCAAATCTAATAACTCCTAATTATTTTGTAATTTCTTAATCTTTCAAAAGTTATTAGTTGGCATTTTGTCTTTATTTATTTGTCTTATTAAGCCTAACAAAACAAAACCTAACCAAAGCCTAGCCTTCTAATTTCTAAAAGAATCCTAATCAATGACTAACCAACAACTTAGTGAATAGGAATTGGAATAAAATAAAATGCAAAAGATTCTCACCTCATTAATTATCTAGATTCCTTCTCTTCATCTCTCTCCTACTCCTTACTTCCTCTCTTCTCTTGGTTATGTCAATTCATTGATCTTTGTTTTGCAAACTTGTTGTGGTTTGAAAGGGATGGAGATTTTAAGCAAATTCAAGTGGACTTCCAACTTATTTGTAGAAGTATGAATGTATGCTTTGGTTTAAGAACTTGTGAGACTTTTGCACTACAAATTGGAATTTGAACCTTACCTTTTAGTTTTTAGTTTCTGGCTCAGCTCCTCACTCCGTTTCTGGTTCAGCTCCCCGCCCAGTCCCTGGCTCAGTGTCTAGACCAACTCCCTGCTCAGTCCCTGGCTCAGTGCCAAACCAACTCCCCGCTCAGTCTCCGGGCTACGCAACCTAGTTGAGTTTCGAGCTCAGCCGCCGGGGTTCGACACGTGGTGGGTCGCGACTGGCTGTCAGTCGTCCGGTTCCGTCAGTTGATTCTCATCTGCTCTGTTCGTCTAGTTGGCTCTTCTCTCGCCCTGGTTCTGGTCTTTGCTGATCAGTCCAGTTGGTTGGATTATGATTAAATTGAACTGGTTAAGTTTCTGGTCCTGGACTTTTGACTAATCTAATTTTCAGACTTAATTAACTCTAAAACTAATCAATTTTAGGGGAATTTTGGGAACTTCTTAAATTCTAAACTATCATTCTAATTTTTTTTGGGGATTTTTGGGAAAAGGTTAAAACTAAACATCTAAGTATTCTAAGCTAATTAAACTCTCTTTCTAGGATAATTTTAATGACTCTAACTAAAGGGAAACTAATCTAAATTTTGTTTTTTTCTAACTACTACTTCAGGATTTTATCAAGAATTCAAACTAAGCAATTTTGATTACTTTTCTCTACTCTTTCTCCTAATCAAACGTTCCTAATTAGTACACCTACAGAGCATTTTTCCAAATAAGGAAATTTTCCCAAGTGTTAATTTCAAATCCTTCAAAATCAAAGCTTCGCCGTGTGGGGGCAACCCCAGGTATACTCGGTGTCAATGGTCAAATTTTAGTATTTTAAAAGTCAATTTTTAAAGGAGGTACGCATGACAGTGTTTAAACCGAACATTAAAGATTAATTCCTTAAAATTTCAAAGTATCCAAGTTTAATCACTAAAGGAGGTACGCATGACAGCGTTTAAACCGAACTTTAGTAATTAAAGTCCCAATCTTCGTTATACAACGAATTTTGGGCAAGGGTTGGTTTAATAAACTTTTGGCAAAGCCAAGCTTCGCCGCCTTAAGTATATTAATACCAAATTCTGTCGTAATAAGCACAATTTGTTAGTATTCAAGAAATCTTAAGCGAAATTAGAGTTTGGAGGTCTATTCCTTCCAAAACTCTCACAATTCAAAGAAAATGGACGCTTAGCCCCGAGAACTTAAAGAAATCAAATAGAAATTACTTTGAAGGAACCCTCTCGTCCTTCAAAGTGTGCAAATCAAGAATTAGAATGAAACTTAGGTCGGCTCTCGACCTAGATCAGTGCTCCGACCACGCCGGTAGCACAAAAGCAAAGGTTAGATATAAAAATGAGGGTACCGACAACCTCGAGGGAAGGGCCTTTTATACTTGTCCCAAGCCCTTCCCCGGTAAGTTGTCAGTAGAAAAACATTTACTTTTGATCCCAAGATATTTCCTAAACTACCCTATCGTAATTCCAAAATAATCTTTGTTTAATGGAAGAATTCTCTAGAACCCTCTCCATTTAGCTAATAAATCTTGGCTAAATCAAATCCAAGATCTTTTCCCAAAGATATTTTGAAAATAACCCTAATTAACCTAGATATTTTGCTAATTAACCCAAAGTATTTCTAAATTGTCTTTCTTTAAACAAAAGATGGATTGTTACGCAAGAAAAGAGGTCTTACCTAAATCCAATCTTCAATTTTCTAGAAGATATTTGCGAAATTAACTTTGAATTATCGCTAATTACTCTAAAAAAGTCAAACCTACTACTGGACCCCTCCTATCTTCTAGGGAACAACTCCAAATTGAAAAACGATTGTGCCAATGTGTTTAGAAGACCCAAATTAGCCTAAGGGACCCCCTACCTCCTTCTTCCTAGCCCTTCGTAAGTGTAAAATCAACTTACGGTAACTCCAAAGAAAGGTGAAAACTCTAACTTTTGGAATTTGTTTCTTTTGAGGAAATTATCTAGATAGGGTTACTTAGAAGGTTTTTGGGAGTAAGAAAAGACCCCTCATTCATGTCATTTGGACACCGCCATCTCTTGGTACGCCGGTCAACCCGCCGCAAAGTTGTAAATTCTTCAAAAGTCCACTGTCGTTGCCGATTCTGGTACCTAAGAATGTCAAAATGTCTTCAAACTTTGTGGAACGCTTTATTAGCACACAACACACTATCCTAATTTTTAGTGGGATTTTACCGCAACATGGGCAATTCCTAGGAATTTACGACTATGTTTTAAGGCAGTTGACTTCCCATGGAGTCATTGTAATTGTTTCAGAAAATTCTGAAACTTTTTGGGTAGCTTCTAAGGAACTCCCAAAACCAAAGTGAAATATTAAATTTCACTTTGCACTATTCATAGGGAAGCTAAAATTAGCAATTCCCTTTTAATTTCCGCTCGAGGGGGAAATTATTCTTGTATTGGGGAATCTTGGAACAACCGGCTCCAATATTGGCTCTTGGCATGCTTTTAAAGTAAAAGCACCTTTCTTCATACTCCGGTCGCTCTCCCATGACTTTATTTGCAGATTAGATCATTCTTCTATAAGTTATCTGCAAATAAGAATTTACCAATCCAAATTCTTTACGAATTGGATGGTGACCTATACTAGACTCTCTAAACCTAAAATAGACTTAGCCAGCTTGTCACATGCAATTGTAAGACTTATTTTAACATGGAAAACTACTAGAACTGGTTAACACTCAAACCCTTAGTTATCTCGGAAATACTTAATCGACCTCTCAGATTCTCAACTAGGCATTAGAAGTATGGAATTTGAGTATTTTATATACTCTACACTTCTAAGATGACCCCTCACTGTATTGGTAGGGACTTCTACCAAATACCACTCAAACACTCTTTTTATGCATTCTTGCATATAATTACGCTAAAATATTGACTAAAATGAAAAAAAGAAAACCTTGAGTTCCAAGTGCCAACTTGAGGGCTCACATACTGCAGTTCGAGGAATTCACATGTTAATCCACAATGACCTCTTCAAGTAATCGGTAAAATAGTTAGCCATAATGGGACAAGTTGCTGGTGATGTCTGCTTACCCTACCAAGAATCTGCTAAATTTGGGAGATAAGCTTCAGGCTTCATGCTTGCAGTACAACTTTGTTTCGCAATGACTTCACAAGAAGTCGCATAGTCAAACGTGCGGACTACAGAGTTCTCTACTTCTATCATCCGTTGCCTCGAATTTATTGGATCCACAGTGCCCTGCATCTGCTAGAAGTACTGTAACGTATCCTTTTGCTATGTTCTTCAAATTTCCTACTGTATGGAACTCATAGAGTACTACCTTCATGACCACGACAGTTCCCTATACATGCTACAAGACGGCTGGGTGATTCTTCCGAGCAACATCATCAGTATGACTAAGGAATGACACTCACATGACTCAAACAAAACTTCTACAAGCGGAAATGACTGGGACTTCACTTCGGCGTGACTTGTCGACGACAGTGGGCACACTTAGCGACGATGACAAGGAAATGGAAGTACCTCACTTTCTTTGATGCCTTGTCACGTTTCTGTCCCGTGTTGGATACACCCTTGGATCTGCTCTCTCGCTTCAACGTCCCTTTCTGCATGCACAACGACCACTTGTTAGACATCAAGTGGAATTGAAGGTGAGGGGACATTGCGTAGCTGAAGCTCGTAGTTTGCTAGTCCCCTCACCTTCCACAACATCCAAAAATTCATAAGGTGTTCCGGTTTTGAGTTTCTAGATCATTTCATCCATTGATTCGTTGACAATTTAAGGGTAGGTCGACCAGAAAGATGCCACGTCCGGACATTTCCAAAATGCCTCCAGCAATAGCCACAAGTACCGTTCTAGGTACTCCTTGTCATCAGCCAAAGTGCGCAGCCACTTCACATAGAACGGAGTATTGATTACGATGTTTGCCTTCAGATTGCACTCTACCCTTTCCTTCTTACTATCCACTATAATCGTGTTGGCAGCTGTAAATAAGGGCCATCCCTCATATACTACATTTAAGTTCTTCACCCAAGATGTTATGTCCCCTTCCTGAAGTGTAGGTAATTGACCACTTGGTCTTGACCAAATGAATAAAGGAATGGGCTGTTTTCCACTCTTCAATGGGGGCAAGAAGGTGGGAACAATGTCCTCCATGTACGCTGCATTATTGCTTCCCCAAAATGCTACTGTGAAGTACTCAGAACAACGAGCTAAGAAAGGTTTCAACCAAGGTCGGAATACTACTCTCCTACACTTTGTTTTCATGCTTGGACGTATTCTATTGTTCTGATTTGTAACATTAAGCAAGTTGCAATCCAGTAGTGTTCCATGTATGTTAAAAATAATTAATTTGGACCCCCTCCCACTATGACCACCTCTGTGAGCAATCAATAACTCCGTGACCGACTTCCCAGGCCAGACCTTATTCGACGCGTTGTACACAGTGTCTGTAGAGGTACAAACCTTCGTGGGAGAATTCGGCAGTCGTCGACTCTTCCTCATCGGCACGACTGCAAGCTCTGCCACTACAGCGCTGTCAATGACAACATCGGAGTCGACCTCCTCAGGAATGCTTTCTTTCGGGGTCGGCACTTCAATGGCCGGAGGAGAGACCTTGGTTGGTGAACTGCTCCCTACGGCCTGCCCCACGTCCGCTCTAGCTTCGTCCACCTCCTTCTCTGTGGGGTTCAAGCACAATTTAGGGCTCTCCCCTCCCTGGATGATGTCCTTACCTGCTCCTGGACGACTACCATGGGAATTGGTACCTTCATCACCTCTTGTGGCGACTTCGGAGCAGCCTCCATCACCTCCTATGGTGACTTCTGAGCTATCTCCGTCACCTTCTTCTCTGACTTCCCATCAAGTTCTGTGCACTCCTTTGTGACCTTCTCTAAAAGCGGGGTACTCTGTTGTTGCCCTGAGCCCTCTAGAGTGGGGTGGTCTTTGACCTGAGATGCCAAATTAGAATCTTCATTGTGAGGTGGATTGGGGGTGCGCTCCTTTAGTGCCCCATGTGGAGAGTTGGAGGTGGGCTCTTCCGACATGTGGGGACATCTGAGTCAGAGGAAAGGGTTACCTCATACTTCTTTGCAAGTTGATTTGGGGGACGGATGTGTTTGGGGGATGGCTTCTTCCCTGTACTCGCCCCCTTGCCTTTTCCCATGACCTTCGACATTGTCACGAGCTTCTTCCTTGAATTTGGTAGAAGGCCAGTAGCTTCAACAAACTTCATCCCACCGGACTCTTGGTTTTCCAATGTAGACTGAGTGATTGACGGGCTGCCTTCATCACCGTGGGCGGACCTTTCCATAAAGGTGTGGAACATGCTCCTCAAATCCTCTATAGCTGCCGCCTACATTCTTGAAGTGGCTAGCACTTGCGTGAACTTAACATCCACATCGTTCTTCAAAGACTCCACCACTGCCCTTAGAGATGAGTCCTCTACAGCAACAGTCTACATGACCCAACCCAATGCTCTCAATGCATATGTCATTCACGGTGTGACATACTAGTCATTCTCAAGGCAACTATAGCCACATTGAAGCGTGCATATATACAAACAAATGCAACTCCAGAACAACTTTGCTTCCACTCAAGAACGACTCAGCTTCAACTGAGGCACGACTTCTACGCAACTACACATGGACTGCAGTTGAAAAGCAACTGCGGTGGAGCCAATAAGGAGTGGTTTCATTAATGCAGCATATACAACCCTCGCATAACAGTACTGTAGTTGATACTGTATGGAGTACCTTCTCTCACCTTCCTACAAGTCATGCTCACAGAAGTCTTCATTTTTGTATAGGACAGCAAAAGGGGACTCCAAAAACACCAATTCCATGTCCTGCCTTGGAAAATTCCGTGGCAATAGTATAGACATCTACCTAAGCAAAACTAAGTGAAATCCCTCATACATTTAGTAGGACATTTCAGAATTCATAAGACAGACGCATGGCAGATATAGAGTGAAGCTGCGGTAGAGACAGAACTACCGACTCGGAATGTAGAGACAGAAAACAAGTATCCTATAACAAGGTCACTTACAGTCAAACCAATTCTGCTGCTTGGATTGCTTCGCTAGCCTTCCGCTATGTCCGTGATGCCAGGACTACTGCCTGCTAATCCTTCCATCTGTAGGAATCCGAGGAAATTGAAATCAGCCCTATGGATGAAAATCAGTGCTACCATTTATTGGATTCTACTCTTAACTGATACAATACAGCAAGTCAAACTATGCAAGTTCATGCAAGACAAGGACAAAACAAAGGGCCTCACTACAACTGCCTCTTTCCCTACTCTTCCTTTCCGGCCAACTTGGTCGTAATTCAGCACTTTCTGATGAGCCAAAGCCATTTTTTGCGCCTTCAGATGCTGGGCGTCCGTCTTCCAGTACTGTATGAGGCGTCCCCACTGGTCGTCATCAACATGCAGGGGGCATGCTTCTTGCCCTTTCAGCCACTTGGACTTCAACCTAGATCTCTCGGATTTCAGGTATCGTGTGATAGCCGTGCGAAATCCAACCATGCTTAGTGGGTGCCCCACATACTCAAACTCAGAGTCCAAAGCCGCCCTCAATCTCTTGACAGCTTGTGGCGCCTGTTGCGTCTAGTCTACCACACTAAGGTCTAGGATCTTTGGTGTGAAGTCACATATTGCCTCATCCCAGCCATTCTTGCCTTGACATGCTGTATCAATGTCACCATTGTCTTGCACATAGACACAATTGGGCTTTTTCCCTAAGGTGGCGCGCCCCAGGCTTGTCCACGCATATGTCTGGCGTCTCTTCCTCCTCTCATGCCGGTCTTCACTATCCTGTGACGGTGCTATTGTGGCCTCTGACCACGAACCTAGGTAGGATGGTGGTAGTGGCGGAGGCGCTCCCCAAGTCTGCTGTGGTTGAGAGGGTTGTTGTGGCATCCATTGCCCCGGAACCCAAGACCACGAGGGGTTGTAAGTTCCCCCGCTGCGTGTTGGGGCCGATGGACCTTGTGTCAATTGCATTGCTCCTCCATGGACCAGCTGTGAAGGTGCCATGGCTGGGAGTCTCTTCCGTTTCACCTTGCGATCAACGAGATACTCCTCCTCCTGCACCTCTTCCTCGTTGGAGTCCACGACAATTTTATCATCACCTGCACATTCCAAGGCCTAAAGTCAACGGCAAGTGCTGACCTAAGGGTTCTGGTCGAAGGTGCCCAAAACTGTAATGTTCAAAATGTTGTACCCCTGGTTTAGGGTGTGTTCATTCAGTGGGCTGAAATTTCTTCCTATTTCCAGTTGAATAGATGAACACTACGTACAATAAAAGCACTAGTCGAGGGACCTCAATGCCGCTATAAACCCTAAACCAAAATCAAAGGAGCGTGAAAACAAAGTACCTACGGTAGCCTCCTTCCCAGTGGATTGCTGCTGAACATAGGAACATACTATTGCAAGTTTAATCATACCTGCTGCGATGGCCTCTTCATTGGACTCCGTCGCCTTGGAGGACGAGTCGTGCCCACTGGACATGTCTTGCGATTTGTCCACTCCTTCAATGCCGTGACTCCGACCACGCTTCTTGCCTCCTCTGTGTCCTTGAAGGCCCTGTCGCGTGGAAACAGTGCGCTTCACTCTCGTTACTTTCTTCATGGGTTTAGGATTGTCTGGCTTCTCTGCCTTCCCCAATTCTAAATCACTAGAACGCAAGCGCACAACACAACATGTGAAGAAAACAGAAAGTGAAGGCCTACATTTTTAAGCCACATACACTCATCCTAATCAATGGATACTCTAATACACAAGAGCGAAGCGTGCAAGATGGTTGCAGATGAAGTGAACTCCCGCATTAGGGTTCGGGCATACACAGGCTCCCAAGAGGGTACTCATGGCCCCCTTGAATAGGGAGTTCTACGTGGCCCACTTGTGTTTGCAGTCGTCGGTCCCCTTTCATTGCAACATTTCTGGAGTGCAACTTCAGTATGATAGATGGAATCACACTTAAGTCACAAGATAGAGAAAACTACTCACGTTTGAGTTCACGACAACTACGCAGAACCCGAGGAACGAAATGGCAGCTGAATTTATTGAATTGCATGAGGAAACCCTAAATCATTGTCCCATAAGCTTCTGAGAGGAATTCTGCGGAAAGAGTTGTGCCTACGACCTATGGACGACGGGCGGGATGGAAGCTAATCACATAAGGGAAGGGTCAGAACGCACAAGCTGCAGAAAGTGGACCTCATAGTAACAAAAGAAGCGACTCATACGATTAAGAGAAATGACAGATGCAATCATAAGTACATGAGGGAATTGTAAAAAGTCAGAAATCAAAAAGGGAATTGTAGAAGAGCAAGGGCGGTTGTATGGAAGTATCTTACAATTGTTTTTTCGCGCGGAGTACAGGTTCGATTGCCTTGTCGACCTCAGCCTTCCTCGCGTCCCGGAAGAGCTCATACTTAGTTTTTGGGTAAGGAGGGCTCTCCGGCTCGGATTCCATGTCGCCGAGTTCCAAATCGATGTTGCTACCCTTGTTTCTTTGAGCACTACCTGCTACCAATAACTTTGTCACCAAGTAGGAGAAGTTCCTACTCTTCCGGTCCACAGAAGCGCATGGACACGTTCACGAAGCTCTCGGGAAGCAGGAGCGATCCTGAGCGGCACTCCGCCACCTCCTTGCAAGAAAGCAAACTGCAGTAGACGACACTCAAACAGGTTTGGGTTCTTGACTTACAGTTGCAAGTAGAGAGTTGGGGATATGATGACGGAAGCCAATTTTGACAGCAGCTATTTAATTCCCTGATTTTAGAGGTACCCGGGATATCTGACGAAGTTGACAAGAACCAATTCCTCTCATCTTCCCCCGATCTCGAATTCATTGCCTTCCGTAGCTTTTCAATGATTGTCTCCCGACTGATGATTAGGCCTACAGTTGTAGCCTTGTACTACGTTTTCTGAGGTCTGCATTGAAATTACTAGCCTTCAATTAGTCCTTTGTCTATGGGGTAGGGAAGCTCAGTGTACAACAGAAGGTCCGAAACTTCGGCGCAACTTAGAGAAGTCATTTAGAAGTGATAAAATTGACTTCATGACTAAGTCTTGACTTAGTGAAGTCATTTGTGTCTCACGTAAGGATGATGAAGACTAGTAAATGACTGACGTTAGTCATGTAGAAGTCGAAGTGAAGGGCTAAGATCCAATATTTTTTTCAGTGCTTCTCCCCTCAGTTAGACACATTTCGTTCAGCCAAGCTTCGTATACGTCTCTGGGTTCCACATTTTTAATCCAATTACCGCTCTTTGTGGGCATGAATGAATCTGATGTGAAAATTACTTAGAATCATGGACATGACATGCGATTTCATAGGACTTCTTTGCACATCCTTCATCGCGTGTCACAAACGAATAAGTACTGAGAGGACCTCCAGGTCACGTACTCGACATGGAAAAAACTCTACAAGCATTTAGCTGCTGTTGATGGCCTACCTTCATGTAATCATTCGTATTCATTGTGCGTTAGGTTTTCTTAAGACCTGAACTTCATTTTGTCCTCACCCTGGAATATACAATTGGGAGTGACTTTCTAAGATTCCTGTGGGTGGTCCAGATGCGTGGACAAGTAAGAGAAAGTCCACTTCCTCTTTTGTGCAGTTCAGATATGGGAAGCAACAAGTATTGGACTTTTAAGAACACCAAACATGTAGGTAGCCTGCACGCACAGCCACTCAGTATTTGTAGTGAGTTTAGTTGAAGCCGCTAGAGTGGTACGAGGACGCATCACCCTTGAGTACAATGTTGAAGTGTAGAGTTTTAAAGGCCGCGCCCTTGTTTCGTAGGAAGAGGCATAGAATTTTCACTTCCAATTCCGATGAAGAAAGGGACGTCTTCAACAGACCATCTACCCTTAGTTCCATCAATGGAGACTCCACTTCCTCAACCATGGTGGAAACCGGAAGTTCAAGGACAGAGCCTTCGATGCACACTACAACCACAAGCACATGCACTTGCGGTACGGCCATACTCTGTGAGACAGAGCCTGAATGTGCTTCCACTGAACCTGACATGTCTCACGTTAGTCAGAAATTGATTCCTTTTAAGAGAAAAATCAGTTTCCGCAATATGGTAGAGGAGGCTCTCGGTCCTGGCTACATGACATTAGTCGAGCAAGACAATATGTCCAATGTAGTAAAAGTACAACAACATTCCAAAGAGCTCGCAGGAAGTGAGGAAGCAACCCTTGTTTCAATGAAGAGGAAGTTTTTAGTGGCCCACATGTTACGTCTTGAAAAGTAATAGAAAGGGGGGAGGGGGGTGCGCCATTCCCTTCTCATGCATTGTCTTGATAATTTTTGCTATTTCTCTTTCTGGGCTCAAATCTGTCTTGCTTTATTGTGGTTTGCATTTGCTGTCCAAGATACATATGCATCAAAGAAAGCACATGGATTTGTAAACTTTTTGTGAATTGACATGGACCGTGAACTTCCATGATAACTTCATATACATGAATTGCCCGCACTTCAAGTCACAAGGACAGACAAGGGGCATATTACAGTCATTCCGAAGTGCATGAAGACATTTTGAAGTCAATAGGAAGTAACATTTTCCATGTGTGCAGTCATTTTTTGTCGAATCCAGTCGTATTGAAGTAGAAGTGTTGTCCGATTGGAACCCAGACCCTTTGTAACATTATAAATCCTCTGCATGGACATTACTAACTTTGCCTATGTATCCTGTGCATCAACGTGTGATGAGAAGTATTGGCATTCTCAATGAATATGATTCTTAGAAGACTCCCACTATCAGATAGTCGAAGACAGAGATTGCGTGATGACCGCCTATGGATGCGAGGGCCGACGTCGACTGTTAATTTAGAATGTACGCATGCACCTCATCCGCCATGGTAGAGATCCAGAATCACGAATGTGGAGAGGACCAGGCCCTCGAGATATTTCGGACGAAGAGTGGGAGAAGCAATTTCGGGAACCAATTGACAAAGTGACAGTTCAAGTCCCTGGTCACGTGGATGCAAGGGGGCAGGTTCAGGAGGTAGCTGCAGAAGTTGATGCACACGTGGATACAGAAGGCATGCTACAACAAGCATCAAGGCCAGTGGAAGACCATGAGAATTCAGCGAAAAGAATTGCCCAAGAAGTTGCCGATGCTTTTGCTGCAGCCGACTCCCTTCATCAAGAAAACGTGGAAGGAGGTCCAGATGGAGGTGAAGACGTTGAAGAAAGTGGCGGCATGCCCTTGGATGGGGATGTGAGCGATCCCAGTTTTGATGCCATTGTAGAGGATGAGTCTCTAGAAGCCTTATACAGTGGGTGCAGATCTAGCAAGTTGGCGGCTACCGTGTTGCTCATGAACCTTTGCACCGTTCACAGTGTGAGTAATCATTGCGCCAATGAACTATTCAGTCTCCTACACCTCCATCTCTTGCCGGAGAAAAATACGTTGCCCAAAACATACCATGCTACAAAGACACTTACAACAAAACTGGGATTGACATACAATAGCATTGATGCTTGCAAGCGAGGATGTGTACTCTTTCGTGGGGAACATGAACATGCCATTTGATGTCCTACGTGTGGTAGTCGCCGATATAGAGATGAAGAGCGCCGTTGCTTTCCAGTGAAGGTTCTTCGGCACTTTCCCCTTATTCCAAGGTTGCAACGAATGCTACGAAGTTCTGCTATCTCAAAGTTGATGGTTTGGCACTCCGAGAATCAGAGCAACCGGGAGGGAGGGGATGGTCTAGTGGGGCACCCTTGTGACTCGAAGGCTTGGAAGCATTTCCATGAGAATGTGGACCCAACATTCGCCGAGGACCCTCAGAATTGTCACTTTGCCTTAGCTGCAGACGGTGTCAACCCTTTCAAACAAAACCGGTCTGCATGGTCCACTTGGCCAGTGCTTTTGTTGAATTACAACCTACCCCCATGGTTGAGCACAAAAAAGTTCTTCATTATGTTGTCCCTCTTAATTCCCGGGCGGGATTCAGTGACATCCGATGTGTTTGATGTTTATTTGGAGCCCCTTTTGGAGGAGTTGCTGGAGTTGTGGGATGGAGTGCTGGCTTATGACATTACAAAGGATGGTGGTGAAAGATCATTCCAACTATGTGCCATGTTGTGGACAATTCATGACTTCCCTAGCTATAGCATTGTAGGTGGGTTCTCTCATCAAGGATACGCCGCTTGTCCATGGTGTGGTACTAATGTAGGCGCAAAGCATTCCATAGAGCTCGGGAAGTGCACATATTGTCGAACACGCCAGTGGTTACCTGAAGGTCATCCGTATAGATTAGAGGCCATGAAGGATCAATTCAACGGTGACATTGAAAATCGACCAAGACCAAAACCAGTCACAGTGGAGGAACAAATCCAACATGCAATGGAGTTTGAAGCTTGGAAAGCAACTGGAAACAGAGATGGGGCTTTTGGAGACTCGTCGAAAGTGCATGGCTTGAAGCGACTGAGCAGTTTGTACAGAATGCCTTATTGGAAGGTAAGAGACACCAATCAATCACTTGTGGATGACTTTGTCGTGATTGTGGAATCTTTTAGGAGTCATGAAGAAGTCATTTGTATGCTTATGAGGCACAGTAAGCGACTTGTTTATGATTGGTAATTTGCGAAAGTTTCGGGATGGGGTAGACAACCTTACAATACAATAGTGAGAACCCTGAACGCGAGGGAGGATTTGAACTGAAGTTAATTTTATTTCATGCTATGAATTTCTTCTTGTGTTGATGTTCCGGGTCACCACTTATCGTCTATGAAATCGCCTTTCATTAAACTAACCTCGTCGTTGACTCCGTCTTGTACAGCTTCTTCTCATTCGGTACACACTGGACGTGATGCACTGTGAGATGAACCTAGCTAAGAACTTCTTGAAAACTATAACGGGTAAGAAGAACACTGTCAAGGTGAGGAGAGACTTGCAGAGGAAGAATGTACGTAAGCACCTGTGGTTGACGCCTCATCCACGAAAGCCTGGCAAAATGGTGAAGCCTCGTGCACCATATGTCTTGTCCGATGATGAGTTCCAGAAATTCGCGCAATGCATTGAATCCTTGAAGACACCAACTGGGTATTCTTCTGACCTAGACAAGTGCATTCGGAAAAAGAATTTCGGGGGTCTAAAATCCCATGATTACCACGTGTTAATGCAGCAGGTTTTGCCACTAGCACTTTGTGGACTCATGGCACCCGGGCCAAGGATGGCAATCATGAGAATGTGCAGGGTCTTCCGTCGCCTCTGCACGAAGGTTTACAACTCGGCTGACTTTCCATCACTAGAGGTAGATGTCGCAGAAAGTATGGCTCTATTGGAGATTGAGTTTCCACCATCCTTTTCTGATGTAATGACACATCTACCCTATCATCTTGTGAAGGAACTAGACTTATGTGGACTTGTGAGTGCAAGGTGGATGCTAGGGGAGGACACTCCCCGCGCTTTACAAAGTGACCTGCGGCGAAAAATAGGGTGGATTTAATTCATCATAGGTAAAATTTATAAAGATTTTACATTTAAAGAAGGGGACTTAAAAAGTGACATGTCTTTTATAAGTAAAATAGATACCCGAAAATTATGGTCCATTAATTATTTTTGAAATGTAAAATAGGGGCCAAAGAATAGGATCCAAGGAATTCTATTTACTAGGTTCAGTTATGGTTATGCTACAATACTAGTAAGATACAGGTACTATACAAATCTGAAGTATAACTACAACATATCTTGTAGTCAGTCGATGAATGGGGTAGTTTCCATCTGTTCTGTCTGTTAAGTTTAACCCTTGAAGGACGCTGCAGACGTTTTGTGTCCGATGAATGACAAAAATCAATCTGTTAGATGTAGGAAAGCCGTTTTTCATCCATTTTTTTTTCTCATTGCGACTGTAGAGAAGTGCTCTGTAATGGGAGGCCAAAATTATTGTCATTGAATGCATTTATAATTTCAGGTACCCCAAATTGTCAGAGATGTACACAGATGGTTATAGACACTATGCTGCCCTTTTAGCAATTTCTGTGAGGGCAAGATGCCATGCGGGCTTTCGCAAGTTCTTTCGTTGGCGTGAACAGTGTCTTTTCCAGCGGTCAGTCTCCAATGCGCTACTATTCACAGACCGACTCTGTGCCACGGTGACCGGCCCGTCGTTTAAGGGTTAACGACTACTGCTAGGGTTTAGGCGCGAACGATAATTTCGAGGTTGGGAGGGAGGCGCGGCAGCGTATGTTCACGAATTTGTTTGCAAATCTGGGTGCGGTTGAGGGTTAATCACGCGATGAGTTCTCCAGCTTCTTGAGTGACGGCAGCGTGTGTTCACGAATTTGTTTGCAATCTGGGTGCGGTTGAGGGCTAATCGCGCGATCAGGGGGGCAGCTTGTTGAGGGACGGCAGCGTGGAGATGGTGTTTCCGATTCGCGCGATCAGTTCTTCGGCTGAACCGTGGAGGCTGCTCTTGGGGATGGCATGCGCTTGGTTGTGGGTGCGCGATCAGATTGGTGGTGGGCTTAGGGTGAGGAGGTGAACGAAGGGGTCGGCGATTCCTTGTGCGGGGGCGCTTGCTTGTGTGTGCGCGATCAGTTGTTTGTGCCCGATCAGTTGTTTGTGCGCGACCAGTTGTTTGTGCGCAATCAGTTGTGGAATTCTGTTTTGGGGTCAGCGGCGTGACAAAGGTGTTCCCGATTCCTGGTGCGGGTTTTGCTTTTGCGGGGTGCGCGATCAGTTCTGCTGGGGTGTGCAAGGTTCACCAGCGTGGAGGATGGTGTTCGGGATTGTTTTAGCTTGCTTGTTTGTGCGCGATCAATTGTGGTGGTGTGTTCAGGTCAGCGGCGTCACGGAGTGCGGGTGTTGTTCGTGTGTTCGTTTGTGCGGGTGTGTTTGTTTGTGCGGGTGTGTTTTCTGCTAGTGTGTTCACGACGGTGCTGGGGAATCTTCGGGCGGGGGTTCTGTATGCCTGCGATTTGTTCTGGACTCGTGTTCACGGCACGGCAGCGTGACGAAGGTGTTTGCTCTTGCTTGTGGAGGGGTTGTTTGGGTTTAGGGTTGTTTGCAGCGGTACTTGTTGAACGAGATGGCGACTTGTATCAAGCTATGGACGATGGAGGAAGACTTCGGTGTTGCAACTCTGTACAGCAAGGTGAAGGTTTCAGCCGATGAAACCTACGCGTCTTTGAGGCTGCGTCTGGAGGACAAAGCGGCGCTCGAATGGCCATTCGAATTCTGGGACAACGATGATCAAATCAGAGTTCCGCAGAGGATGGAATCCTTCAGCGACATGCCTGGACATGTTTATGTGCTGCCCCTGCGTGCTGCGGGCGAAGACAGATCTTCCAAGTGTGGATGATGCACAAGTGAAGGAGGAGTTGTGGAGGATCGCATGAATTGCATGGACCGTGAGGATTGGTGGAGTCGCTGAACATGGCTGTGGGCACAAACCAGTTGAAGTGCTTCTTCAAGTGCAACCGGTTGGCCCTAAACCAAATGCTATTCCTTATGCAATTTTTTTGAATGCATGTGCACATCTTGGGGCCTTGTAGAGCTGAAAGTAGAGCTGAAAGGAGGACTTCAGTCACATTTGTGTGTGAGGGATGCACTTGTTCACATGTATTGGAAGTGTGGCATCTTTTTTGATGCATGACTGTTTTCTGAGAGGCTGCTGGTTTTGTCAATCAGACTTGTGACTTGTGATTTATGGGGTGCAGTGTAATCACTTGGAATGTGATGATTGGTGGATTTGCAGAACATGGTTGTAGGAGTGAAGGAGCTGATCACTTCTCCAATTGGTTTGGGGTGACTATGAGTCTCATGTACAAGTAGACATTTGTGTCATAGACTCTAAATTTTTTTTCACATGTGTTGTATGGCTTAGGACTGCAGCTTGTTGCCATAGTTCTTGTAAATGATTTGTAATGTTTGTGTTTTTTAACACCTTTAGTACATTAAACTCTTTGATTACTTTTCATTTGTAATGTTTGTGTTTTCTAACACATTTTGTACATTAAACTCTTTCATTACTTTGTCATTTGTAATGTCTTGCTTTTATTTAGCATTTGTGCATGTATTTGTCTTCAAGTATGCATTCTAATGTAAACACATCCATTTTTTGCCTTAAAGTTGAATCTTGTGGGTGTACAGGGCATATCTTGTCACTTTAATTCTCATTACTTGTTAAATTAGATTTGTTCTTTATAAAGAAAATAGCCTCCAATAAATTCAGCCTATGTACGTATTATAAGTAAAGATAGGCATGATAATATGGGCTCTAGGGGGGTTTATAAGTAATTATAGGGGCCTGAAAATTCAAAAAAATAAATAAATACCCCCCCTAAAAATACCCCAGCGCCGCACGTGGTACCCAGAAAATACGAAGAGTGTCCTCCCCGGGGGTGGATGTATCCTGTGGAGCGCTATCTGAAAGTTCTAAAGAACCACGTGCGGAATATAGCACGCCTTGAAGCATCCATGGTAGAGGGGTATATGAAAGACAAATGCATTGGCTTCGTCACAGAGTACCTACAGAGATTTGAGGCCACGCAGAGACGCATATGGGATGGTGACGAAGAGTATGGTGATACCGAGGAGGTGCTGCAAGGTGCAGGCAAGCCGTATGTGATGAGCTCCAAGTTTAGAGACGCAGCCCACGAATATGTATTGGCAAATGTGTCCATTATGGCAGATCTTTATGCGTAAGTCATATCTTGAAACATCTTCTCTGTCGTCATTCTACCCATAGCACAGGCAGTGCCTTCCTAAACCTGCCATGCGCATTGTTGGTAGATGCACTGTGCATAGTTAACTTTCTAGTACTACATGAGATATAAATCAGTCATTTTGGAGTCATTTACTTGATGATGCTCTTCTATGCTAGTTCAAAATGACTTCTTCAAGTTATGTAAAAGTCATATTCAAATTAGGGCCATCTAAAACCGCCTGTTACTGGAGGTACAACGTAGTCTCTCTTGTATGTTATGGAATTTTTCTTTTGGAAGGGGCTTGATACGAATTTCTGGTTTCTGACACAAGAAGTGGGTAGAGGAATCACGAACAAATCCAGGAACTCCACCACTGACTGAGTGGATGCACACCGTTGTGGAGGATTCTATTTCAGATTTGAGAAGCATAGAGGAGATGAATCGAGTCCTCTTGAGTAGGAAGCCGTCACAGCGCACAACTCAATATGCACGGATCATGGCATTTGGAAACCACTTCTGAGTGGAGGATGAGACAACTGCTCAAATGGTTTCCTATAATAGTGGTGTAGCTTCCATGTTTCAATTGCCATTAGAGAGTGCTGAAGATGCGTCAGTGAACTACGTTGGAGTGCTTAGAGACATACTACAACTAGATAATGGAGGTCTTCACACCCAAATTATCCTCCTTAGATGTGAGTGGATGAAGCACCACAACAATCGAGGGAACCCGACGTATACGCGTGATGACTCTGGCTTCCTTGTTGTGAACTTTCGTCACAAATTACCTCGCATGGTGGAGCCGTTTATTTTCCCAAGTCAAGCCACTCAAGTTTTTTTCTCTGATGTTGTAGAGAAGCCCGGGTGGAAAGTAGTTTTACGCTCAGAAGCAAAAGCAAGATGCGAAGTTGTGGAGACCACGGACGCCTTTATCAGCACGAATGTGGAGTCCGCAGGGCTGACTGCTCCAACAAGGTGGCCTCATTGGGAGCAACCAGTGAATTTAGTAGGGGTGTCGCGCCCCTTAGTGACACTTACCACCTTAAGCTCACTTTCCAAGCACTTCACTTTAGTGCCACCAAGGTTTACGCTCTCCTAACACTGCACATGCCACTCACCCACAATGTTAAGTTCTAACTCGAGTCACGGGGTTCCCCATTCCTCCATGACTCCCAATCCTTTCCTCCCAACACTTAACTCCTACAAAACACCGGGCATATCATTTGATGACATGGGGTAGAACTTCCATTGATGTCCAAGTACTCGGTGAGGTACTACTCTCATTGGTGCTAACCGCTCTTGAATGGGACCCAACTCCCCACTAAGCCCAACCCCAATTCATTTCGGGACTCACTAATTGATACTCACCAAACAGAACTCACACCATGGCCTAGTGTGGAGTGGGACACCACCCAACCGGTATCAAGGAGTGCACAAGCACTCCAAGGTAACACACAAGTAGTGGTGAGGCTCCAACACTAGCCTCACCACCCATGGTCACTTAGGCTCACCATAGCACCATCCTGGAGTAAGGAGGGAGACCACCCCTACTCATAGTACTCTCTGCGGGATTCAGTAACCCCCCCATACTAGAGGTCACCAGGAACCCCCAAGATGCACCCCATCTTAGAAGACCACCCATTTCCAAGTGGTATCCCCAAACCGGACCCCTAAAAGACTCCCGATCTTCCTATCGGGATAACTTTTATCTCCGAGATCCAAATCCCAAATGCAAGCCCATTTTCGTCATCTACATTTTTCTTAGATCACCGTGCACTATTCACTTTCCCCAATACAACAAGTATTGAGGAAGTTATGGCCCTCCAAAGGTACGAGTCCCCCGAGAGGTGTAGTTCTCCGGGACTCCACCCTCTTTGGATGCCCATAACTTTTAGCTCACAGTTCATCTCTTCATGAGCCTTATCATTCTAAAAATCTTGTCTCCTTAGCTTTCCAATGATATGTGGCATGCCCTATTTGGCTCCAAGTAACCCTCCCAAACCTTGTTTCCCACGTCCCTATGCCTCAAGACGCGGCCGGGACGCTGCCAACTTTGAGGAGCCATATCTTTTGACTCACCACTCGGATTCTCGCGTTCTTTGGACCCATGGACGCGTCTTCTCACAAGCTTTCCAAGCATGTGCAACACGCCCCCAAATTCATTCGGATCAGAGCGCTACATCGCTCTGATCGCTCGGGACCCCTAGTCCCCCTCACCTCATCTCTTGCAAGGCTTGGGGAGTCACCCCCAACATCCCCCTTGCTCACCAAGGTGGCCGGGCACGCCTTGTGATGAGGGTCGTGACAAGGGGCCATCGAATTGTCGACAGAAGAGAACTTATTGGCCCAAGAAGAATACTAGGGTGCTAAGCTACAGTTGCTTCTGAAGTACATGCTTGGATGTATCGTGGATTCCATAAAGCTTTCATAGTTCTCTACGTACTTGGGAATGGAAGTCATCTGCAGTGACCATAAACCACAAACCAAATCGTAGTGCAGTAGACACCGAAGCAAAGGAGAAGTAGTTCTAAAGTAGTGAATGATCTTCTCTAGTTGCATATGTGTCATTTGAAGTCATTCTTGAGTAACGCTGGAGAGGCAACCTAGTAGTAAATGTAATAGAGAACCGGAATCAGATGGGATGGGACCCTAAATGAAATCGGTTGTAAATTTCCTGAAATGTAGCAAAATTCTGTCCCTGAAATGTGTACAAATATTTGTTGCCATCTTCACTTTAAGAAGTTTCCCTAGTTCTGCCAAACTTTGATGCAAAACCATTATATTTAGCATGGTATAAACCAAAATGAAGAGCCCACCAATTTCCCAACATTTTCAATACTCTAAAGAATTAACAGAAACTGGATAAACGAAAAACAATTGAAAAACAATTCGAGTACGACGGAAAAAAATCAAGAAAGACTAGCCTTGCAATAAGATACAAACGAGTATTAGAGGAATGTGAAGGGTGAAAAAAGGACAACAAATAAAAGAAAATTGAGAGTGGAAAACGTTTTCAAATATAGTGCTCAAGAATTCAGAACGAAAGTTGAAAAAATAAAGAAAGTAGGGAGAAATCATGAAGATTATGAGGAAACGGAGATTAGGCTATCCCAAGGAAATTTTGTAGGCTGTTGCTGAACACTCCACAAATACAAGAAAGGCAAACCAAAAAGAAGGAATTACGAAATAAATAAACCGCCCTAAACCTGAAAATGAAATGAAGAATCAAAATTCCATTAATGAAAGTAAATGAATTAGTAGAAAATAGGTCCTACATGCCTTCCTCCTGCATTTCTTCCTTCACTGCGCTGTACAGGAAGTAAAAGAAGAGTCAATGGACACATCAACCATCTTTTAGCCTGTCATTTCTCATTCGCAACTATCCTAGCCATCTTAGTCATTTCTGAGTCTTATTTTAGTCATTTCTCAGTCAATTTTAACATCAATCAATCATTTTGTATGTGACTGTGGCCTCCATGTTGGAAGTGACAGCGCCCACGTCACGCAATTGACGAAGTTCTGAACAGAAAGCAGGGATAAAAAGTAAACTTCCTACTGTCCTCATCTTCCAGTCACGCTAATGACTGCGAAATGACTTGGGTGCTATTGGACCTTCATTGTTGGTGCAATTAGAGAGCGCAAGTCATTTTCTAGTCACATTTTTCCCAAAGTCACGTCCTGCAGTTGCATTTGTGCCCACTTTCTTGTAGTGTTTGAAGGCACATGCTATATACGTAATGTACAAGACATGGCAGACAAGTAGACATGTTCCTCGGAGGTAGAAGTTCCACATAGTAGATCCCCACAAATAGGACATCCAATATATACCAAATTGCTACAAATGACAACTAAAGCAACAAAAGATAATTTAAGCGAAGGTTACATCTATTCCAAGAAGGGAAAGCACATCTCAATAACAAAAATCGGAATCCCAAGAAAGCTCTAAGCTCCCAAACACCACCGACAGAACTTGTAGAGTAAGGTAGAAGCACCTAAATTTGACACTTGTTTTGGATTTGTTGATATGGAGGGTGTGTACAGGAAAAAATTATGTGCATGTATTAGGAAATGGTTCAAGAAACCAACAAAATTGGTTTTGTATTTTTTTGAGCTTGTATGAATATTATACAAATTTTTGAAAAGTACTTCATAGATGCACCTACTGTGGACATTAGACTAACACCAAAGTGGGCACAAAAACACCCAAAAGCAACACTCTCTAAACTTGGATTGAGTGCAGGTGATTGGTTGCTTCTTGGAATAATGACAACTTCTTGGAACCCCACATGTCTACTTTAGAACCCCATTTGTCTCCTTTGGGTCCACAAGCGCTTGGATTTAGGTTGTTTTTTAGGTGTCCGTAAACGACTAGTGTTACATTTGGGTGCTTCTACCTTATCACCTCGGGTTGTCCGATTTGCAAAATGAGCACCCCTATACTTACGAAACCTTCCCAACTTCTCCATAAATTGCAACAAGTCTTAAAATGCATCACGCAATTGGCGATCATGTATTCTACACGAAATACAAGCAACAACAATCAGGAGTGCAATTTAATGACGAATCCTTGAATTGCCAAGATTATTCTGCAAAAAATTCGATCAACAGCAATCAAAAGCATCCCAAATTCTAAAAAAAATTCAAAATGAAATCCCTAAGTTCACATACAATTATTCTGCCACAAACATTCGAGCAACAACAAATTCACCTCGTCTCAGACCCATCCTCCTGCAATCGGGAGCCCTGTATCAAGTCTGAAATTCCGCCAAGTCGCTACACACACATTGAAAGTCTTCTCCTCCTGCTCTGTTAACTGGATTAACAATGTCGTCTTTCCACTAATCTTTCTGCAAGAAGAATAATTTGAGCAAGGACTAGAAGACTAGAATTGTATTTGACAACAATATCTGATAATTTAGGACTTATCGTTCACAGCAAGTACCTTATGTAAGAATGATTTCCCCTGTTGTGAGTCTCAACTAGCTTCACAATCTCTACAAATAAAGAGATGAATTGGTGCTGAAGCTCTTCTGCACTGTCTTATTATTTCCTCTTCAACAATTGCGATGCACTTCGTCATAACAACATAGAACCCTTCAGCAATCACGACATTAATTTTCGAGCAATGCATTACCAAGAACTACAACAGAATCAAAGAAGAGCGCCTACATGAATCCTTGCAAGAGGTATGTGCAATTGAACCCAAACAGCGTTGAACCAATTCCGTATTCACGAGAGTATAAACAAAAAGTCACAAGAATTTGCTAACTTATATGGCAGACTTATGATTACATCAACAAAAAACGAAACGCGGCCGATGTAAAAGGCCAAAGCTCAAAAAAGCATAATTACATGAATTGTGGGATAATGCTTTTGCCATGTGTCTAAAATTGCATAGTGGAGTTCCTTGAATTTGTAAAACAATGACTATTAACTCAACCCAATTTACAAACTTTGAAGTCCCGTTGCCTTTAATAAGTGTGATTTGCCATAGCACATTTATTTTTTGTCTTTTAGTTGGATTTGAATGGGCTCTAATTTAGATGTCTAGTTTTCAAAATCCAAATTTTCTTAGGTCTATTGAAAGAGATCTTTTGATGCACCTCCAATGATAGTAGTCACAAGTTTGAATTTCCCAACAAGCAAAAGATTGTGAGATAATTTAGTGAGTCATTGAAAGAGCTCTATTGATGACGCTCTAAGCTTTGTTTTACTTCATCAATCTTGCAAAGAAATTCCTTCCAATTGCTACAAACCTCACATGCATAGACACACAAGTCCCAGAGGTAGGTGGGTTGTGCTTTACTGCATGACTCTTGTAAGGAAATTCTTTATACAATTCTCAAGACAAAAGAAATCACAGCATACACAAGTCCCCATAAGTTGAGCACCTCCTAGGCAGCCTTTTTAAACTCTTTTTTTGAGAAAGTGCTAAGATGGTGATCACTTAAAATTTGGTGAAGTATTGTATTTCTACATTCATCCATCTTTTGGACCAAAAAGTACTTTCCAGTCATATTCATGCACTTCTTCATCCACATTTTCAATAGAAATGAATGTTTATGGCGAAAAAAGATTACTTTTATTTGGCAGAAAGTAAACAATTATTTTGAAATGGTGCAATCTGCTCCCATGGTGCCAAAAAGAAAAGAGTTGCTCCTAGGGACCATCTGATTGCAGCACTGGTATTCTAGCGATTTCTTCGCATTTGTAGCTCTCATCCTACTATTTGCTAACAAAGCACATACCTCACGTTGGTAAAGCTCAAGCAGCCAGGCATTCAATCCCATACAGATTGCAATCTCTATCAGTCTGCCAATCTGAACCTCAAGGATTCAATCGCGATGCTTTTGCATACAAGTCTTGTAATTAGAAACATAGTTTTTCTATCATGTAAATCGTTTGTTGTTGTGAGTTTGTGGGCTTTGTTGTTGGGTTGCATTGTATGAAATGGAGCATGGGGCGGCTGCATCAGTGGCAACAAAGAGTCTAGTTGTGGGAAATGGAGTTGTTCCGAAGGTGGACATGGAGAAGTCGCCGTTGTTGTCGCCTTACCAGTTGGGTCCGTTTAAGTTGTTGCACAGGTACGTAGGAGTTTCATACCCATGGCCAATATCGAAAGGTGACAGAGCTTGCAATTGAGTCAAGGATTCCAATTTGGCATTTGCATTCTCAGCAGAGGTTGTTGAGATTGTACTGTTTTTAATTGATCTATTCGGGGTTGTGATCGAGAGGTGACAGAGTCCGGAGCTTGCAATGGAATCAAGGGTTTCAATTTTGCTTCAACATTTGCAACATAAGTTGTCGAGATTGTGTTCTTTTATTGGACTGAGGTTGTGATTCAGCTAGCTTCTATTGGATATTTTGTACTAATTTGATTCGATTGAACTTGGTGCTTGCAAACTTTGTGATTTCATTGCAGGTAGCTTGAATTCTAGTTTCATATAGGAATTGTATTGAAATCTGAGTGGGGCAATGGTGACATTAACAGAGTGGTTCTGGCGCCCCTCACAAAGTGCTGCTTGTATGATGGTGTCCCGCAACCCTCCCACGCCGTACTTTATTACTCCCAACGCGCAACCCCGGCGGATTATTGATAGCTGAAGGCACGAGCTTTAGTACAACCTCAAATGGCTACATGCACACACTAGGCATCAGGACCCAAGAATAAGTGGAAGCTTGGAGGCCCATCATAAAAGCTGTCCATGATAAGGGCACCATCTTCTTCTACCAAATTTGGCACATCAGCCACGTCTCGCACACATGTAAGTTAGCCCCCTACCATTCCACACAATGTAAGGGAGAAGCTCTTTTAACCGTATAGTACATTAGAGCTCCATTGACCACACATGTCAGCTTTGATTTGTGTTAAGTGTGAAGATACTGCTTAATCGATTGACACTTGGTTTTCTGCTATTGGTTGTGAGCTTAATACAAAATAAATTTGCAAATGTTTAGATAGTGCAAGTTTCGAGATTGTTGTAGGGAAAGGCTCAAAGTTCACTTGTATAGTGAATGGAACCTCTCCCTTATTGTATTGTGAATGGAGACCTTCCACTAGCTCCCTACCGTTACAAATTTCACACAACTAAACCCTAATTTCACAACACTCTCCCCTCGTAGCTTACCAATCTAATGGCACCCCACCACCATCTTCCACCAACCGCAAAATTTCCACTAGCAAAGTCTACCTCCCTACTGCCAACGGCGTCGCCGACTTCTCCACCCCATGTAGTCTCACCACCTCTGAAGTCTGAGACGTCGTCACCAACTTTTGCAACACTACTCGCAATGCTCGTGAGGCCGGTTTTGATGGGGTCAAAATTCATGGCACCCAAGGCTTCCTCATCTACCAATTTCTCAAATCAGGCATCAACGACCGCACTGACGAGTATGGCATCTCTTGTGAGAATTGCGTCCGCTTCCTTGAGGAAATTCTCTCCGCCGTTTCATCTGAAATCGGAAGTGATAGAGTGGGAGTGACACTCTCCCCATTTACTAGAGTCTCCGACGCTTTTGATGAAGACGAGATTGGATTGTTAGTTTACTTAGCGGAAACCCTGAACAAGTATAACATTTTGTATTTTCTTGGAGTGGAGCCAAGGTTTCATCTGGAGAAAGAGGTGGGGACAATGAAGAGCTTGTGGCCAATGAAAAAAGTTTGGAAGGGGAGCTTCTTTGTGGGTGGGGGATTTAATGAGGAAGAAGGGAATGAGGCAGTGAGGACTGGGAAAGAGGATGCGGTGTTGTATGGGAAATTGTTTTTGGTGAATCCGGATCTAGTGAAGAGGTTTGCATTGGAGGCAAAGTTGAATGAGTATAATCCAGCAATGTTTTACACATAGGATCCGGTGGTGGGATACACAGATTATCCGATTTGGGAGGAGGCCATGGATCTCAAGCAATGAGAGTTCTCGACTACAGGATTTGATTGTGATTGCGGCCATGATATTATCAAATCTCTTCGTTTCTTTGACAATTTGGAGGATTGTTAGCATTGTTGAATTGGCCTTTTGCTGCTTGGCTACAAGTTCTTGGATCCCTTGTTGTCTTAGGGGTTTAGCTTAGCTTCACGTTAGGCTTAGATTGTGACTGTGTGAGAGAATTGGCAGTTGTAATGTACATAAGAGGGTTGATTGTATAAGTAGGTAGTTGCAACCTTTCCATTAAATCTATCACTATTGTTTCGTTAGTAAATTGGTTGTCGTTTTCAATTTAATTCTTGTTGTGTTGTTTAGTTGTTGAAAGCCTAGTTTCTTGTAATTTAATGTTTTGTATGCATTGGTGGATTGTAGGAGAAAGTAAAGGTTTGATTTCACTTAGTATTGGAAATGGTTGAACCCCTAAAGGACTGTTTGGTGTTTTTAGGTTTGAAACTGCTTTAAATACTCAAACCCAAAGCAAGGCTAAAAGTTTCATCTATATTTATTCATTAATAAATTCAAATGTGGGATCTCTTAGTTAACTTATTGGAGTACACTCTCATAAAATTTTAGGATAAGAAACCCTACCAAAAAAGTCACATAGCATTGTAGCGAAGAGTGCTTGCTAAGTTTGGGTGTGAACGTACCTTTAGGATAGACCTTGGAACATAATATGAAGCCACCAACTGGATATAGAGACTCCAACATTGGGCTTGTTTGTAGACCTTCATTTGCAACAAAACTTTCTTTTCATTTGTGAAAAATCTAGTGGATAGAAAGAATGTAGCTTTGGTTTGGGTGGAAGTGCATGTGGATATGGAACTTTTCACAGGACTTGGTATATAGGAAAATTACCCAAGAAAATGATAGAACTTAATATTTATCAAGGATGAACAAGTTTGAGAATTCTTAATTCATATTTGGAGAACTTGAAATAAATATGGAGTTCTGAGGGATGTACACTCACAATCACTACTTCGAGCAATTTAGCAAAAATCAATTGGAATTCGGATGAAAGGATTATGAGTGCTTCTTAGCAATTACTCCCTCTATTCCAAAATGATCTTCTTGTTGAACAAAGTGTTGTAGATTATGGCTAAAAATAAATTATTTAAAACCCATTTCATGGTGTAAGTAGGTTTTGGTGCTCTCTTGATGTCCTAGAAACTTTGAGTTTTAGAACCCTATTCAAAGTGTAGTTTGGAAGTATTGAAAAGTGAATGTTTGGGGGCATTTTCAAAGAGCACTACTAGGCACATTCTTATTGAGTGTGAGGTTGTCATTATGTAGGCAACTAGTATAGGCCCAAGACCATATGTAGACCTTTGTACCACCTCCCACAACTTCATTTCCTTCAAGCAAGCAACACTCAAAGAGATGCAAAAAATAAAGACTAACAATGTTGATTGACCCCTTTAGTCATTTAATTTGTATTTTGATTCATGATTGCATAGATGGAAGGGAAACTATTGCTTGTAGTTGTTTTGTTAGTCCCACATAGCAATCAAAAGTTGAATTTGACCAATTCTCAAACACTAGAAGAAAACCTTGTTGCTCTCAACAAAATCAACATGACATTTTTATTTTTTGTAACATAAAAACATCAATTTCAACTCAAAATCTGTGTTGAAATTGATGTTTTTATGCCACAAAAAACGAAAATGTCATGTAAATTTTGTTGAGAGCAACAAGGTTTTCCTCTAGTGCAAGATGATGATTGTAAGAAAAACTTCACATTTTAGATCAAAAACAGAGTTTCTAGCCATGGGACTAACAATACTATGTAGAACTATCAATATTGTGTGTCAGTAATGCGTTGGTAACTCTAAACCATCAATTTAAGGTGCATGCAAATCTATACTATGCAATTTTAGCACTTCAAACTCAAATATCAATGACATGCCTAAATTGCATGGTATCAATGAATGTCAATATTTTGTTGTGTCAATATTTTCAAATGAATGAATGTATCATTAAAGCAATGAACTACGGTAATTGTACGATTACTATTGATGATTCGTGATAGAGAAATTGTTTGTAATGTGGGCCAATGGCATAGGGCTACACTAGTTTTTATTATTTTACAAATATAAATACCATAGTGTGATTTTGGTAAATTAGCACCCCACAAATAAGAGTAACAAATGAAAATACTTTGATGTACATAATGGGTTGGTCTAGAAGCCCAAAATAGGGGCTCTAGGACATTATGTTATTTATCAATGTGGTAGGGGACCCTTTTGCATCTTTGAAAAAGGAAACTTTACAATGAACATAATTTTCTTGTATGACTCCTCAACCAACTCCAATCTTTGCATTAATTGACAAGTCTTTTCCAGGCATCTAGGGAGGTATAATATGATAGAACCACCTATTACCAACTACTTGAGCATTATGTGCATGATCTAGAGTAGTGGAAGGCAACGTAAATTTTCTATCTTGTAGAAAGATAAAAATGACAGGCATTGCCAATTTTTCATTTTTTTTCCTTACATTTAGATAACTATGAATTTTGGAAGCCAAAAGTTGGCTTGCACATACACCCAATACATATAGTAGTCTACTTTTAAAGCAACCATTTGAGGTCTAGGGTGCCTTTTTCATAGGCTTCCATAGATGGGAATATTTTGGGTTTATTTTTCAGAGAAAGAAAAATACATTTAGTTTAGAACACAAGTGGTTTTATATTTTTTTAAGCATTATCAAATTTTCAAAGATTTTTGTCCTAGACACCTATTTATGATAGTAAATTTGGCAAAAAAACATGCACATAGAGCCTATAAAGAGAGATGGAAAAACCAAGAACAAACAAAGGGACTTGCAATAAATAAAAAACAAGGGTCCTAAATGTGACTATCCTTGTATCAAATCAAATTCATAGATTTTGCATTCATAACAAAATAGTTGGCTTGCCAACTTCCAATGTAAATTCAGGAATGTCCAATTATAATTGCATTTAAAATTGAACTCAACCACATAGTTGAATCTGCATTTGGATGCAAATGACAAACTACCAAGCATACCTTAGAGGCCATGCATTGGAATTTGGACCATCTAGGGGGAGTTGAGATTAAGAATTACAAGAAGAAGTAACGATCCAAAGAAAATTACGGAGGCCTTGAACACATTGCCCGAAGCTAAGGATGTGGGTATAAGAGTACCATACTTAGAAGGAGAGGAATATTTGGGAGCACAAAGAAAAAGTTGGACGTACCCATTGGTGATGCAGGAGACTCATATAGACCAGACAAAATCAACTTCTCTCAACCTCGGGTGCGAACAAGATCCACCATGGCTTCTCTTCACTCTTCAGAGGACCCAAGTGAACAACCGAAGGCCAATGTTTCTCGACATGTTACAACAACATTCGAAAGTGATTGCGATACCTCCAAGTGGCACATTGCCAGAATTAGCCACAAATCCAATGCAAGATGTCAAGGTCAACAACGCACGTCCAACATCAAGTACACCTCAAAAATTGCAAGGGGGAGGAAAGGTACACCAGCTCCAATCTACCGAGGTCGAAAAGAGGATTATGGGAGGTGGTGGTGAACTTCTGGTTCTGTGGGGACGACATTGAACGATGTATGAAAGGAACAAAAAGGAAGTGGGTCATTGATTGGCCTGACGTGCCGGAGGTTTGGCCTGTTCTAAATGGGACCAAACTCAATCGAGAGGAGACTCTTCTACTGCAGCATACAAGCTTCCACCTCCAAAAACGTCCAATATTGTTGCCAGGGCATCTCTTCACCATGTCAAAGGTTTTCCAGACCGTCTTGTATGACCAACCACTGCCAAAGAACCCAGATGCATACCCAACAGTTAGGAACAATCGAACCATTCGGAAGATAGCCAATGCTCCAACTACAGAACAACAAAACAAGTGGGAAAGCACAGGAAATGTTAGAGGGCAAATTATAGGAGTGACCTTGCTCCCTTTTCCAGGCCTTGGTGCAATAGTGGCGCTTGAGATAGGGACAGACCCTACCAAAAACATCTATCGAATTACAGTGGGTATGTTCTCCATGTGCACATGCCTAGACTTTGTGAATATGTTTGTTTCTACTATTCGAGGTCGATAGTAATACGTGAATTGCAAATACCTATACTACTTGTATAGGTACTTCTGCAAGATGGATATCCATGAAGACAAATTCATTCATGCACCGAGTTATAGCTTCAATGAAGTGAAGGTACTTCTAGCTCGAGCAAGAATCATTACAATTTCAGAATAGGCATAGCCACATTTATCTGTGTACTTCAATCATATAGTATTTGTTTTCGTATGTTGTGATTGAAATGACTTGGAGCTTATAGAGGGTAAATATGAATGCATTCATGAAATATAAAAGCATTTCTCATAAGCCAATTGTTTTGTTGTCAGTTCATATAAATGTCTATTATATTATACAAATGTACATGCTATTTCAGTAAGGCATCTTTGAATATTAAATTGGATTCTCTTGCTACATTTCCAAGTATTCTTTCCATCTACTTTTCTATTTAGTTTTCCTTTCCCCTTTTTTTTCCTTTCCCTATTTATTTTCTTTCCCCATTTTTTTCTTTCCCCATTTTTTTCTCTTTCCCATTTTTTTTTCTTCACCTTTTTTTTTCTTTCCCCATTTTTTTTTCTTTCCCATTTTTTTTTCTTTCACCTTTTTTTTTCTTTCCCCATTTTTTTGGTTTTCTAGTTTCTAGGTTTTTCCATTCATTTTTTGGGCCATTTCCTTTTCTTTCCCATTTTCTACAACATTTGACAGTACTAACAATTATGAAGAGAAATGAATTTTACAATTCAAAATTCAATGAAGTAAGAAACTTGAGGGAGTTAGTACAAAAAAAATCTCAAGGTGCAAGGGACCTACAAAAACCTCACAAGCTTAAAAAAGAGCACCAACGGCCAAAAAATATCCAAAAAACACTGTTGCAAGGTTTGTGGCGAAAACAATCACAATTCCAACATAAATTGAACCCAACCACTAGAAGAAAATTGTGTTGTAGTGAACAAAAGCTAAGTGATATTTTGTTCACTACAACACAATTTTCTGAAAACTGTGTTTACGGCAACGTAGTTTTTAGAAAATTGTTTGGCAGTGAACAAAAATGTCACCTAGCTTTTGTTCACTACAACATAGTTTTCTACTAGTGAACGGACCCAAATACAACAAATGGGGGTGGTGAGAGAGGAGAAAGGGTGCCCTTTTGTACTCTTTCCCGGGCACCCCCTCCTCTCATTCATCTTAGGTAACCCTATCCTTTCGGATTTTCATCCTCATCCTCATCCTCAAGGGTTTTCATCCTATGATGGTCTGTAAACCTAATTTTTAGAGATTAACTCTAAATCACAAACAGATTGCGATGTTGGATTCAGAAGGCCAACATTCATTTTTTCATTATGATTAGATTTGTGAGTTTTATGGCTATATATGGGGTTTCATTTATTTTCCTTTACCTTTTCACATTATGTGATTTCATTCAAAATCGAGGACCATATTTTGTTGCAATGAAGATTTTCAAAAAACAAATCTACATGGAGTTCAATCTTGAAAAAATGAACACATATTTCTAGAAAATCGCAAATCCCTAAATCCATGGTCATAGGTACTTCATCCATTTTTTTAAAAATAAAAAGTTCCTACTTACAAGCTCACAAGCTCTCATGCTAGGAACCCTAATTTTATAACCAACATATATTACAGTTTTAGTGGTCTAGTGAGCTTCCACTTTGAAAATTTATAGTAATTACATGTCTTATTCAATTCTATTTTTTTCAATTCATGATTTTCAATTGCTAATACTACAAAAAATGCTTTTTGAACAATTGTCTCTAACTATGTTGAATTGCTTATTTGACAATTTTGGGTGTTTTCACCTTAAATCATATCTATAAATTAGATCTACAAATATTTCATAATCATTTTCATTAAGATAAAAAATAAAAAAATCTTTCTAAAATGGATTACAAATTGATTATGTATAATGTTCACAAGAGATTTCTTTCTTTAAATTTCAAAATATTAAGTTCTAATTGTGATGATTTTGATAGGCTTTCTTATTTATTTCTTCAAGTCATATTCAATTGTCAAAATTAGATGAGTTATTTTTTGAGGTCAAGTATATCTATATCCCTTAAACTACAAGGTATTTGGGAAAAAAATTCTAAAAACCTATACTATATATACAATATATAGTGAACAATTACTACAATCCACAAACATTTATATGAATGAAAAAAAATAAGACTTTGTGTATTTGGGATGTGTTTGTATTCATCTCTTGTTCAAATTTGAACACCTAATCCTTTAAGGTTTCTTCCACCTTTTTGACTTGGGCCAAAAAAATTTGTCTTAACATTTTGTCTCTCCCTTCCTTACATAAGTTTGAGTACAAACCTTCTTTTTTTAATTTAACTTTGCAATATTACACATATACAACATTTGAAAATAAAAAATACTACAAGTATGTAGACATCTCACTTACAATGAATTGATTAAGAGTGTAATGAGATTTTTCAATTTTCTCACATTTTGTAATAAAAAAACTTAAAAAGACACATTTTGTTCTTATAGGCATGGAAGGGTTAAGAGTCTATTACTATATATATTCCTCTTTTTGTTTTCTAAACGTGTATTAAATTCACATTTTGAAGTTGGAATTACCATGGAATTTTTTATAGTCTTGAAATAGCTAAAGAAAAAAAAAGTGGTTATTCTAGTGCAAATTTAATGGAAATATTCAATATTTGGTGCAAAAATAGTATGTACAATTTGAACATTTGGTATGCCTCTATTGCATGATGGGAATTGGTATACCATAGTAAGCAATTGCCCTACTACAAGCTCATGTTTCTCCCAACCACCCTTCATTTGTGGACCTAGATCTACTTTCTAATACTAATTTTAAGAATCATATCAATGGACCTTCAAACAAATTTCATTTATTAGAAAACCAATTCTATGATGAATTCACTGCAAAATAGAAAGAGTGTCTAGGAAACTTGAAGACCCTCTAAACCCTCATTTAGTTCAAAATTGACATGCCACAATTCCACTAAGACATGACATCTATTGAAAATCAATGTAGTGAATGACATCACAAAATCAAAGTGTAGTGACACAATCTTCAACTTCTTTCAATCAATGGATTACATCTCTACCCAAAATGTCAAGCTTTCCAACCACAAAAAAAGAAATTCACTTATTCACACAATCCTTAAGAATTTCAAATGTTGCATATACCATCACCAAATGCTTCAAATCTTCAAATCCTAGCAATTGCAAACAGAACATGTTGCTAATGGCAAGCAAAATCTATTTCAATTTGTTAGGTTCTTTAAAATTCAACACAAAATGTAGTGCCAATAATTATAGCTATCAAGGTACATTCTTTAACTTTTGGTTGATACTACAACAAAGCTCTATTAAATGGGTCATTGCAAGAAACACTTGCCATTATGGGCTCAATTTGACCTATTTCAATGAGTATTGTGACTTTTGAAATAAAATTTAAAAAATATATATACATATAACATGGATAATTTGTAAAGCATTAAAAATAATATATCTCAGAAATTCAGACCTAAGAAAATCTATCTCTAAAAGTTATGCACAAAAACAAGTACAATAGAAAATACCAAGAAAATGGACACTTTGATGTTTGATTTTTAGAAAATAGTCAAAAAATTCCAAAAAAAGAAAATGATAAAAGACGTTTTTTCTCAACAATTTTCATCTTTGAGAAAAAAATTGTGCTCTCTGCACTTGCACAAAGGTAGTGTACTTTGAGCACATGTGGAAGGTGGACAATTAATTGTTTTTAGAAAATTTCTTTGAGGACCCATATAACTTTAGTAGAATTCCTTTCATTCCAATATAGAGCTTCAAATTCACTTTTATGGGTAAAAATTACTACTACCCCCCTCCCAAAGTGGCCAAGGTAGACATCCAATTGGAGGTTGTTTAAAAATAGAAAATCAATTTTTAAATAATTCTAAAAATTACTCAATGTCTACAACTACCACATGAACCTTCTTTTCAAATTTCATATAGGAACATATGGTGCAAAATTTATGAGAAAAAAAATACCTACCTAAGGCCATGGAACAAAAATGAGGGCTAGTGATTTTCGCAATCATCCAAATAATCCATCCAAAGTAAATCCTCATAATCCACAATCTTCATAACCATGAGGTTTTCAAATATCCCTTTCAACGTCATTAAACTTTTGAGCCTAAAAACTACAAATGTACAAAATTCAAGATCGCAACTCTGCAAGCCAAAATTCAATCAATTCTTCACATCCCTTGACATTCAACAAAGTAGGTGATGTCACTAAATCAAGGTCCAATCGAATCCTTCATCTTCAATTGTTTGCAACCATTCAAATCGAGATTCTCTAGTGATGCCAACTTTCCCAATCCATGGGGCAAATCCTCCAATGCCTCACTCCTTCAAAGCTAAGAACCTTTAAAGTCTTGAGATTTTCAAATGATGCCTTCCCCACCCTCAACCTCTTGCAACCTTCAAAGATAAGCCGTTGCAAACATGTCATGTTAGCTATGGTTGATGGAATTTGTTCAAGTTGTTCGCATCCCTTGAAATCCAATGTAGTAAGTGATGTCAATGATTCAAGGTCTGAATCTTCAATTTTTAATTGCTTGCAATTATTGAACTCGAGATTCTCTAATGATGGCAAATTTCCCAACCCATGAAGCATGTTCTCCAATGCCTCACATCCTCCAAAGTCTAGAAACTTTAAAGCTTTGAGATTTTCAAACGATGCTTGCCCCACACTCAAGGCCTTGCAACCCTGAAAGCAAAGCACCTCTAAACAAGTCATGTTGGCTATAGCTGGTGGAATTTGTTGGAGTTGTTCACATCCCATGAAAATCAATGTAGTAATTGATGTCAATGAATCAAGGTCTGAATTTTGAATCTTCAAATCCTTGCAATCATTCAAATAGAGCTTCTCTAGTGATGCCAATTTTTCCAATCCATTGGGCATGTTCTCCAATGCTTCACATCCTTCAAAGACTAAAACCCTTAAAGCTTTGAGATTTTGAAATAATACATGCCCCACCTTCAACTTCTTGCAACCTTTAAAACCAAGCCACTCTAAACATGTCATATTAGTTATGGCTCGTGGAATCTCTTCTAGTTGTTCACATCCCATGAAAGATAATGTAGTAAGTGATGTCAATGATTCAAGGTCCGAATTATGAATCTTCAAGTGCTTGCAATCATTCAAATTAAGTATCTCTAGTGATGCCAACTTTCCCAATCCGTTGGGCATGTTCTCCAATGCCTCACAACCTTCAAAAGTTAGAACCTTTAAGGCCTTGAGATTTTCAAAGGAGGCCTTCCCCATCCTCAATTTTTTGCAACCTTGAAAGCCAAGCCACACTAAACATGTCATGTTGGTTATAGCTGGCAGAATTTGTTGGAGTTGTTCACATCCCATGAAATTCAATGTAATAATTGATGTCAATGAATCAAGGTCCGAATTTTGAATCTTCAAATCCTTGCAATCATTCAAAAAGAGATTCTCTAGAGATGCCAACTTTCCCAATCCATTGGGCATGTTCTCCAATGCTTCACATCCTTTAAAGACTAAAATCCTTAAAGCTTTGAGATTTTGAAATGATACTTGTCCTGCCCTCAACTTCTTACACTTCTTAAAGCTAAGCACCTCTAAATATTTCATATTAGTTATGGCTCGTGGAATCTCTTCTAGTTGTTCACATTCCATGAAAGATAATGTAGTAAGTGATCTCAATGATTCAAGGGTAGAATTCTCAATCTTCAAGTGCTTCCAATCATGCACAAAGAGCTTCTCTAATGATGCAAGCTTTCCCAATCCGTTGGGCATGTTCTCCAATACCTCACATCCTTCAAAGCTTAGAGCTTTTAAAGCTTTGAGATTTTGAAATGATACATCCTCCGTCCTCAACACCTTGCAACCCTAAAAGCAAAGCACCTCTAAACATGTCATGTTGGCTATAGCTAGAGGAATTTGTTCGAGTTGTTCACATCCTATGAAAGTCAATTTAGTAAGTGATGTCAATGATTCAAAGTCCGAATTTTGAATCTTCAAATCCTTGCAATTATCCAAATAGAGCTTCTCTAGTGATGCTAGCTTTCCTAATCCATAGGGCATATCCTCCAACACCTCACATCCTCCAAAGTCTAGACTCTTCAAAGCCTTGAGATTTTCAAATGATGCCTTCCCTACCTTCAACTTTTTACAACCTTTAAAACTAAGCCACTCCAAATATGTCATGTTGGCAATGGATGGTGGAATCTCACCTAGTTGCTCACATCCCTTGAAAGTCAATGTAGTAAGTGATGTCAATGATTCAAGGTTCAAATCCTCAATTCTTAATTGCTTGCAATCTGTGAAGTTTAGTTTCTTCAAAAGCACCAACTTTTCCAAACCAAAAGGCATAAATTGAAGGGTTTCGCATCCTTCAAAGTCTAGAATCTCCAAAGCCTTGAGATTTTCAAGTGTTGCATGAATTGATGTCAATTTTTACATCTTTGGATGTATATTGATGTCAAGGATGTTATATTTTGAAACCCATGTGTTATATTTGTAAGGTTATAACAATTTTGTAAATGTATCGTCTTCAAGGGCATGTGTTCAATTCTTGTGTTTGGAAAAGTCTTCATCAATTGAAAGCTTCGTAATTCTAGTATTGTGAGCTATTGAAGTTCTTGTAGCTGCAATAGGGTTGTAAGTTGACTGGTGTGGTTTGAAAAGTTATCCTCATTATCAATATCATTTGTTTTGTATATAATCCAAAGGAATTTAAGTCGATGAGTTCTTTGAATCAATCTTGCAACATTGCTCAAGTCATTGAGTGCTTCAATATTTAGAAGCA
Organism: Straminergon stramineum; assembly: GCA_963920665.1. Taxonomy (NCBI): domain Eukaryota; kingdom Viridiplantae; phylum Streptophyta; class Bryopsida; order Hypnales; family Calliergonaceae; genus Straminergon; species Straminergon stramineum. The sequence goes on along the minus strand of OY987269.1, from coordinate 6,463,298 downwards.
AAAATTTAGGGAAGTCAACCTTCTCTATTGGATTCAAATCTTTGTCTTTATTCACTCCTGTAATGCAAATGCCTCGAGTATTTTGAAACTCGTGAATTACATAGTATCATTGTTAAATGGCTAAAAGTTGATGGGCATTAACAAAATTGATTGTCCTAAAAAACAAAATTCTCTTGATAAACATGTACTTTGAGATTAAGAGGTATACCAATATGTCTATAATACTATAAACAAAACATTTCAAATCCATTCTCAATTGAATACAACATACCTCTTTTTTTGATGTTTCTAAGGACCTGAAAGTTTGGTTCCACTTTCTTCTACCTCCAAACCTTGTCCTCGAGATTCTACGCCCCATATCACATATTGAATCATGCATGCTTATATATCCATTAGCATCTATTTTGATAAGAGAATTATCTTTCAAACTTGCAATCATGGTTTTGTTGTTGTCATCCAAATAGTCAACTATGGTATCTTCTCGAATGTCTTCAAACCATACATCTTTACAAAAGAAGCATGATATGTCCAAAAATACTTCTTGCTCATCATCTCTAAGCATGTCACAACTAATCTCCAATCTTCTTCCCACATCCTCAGGGGCATCATATTCTCCTCTTTTCAATCTTTGTAAAGCTCGCTCCCACACACGAAGGTGCTTCTGTCCATTTAAACATGAGCCCATAACTTCTAAACTTAATGGATGGCCACCACAAGCATTAACGATCTTCATGATGAATTGATTCATATGAGGTATCATTGAACATTCATTCTTGAAGGCATGTTTGGAGAATATTTCTAGAGATTGGTCATAATCGAGCATTGGAACTTCAGATTTGCTATCTTCTTTGATCATGCCTTTTAAGATCTTCTAATCTCGGCTAATAACAATTAGTTTACTACCCTCCACACTAAACATTTCCACTTCCAAAAACATTTTTAGTTGATGTTCTTCAGTGACATCATCCAAGATGAAGAAGACTTTTTTTTGTTGGAGCATAGATGTTAATACAAATTTACCTTCAACGAGATCTTTTGCTTCTTTTTTTTGTCCCAATTCCTTCAAGATTCGATTCATTTCCATCAAATAGTCACTTTTAAGATCATAGATAATTGTAGTCCATTTCGATGAATCATTGAATGGCAATGTTGTATTCAAGTGATCCTTCAAAGCCTTCACCAATGTTGTTTTTCCAATACCACTCACTCCAACAACACCAACCATAGATTTACTCAGAAGAAATGTTTCTAAGGTCTTAATTTTCAAATCAAGACCACGACATTTTAGAAGTATTGATGAATCAATAATACCCTGTGAACAATAAAATTATCACAATCAACAAATTGAATAATTACCACTATCAATGAAGTCGAATGATGTCAATCAAAAAAAGTAAAAAATCAAAACCAATCATCCTTCTATTATGAGCTCCAATTCATGAATTAGAATATGGTATTAAGCACAAAATGCTTTTCAAATTGGTACTTACCTCAACACATTCATCAATCTTTTTTGGAATATACAATCTCCATACATAATCGATGGTAAGTGCCCTTAACCCATACACAATCAATCTCCATATGCATGACCACCATTGTCCAATTGTTACAATAGAAGATAAAAGTTGCATGAATAGATTGAAATGTGAAAATATTTGGTCTTCTATCATCAATGTTATGCTAGTATACGAAGTCCTAATGACTATCTTCTTTATGTCCATCAAACTTGTGTATATTTTTGCAAATGAAGGTCTTCCATTTGGATCCAAAGACAAGCAATCCTCAATTAATGATCATAATTATTGACAAAATGGAATGCCCATTAAGGCCAATTTTTGCCTTCTAGCAATTTCAGAAGGATTGAATCCAGAAGCTTCACATTCTTTTTGTAGTAATATATCACAACAAATTAATCCAAAACTAAATACATCGGTTTTCAAAGGATCCAACTTCATATTGGCCTTTAATGCTTCAGGAGCAATATATATAGGAGTCCCATGAATACTGCTTGGCATATCAAGAATATTGTCCTTCACTTCATTCTTGGAAATACCAAAATCAATTAATTTGGCACACATATAACCGTCTTCTTTTAACTTTGGACATTGCAATGTATTCACCACAACATTGGTAGGTTTCAAGTCATGATGTGCAACTTTCATGTCATGAAGGTATAACACTCCACTAACAATTTGTTGCATTATATCCAACTTGGCAAGGAATGTAATCTTCTGCTTTGGATCTTCAAATAGCATCTTATGAAGACTCATTTCACCTTTTTCCATTCCAAATTGAAGGTGATTTTTTCCAAAAGAGTCCTTAAAAGAGCCACAATAGAATAACTTGATGATGTTTGGATGATTCAATTGGGCCATAATCCGCACTTCCTTTTCCAACTTTATAATATCAAACTCATCATAACCATCCAAGTTTATTTTCTTTGTGACATTCTCAATACCCAACCACTTTGTCAAAAATACATCTTTTGCAAGACATGTAGGAAAATGTCCAAAATCTGGCAACGGAACGTTGGGAAGGAATTGAATTAGATCACTTTCTCCACCTTCTACCTTCAAGATACACTCCCTCCATTGTAGAATGTACTTTGCTAATTTATAATCACATGATCCAAGTTTAGGGTTATGCAATTTGCTTTCCAATATTTTGCATAACTCATCTTGATCTTCTTCAACTTCTACTAGATCACATGGTAGAAAAGTAGTGATAAATGATTGAAAATCTACAATATTCTCCATCCTTTTCAAACATGAATCAAGGTTTGATGCAATCTCGAATAACTCGTCCAAACATGTTGCCATTTCCAAAAGCAATTCTCTAAATGCTTCTTTGTTGTGCATTTGAAGTAGAGGGGCTAGAGACCAAGTTTGAGAACAACTTTCCACCAACATCTCAACTTTTGAAGTGATTTTACAAACATCTTTCAATAAAGGTTGAAAGGCTCTTGTATCCAATTCAAATATCTCTTGAAATCTTTGTACCAAATTGCTCAAGTGATGTACCAAATTCTTGCATTGATGAGCATTGAATACTTGATTTGAATCAACTTTTTCTTCACAATTTTTCAAAGCTTTCATAATCTCCATTTTTTTTAAAATGTCCATATCGATGTTTTACATCATAAGTTTATCCAAAGAATTGGTCAAATATCTCTACAAATGACAAATTAATCATGATTAGAATATCCACATCTCAATAGTTACTTTAAAACTAGAATTAATGTAAATAGTTGTACTTGATCCATCTAATTCAAACAAGTTGGTGGAAGAAGTTGAATAATAGACAATAAGATTGTTAATCAACTTACACCTTACATATTCACACATAAAGACAAAACATGATTCTTGCATTTAAACTCAATTATACTCCTTATGAATCATTGAACAACTTTATTAGCAAAATAGTTACCATCACATGCATAGATCAAGCTTACAAATTTCTATTACACTACTTCATCGCTTCTAAATTGAAAGTGATTTTCTCCTAGAAAATATTTTATCCAAAGAACTAAACAATTTTATCTCCATGACCTTATACCAAACTTACAAACTTAGATCAAGATAAACAAACAATCACTTGCAAACCCAAAATGTCCATTAAAGTGGCGTGATTTCAATACAAAAAATTGTCACAAATATAAACATAAAGGTCTAAAATATAGAGTAGGTTTGGATTTATGTTTCCAAAGGTTCATTTTGAAAATTACCAAACTATTGGAATATTGCCAATTTACTCCTTTTGTTTTTGAAAAAGACACATGTTTTCTTTGTAGTTTACATAGAAAACACAAGGCTTCTCCATAAACAAAGATATTAATAAATTTGAAATTCCAAGCATCCAAAAGCAAAGAACAAAATATCTTATTGAATCCCAAATAGCAATTGTAAAGCTTCAAGCACTATGAAACCAAACACCACCAAAATATAAAAGTGAAACAAAATAATATGCAACAACAAAATCAAAGAGAATGTATTAATTTGTTCAAAGTAATTCTTGTAGATGCATGAAAATGAGAATCAAAACATGATTTCAAATGCTTTCCAATAATTGCTATCTAATTTTTACAATGTTGCTTCAAATCAAAAAAATTGCAAACTAAATTGAAGGCATAAACTAGCCCCAAAAGGATGCAATATTCCAATGTTGTTGAAAGTGTGAAACATGAGCTACTTCTTTGTATATAAACCTTCATAATTGCCTTGAGTCATTGATCATTTATCCATTGAATAAAATGATGATGCCATGCATCCAAATAATTGTGTGCATTCTTTTAGAAATTCAATTGACGTGTCAATAAATCCCTTGTAGAAATCACAAAATAAAAATTAAACATAACTTCAATGTAGACTAGATAAATGCTTGAGAGGCAGGAAGGCTTACAAGCATCATCAAATATATTACAATTAATTTCACTAGATTGAACCAAAATTTGTGACATGTACACAAAACTCTACAATCTAGGATACACATTTAAAGGTTAGACTCCACATCTTGTCAAAGCATTGACTACCACCAATTAAATGAAATTGAGGTGTAATGCCAATTAGACCTATAAAATACATCAATACTTTCTAGCTAATCTTAAAGTTTAGATAGAATTCAAGTTTAGGGGTTAAAAAGAGGAGAACAAGTATTGATTCCACAATGACTCATGTCTAACTATCCAAGGAGATAATGATCATTAGATGTCTCAAACCTTGACTTCGCATTATGAGAGAACTATACTAGCTAAACAAGACCAAGCGGACTTCACCACAACTTCAAACACATGCATGGACATAAGCTACACATTAATATCATAAAATAGAACTAGAACGTCACACCACATGTTGAGACACATGGATAGAAGCTTGAGATCAATATCAATGGCAAAATATGGCTAGATCAAGATACACAAACATAAGCTTGAAATTGATATAGAAATAGACTAACCAAACCACTCACCATAGCTAAAGCTTAAGAAACATACAAATTTGCTTGAGATCGATATGGCAAAACAATGTTTGCTATGAGAAGAGGAACGGCCATGCGTTCATTTCAGATAGGGTGCCTTAGAATCAATTCCACATTCACTGGAAATGCATGGTTATCCTCTCATGGTTCGACATCTGCAAAACTGCACAGCAAAGTCACGTTACCAGGCAGAAGGGACTCCACAATACAAGTGCTACGAGCCTTCTTCGGAAGGTAACTAGATTGAAGTACATGGACAAAAGCTTGAGATCAATACGGCAAAACAGGACTACCCAAACCACTCACCATGGCTAACTTCAAAAACACGGACAGAAGCTTGAGATAGGTATGGCAACACAGAACTAGCAAAACCATGGACTCACCACAGCATGAGATCGATAAGGCAGCAGGGCGGGGCAGACGACAGAGATGAGAGCAACGTCCGAGCATGTCAGATAAAGCGCAGCTCCGCGCAAACACGAGCAAGCACCAAACCCTGGAGTGCTCCACCCAAATAGGGAGCAAAAGCACCAAACCTGGCGTTTTCTTGGGCTTCTGGGGTTTCACTATTCACTGACTGTTCACCTTCGACACGGCTGCCAGCCCATCTTTGACTTCGTTTAGGGTCCTACATGCTCAGGGCACCTAAACTTGTGTGCAATGAGACGATGTACAGTGGCCACGCGTTGATTTCAGATAGGGGGCCTTCGAATGGATTCCAGATGCGTGGTTATCCGGCCTTGCAGTGTTTGCCGCCCGCAAAGCTGCACGCCAAGTCACGTTACCAGTTACTTTAAGGCATGGTCCCACAAATAATTCATGGCTTGGCAGTCACCACGACAGTCGGATGCCTACTGTAGCTACATGAACAGGACAAGAGGATTGTCTGTATGGGCCTCAGATTGACAGGAACTGGTCAATTGGTTATCCATAGTCGATGACTCGACACCGGAAGTAATGATATATGGTAGAACTGCCCATGACCTACCAGGACCCATAGTCAATACATACTGTAGGTATTCGGTAATGGGAAATTCAACACAGAGATGACTGATAAATAACCATTAGTTTCTTGGTTTCCCACCACCTATTAGCCATCATTGTTACAACTCATGTGCTTTGTTTCGAGAGCCAAATTAGTCTTTAGATGAGTAGTGATAGAAGAATCTATGTGTTGGGGATGAGTGCAAGCCAACTTTTGGCTTCTAAAATTCATAACAATTTGAATTTAAAGAAAAAAAGTATGAAAATTTGATAACGCCCATCATTTCTATCTCTCTACAAGGCAAAAAGTTAACAATGCCTTCTACTACTCCAGATCATGCACAAAATGCTTAAGTGGTTAATAATAGGTGGTTCTACTATACATGCAAAGGCACTATAATATAGTTTTCTTATAGAAGGCCATTTTGGGGGATGAAGTCATCTGTGGGTTGTGCTATTAGAATCATGTAGAGAATATTGTAGCACATGGAAGAACAATTAACCCCTAAATGCCCAAGGCATGAAATTCTAATGTTTACAAAACTTTGAAGTTAAATAAAACCTAACCAAGATGCTATTCTTAGAATTTTATATTTTTGGAAAAGTCTTTGTGAAGTTTAGTTTTAGCACCAAAAATCTGATTATGAAAATGATTGATTTTCTATTCAAGATTTTGTACAAGGGTGTCCATTGCAATCTTGGCTTTCCGTAGTGTTGAGGGCTCTTGGAAATGAGCCTCAAATACATTACATCTCAGAGAAAATATCACATTAGAAATTCATTTAAAAAAATTGTAGAGTAGATTTTGTGGAGCCATAAATTGGTTGGGGTTATATATATTAGGTCCTCTGACCTCATATTTTTTTGGTGACCAAATTTTTAGATTTGACATGGAAAAAAAGGATTAAAAATTTTCAAATCACTTTTATAGTTTTAACACCTTCATGATCAATAATTATAATCTTTCAATCCATAAATGATATTGATGTGTTTTCTTTTCCGAAGTGATCTCTAACATGTCCAATTTGAATTTGTATGGTTACAATTCAAAAAAAAATTGATATAACATATCAAAATGTTGTCTTTTTGTTCAATTTCGAGAAAATTTCTAGAAGCTCAAAATAGACTTGGGCATTCAGGGGTAACACATAGAAGAACAATTAACCCCTAAAGGTATTTGACTATGTTTTCACCAAAAACGCTCCAAAACTGTCATCTCTAGTACAAGTACCAAATTTTAGAAAAAATACCTTTTTTGAAAAATGTAACCATAGGATCTTGTAGTACGCTGGTTTTGGAAGATGCAGAAAAAATTTCAGAAATTTCCACCGTTTGGATTGCGAGATATTAGCATTTGAAGTGACAAAAAGCCATTTTTTGGCCCTACGAAAATCCGGGCAGCTGCATTTTACAAGGTCAGATCATTATGAAAAAATATCCAAAATGGTTGTAACTCTTTGGATTCATTCTCCAAGTCATGTTGACTACATGCCTGAAAAAGTTTAGATCATTTGGAATTGTACAACATATAGGGAAAAAATAGTAAGTTGAAAGAAGTAGAGAATGATTGAAAATACTAAATTGTTAATAATTTATTTATGGAATTGAAAAATTCCAATCCCAATGGTGAAATTGTTGTAATAAACAATCTACACCTCACTTAATTTATTTTTTTCCAAAAAGATTAAAAATTGAGTTAAATAAAGGTCTTCAAAGTTTATTTTAGAATAGAGATTCCATTACTACCCACAAACTACCCACAACTAAAACTCTTCATAACTTTCATCTCATAAATCAAAATGGAATGATTCAAAGCTTTCCATGTATATACAAATCAGGAAAATAAATTTCAAATTTTTATTTTAAAAAATTGATTTTTAAAGAAGTTTTTTTTGCTGTCCAGGTTGCCCACCAAGCAATGAAAACAACATATCATTCAATAACTTTTTAACCATGTATTCCAAAGTTATGAAAATTGTTGGGTCTTAAAGCTACTCCTCGAGCACATGTTGAGTGAAAACTTCAAAGAAAAAAAATAAAAAATTTCATTTGTAGTGAATTGCCCGAAATTGCTATGTTGCCAAAAAACACCGTTTGGTCCTTTAGGGGTTAAGCATAATTTCCTTGAACCAATTGAAATTCCATTGTTTCGGAGAAGATATTCTTTACAGGCTTTCAAAGAACTATTAGAATGGTGGAAAGAAAAGTCATAAAGACAATCAAATATATGCATATTGAAAAGCAATCATGAGTTACAATGTTCATTGTAGACTATATGACATTTAATAAAGATCTATTCTACACAAAAATAAAAAAATTTAAGTTTTTAACCCTATAAGGATGCAACCCCCATGATGAAGGTAGTCACCAAAATTCTCCAATTATTGAACCAATAGGTGCATTCTGTTTTTCTACACTCAATAGTGAAATCATCCATCGGACCATTATGGTCCATAGCGTCCTTATAGGGTGAACCCTTTAAGGACTCGTTGACCATATTATAGGCGATCTAGATTTTTTTTCTTGGTAGGTAGAGTTTGGAGAAAAATCCAGGGAAGGACCAAAAGAAACAGATGTGGGGATTTGTGAACCATATCCACTAGGCTTGGAACCACCCCAATCCATGTTTGTATGTGGAAATGGGATTCAAAATATTGACTCAAAAGTGGTTGTAAATGCGACAATTACTAGCAAAAGATGGACATGAATGAGAAAGATAAACATGTTTGTCAAGTGCACTATGTGCCCAATGCATATATATGGTCAGATCTTTGTTTTAACCCCTAAAGGACCGAGGTCATTTTCTGTCAAAACCCACTCAAAACTGCCCCTACCACTGTGTTCATCAAAATTTTCATCAAAATGTCTTTCTTGAAAAATCTAACCGTAGGATCTTGTACTAAGTTTGTAGAAGAACAACTAGTTAAAATTTTGTGTCATTTGACCGTACGGATTGAAAGATACAAGCATTTGAAGTCAAAGTTTTTATTTTATTTTGGACTGTGCCCCACAAATTCAGCTGCCTTTGACCATTGATTATGTTAAAATTTTCCACTACAAGTGCTGAATTTAAAAATTAAGCATACTCTAAATCATGATAGGAAAGTCTCCTAAAAATTTCAAGGCAAAAAATGACATGGAACATATCCAAAAAAATCTTACAATACAACAATGTTCAAAACTACACAATACTTCACATAATTTTTGGATTAAGTTCTCCACCACATTATTCTAAAACTTAGAAATCCAAATGGTGGATTGAAAGATAAAGTTACCCTTTACAATCTCCAGAAAAAAATTTAGAAAAAAAAAATCTCTATTTTCTATAAAATTTAGAAGCACTATGTGAAAAAAAGAAGTGGAATAAGACTTTGGGCATGGCATAATAAAAGGAGTGGAAATTATTCTCACCATATTCCTAGTTTGTTCCACTCCCAGCCCTCCCGTTCCCCTCCCTCCCTCCCTTCCCCATTTCCCTCTCTTCTCTGTCCTCCTCCGTCCCCGCAACTCCAGCTTCTGAACCCTCCCCACCAGCGTTCACAGAACTGGCTAAAATTCGCTCCATTGCTAATAAAAAATTTCAGTAGCTAAATGTATATTGGAAAAAACACCCTTGAAAAAATTAGATTTTAGTCAAGACTGCAACAACCAATACATTTTGATAGTCAATTTGCAACTTTTTCCACATTGGAATTAGCATCTATTTAGTTAGTTTTGTGTTATATTACTCCCAATAATCCTTTATAGCTTGCAAAATTCTTCCTTTTCTATTTTTTTTATTACTACTTTGTCTCAAGGTAGCCAAAGTTGATGCATGTTTATCTTGAAGATAGCATTGAAAAGGCAGCTCTGCCTACCCTGCCCCTGATGTGTAAATTGTACAAGATTTGTGATAACTTTTGAACAACAAATGCAAGTTCCCTACAGTGGGAAACTCGGTGAACTACACCACTTGAGCATGTTGATGTGGTCGGGAGGTGACCACGTCAAATTTTTTTGATTTTTTTTTAATTTTTTAATTTTTTTGTTCGACTTCTTTTGCAATTTCAAGGGAAAAAAATTAGTCTTATGACGGTTGACAGTAGTCAGTTGTTCCCTCACTGCTGTAGGAACAACATGGGGGACATGCCTAAAACGGCCCTCCAATGCTGTTGAAAAACATCTAATGTTAGGGTTGACATTTAATCCCACATTTATACTACATTGTCCTTTTATTCTAGATTCTTTCAACTTCGATTATTTAACTTACAAAATAATTTTAGTTTCATAATTAAATGAAGGTCATTAGCCTATCACACGGAATTTGTGTTCTATTTAGCTTGGACTTTTATTATGCACAAATGAGTATGCATTATATTTATCAATAGCTACACACTAGTAAACTACCGTACTAAGTATTTTAATTGGCTTCCAATTAATTCCTAATGAGGCTTAGGTTCATAACCACATCATATATTAATTAGTATGGATTCTTGATCTAGCCATTATATGTTTGGAGGGCCATACGAGTTATTTGCCTTGATTTGTATGTAAGTACATTTAACCAAATTCTAACATCAAGCTTGCCCCATGATGATATGTTGGACTTGCCTAAGTACTCAAACCACATACACTATATATACTTGCTACTTTACACGTTTATTTCCTTACAAAGAGTTGAGGATGCATCTCATAAAGAGTTGAGAATGCTTTTAGGTTGTATGATCACAATGCTTTGAAATTAAACAATTGCTTGAATCTTCTCTCTTCAGCTAAGATAGGACTCGCATTTTTGCTGTTGTTGTTGTTTCCATAGGCACTATTGTTCAAACTCTAGAAAACAACCTTGGAGCAAAAGCATTTTTATCAAAGATGGCTTCCACTCACTCAATCTACTTGAATTGTTAGGTTTTGCTTGTGTTTTTATTCTTCTTGATATATGGTTTGGACTTCTTGAAATATTTTCCTTGAAAGACAAATGGAATTGGCATCTAACCCAAGTTGTTTCCTATTTTTTAGAGCTTTGGGAATTAGATATGAAAATCTAGATGTCGGAGCACTAAAGGGATAAGAAGCCCCTTAATTGTGAACCCTATATCCAATTTTGTAATTGTGAATAGTGCCAAAAAATTGAACTAATATAGCATATGATATATTCATTGCAATTCAAAATTACAATTAATGTATGCCTCTCCTTTAATGAGCTATATTAGAAAATTACATAATGATAGGGTGGAAAATAAATAATAGACAAAAAATAATACCCCCCTCCCCATTAAATACTTGGTGTTTGAACCTATATCCTTATTTTGTTTAAGGACTACACCCCCCGAGATAAAATATCATCAAAATTACCGATTCTAAAGAACTTTATCAAGAGAAAATTTTACTAGAAATATGATGGAAAAGTGTTGTCAAGTGTCTAAAGATTTCCATGCAAGGGAGCCTTCTTTGCACCTATGTTGAGGATTTAAAATTTGCTATTTTTAGTTGCCCTTTGCACTTCAAATATATTCCTATTGTGGAAATACATTCAGGACTAGAATCTCACCTTTGTGAAGATAATTTTGGATACTCAAAAGTCAAAAGTCTCTCAGACTATGAAAATTCAAAGTGTGACAAATTAGAAAATTAGATTTTTTTTAATATTTAAGTATTCTTAAAAAGTCTTCAAAAACATTTTTCTATAACAAAAAAAGTTTTTGCCCATCTCCTTTATCAAAATTTTAGATCCATCAGCCCCATACTTCAAAAGCTATGATAGAAGACATGATTGATGCACAACAGGTAATGCCTAAATAGTATTTGTGAAACCACCTTAAATTAGAATATTGATCTTTAATTGAAGCATTAAAAAAGGAATTAGGCTATTAAAAACTCTCTATTGTGAACTACGCTTCATCAAAACAAATGTGGCAGCATGAAATTTTAATTTTTTTGGTTTTACTTAGTAATACTAACCGGATAGCTAGATAGGGGTATCCGGATTTAGTTAAGAAACCATAAGGAGCGGAAATAGAAGTGGAAAATAAGATAGTGGGAAGATCTACTCAATCCAGTTTCCAGAGAGTGAACGGATAGGAGCGGATGTCTGATCGGATAGGTGACGGACCAGATACCATACAGGAACCGGATCCGGATTAGGTCATAATGAGGTGGCAATGGGGTCCAACCAGTATAAATGGGCTGGCCTGGCTAGTCGCACCTCTTTTCACTTTTTCATTTTCCAGCGCTTTCAAGCTCCTCGTGTCTGTCAGTTTCTGCTTTCCGTGTTAGTCATTGTTTCGAGTGTTTTTCGTGAGAGTTATAGTGTCTATTATAGTATAAGTTTGGTTTCCGGCTGAGATCGGAGAGAGAAGGAAAGGAACGGGACGTGCGGCTAGGAGAGCAACAGTAAGGTAAAATCGAAAAGGGTTCCAAGTAGCTCGACCGCGACCATGCCGCAGCTCAAGAGAACTAGAGGTCATGCTAGTTTGTCGTCAGCAGTAGATGTCAAACTCTGGAAAGTAGTTCTGGTTATCCCTTTGTCAGAGGATACCCGAGCGGAACTCATGGACGACTTGAACTCCATGGGTTGTATAGGGTTTGCAACCAAGCCCTGGGGTTTCAAGGAAGAAGTTTTCGTGCGGGAACTCTCGGGTAAAGTGTCCAATGAGTGGGACAATACGTTGAGAGCGGTTCCGCCCCTCTGGACGGAAGAGGTCTGGAGGACAGTTTACAGCTTCCGGCCGGGAGGATTTGGGATGGCCAGCCGGAACGACGACTTTGTCCGAGGCAAGTTCGAGGATGCAGTAAACCCAAAGGACGGATACGCCATAGAGGACTGTAAGGATGAGCGAAACCACCGACTCTTACAGTTCCTCGTTCCGATCCTCCATCTGGAAAAGCCAACAAGGGTAACCATTACCCTTGCAAACACCATTTTGGGGGCTCTGAGAGGGGACCGGAAAGTTCGACCGAGATGGCGGCGGAACTTTCGCGGGATTTCCCGCCCATTTGTAACTTTTTGAAATGTATGTAGTTAGCGCCCGCAAGGGACGCTGGGAGTCTTCTTTTTGCAATTTCTGTTGTACCTTTGTATGCGCTCTGTTGTTGTGTGTGTCTTCCAAGCTTGGCAGGTTTGCATGATGTGGAGTTAGGAAGGCATAAGACAGATTTGTGATTAGATTTCTCCCCTTAGTGCGATAGTTTCTGATCCTTAGTGTGTGTGCAGGTTGTGTAAGTGTTGGGAGTGTATTTCAGTGCCTTAGCAAGATTTAGGGTTTTGAAGTTCCGGGTGAGATAGCCGCTGCTAGGCTAGGCGGATAGGGAGGGTATCTTTAGTTGCACTAGAACTCCTGGACGGGAAGTCCGGTTGAGTGTCCGATCTTCTAAGAGGTCTCACCACCTTAGTTGGTAAATAGAATGATCCTAGTTACTGTTGGAATGGACGAGTACACTTGTAACTACCTAGCTTCGCACGGGTAGGAACTGGCATTGAGGTTGTTGTAGTAAGAACGGATCGTACGGGGGATCTCTGTGTGACTTGCATTCCGAATTGCTGTCGGGAGTGTTGTAAGGGATCAAACCGGATCCGAGTTAGTTAGGAGAGGAAGGGAGAAAACAGTGGGTCTTCAACCACTGTAATCCGTAGAAGGAGTGGTGGGCCTACCACTCAGAAACCCAAGCGGCGAACCCTCTTATGGTCCAACAGAGGCAAAACTAAACCGGAAGAGTGTTGAGGAGGTACAGGAACTAGCCGGAGCGGATTGGTTCAGAGCAGTACCAGGACCGGAATTGTTTAGGTTCTGGAGATTTGGAGAATTGGGTTAACCGGAGGATTAAAGAATCGGATGGGAAGAAATCTGGTCCTAATCCTCTTAGTGGTTGGTTGTTTCCGGTTTTAGATCTAGGACCGGAAAGGAAGTGTTAGAGGGTGAAAGAGCTTACTCGCCCAAATCAAGTAAATACTTCACAGAATCTCGTGGGTTCGATCTTTAGAGTCACTTCGTTATGCTCTAGAGTGATTTTTGTGAGCATAATAGGGAATTTACTTATCCTGTACTACGACAACAAAACAAATCGATTTTACACTCTAACAACCAAAGCGCCATCAAAATTTCCAAAAATTCAATGTATTCCCTTCATCTAGAAATGATCATCTGGTTGCTCAAAAATGATCATTTTGTTCTTGAAGATTCAATGAATGGATAACTTCTTCAAAATACTTAGACACGGGTTGAAATAACATTATTTTCAACCTTAATCTTGAACATTTTGTCCAACCGGAAGATCATTTTGGGACAGAGGGAGTATTATTCTAAAACCAAGTATTTCATTCAAAATACATCTCAATTTTACCAAAAATATGGTGGAAAAACAACAAATTCGAGTTTCATAAATCAAAACAAAGAAATAACAAATGATCCGATATGCGGCTTACTAAAGCATTAGTAGGTACCAAACCCTCAAATTGCTCACTCTTTTACAAATTTACAACTAGTGATCTACCACCCTCACTAGGGCTCCTACCCGAACTTGATAGCCAAACAATCCTTGATCCTCAAACAAATCAGAACTATAATTTCCATTATAGTTGGATAAACTCAAGTAATTTTTGATACATCAGTTTACAACCCCATAGTTCTAGTCTTGGGAAGGCATTCCCTTGTAATTTAAGTGGACACCTACAAACATGAGGTATTTAATAGGGGGATTTTATGTCCCCTCATTTTTTTTAAAGTGCCCTTGTTGTAGATCTATTTCTAATTTTGGCAATTTGGGGGGAGATACGTAAACTAGATTTTGCACTTCCACAAAACCTAGGAAACAATAGTGTAGGGGTTCTTTGTTTTAGGGAAAGGTTAAATCAGTCTAACGTTTTATGACTAAAGTCACTTACAAATAGATTTATGTTCACAAGTTTAGTAGAATATTATATCACTCTTATTCTCGTGTATAAAATTTGTTGGCAAATCTGTTACCAATGTATGTATAAAGTCCCAATCCTATATAGTATTCTAAAGGAGGTCAAATCATTCTTTGTCAAATAAATCAAGTTTTGTCAAATGAATCTTATATGATGCATGCTCTAGGACTTAATCAAAATAAGATAATACGTATAAAATAGTACACGTAATTTATTAATTATTATTTTTTATGTTTAGATCAAATTGTCTAGTCAATCTACAGCTATCTCGTTCATGCAAGAATGTCAAGCGTTTCTGTATTCTATGTCAAATGGTTCCCAGTTGTGAAATGTATGTTGATATCAAATAGTTCCTAATTCTTTTGCTTTTGCCAAAATTATGTCAAATGAATCCAAACCAACAAGGGTTAACATACAAACATAACATTGGAACAATTTATACTTGGGCCATACCTATAGAACCCATGACCAACACTTAAAAACAAATCACAATTTATTCTATTACATAAATCCTAAGACCAAATACTTAAATACAACAAAACATAAGTATATATTGCAAAGAACCACCCATAGACTTAAGAGCATAAGATCCAACTTTACCATTAAGCATATAAAATAATATTTAAAAATTAACTCTCTATATGTATATATTATAACAGCCCTATAGATGCGCTTGAGACCCAAAGGCGTGCCCCAAAGCCCAAACTCGTGGACTAGGAAGCCCAAGACCAGACGCCGCAGCCCAAAACCAAGGACAACAGCCCCATTACCACTATACAGCCTTTAACCGTGGAAAATTGTTAAAAAAATTGAGTCGGGACCTATTCCCGTGGATAGCAGACCCTATGACCGTTCGACTATGGCCGTGTGCACATTAGACTGCGCGCGCCTGTCTGCACGCCGAACCTGCATCTGCTTCGACCTTCGTTGCAATTCAAATTTGTGTTCCTTTTAATCCAATTTTTGTAAATTACGTCCTGATTCTTACTCATCATTACCTTCTTGATCTATACGACCTTCTTCAGCACCGAATTGATACAAAATTTTCTAAATTTTAACATTTGAGGAAGAGGCCAGGTTGATGCCAATTTCAGAATTTCTATCAATTTGTTTGCAATTTCTCTCCAGTGATTCCAATTTCATGAATTTCGTATTCAACACATACAAGGCACAAGGAATCTGCCCTTCGGATTTCACAATTTTTTAAAATTTCGTAATTTCCCTCACCTCAGTCTTTCTATCAATGTTGAAATTTAATTCGAAAATCCAAGAATTCAATCTGAAATTGGAGGATTGTGCTTACGGAGAAGATTGAATCCTTTTCACTCAATCCATCGATTGGTAACCAGGGTTTGGTGAGTTCTTTTGTTTTCTCTTCGAAACCTGGCGATGTTCCTCCGATCTGCTCCTCTTCCTTTCGGGTTGCCGCGAGTAGGATTTTGGTTCCACTCGTCGAGATTCCCACTCACGGCAGCTTGAATCGACCCCAACCGTTTTTTTGGTTTTTTTCTCATCCACCGCGCGAATTCGACTTCCGGAATGGTAGTCACTCCGAATCTCACAACCCGCAAGCACCTCTCCAAACAATCTCAGTACATCCGGAAAAATTCTTCTGTCCAAACTTCCGCCAGTTCATCGTGTTGCTTCGTCGAGGTTGGTGCTGATCGACCAACTCCCTGAAAGCTTTCAACCCTGCTTCCTTGTTAGCCTCAGGTTGGTCTCTCACTTCTTCCGTTTGTTGTTTTCTTTGTCTCTCAGCCAGAACGAATGACAACAATATGCAAATTCAAAAAAAATACACATAATAACAATCACGAATATATAATCTCAAAACACACAATGCAAAATAATAATATCAATTATAAATAAATTTGGGGTCTTACAAATGCCAATTGATTGTATAATTTTTTATTTTTTTTATAGTTTTTCTAAAAAACGAACTAGTGGGAATTTGAAGGGGTGTGACCTAAGTCACACCTCATTCATCCAAGTGTTTTTATTTCATTTATATTATTTTTTTTTCCATCCATCCTATGCTAATAGTCCTATTTACACTTAGAAATGCAATTTAACTTTAATTTTAAGTTAACTTTTACTTTTTCCTACTTAAGGGGCCCTTGATAGCTTAAAATAATCCAAATTTACTATTTTTTTTTTAATTCTTTCTACAAGGTATAAGAAATTTTAATATTTTTTTTCTTGTATTGGGCCCCTATCTTATTTAATTACACTCTATAGCATTCCTTGTGGTGCAAAATACAACACTTCATTTTTACAACTTTGTGAACAAATCAGAAACACTAGACAACAATATACCTCTCATTCTTAGTAGTGGTATACTAATAGAAATCAAAAGAGGACAAGGAATAACTAAGGCTCCATAGTTTAGCATGTAATCCCTAAAGGACCAAGGTCAGTGTGTTTTTTGGCAACATAGCAATTTTGGGTAGGTTTGTGTGACTAGAGGTTTCCATGTTTTTGGCCCAAACTTTAATAGAAGGTGTGGACAAGGAATATTTTTCATGTGCACTAAATCTCAAGCATTTGGAAATATGAGTCAAAAGTTATGGCCTAACATGTTTGAAATTGGTTTTATAGATTTATATATTCATAGAAAGCTTTGAATCATTCCATTTTGATCAATGAGTCAAAAGTTATGAGATGTTTTAGTTTGCAAGAAAGTATGGATTCTCTACTCTAAAATAAACTTTGAAGTCCTTTATTTAACTCAATTTTCCATATTTTTGGAATTTAAAAAAAAATAAGGTGTAAATTGTTTACTACAACATTGCAACCATTGGGATTGGCATTTTTCAATTCCATTAATAAATTGTTAACAATTTAGTATTTTGAATCATTCTCTATATCTTTCTTCTTACTATTTTTTTCCTATATGTTGCACAATTCCAAATGATCTGAAAATTTTCAATCATGTAGCCAACTTGCCTTGAAGAATGAATCTAAAGAAGCACCACCATTTTGGACATTTTTTCATATAATTGTGACCTTGTGAAGTGCAGCTGCCCGTTTTTTCATTGGGCCAAAAAAAGAATTTTTGTCACTTCAAATGCTAATATCTTGCAATCTACACGGTGGAATTTTCTGAATTTTTTTTCACATCTTCTCAATCTAGTGTACTACAAGATCCTATGGTTACATGTATCCAAAAATGATATTTTAAAAAAAATTTGGTACTTGCATTAGAGATGAGAGTTTTTGAGAGTTTTTAGTGATAACATAGTCAAGGATCTTTAGGGGATAAACTTATGCTACAAGTTCCACAACATGGAAAACATATCATCAACTTCAATACATTGCACATGATTAAGAAATGTCATCCAACTATCCAATCATCGAGTTCCAACCACATCTTGCATCTCCAAGTATGGAAATGATTTTATCTTCAATTCTTTTGAGATCCAATCATTTTCCTCTCCTAGACAAAATCATGTATTTGTTGTATCTATAATTTTTCTAATACAAACCAATTTCTCAATCCCAATATATCTTTTTACTTCTTTGTTGTCCTCTAAACCTCCCTTACATAGAAATAAAACTTTTCTAATTTTTATCTAAAGAAGATTAATAGCATTGTATAGTACTTTCTACATTGTTCAAATGCTAAATGATGCAAGTTGCCCCCTTGAGCTCAAACAATTGGTCCCTTCTCTTTCGAACTACTAACATTAAGGTTTGTTACAAAAATAGAGAGTTGTTGCTTCCCACACCTAAAACTCAAAGTTCACCATTAATTCTTTCTTCAACAAAATTGGCCTATGTTACTAGGGTTTTAGGGAGGGTGATAGAAAATAACCGTGTAACATCCAAATGCATATTTCATCCATTTTTTTTATACTATAAATAACTAGAAACTATAGGTGGTTTGCAAGAGTTTACATCATAATTACTTCATCTTATCAATTTTGTATATATTCATCATGTTCTATTGAATATATATCTTTTCCTTTAATATACTTCATATTCAATCAAATTAAATAAGATGAAAGAACATTGAAAATCAAGATAGGAACAACAAATAAAATATTATTATATATATATATATATATATAATTAATAAAAATGTATAATTGAAAAATAAGCTAATAAGAATATAATGAAAAAAATTAAATTAAATGCGAGTAAGATCACAAGACATGACAGAAAAAATTACATAAAGACTTGAAGAGAAAAAGAAAATAAAGATAACTAATTTTGACTTGTAGCAAGCCCCTTGACTTCATCCAACAAAGTATTGAAGATTTTTCAAGTAACATACATGCCATTTTGTTCCCTCTGAAGGGTTGGTTATTTTACTCTCAATGTCTCTTTGTTTGGATGCACTCAAATTGTAGTAATTTTGTGCCTTTGTGTATGTTCAAACTAGAAAAAAATTGTGTTTCAAGTGATGAATTCCAAGTAAAATCCAATGTAACAACCCATGTTTTTTGTCAACAATAATGTTTAACATATTAGTCCAACATGCAACAAAACATACAATGAAATCCAAATGGTAAATGTTGTCAATATATCCAAATAGAATGGGATATGTTCCAATTGATTCTAGACCCTACTTTGATTGCACAAAGATTAACTAAAGTATTTCTTTTACTAAAAAAATGTTTTCAATAGAACCCTTGAAGTACAAATTAGCATCATCTTCAAATTCAATTTGTAGAGAGAATTGTGATAGGATGAACTAATATTCTTCTATAGTTAAATAATCTAAAGTTTTGGCATAAGAACTTGCAAAAATAATCGTGCATCTTTAAGATGATATATCTAGTTAGTTCAAGTCTAGACAATATGTTTATCAAATTGAAGACCATTTTATCATGTAATTAAAAATGAAATTCTTTGTCTAGAAATTATGAAGAAAAAAACTTGGAATATTAATTGTGGCTTGTAGCAACAAGGATTTTAGAAGAGATTCAAGAAAATTCCATGGCAATTAGCTCCATCAATGGCTAATGGTGTTGACTTTTGCAATAAGGAGTGGATCTAGTGTTAAAAACAAAGAATTCTTGATGGTCAAAGAAGATAATTATCAAGAATTGGAATATCCTAGTTTGGAATCTTCTCAATCTAAATGCATCAATATGAACATTATGGAGAAGGAAATATTGAGCCACTCCATCTATTAATCAAAATATAGTTCATAAATTTTTTCGAATTTTATGTTAATCCTTAAACCCTACACTTTAAAACATCCACATTTTGGACAATGGATAGAAGAGAAATTTTGTTGCTTGCATAGAAAATCAATTTTCATTCATCTAATTTTTTTGTAGGATCATGGACAAGTTTTTCACACATTGCAAAAGATTTGAGGATTGAAAATTGAAGCCCATATTTTTCAATAATGCAATTAGTGCAAAATTGGAAAAAATAAAATGTTCTACTCCCTCTGTCCCCAAATGATCTTCCTATTGACCATAGTTTTCTATCCCAAAATGATCTTCCTATTATGACATAGAAAGAAGGGCTTGCACTATTCACAAACACTAGGGAAGTTTAATCCTTGAACATCGGGCTAGTGACTATGGAAAATCAAGCATTTTGGAATTGTGTGACATCATCCACTTTAAAAAAATCAAAAATACTTCTTGGGAGTCAAACTACTATAGAAGATCTCCCATTTTCACCCCTAATTCAGAGGATGAATAGTTGCAATTCTCTCCTACGGAGATGAATTCCTTAACGTTCATCGGACAAAGAAAGTCCCCCACATCATTTTGGGGTTAATCTTGCAATAGCACATGACATCTACAAAACATTCAAATGCCATTGACAGCAATGAAGGGCAGAATCAAGTCCTGAAGCTGGTATTGGAATTAGTGGATTGAATGCGGAGGGACATAAATGCGGGTACAAAATGCCAAGAATGGATCATACGCGGGGCTCAATTTGACACCATCTGATACATCTCAAGGAGATTCTTTTACCCATGTGATGACTAAATCCAGAGTGAGATTGATGTGGCACTCAATTAGTGCCGTGAAACCCACTGCAAAGGCTCCCTAGTCAGAGTTGTAAGTGCATTGTTGCGAGAATGTCAAGAATAGCTTACACCCAACTCACAACATAATCCATGGCCATCATTCACTCCCACATTCGAGCGCTTTGTTTAGTTAGCTACCCCAGCCACACTGGAGCACTAATGGGAGTAATGTTCATTTTCTATTGGTTTATTTACCTGTTTGGGAGGGGCTTCCAAAGGGCGAGTATGGCCACTAGTTTGTTATTTTGGATCAATGGTGTCCTACTGATTCTCTAATTGAAAGTCTCGGGGTGGGTGGGTGACTGGGTGCAATGCAATATGGAAGTGATTCTCCAAGGAGGCTTTGGAGGATTTCTATTGGTTTCTCAAACTCATGCTTCCTTTTTGTATTATGATCTGGTAAGCTCTGTACCATTTCGAAGTAGTTTTAAGATTTGGGGCAATTGAGCATCACAATTCGGAGGCTTTAAATTGAAGCAGTGTATACACATGGATGTTCTTTGGAGAGAAAACTTTGAGTGCAAGAATCAAATTTGTTGAGGTCAAAATTTGTCAAGATTGCTTGAACAAAGGTGGTGGGGGTTGAAACGTCCATTGACAAATCATTGCCCTTTGATAGCTCCACTAACGCAAGAACAACATTAGTGTGGGAACGATGACAAATTAGCCAAATGAGTGGCTAGCGGTGCTCTATAAAATTGTCTCAAAATCTTAGTTTTTAGTACTCTAACACGACACATTAGAAAGGGTTCCTAAACTCTAATTTCCAAGATGAGAAGAGTCTATTGATCTCTATTTACAACTTGAAAAGAGTTTTTTAAATGTTATTTTTAGTCTTAATCTAGATTGTTTTGTCCAACAGGAAGATCATTTTGGGACAAAGGGAGTATATTATTTGAATTGGAAAAAAACAATATACATAGTGCACAAACTCTATGACAAGTCATCCACAAGAAATGGCAAATGCTTAGAAGTCTGCAAGTAGAGAATGCCTCACATGTGAGAACTTTTTGCTTTTTGTATTAATTTTGTATACTATTGGAAACAAAAATAAAGGATGTTTCTTTGGAAGGGACACCACCAAGGTAAGCATATTTTTTTTTAAATAGAAAGTTGTATTGTGCCTTCTAGCAACTTTGACAACTTTCTACCTAATAATTAATTAAAGTGCAAAAAACAATCTGTCACCCCCCAAAAATATATAAAATAAGGCAATTTTAAAATATAATAAAAATAAGTTCGATATTCGTCTAAATTGTTCTTTTGGATGGTTGCTACTACTTTTATCTAAGGTGGCAACATTTATTTAAATCCTTGTTGTGTCTGAGAGATATGTTTTGTTTGTGAGAGATTGTGCTTTAAAATAGTCAAAATGGAAAGGCAAAAACTTTACAATCTATATTTACAATTATTGGCAAAAAAGAGATGCAACATTGTGTGGAGCAAGTTGTATTGAATGCAAATGGAATTTCTATTGAATTGGGCAATCCTAATATATGTACTTTTAGGGGGGGGGGGAAACAAGGTTAGTAATTTCTCAAAAATTTAGGCACTCTTTTCATTATTTATTTTACGACCAAGCTACTAGGCAGCTATAGTTTTGAACAAAAAAGTTTAGCATCCTCTAATAGTTTTGCCATTTCCTTCAAAGAACAATTGGAGAAGTGAACTATTGACTTGCCCAACTCTAAGTTGTTTTCTTCTATAGTGCAAAGACTCTCATTGCAAGATCACTCTATATTTCAATATATCTCAAGTTCAAGTCACCAATAAATCAGTAGAAGGACAACCATTGTTTCTATGAACACACAGGATTTTTGGTATTTTGGGGACATACTTAATTGTATCAAAAGATTCTATAGTTGAGCTCTTTTGCAATTGATGAGGCAACTGACCATCAAAATCAACCATAATCAAACCTTCTAATCTTTGCATTTAAATGAGATTTTCCTCATTTGAGATTGTTATTATTATGACAAATCTAATAGTGACTTTGTTTACAATCATCAACAATTTCTAAATTAATTACATAAATTATTTTTATCAAATTTATATTCTTTCTTCTCACCTAATGAATCAACACACTCAAGTGTTAGGCATGAAATAGTCCAAATTTCCAAAGTTATAAAGGGATATTATAAAAAATAACTTAGAAGAAAAGTTTCGTATTGGTTTTTAAATAGAAATTGTAAAAATAGTAAGCATCTATAAGGTGAAAACATTGAAAATCCATTCCTATCAAGTAGAATTCTTTTGAAAATGTCTCCAAAAGTTCAACTAAACCATTTCCATATTTAATTATGATTTTTTGGTTGTTGTATTTTTAGATTTAGATTTTATGACTTGCCTATGAGATGGTTTCAGTGGTCTAGGGAGCTTCACCTTTGAAATTTTATATTAATTAAATTTTTATCCAATTCTATTTTTTTGAATTCATGACTTTCAATTGCTAATATTACAAAAATGTATTTTTATCAAACAATTGTTTATAACTATGTTGAATTGCTTATTTCAACAATTATGGGTATTTTCACTTTAGATCATATATTCATATATAAATACAATTAGATCTACAAACATTTACTAATAATTTTCAATAAAATGAAAAATAATAGAATTCTTTCTAAAATTGATTACAAATTGATTATGTGTAATTTTTACCAGAGATTTTTCCATTGAAGTTCAAGATGGTAAGTTCTAATCATGGTGATTTTGATAGGATTTTTATTTATTTATTCAAGTCATGTTTGTTGTATCATTTTTGAAACTAGAAGTTTTTTTTTCTTCTAAAGTCAAATATATCTATAGCCCTTGATCTACAGAGTATTCACAAAGAAAATTTCTTAAATTCTATACCATACAAATATAGTGAACAATCACATGAATCCACAACCAATTAAGTGAATGAAAAAAAAGACCTAGTGTATTTGAATGTAATTATTTGTATTCACTTGTTCAAAATTTGAACACCTAATCTTTTAGGTTTTTTCCTACCCTTTTGACTCATGCCAAAAAAAATATCTTAACATTTTGTCCACCTTTTCCTAACATAAGATTGACTACAAATATTCATTATTTAATTTATTTTTGCAATATTACACACACACACATATACACGCTAATATATATATAAACATCTGAAAATAAAAAAGTACTCCAATTATGTAGATATCTCACTCAAAATGATTTCATTAAGAATGTAATGAGATTTTCCAATTTAAAAAAAATTATAATAAAAAAATTAAAGAAGACACATTTTGTTCTTGTAGGCCTAGAAAGATTAACCCCTACAGTTCCTTGACTACTTCATCACCAAAAACTCTCAAAAACTGCCATTTCTAATACAAGTACCAAATTTTTGAAAAATGTCATTTTTGGACACATGTAACCATAGGATCTTGTAGTACACTAGATTGAGAAGAACATGTAGGAAAAAAAATAGTGAGTAGAAAGATGTAGAGAATGATTCAAAATACTAAGTTGTTAACAATTTATTAATGGAATTGAAAAATGCCAATTTTGATGGTTGTAATGTTGTAATAAACAATCTACATCTAATGTTTTTATTTTTTTCAAAAAAATAATGAAAATTGAGTTAAATAAAGGACTTCAAAGTTTATTTTAGAATGGGGATTCCATAACTACCTGCAAACTAAAACATCTCATAACTTTTGACTCATTGATCAGAATGGAATGATTCAAAGCTTTCTATGTAAATATAAATCTAGAGAATGGATTTCAAATTTTGTTTTTGAAAAAAATGATTTTTTCAGATTTGTCCAGACTGCATGAGTTGAGAAACAAACTACATATTAGGCCATAACTTTTGACTCATATTTCCAAATGCCTTGGAATTTACTGCACATGAAAGATATTCCCCGTCCACATCTTCTATCAAAATTTGGGCCAAAAACATGAAAATCTCTAGTCACACATACCTACCCCCAAAAGTTATGTTGCCAAAAAACACACCTTGGTCCTTTAGGGGTTAAGGTTTTAATAAAATATGTGTTCCTCTTTATGTTTCTCAATGTGCATTAACTACAAATTTTGAAGTTCAAATTATCATTGATTTTTTTATAGCCTTAAATTAGCTAGGACAAAAACAAATGGCTCTTTTAGTGCAAATTTGATGGAAATATTGGAAATATCTAGTACAAAAGTAGTATGTACAATTCAAACATTTGATATGCCTTTAATGCATGATGAAAATTGATGTACCAACAATGCTATTTAATTCACAAACATGGAGACGAGAGCCTAGGAACCTTGAATCTACTTGTAGGTACACTAAAAAGGGAAGAATCTATAACATAGGGACCTATAATCACAGAAGAAGTCTATAATGTAGACTCCTAGGCTCAAGGTCTCATAGACTCTTATGCTCACATGATAGCACTCCTTGTTGATGTACCATAGTATGCATTATGCAATTGCCCCACTACAAGCTATGTTTCTCCAACCACCCTTCACTTCTCAAAATTAGAGTTAGATCTATTCTCTATCACTAAATTTAAGAATCATATCAATCACTACAAGAAAATTGTGTTGAACTTGTCAAAAACTACGTTTTACTCAATAGAAAAGTGTGGGCTAGATTTTGTTGAGTTCTCCCTTCATAATGCAAAATTCTGCATTTTAGCATTTCAACACAAAATTTGACAAGTGAAATGCAAAATTTTGTGTGACAAAGGGAGATCTCAACAAAATCTAGCCCACACTTTTTTGTTGAGTAAAACGCAATTTTTGACAAGTTCGACGCAATTTTCTTCTACTGAATGGACCTTCAAACAAATTTCATTTATGACGGAATTGATTCATAAAATAAAGTCATTGCAAAATAGAAAGAGTGTCTAACAAACTTGAAGACCTATTAAATCCTCATTTAGCTTAAAATTGGCATGCCATAGTCCCATCAAGATATGACATCCATTGAAAATCAATGTAGTGAATGATGTCAACAAATCAAGCTCTAGTGACACAATATTCAACTTCTTTCAATCAATCTATTATATCTCTACCAAAAAGTCAAGCTTTTCAATTGAAAAAAGAAGAAATCTTAAAATCCTCTAGGAATTCCAATGTTGCATATACCTTCATCAAATACTTAAAATCTTCAAATCCTAGCAATTGCAAACATAACATGTTGCCAATGGCAAACAAAATCTCCTTCCATTCATTGGATTCTTCCAAATTCAACACAAAATGTATTGCCAATTGTCAAAGCTGTCAAGGTACACTCTTCATCTTCTAGACAACTTATTATTAAAGCAAAGCTCTAAAAAATCAACAATCCAAAGTAAATCATCAAAATCAATAATCTTCATAACCATGAGATTTCCAAAACTTGCAAGTATACCCATCACCATCATTACACCTTCAAGCCTACAAATTGCAAACAAGCAAAATTCAAGATTGTACCTTTGTAAGCAGTAATTCAATCCATTATTCACATCCCTTCAAATCCAATGACATAAGCGATGTCAATGATTGAAGGTCCGAATACTCAATCTTCAACGGCTTGTGATCATTCAAGTAGAGCTTCTCTAACGATGCCAACTTTCCCAATCCGTGCGGCAAGCTCTCCAATACCTCACATCCTTGAAAGTGGAGACTCTTCAAAGCCTTGAGATTTTCAAATGATGCTTCTTCCACCACCAACTCCTTGCAATCTTTAAAACTAAGCCATTCCAAAGATGTCATGTTGGCTATGGATAGCGGAATTTGTTGTAATTGTTCACATCCCTTAAAATTCAATGAGGTAGGTGATGCCAATGATTCAAGGTCAAAATCCTCAATCTTTAATTCAATGCAATCATTCAAGTAGAGCTTCTCTAGTGATGCCAACTTCCCCAATCCATGGGGCAAGCTCTCCAATGCCTCACATCCCTGAAAGTTTAGACTCTTCAAAGCCTTGAGATTTTCAAATGATGCATGTCCCACCATCAACTTCTTGCAGCCTTTAAAACTAAGCTATTCCAAAGATGTCATGTTGGCTATCGCTGGTGAAATTTGTTGTAGCTGTTCACATCCTTGGAAATTCAATAAGGTAAGTGATACCAATGATTCAAGGTCAAAATCCTCAATCTTTAATTTCTTGCAATCATTCAAGTAGAGCTTTTCTAGTGATGCCAACTTCCCCAATCCATGTGGCAAGCTCTCCAATGCGTCACATCCCTGAAAGTTTAGACCCTTCAAAGCCTTGAGGTTTTCAAATGATGCATGTCCCACCATCAACTTCTTGCAATCTTGAAAACTAAGCCATTCCAAAGACGTCATGTTGGCTATGGATACCGGAATTTGTTGTAATTGTTCACATCCTTGGAAATCCAATGAGGTAAGTGATGGCAATGATTCAAGGTCAAAATCCTCAATCTTTAATTTCTTGCAATCATTCAAGTAGAGCTTCTCTAGTGATGCCAACTTCCCCAATCCATGAGGCAACCTCTCCAATGCCTCACATCCGTGAAAGTGGAGACTCGTCAAAGCCTTGAGATTTTCAAATGATGCATGTCCCACCACCAACTTCTTGCAATCTTGAAAACTAAGCCATTCCAAAGACGTCATGTTGGCTATGGATACCGGAATTTGTTGTAATTGTTCACATCCTTGGAAATTCAATAAGGTAAGTGATATCAACAATTGAAGGTCAAAATCCTCAATCATTAATTTCTTGCAATCATTCAAGTAGAGCTTCTCTAGTGATGCCAACTTCCCCAATCCATGAGGCAACCTCTCCAATGCCTCACATCCGTGAAAGTGGAGACTCTTCAAAGCCTTGAGATTTTCAAATGATGCATGTCCCACCACCAACTTCTTGCAATCTTCAAAACTAAGCCATTCCAAAGATGTCATGTTGGCTATGGTTGGTGGAATTTGTTGTAGTTGTTCACATCCTTGGAAATCCAATGAGGTAAGTGATACCAATGATTCAAGGTCAAAATCCTCAATCTTTAATTTCTTGCAATCATTCAAGAAGAGTTGCTCTAGTAATGCCAACTTCCCCAATCCATGGGGCAAGCTCTCCAATGCCTCACATCTTCTAAAGTTTAGACCCTTCAAAGCCTTGAGATTTTCAAATGATCCATGTCCCACCACCAACTTCTTGCAACCTTTAAAACTAAGCCTTTCCAAAGATGTCATGTTGGCTATGGTTGGTGGAATTTGTTGTAGTTGTTCACATCCTTGGAAATCCAATGTGGTAAGTGATGTCAATGGTTCAAGGTCAAAGTCCTCAATCCTTAAATGCTTGCAATTATTCAAGTAGAGCTTTTCTAGTGATGCCAACTTCCCCAATCCATGAGGCAAGCTCTCCAATGCCTCACATCCTTGAAAGTTTAGACTCTTCAAAGCCTTGAGATTTTCAAATGATGCATGTCCCACCACCAACTTCTTGCAATCCTCAAAACTAAGCCATTCCAAAGATGTCATGTTGGCTATGGTTGGTGGAATTTGTTGTAGTTGTTTACATCCTTGGAAATTCAATAAGGTAAGTGATACCAATGATTGAAGGTCAAAATCCTCAATCTTTAATTTCTTGCAATCATTCAAGAAGAGTTGCTGTAGTGATGCCAACTTCCCCAATCCATGAGGCAAGCTCTCGAATGCCTCACATCCTTCAAAGTTTAGAGTCTTTAAACCTTTGAGATTTTCAAATGATGCATGTCCCACCACCAACTTATTGCAGCCTTTAAAACTAAGCCAGTTCAAAGATGTCATGTTGGCTATGGTTGGTGGAATTTCTTGTAGTTGTTCACATCCTTGGAAATCCAATGTGGTAAGTGATGTCAATGATTGAAGGTCAAAATCCTCAATCTTTAATTTCTTGCAATCCTTCAAGAAGAGTTGCTCTAGTGATGCCAACTTCCCCAATCCATGGGGCAAGCTCTCCAATGCCTCACATCCCTGAAAGTTTAGACTCTTCAAAGCCTTGAGATTTTCAAATGATGCATGTCCCACCATCAACTTCTTGCAGCCTTTAAAACTAAGCCATTCCAAAGATGTCATGTTGGCTATGGTTGGTGGAATTTGTTGTAGTTGTTCACATCCTTGGAAATCCAATAAGGTAAGTGATATCAATGATTGAAAGTCAAAATCCTCAATCTTTAAATTCTTGCAATTATTCAAGAAGAGTTGCTCTAGTGATGCCAATGTCCCCAATCCATGAGGCAAGCTCTCCAATGCCTCACATCCTTGAAAGTTTAGACTCTTCAAAGCCTTGAGATTTTCAAATGATGCATGTCCCACCATTAACTTCTCGCAATCTTGAAAACTAAGCCATTCCAAGGATGTCATGTTGGCTATGGCTGGTGGAATTTGTTGTAGTTGTTCACATCCTTGGAAATTCAATTGAGTAAGTGATGTCAATAAATCAAGCTTGGAATCTTCGATTCTCAATTGCTTGCAATCTTTGAAGTTTAGTTTCTTTAAAAATATTAACTTTTCAAAACCAAGGGGTATATTTTCGAGGGATTCACATCCTTCAAAGTCTAGAATCTCCAAAGCCTTGAGATTTTCGAATTTTGCACATATTGATGTCAATTTTGTGCAGCTATTGATGTATATTGATGTCAATGATGTTATATTTTGAAATCCATTTGATATATTTGTAAGGTTATGACATTTTTTTAAACGTATTGTTTTCAAGGGCATATGTACAATTGTTGTGTTTGGAAACGTTGTTATAAATTGAAAGTTTTGTAACTCTAATACTGTAAGTTGTTGAAGTTCTTGGAGCTGCAATAGAGTTGTGAGTTGGTAAGTGCTATTTGAAAAGTTATCCCCATCACCAATATCATTTGTATTGTAAATAATCCGAAGGAATTTAAGTCGATGAGTTTTTTGAATCAACTTTGCAACATTGCTCAAGTTATTGAGTGCTTCGATATTTAGAAGTAACAATTCAGGGAGGTCAACCTTCTGCATTGGATTAAAATCTTTCTCTTTATTCACTCCCGTAATGCAAATGCCTCGAGCATTTTGAAATTCCTGAATCACAAAGACTTGTCATTGTTAAATGGTTATAAGCTGATGGACATTAACAAAGTTCATCAACATAATAAACAAATTCTCACAATAAACATGCACCTAAAGATTTAGAATTGAACCAATATTTATATAGTACTATAAGCAAAACATTCAAAATCAATTCTCAATTGCATAACATACCTCTTTTTTTGATGATTCTAATGACCTAAAACTTTGCTTCCACTTTCTTCTACCTCCAAACCTTGTCCTCGAGATTCTACGCCCCATATCACGTATTGAATCATGCATGCTTATATATCCATTAGCATCTATTTTGATGAGAGAATTGTCTTTCAAACTTGCAATTATTGTTCTAGTGTTGTCATCCAAATAGTCAACTATGGTATCTTCTCCAATGTCTTCCAACCATATATCTTTACAAAAGAAGCATGATATGTCCAAAAATACTTCTTGCTCATCATCTCTAAGCATATCAAAACTAATCTCCAATCTTCTTCCCACATCCTCAGGGGCATCATATTCTCCTCTTTTCAATCTTTGTAAAGCTCGCTCCCATACACGAAGGCGCTTTTGTCCATTTAAACAAGAGCCCATAACTTCTAAGCTTAATGGATGGCCACCACAAGCATTAACAATCTTCTTGATGAGTTGATTCATATGTGGTATCATTGAACATTCATTCTTGAAGGCATGTTTGGAGAATATTTCTACAGATTGGTCATAATCTAGTATTGGAACTTCAAATTTGCTATCTTCTTTGATCATGCCTTTCAAGATCTTCCAATCACGACTGGTAACAATCAATTTACTACCCTCCATACTAAACATTTTTGCTTCTAAAAATAAATCCAATTGGTGTTCTTCAGTGACATCATCCAAGATGAAGAAGACTTTTTGTTGTTCAAGCATCGATGTCAGTATGAATTTATCCTCAATGAGGTCTTTTGCTTCTTGTTTTTGTCCCAATTCCTTCATGATCCGATTCATTTCCATCAAATAGTCACTTTTAAGATCCCACATAATTGTAGTCCACTTCGATGAATCATTGAATGGCAATGTTGTATTCAAGCGATCCTTGAAAGCCTTCACCAATGTTGTCTTCCCAATACCACTCACTCCAACAACACCAACCATAGATTTATTCCGAAGAAACTTTTCAAAGGTCTTAATTATTAAATCAAGACCACGACATTTGAAAAGTATTGATGAATCAATGCTACCCTGTGCACATTAAAATCATCACAATCAAAAAATTGAAAAATTACTACAATCAATAAAAGTTGAATGATCTCATTCAAAGGAATGAGAAAAAATCAGAAATCAATTGTGCTTCTAGTATGAGTTCTAAATAATACATCATTTAGAATATGGTGATAGGCTCAAAACAATTTTCAAAATGGTACTTACCTTGATACATTCAACATTCATTTTTGGAGCATACAATTTGCATACATAATTAGTAAATGCCTTTAAAAAATACACAATAAATCTCCATATATATAACCACCATTGTACAATCATTTCGATAGAAGAGGAAAGCAGCATGAATAGATTATAATGT
Source organism: Straminergon stramineum (assembly GCA_963920665.1). Taxonomy (NCBI): domain Eukaryota; kingdom Viridiplantae; phylum Streptophyta; class Bryopsida; order Hypnales; family Calliergonaceae; genus Straminergon; species Straminergon stramineum. The sequence goes on along the minus strand of OY987269.1, from coordinate 6,431,909 downwards.
GAAAATGGTCGATCTTCACTCATCAATGTCTTACAAATACTTTGAGTCTTGAAGACTATCTTCTTTATCTCCATCAAACTTGTGTATATCTTTGCAAATGAAGGTCTTCCATTTGGGTCCAAAGACAAACAATCTTCAATTAATGACCGTAACTCTTGACAAAATGGAATGCCCATTAAGGCCAATTTTTGCTTTTTAGCAATTTCAGAAGGATTGGACTTGAAATCTTCACATTCTTTTTGGAGTAATATATCACAACAAATTAATCCAAAACTAAATACATCAGTTTTCAAAGGATCCAACTTCACATTGGCCTTTAACGCTTCAGGAGCCATGTATCCATAAGTCCCACAAATGCCACTTGGTATAACAAGAATATTGTCCTTCACTTCATTCTTGGAAATACCAAAATCAATTAATTTGGCACATACATAACCATCTTCTTTTAACTCTGGACATTGCATTGTATTCACCACAACATTGCCTGGCTTCAAGTCACGATGTGCAACTTTCATGTCATGAAGGTATAACATTCCGCAAACAATTTGTTGCATTATATCCAATTTAGCATGGAATGTAATCCTTCGATTTGGATCCTCAAATAGCATTTGATGAAGATTCATTTCACCTTTCTCCATTCCAAATTGAAGGTGATTTTTTCCAAAAGAGTCCTTAAAAGAGCCACAATAGAATAACTTGACAATGTTTGGATGATTCAATTGTGCCATAATCCGCACTTCCTTCTCTAATTTAATAATATCAAAATCTTCATAACCATCCAAATTTATTTTCTTTGTGACATTCTCAATGCCCAACCATTGTGTCAAAAATACATCCTTTGTAATACATGTAGGAAAATCTCCAAATTTTGGAAATGGAACATTTGGAAGGAATGGAATTAGATCACTTTCTCCACCTTCTACCTTCAAAATGCACTCCCTCCATTGTAGCCCATACTTTGCTAATTCGTAATCATATGATCCAAGTTCCAAATTATGCAATTTGATTTCCAATATTTTGCATAATTCATCTTGATCTTCTTCAACTTCTAGTAGATCACATGGAAGAAAATTTGTGACACATGATTGAAACTCCACAATACTCTCTATCCTTTTCAAACATGAATCAAGGTTTAATGCAATGTCAAATAATCCCTCCAAGTAGGCTACCATTTCCAAAAGTAGTTCTCTAAATGCTTCTTTGTTTTGCATTTGAATTAGAGGTGCTGGAGGCCAAGTTCGAGAACAACTTTGTACCAACATCTCAGCCTTTGAAGTGACTTTACAAACATCTTTCAATAAAGGTTGAAAGGCTCTTGTATCCAATTCAAATATCTCTTGAAATCTTTGCACAAAATTGCTCAAGTGATGTACCAAATTCTTGCATTGATTAGCATTGAATACTTGATTTGAATTAACTTTTTCTTCACAACTTTTCAAAGCTTTTATAATCTCCATTTTCTTAAAAATGTCCATATTGATGTTTTACATCACAAGTTCATACCAAGAATGGGTCAAATATCTCTACAAATGACGAATTAATCACCATTAGAATATCCACATTACCATAGTTATTATAAAACTACAATTAAAGTGAACAAATTAGCAAATATTGTGATTGATCCATTTATTCAAGCAAGTTGGTAGAAGAAGTTGAATAGTAAGCAATAAGATTGCTAATCAACAAATACCTTACAAATTACATAAGAAATAATGAAGATAATAGACATTCACATGTCCAAAGAATAAGTCAATGAAAATTTAACAAGTATCCATGATATACATTATAAATAATTTGCAAGTGAAGTTTCTTAGCCACATCAACAACTTACTATTGTACAAGCACGAAAAAGTTGTCATCTAAGAATACTTTCCATCAAAAGCATAAAGCTTAAACCCTAACTCAAGCTATCAAGTTCAACATTTCATACCAAATAATTTATCAAAATTGGTAGAAGCAATTCAATAGTCGCTATTAGAATTAAAAAAAATTTACATTTATTATTGTTATTTTTTATTCAATGCCTAAATTGTGAGACCTTGGGTATAAAAACATTAGTAACAATTCTATGAAGATAGTCATTCACCAAATGAACAATCAAATTAATATATTATATGTTTCAAAATGCAAATAGTAAGAAGTTCACTTTGTGAACTCTTGTATAAGAGAAAATTCACTATTTTCAAAATTCCTTTGATCAATAGCTACAAGTTTAAAAGACTACAATCCCTCCTAAATTTCATCTCCAAATTCATTATTTTGGGCTAAAATTAGTACTACACTTTATCCTCCAAATTCGGGGGTATAACAATCAATCTAGAATATTTTAAGATAACAAAATATTTTTGAAAAATATTAAAAAAAACAAAAAACAAAGACAGATAGTGTGTAATTCTCATAAAAACCTTACTTATGAATCTTAAGTCATTTGGATCCATAATATAAAAGTTATGGCAAAAAAACAAATAAATATGCAAAGTATGACAAAAAGAATACAAGTGATTCTTACATTGACACTCAATTAAATTCCCCCAAGAGTCATTAACCAACCTTATTAACAACATATTTATCATTACATAGATCAAGCTTGCTATTTTTAGTGCACCACTTCATCTCTTCTAAGCTGTGTTGTATAACCTACACTACAAATCTTAAACATGCTTAACAATATTCTAGATAGCATATTTAACCTAATGTAAACTTTGACAAATAGCTTCCTAAGCTTATCCTCAAAATCTTCCATTTGTTCTACTATAATCTTCTTCTACATGATATATTGTCCAAAGAACTAAACAATTCTACAACTAATTGCAATTCAATCTCCATGACCTTATGCAAACTTCCAAACTTTAATCAATCTAAACCAACAATCACTTGCAACTCCAAAAATATCCATAAAGGTGGCATGATTTCAATGTCAAAAATTGTCACAAACATGAGCAAAAAGGTCTTAAAAATATAGAATAGGTTTGGGTTTACATTTCCAAAGGTTCATTCTAAAAGTGCCATATTATTGTAACACCACCAACTTAACAAAATTGACATTCCAATCATCTCACTTTTTGCTACATCCAAAAGCAAAGACCATAAATTCTTATTAAATCCCAAAAGGTAAATATAAAGCTTTAAGCACAATGAACCTAAACACCATCCAAATTCAAAAAGCAAAACACAAAAAAATTGCAACAATAAAATAAAAAAGAAGAATATAGGAAGTGTTTTTGAAATAAATCTTCTAGATATATGAAAAAATGAATCCAAACATGGGCTCAAATGCATTCCAATACTTGCTCTTCAATTTTTATGGCATTGCTTCAAATTGAAAAAATTACAAACTCAATTGAACTCGCCCACATTGCAAAATAAAAGGCATCACCTAACCCCAAAAGGATGCAATATTCCAATCTTGTTGAAAGTGTGATACAGAAGCTACTTCTTTACACCCAAACCTCTATAATTGCCTTATTAGGTACCCACTTGACAAGATGACGAGGTCATGCGTCCAAATAAGTATTGGTGTATATTTTTGGAAACTCAATTGCTATATTAGTAAATCTCCTATACAAATCACAAAATCAAAATTAAACATGACATCAATGTAGACTAGATAAATACTTGAAAGTAGGAAGGCTTGAAAGCAATAAAAAATATAACTTATTTAATTTTGCTAGATTGCACCAATGTGTAAAACATACACAAAACTCTAAAATCTAAGATACATAGATTTATAGATTTAAGTTTGAGGATATACTTCTTGGTAAAAGTAGTCACTACCATCAATTAAACAAAATTGAGGTGTAATGCCAATCAAATTGCTCAATTGCAAGCTTGTGAAATACATCAATACTTTTTGGCTATTCTAAGAGTTTAGATGAAGGGTTTAGGGTTTAGAAAGAAGAAAACAGTTATCAATTTCACGTTAATCCATGTCTAACTATCCAATGAGTCAATGACTTAGATGTATCAAAAATTGGACTTGACATTATGGGAGAACAATACTAGCTGAATGGGACCAGGTGAACTTCACCACAACTTGAGACACATGCATGGACAAAAGCTTCACATCCATCAGGAAATAGAACTAGAACTCTAGAAGAAGAACGACACACAACATGCTGAGACACATGGACAGAAGCTTCAGATCAATATCAATGGAAAAATACGACTAGATCGAGATACACTGATGTAAGCTTGAAATCGGTATAGAATGAGACCAGCCAAATCACTCACCATACCTAAAGCTTGAGACACATAGACATTTGCTTGAGATCGATATGGCAAAACAGTGTTTGCTCTGAGAAGAGGAACAGCCATCAGTTCATTTCAGATAGGGTGCCTTCGAATCAATTCCACATTCACAGGAGATGCATAGTTATCCTTCCGTGGTTTGAAGTCAGAAAACTGCACAACAAAGTCACATTCCCAGTTTTTAATGCTTTCCTCAAGGCTTGGTCCGCATGGCCCACGAGGAATTCAAGGCTTGGGAATCACACGCCAGCCAGTCAGAAGGGACTTCACAATACAAAAGCTACGAGCCTTCTTCGGAAGGTAACTAGATTGAAGTACATGGACAAAAGCTTGAGATCGATATGGCAGAACAGGACTAGCCAAACCACTCATCATGGCTAGCTTCAAAAACAAGGACAGAAGCTTGAGATAGGTATGGCAATACAGGACTAGCAAAACCATGGACTCACCACAGCATGAGATCGATAAGGAAGCAGGGCGGGGCTGACGACAGAGATGAGAGCAACGTCCGAGCATGTCAGAACAAGCGCAGCTCCACGCAAACACGAGCAAGCATGAAACCCTGACGTGCTCCACACAAATACGAGCAAGCACCAAACCCTGACGCGCGCCACACAAACACGAGCAAGCACCAAACCCTGGCGTGCTCCACACAAACACGAGCAAGCACCAAACCCTGACGCGCGCCACACAAACACGAGCAAAGTGCGAAACCCTGACGTGCGCCACACAAACACGAGCAAAGTGCGAAACCCTGACGTGCGCCACACAAACACGAACAAAGCGCCAAACCCTGGCGAGCTTCATACAAACACGAATTGAAGCACCAAACCCTGGCGCTCGCTTGGGCTATTGGGGTTTCACTGTTCACCGACTGTTGACCTTGGACACGGCTGCCAGCCCATCTCTGACTTCGTTTAGCGTCCTGCATGTACAGTTCACCTAGACCTGTGTGCAGTGAGACGACGCACAGTGGCCACGCGTTGATTTCAGATTGGGTGCCTTCGAATGGATTCCAGATGCGTGGTTATCCGGGTCTTGCGTTGTTCGCCGCCCGCAAAACTGCACACCAAGTCACGTCACGTTAAGGTAAAAGCACCCAAAAGCGTCAGATTCTACAGAGCATAATCATTTTAGGCTGTAAATGTAAGTAAACAGTACATAGCTTATTTGTTTTGACATAAAATAATAAGAGGTGCATACTCCAGTTGCATTTATGTTCTAGAATGAATCCTTGACATAGAATCTGACGCTTTAGGGTGCTCTTACCTTAACAGTTATTTTTTAAGGCATGGTCCCACAAATAATTCATAGCTTGGTGGTCAGCATGCCAGTTGGATGCCTCTGTAGCTATTTTTATATGAATAGAACAAGAGGATTGTCTGTCAAGAGAAGATGTAAAATATATGGGCCTTAGATTTATGGAAAATGGTCAATTGGTCACCCATAGTTGACGACTCCTGAAATAATGAATTACACGCCAAGGCATTTTAACCCAGTAAGGACGTTGTGGACTAGAGTAGTCCAATGGATGACAGAGAACTCTTGCATGTGAGACAGAAGTGCCATTGTTCATCCTTGGAATTTTGTGTAAAAAGGAGGAGGTCTTGCATAGTAGTATGACCTCCAATGATTACTTTAGCATTTTTTAAAGTAGATGATTCACATTGTTTCAAAAAAGAAGATTTCTATGGTGACCAGTATGTCCTTATAGGGTTCACCCCTAAATGATGCAGTGGACTTTCTGTCCAATAGATGTCAAAAAAGCAATTTGCCAAGATGTAAACAAGCTGTTTTCATCCATTCTTTTTTAAATCGTGATCATGCAGAAGTAAGTTGTCATGAAAACCCCAAATCAGACTCATTGAATGCTTTGTTATTTTTGGGTACGCCAAATTGTGTGAAGACGTTTGAAGATGGTGATAAGTTGCATGCTGCCCTTCCTTCAATTTCCGACCAGGCAACTTGACTGCTACTCTTGCTTGCTACTATTTACAACGCAAGAACAAAGCCTTTTTCTATGGTCAACACAAAAGTTGTTGTTGTTCACTACCCGTGTCTCCCCCATGGTGACCAGTCCGGTGTTCGGGATTAATACAGTATTTTTATAGAAAAACATCTTTTGGATAGAGTCATGTGTAGGCTGCGCTATCAAAATCATGGAGAGAATATCGTAGCACATGGAAGAAAAATTAATCCTTGAATGTCGGGCTGGTGACCATGGAAATTAAGCATTTTGAACCCGTGTGACATCATCTACTTTAAAAAAATAAAAAATACTCATTGGGAGTCAAACTATTATTGAAGATGTTTCCTTTTCACCCCTAATTCCAAGGATGAATCATTTCACTTTTGTCCTGTACATAAGAATTCCTTGTCATTCATTGGATGAAAAACATCCACCTTGGCTTGTAGGGGTTAAGCATAATTTCTTGAACCAATTGAAAGTCCATTGTTTGGGGAAGAAATTCTTTGCAGGCTTTCAAAGAGCTGTTAGAAGGATGGAAAGAAAAGTGGTGAAGACAATCAAACACATGCACATTGAAAGCAAACATGAGTTACAATGTTCATTGTAGACCAGATGAAATTTGCTAAAGATCTATTCTACATGAAAACGAAAAAAATTGAAGTTTTAAATTGCTTCTATGGTGTCTTAGAAAAATGAAAAGAACGACATAGATCTCTAACCACAAACTTGTTTCTTTTGTATGTTGGCATGCTCGAAAGCTAGAAAACTCATTACTGTTCCAGGTTACCTCCGCTGTCTCGAGTTATGTCAGTGAAGGACAAAAATCATGTCTCTATGCCAGTGACTTTCGCCTGAACTCAGTGAGTGTAAATGAGCCTTCACCATATTCCTTTGATGTTCATGCTTTGGGTAGAATTGGGCATTCATTCGGAGGTTTAATTATTTGCGTTCGAATGGCTATAACAACGTGAAACATGTACAAGTTTGTGTCGTGTGGTTTGTGTATTTTCCAGCAACGTTTGTTTACTGTCCCAGAGTGGGCGTTTCTCTTTTCATCTGAAACTGTAGGGGAGATCTATACCTAGGGTTGTTCTACGCAAAGCAAGCTGTCCAGCTTATTGCCGTCAATCTTATAGAACGTGACACCACCTACTTTGGCTTGATGATTCTGAGCTTCGCTCCGCAATTCAGTGACGTTGAGCAGCTCCCACCGGCTGTAGTTGGAAGCTCGTCGGGTGCTGCTCATATCCGATGCACCTACAAACACACAGCATTAATAAGTATGCAAGGTAGTGCACAATTGCTGAATGGTCATTTACACAGAGTTTAAAAAAGCGCCATATTTCTTGTATAAATGTAGACATGAGCGGACTTGCATCAACTATGAACAGGAAACGGAAGCGAGAAGTGTGAGCAATAATGTTGAAGGGCTTCTAAAATACCAAATTGTGATCTGAAAGGGCTGTTCAATTTAAACAAAAAAAGAATGAGAAAAGTGTATGCAGAAGTAAAGCAAATCGCAGTTCCGCTTCCCCTTGACTAAATGTCTAATGGTTATTAATGTATGATAGAGGATACTATTGAAACCTTGAGGACCTGATCCCGTGTCTTATATTGACCCGTGTAAGTACCAACAACTCATGTCTTTCAATACAATCGATGCTGACCTATGTTACCAACCACTCAACAATGTCTTTCAGTGCAATCGATACTGACTCGTGTTACTAAAGACTCATGTCTTTCGATACGATCCGTTTGCATAAGAAGTCATCCAATACAATTGAATGAAAAAACAATTATTTTGATCTCAACAGAGTTTGCCCTTGTAATCCCCAAAGTGATTTCTCCAGTGAGCTCGATAGAGCGATCTCCCTAGGAAAACACACTCTTAAATATTAGTTAACATGCTTCCATTGACGCAAATAGCATCCTCTACCTAATAGTTAGTGATTGAGCTTCCACGACTTGAAGAAGAGAGAAAAAAATTCTTGTCACCTGAGAGGGGCCCTGTCGTTGATGTTGCAGTAGCCCAACGACCGCAGGCAGCGTAAGGACCTAACCCAACCTTCAGCGGATGGCTTCTCAGCTTGAAGGCAGTTGCACGGGCCTCCAGCAGCAGCTGTCGGCTTGGGACGGCCGACCAGTCTTGTTTGCGCTTCACTCGCATTGGTGAGTGAATTTTTATCACCTGCAAAAGAGCGAATGTAAACGTCATGCTTCCAAAAGTTCGGAGAGGGTGAAAATTGAAACTGTTGAGGAGAATGCCAGTCAGTGTCACTTACATCAAGGCACTCCAGGAGCTGGTAGTAGGCTCGACCTTGGAGAGGATTGTGACCTCGACGAGGCTCTGAGAAGTATCTGGTCCTGCCCAGGGTTACAGGCAGGGATTAGCAGAGTACAGCACAATGACTTGCGCTACGATCGAAGACTCAAAAGACAAAGACCCCAAACTCGACTTCGAAGATCCCGACCCAAAGACTACCCGTATTTGAGATGCCCAAGCAGACAAGTAGAAGTGAAATTTAGTTTGATATAAACAAATATAGACTGACCAGTTTACATAGCCGGGGTCGACAGTGAATCCGTAGATATCCACTTCATCGCACATGGAGACAGCCAGCTCTATGGATTTGACACCCGTGCCCTTGGCACCTCGTCGGAATTCCACACCTTGGAAGAGGTAGACTGGATTAGGAATCTCCTGCACCAGGGGAAATTTAAGAAACCACCTCCGCAAGTAATCTGTACTTGTGAATAGGCCAGATGATCCAATCATTGCTGTATACGTGGATTCCTTAACGATTGAGTTGAATTCATAATACCTTGATCATGGCATTGAAATCTCGATGTATTTTGCTCTTGATTATCAGCACCTCTTCAACTGCCCACACACCACACAGGTAGAGGTCAGAAAACTGTTTCGGCATGGATCCATATCCTGGTAACATTTGGTAGTTGGTATATCATGCTTGAGTAACTGCATCAACACTCTTAGAAAGGAATCCAGATTCCTTTTGTGAACAACTTGACTTCATCTCAAGTGGGAGGTACCAAAAGCTAAAGGAAGTAGACCGGCATTGATCACTTCTCGAGTGCCACCCAATGACTGTCAGACTTTCGGGCCTTTGGTGTGTGTGGAGTGGGGGCCGGGCTACCCTATAGTGGAGAAGGGTGAGTTCTCACAACTCCTAAAGATTGCTGTGCATATGAGCATGCTACCAGTAGGAAGGAAAAAATGGAAGGGAACAGGTCGTACCATTTCCCTTAACAACCTCTAGTAAGTTGCGTGCAACGCCTTCTGCAATCAGACGGAAAGTCCTTTTCCGACCCACATGCTTTGCATATGTCTGCAAAAAGCAGATGGATGTCGCTGTGATCAGCCAGGTTCTTGCATAATTACGTTGGCATCTGGATTCATGAGTAAGTATCTTTGCCTTTTGCTCCCAAGAACGAAGTGATTTAGGTAACGCGATTTTACAAATTCTACCTACAAAGAAGCCTAGTACCTATAGACAAGAATCAAATGGGGCTTAAAATCATGCCGGTCTCAAATAGAAAGAAAGTGGAGAGTCTTGCAAGTGAAGTTGAGCACTTCGAGACCCCTAATATGAATTGAAACCGTACATTAAGCAAAAACCGTACAGGTCCCACATTTGAGATTCAATGAAACAACTAGACAGTAGTCCAATATCCTTCTCAAGCATCCAAGGCTCTCAAAGGATGTTGACTGCAGTAGCATGTACCTCATTGACTGGAGCTTCATTGTCACGAAAGACTGCATCATGTGCATCAATTTCAGATCCAAAGTTGGCGTGAAGCAGATCGCCGGAGTTTCCCACAACTGCGCAGGTTGCGAATTGTCGAGGTTTGAAGGGCGGCTTAGATGGCAACACGAGCTGCAATTCATCTTCGCATAAGCTCATGTTGTCGCATCTATCAAGGGCACTTCAACATCACATCTCTTCATCTGGTTAGTTACTTTCACAATTCCTGTTCCTCGCATATTCTTCCATGCATCCGAATGCCACTGTCAATACTTCTTTACTTTCTTTTAAGAAATGGAATTTATATAACCTGAAATCCTTAAATCCTTCTCTGTTCATATAAAATCCTTGAAGAGCTGCCTCAACATTTTTGGAAAAGGAATGCAGATTGCTTTTATGCATATCTTGAGCTCATGTTTAGTGGGAATTACCAAAAGCTACAAGAAGACCTACACTGAATGCCCAAACTTTTGAAATGTTTTTATTACCATCTATCTTTTGGGTGAGAATATGAAGAAGAATGGCTGATTCTCTCAACTGGTAACTAAGGAATATTATTTCTGCAAATCGATATCAGGAAAAAATTTATTGACAACAAACGAAGAAAGATCATAAGAGCTTCACTTACAATTGTGAAATTCGAGTGGGGGCGTATTCCTGCCAGCCATTTGGGCGAGCATCCAGGTAATCTCTGGTCAATATGGTAGTCACGTTGTGGTACTGCATCCGAAAATATCGGAAAACAAAATGTCAGTTCATTAGTTCACTAACCCTCATTCTCATTGCTACATCAACCGGCATAATTTCGTGGCAAAGGCAGGCATACCCACCTGTTCCCAGAGGAGAAGTGTGTCACACACATTGAACAGGTAGTCCAGTGGCTCGTAAACCTTGAATTGACTGTTGAACTGCCCTCCGCACACATTCAGACACTCAATTCATCAGCCTTTGCGTCTACCGTATCCCAGACAGCAGTAACTCCGCCAGATTCTGTGAGTCCGTTACCTCAATGGAGCCTATTTACGTAGCAATGACAACCAAGTACTGGATACGGAGAGCACGGTTGTGATGTTACCCCTCTTTTTAACATTAATCTGTCCTGATTTGAAATCCTTGATTGACCATGGTTCGACCATTCTGGTGATGACTAGTAGCGTGAAAGCACAACCTCATTATGGAAGTAACATCTCTTGCTACTCCCATCTCTCAGTACGATTTTCTCATAAGAAAGCTCTACTTTCATGTGACCTAGTCCCCAAAGCCTCGATTTCCACACGAACTTATCTTGATCTTAATGCGAGATAAATGAACAGACCAACGAAGGTACCCATGTGCTGTTAGTTTCTTCGGGATACTTGACCAGGAGCTGGCACTGGTCTTTCACTTCAGCTTGTAACCCTAATCCATTTGCCGTCTGCTGATCCAAGGAAAACAGGAATAAGTAACTTTGCAATACCTCCTTTTGAAGTTTGATATTAAGGTAGAATAACACCTAAAATCTTCACCCTATTATCTTAGGCAATGGGTACATATTGATTAGGAGGGTGTAGATAACCTAAGCATTTGTTTTCAAGTGTTGGTTTCAGATTATCTACCAAGAAAATATTCAAACAATTTCAAAACAACCCAGTCTAAATAACAGGAACCATCTTTCATCTGATACAGATACCGTACCTGGTGGTCCAAATTTTTGGAATCTTATTTTTCAAAAAAATAATTTTTTCGTATGGACAGAAAAGGATTACAGCAATAATATTGGCAGAATATTCTTAGCTTATGGCAGATTATATAATTACTCAGCAGACCTAAAACCTGCCTTCCGGGTTCCGGGTATGGTATATCAAATTTAATACTGGTAATAGGAACGGCACGTATATGAAGTGGGGATTTTGGGTGTTCCTTAGTTAGGAAGCTAGGGTGTCATACAGTAAGGTATGTCAACCTTTAAAAAAAAAAAACCGCACTTGGTTTTCGACCTGGGACCACTCCGGGACCACCCAACTGCCACACCAGGAATGGCAGTTGAATCACGTGAGGTTGAAGCAAGCTGAAAGTCAGATATTTTGCTTCCTCACAGCGAAAATTTCCACCTTGTAACCAGAAAATGAATAAATGTCACTACAATACCAATTGGTTCTCGAAATGACAATGGGTGGAGGTGTACATTTTCAGGTTTACCAAATTTGTTAACATGTGTTCCTGTCCTATCCATATTTACAATGTGTTACTAGGTGATCAAGTGCAGCAGTACTCACCACACACTGACTCAATTCTTTTTGGAGCGCGGGGAGAATCTCGTCAAGAGTGAGGCTTCGGCTCTCAACATGCTCTGCATTTCACGACAAGTTTTGGAATTCAGCCATGGTGCCAGTGCGTTCAATTTCCCACTCCTGGTGCAAAATACGAGCGTTAAGAAATATCTGCGTACCTGGAGGTGAGGAAGGACAGAAGAGTAGCCAGGAAGGCGCGGCCAAGAAGAGTGTGCACATTAAAAAGACGGCGAGCAGCAGCAGAATGAAGATTAGACTAGCCATCTCCAGCGATCAACTACAAACTCGGCATCACTCTCTTCTCTGCATTCAAGCTTCTATTTTATTAGCACACAATCTTTACACCTGGGAATCCGTAGCCATTATTCAATGTTGAAAGAGTCCCTCCTGGAAGCATTACTGTACGACGTCAATTTCAAATCTCTGTACTACCTTACATCACAGTCACACTTCACATGAAATATTATAAATGTACTGTACAAGAAGATTTTTTTACTCATTGAAGCCTCCGTTTTGCATTTGCAAGCCTCCGTATAGAATCTGCAGCATTCCACGTGCACTTCTAAAGGAAAGTTTCGATGATGATAGTTTCAAGCACACCTAATTTGCAGTACGAGAATCTTACAGTTATAAAATGATGAAGTGCTTCAGTATTGAATTTTTACTGAATGTCGCGCAAGCTCCCTGCCAACTGAATCAATATTGAATCATGGGAGGGAAGTTTTCAGCTGGGCACTTCCTTGCTGGTTTTATTAGGTCGTGTCAAGAAAGTGAGCTCCACGCAAGCCACCCCTTCTTGAACATTCGGAGATGACGAATTCACGAAGTTCATGGTTCACAACTGTGATTAGAGACCGTATTTATCATGCAGGTCGGTGAAAATCATATCTCAATATAAGCCGAACTTTGCCTGGGCTACAGCAGGACAGTGCACGGTAAGAGCAAAAGTAGAGAGACATCATGAATGATGAAGCAGTGGGGTACCGGTGTTGGAAAGAACTGGTAGGTGCGAGTTGAGATGCTACTTTGATTCTTGCAACCAATGAATATTCTCATTTCCACTACAGTAGAGTTTGTCAAGACTCAACATTAGTAGCATGATGGCTTTGGTGGACTTCAGTGAAATCCTACGAAACTGGAAGAGATGAGAGTCATTGAAAGCAAGTACGATAATAAAAAGTATGAAAAAAGTAGAAACATCATGGGTCGCATCAGCGGGATATTTTTTGAGTTTTGCCCGCTATTTTCCTTTTTAATTCCCACATTGAACCAGTTTTTTAAGTACCCAGTCCGGTGTTTTCTCAATTTTTTACTTTGAATAGAAAATTTAAAGCCTTTTTACACCGGGTTCTTTCCGATGTTTTCAAATTGCAACCAGGTTTTTTCCCAATTCCATAAACTAACCGGCGGTTCTCCCCGAACATTGGGTCGCATCCAAAAAGGAGCTGCGGGGAATACCGGTACTGTACAGTGGGGCTCAATAAGTCTTGCAACCCCACTATGAAGTCCTTCAAGATTTTCCTTTTTAATATATTTTTAAGAAAATTCTATCAAAACTATCCTATTAAATCTATTCTTTTATGGAATCTTAACCAACATATAAAATTTAAATGTCCAAACATAGGAACTCCATTTTTGGTGAATTATTTTATTTGTTTTTCACGGCTATATATATTAATTAATTGAAAAATAAATGTGATGATTTAAAAAAATTTGATTGCACATGTATTTTGGAAACGTCATTGTCCACATCTTTTGTATTACAAAAATTTACACTGTGTAGGTAAAATTTTCCTCTATGTGACTTTAATGAGTTTAATAATTTTCTTTCAAACACATTCAAGGCAAAGGAAAAGAAGTTCATGTATTACACAAAGATTTGAACAAAAGTAGTCATATAAGGTACCATTAGAGAGCTATAGTATTGTAGAAGCCTACTATAACACAAATTTTACATTATGTCTTATTCACTAGAAACTATGTTCAAACAAAGAGGTACATTCACTACCATCGAGAGCTACCACCTTTAGCTGCTATCACTACTTCCATTCGATTTGGCATAGTAGAAATCAACTTTTGGATGCTTTGTTGAGGTATATCCTCCCATGCCAAGTTCACTATTGTCCACATTTCATCTATGTTTTGGGGTCTACATCTTTTTTGCACTTCATCTTTAACTTGCTTCCACACATTCTCAATATTAAGATCGAGGTCAAGAGAATTTGCTAGCCATTTAAGCTTTGTCAATCCAAGTTGTTCCCTCCAAAACTTTTGTGCATTGCTACGATGTAATGGTGCACCATCTTCCATTAAAATGAGGTGCTCATGGTGGTCATGGTGCCAATAATAATGCTCTAATGCTCCCTCACACACAATCTCTATAAAGTCCGCAGCAATGCGTTTGTTAGGAGGGAATAACACCAAATAAGACTTAGTAGAGCTAGTGAAAGCACCCCATACCATAATTGAAGTCCTTCCGGACTTGAATGTAGGTGCTAAGCAATCCCAATTGTAGCATTCATAAACTATCTGTCACACTTGAATTTGACGTGATTGTTTTCCAACTTCAAATGATGACTGGTTTGTCCAAATCACATTGTTCCAATCATGAACCATCTAGAGCATGTGTTGTTTTGCAAAGGCCAACCTCTTAGCCCTATGTATATTATTCAAGAACGATTTCTTAACCACAATGCAACTATTAAAACACCAAGCTCATGAATCTCTTTACATAAAGTCCCCATGCCCACATGAGGTATAATATTCTTACAAAGTTCCGCAAGAGGAACACAACGGTTACTACTAAGATCTCTCATGAGCCTTCTCCTACCTTGATTACTCAACTTATGTGGCCTACTAGGCTTATTTGTTGGCTTTACAAAGCCACATTCATTATATCTCTTCAAGACCCTCGAAATTGTTGATTTGGGTCTTCCTACAATGTCTTTGATTTTGCTCAATGTCAAGCTAGCTTCTCTCATGCCAACTATCATATTTCTCACATCATTTGGTACAGAACTTCCTATCATGATGCAAAGTTCACTGACACTACTTAAAACTCCACAAAGTTTGCTTCTAGAACTCTTAACAATGTCATATACTCAATATCTTGCACAAACATCGATGTTTTCTCACAAAACTTCTAGGCTATGTATGCAAACAAAAATCACTACAAGTATACACACTCTCATGTCTATCCTGTCAACCCCAAAGCTTGTCAAAATCCACTATTTCTAATCTCCTGCAATGAAATTTTCAAGTAAAGCATTCAACCTTTAAACTAAGCTTACTATTTTCTAAGTGATCCACTTGTTAGAAAGAAGGATATTTTTGAAAAATATCACAAGTCACATCAAGCTACATAACTCAGCTTGACACATGTCAAAAATCTCCATCAAATATCCCAAGTAACATGCCAGCATTGTGTTCTGGGAGGAGTGTAAATACCTTAGAGTTTCTAATGGGGTTGCAAGACTTATTGAAGGCCATTGTACAGTAGAGATATGATTGGGCAGGTGCCACGATATTACCTTGATTCTGCTCCTTCGCATGTGCCCTGCCGTCACCTTCCTTTCGGTGCACGGGGCAAACTGTTAACTTACATGGAGAAATTCTGGTTTGACGTGACCTGTGGTGAGGCTCCTGAGTGACGTCGCAAGTCAGGTTTTCTTCTTTACAACCACAAAGGAACGTATGGGCAATTGTTCTTCCCTATTTAGCTCCCGCTTGGCTCCATCACAACTGTACAGATTTCCAGTCGCTTAGTGTAATTGGATTCGCCGTCCTTTGATTCCAGGTTCAATAGATTATGGTGATTGATTTCGAGGGAGTCCAAGTTCGATTCACGAGCGGAAGAGCCTGTGATTCTATAGGATTTGCAATCAAATGGGGACAATAGAAGAATGGATTGTTCATCTGCAACAGCAAGCGCAAGCGCACCCGGCAGCTGTAGCAACGACGCTGCTGTTCCTGGTAGTGAACGCACTAATCCTCATCTGGTACCACCACCCGTTGTACGGGAAGAACACGGGCCCCGTGGTGTTCCCCATCGTGGGATCCCTCCCAAGCTTACTGAAGAACAAGGACCGGTTTCTCGACTACGCTGTGGAGCTCATTCTCCAGACACCGACCCACACCATGCGAATTGTCCGACCAGGAGGGGTCGCTGTGTACAACACAGCGAACATGGAGAATGTGGAGTACATTCTGAAGACTCGGTTCGAGAATTTCATCAAGGGGGAGTACTTGGGGGAGATTCTTGACGACCTTCTTGGCAAAGGGATCTTCAACGTCGACGGCAACCTCTGGAAGCTCCAGCGCAAGCTCGCCAGCCACGAATTCTCGTCGCGGTCGCTGCGGGAATTCGGGTTTGAGTGTGCGGAGAAGGAGCTTAACGATAGACTCGTTCCCATTCTCAAGCAAGTGAGCGAAAACGGTACAATAGTCGATTTGCAAGACCTCTTTCTGCGATTCGCCTTCGACAATATCTGTCATTTAGGATTTGGCGTCGACCCAAACTGCCTGGAGCCTTCCCTCCCCACAGTGCGATTCGCCGAGGCGTTCGACAAGGCGAACGAGCTCACCGTGAAGCGCTTCCGCATGCTCCCGGTCATCCAAAAGCTACGCAACTTTTTCAACTTCGGCACGGAGAAGGAGCTTCGAGAGCAAGTGAAAGTGGTGAACGAATTCGCACAGGGCGTGATTCAAGCGCGACGAAAAGAGTTTACCTCCAACGGCGACGCCATGACATCCCGCCAAGACCTTCTCTCTCGGTTCATGCGCTTCACAGACTTCTCAGGCAACGACATGCTTCCCCAATCCGAGCTCGAGCAGAAGTGCATAAACGACCTAAAACTCGATTCTTCCGAACCTGTTCTGAGAGAACACGCCACGGATGTGTTCCTCCGTGACATCATCATCAGTTTTGTTCTCGCAGGGCGCGACACCTCCTCTGCTGGCCTGGCTTGGTTCTTCCATACATTGAGTCAAAACCCGCGCGTCGAAGCCAAGCTTTATGACGAAATCAAGAACCACGCCCCAAATCCTAAAACCACCGAAACCCTTTTCTCCTTCGAGGACCTGAAGAAGCTCCAATACCTCACGGCTGCAATTCACGAATCACTTCGACTGCTCCCTCCTGTTCCTATGGACTCAAAACAGGCCGTCCGAGATGATGTGCTTCCCGATGGCACCATTGTGCAGAAAGGCGAGCGGGTGATTTATAATGTCTATGCGATGGCAAGGATGCCATCCATCTGGGGTGAGGATTGCAATGAGTTCAAACCCGAGCGATGGCTAAAAGATGGAGTGTTTGTACAAGAAAGCGCATTCAAATTTGCGGTGTTTCAAGCGGGACCGAGGATTTGTTTGGGTAAGGAGCTCGCATTGATTCAGATGAAGCTCATCGCTGCGAGCTTGATCTACCACTTCGAATTCTCAATGCAAGAGAAGCATCCCAGCAAGGCGTTCCGCACGCTCGTGTTTCGAATGACGAGCGGCTTGCCTGTGCGTGTGCGCCAACGGGGTTAGGGCTAGGATTAGGGTTTTCGTTTCAATTGGGAGAGCTTTCGGCAGTGGAGCTTCGGTTCTTTTCTTGAGAGAGAAACACCTTCAACCTTGTTTTGCATCACAGTTTGTTGGCTTTGAATCGACGAAAGGTACTTGTGAGAAAGTTTGAGTAGGACTTGACTTGAGAAGAAGTGCTGCACGTCCTGCAAAGTGGCAAAGTCTATTGTGAATTCAGCTAGATTATCGAAATTGAGGGAGATTGTGTATCTCTGATTCCTGGATTCCCCTGCTCCTATAGGAGTGCAAATTCATACGGGAAACCTTGAATGTCCCTTTCAGATGATCTCTCTGTGCATCCGATCTTGTGATTCGATTTTACAGGCTTGTTCCAAATTGAGCACAAGATCTTCCCCAAAGTACTATCTCTTACAAAGTTTTGGAATGTAATGTTGAAATTGCAAAGGAATTAGCTTTGAGCCCCCTACGTTGTTACATGACAGTTGAAAAGATGCCCTGAACACCCTTGGCAAAGAAATCTGGATTCTTTTCTCTGCATAAGGTAGAACCACCCAGAACGGATCACTTAAGCAATTCTACGTATGATTTGGTGTAGTGCAACACAAAGCAAATATTTTCAGAGGTGCAATGATAGAAATGACGAGGATTGCAAAAACTTTGGTAGTTTTATCACTTGAATTGAAATTACTATGAATTTTCAAAGGCAAAAAGTGCATTGGACCCATTGCCAATCTCTAGACTCTTCTAATTTTGATCACTCAAAAAATTACTTTTCCACTCACTACTTCCTATTTTCTTGCACACTGAGTTGAGACATGTGTCATAAACTTTTAATCCCAACTTTGAAAAGGAGAAAAAAAAACATTCTTGCCTTGGTTGGAAATTCGTCAAGATATAGGTTGGTTATTGGACCCTGATCGGGAATGGGTGGTTCTACCTTAAATCCCAAGAGCTACAAGAATGAAGGGATTGCAGAACACCTCCCTTACTCTTTACACCTCATTCTGTCGACACATAATATACGTAGTCTACCGTATACTTCTGGTATTCCCCTTAGGAGAATGATGAATGATAATCTTCCTTAGCACTTAGGACAATGTTCTTCAAACTGAAGAGAAACCCTCACCCCTTTGGCAAAGATATCTAGATTAGTTTTTGTGCACAATCTCGAGTACCAAATGCTGCAAGAATCTGGACAAGAATCGCACAGCACTTTGCATTCTCTCCACACCAGAAGTCAATGAAACTTTTGAGTTTATTTTGGGTTGACATTGACAATGGAGAAGCTAAGAGTTCACATTCAACTACTAGAAAAACTGTTTTATGAGCAGAAGAGTCTCCGGGCGTTTCAAAATACAACCAAACTTTCGTTTACAGTGGGAACTAAGGGTGAGTTCTCACAACTACTCCAAAATGGTTCATTTCTAAGCAAAGGAGATCGAGTCTCCAGGCGTTTCAAATGGAGTTGGGCACTGACTGTTACGACCCTCATCACAAGGCGTGCCCGTGCCACCTTGGTGAGCAAGGGGGACATTGGGGGTGACTCCCCAAGCCTTGCAAGAGATGAGGTGAGGGGGACTAGGAATCCCGAGCGATCAGAGCGATGTAGCGCTTTGATCCGGACGAATTTGGGGGCGTGTGATACATGCTTGAAAAGGTCTTGAGAAGACGCTTCCAGCCGTCCAAAGAACGCGTGATTTGGACTTGCGAGTCAAAAGTTATGGGCGTTCAAAGTTGGGGTGTCCCGGTCGCGCCGGGAGTGCCCTGGTCGTGCCGGGAGTGTCCCGAATCTTTGGAGGGCGATATCTTTGCGAGTACTTGTCCGAATGGAGCAAGTGAGTAGTCCATCGGCATCTACGCGTCGCGTAGATGTCGAAAATGGGGTTGCATGTGCAATTTGGATCCCGGACTGCAAAGTTATGCCGGGTGGAAGTTCGGGAGTCCCAAACTAGCGCGAATCGGGAGAAATGGGTGGTCTTCCAAGATGGGGTGCATCTTGGGGGTTCCCGGTGACCTCTAGTATGGGGGGGGGCTGCCGAATCCCGCAAAGAGTACTAGGAGGAGGGGTGGTCTCCCTCCTCACTCCCGGATGGTGCCATGGTGAGCCTAAGTGGCCCTGGGTGGTGAGGCTAGTGTTGGAGCCTCACCACCACTTGTGTGTTACCATGGAGTGCTTGGGCACTCCTTGATACCGGTTGGGTGATGTCCCACTTCACACTAGGTCATGGTGTGAGTCCCGTTTGGTGAGTTCCGATTAGTGAGTCCCGTTTGGTGAGTTCCGATTAGTGAGTCCCGAAATGAGTTGGGTTGGGCCTAGTGGGGAGTTGGGTCCCATTCAAGGGCGGTTAGCACCAGTGGGAGTAGTGCCTCACCGAGTGCTTGGACATCAATGGAAGTTCCGCCCCATGTCATCAAATGACATGCCCGGTGTCTTGTGGGAGTTAAGTATTGGAAGGAAAGGATTGGGAGTCACGGAGGAATGCGGAACCCCGTAACTTGAGTTGGAACCTAACATTGTGGGTGCGTGGCATGTGTAGTGTTAGGAGAGCGTGAACCTTAGTGGCACTAAGGTGTTAAGGGTTTGGAAAGTGAGCTTAAGGTGGTAAGTGTCACTAAGGGGCGCGACACCGACACAAATGAGAACATGCAAATAGGAACCCTCTCATTAGCAACGCCAAGTGTACCTCAATTACAACACCATTTCCCAAAGAAACGAGCAAGTGTACCTTATTTACAACATCATTTTCCCAACAAACTTGCATACATTCACCGACGGAGGATGCTAGTGAATAATTTTGAGCTCGGTTAACCCCTAAAGGACCAAGTGTCTGTTCATCGTACGCAAGAAATCTCGGGTAGGCTCCTACAAAGTCTTTTTTAGTCAGATGATCATGAAATTTGGACATAATGTGTAACCATGTATCCCCTTCCTGAAAATCTAATTTTTTTTCCGATCGGAAGCCTGGATCAAAAGTTATGATGCCCAGAACTTTCCAGGCAGCTTTAGGTAGCATGTGCAAAACTCTTCCTATGATTTTGCAATTTGGCAGGTGTGTTGCTTACATGATCCAAGATGAAAATGTCCAAAAAAAATAACCCTACTTAGTGTAAGGATCTCATTCTAGAAGGAGCTAAAGTTTGCAAGCCATGTCGGGCAAGGTTGGAAAAAAACTTTTTCACCTAACTTCAAACGTTATAATCTTTCAATCCGTGCAATCAAATTTTCTAAAAAAATTTCCACATGTTCCCAAAGAAGTCTGGTTCAAATTTGTACGATTGAATTTTGAAAAAAAAACTTTTTTTTCATTTTTTTCTTGCTGCCCTAAAAAGTGGCAGTTTTTGATAATTTCTGCCCAAAATACACCTCGGTCCTTTAGGGGGTAATTTGGCAATTGATCAACTAGATTGCAAGCAATCTTTAGTTTGTGGAATAGTACAAAATATATAGGGATGCATGGTAGGATGATGCTTTAACCCCTAAACAACACAACGGACATTTTTTGAACATCAAGGAATTCTCCTCTATAGGACAGAATTGCAACTATTCATCCTTGGAATTAGGGGTGGAAAGTGGAGATCTCCTACAGTGATTTGACTCCCAATGAATATTTTTGATTTTTTTAAAGTAGATGATGTCACACGGTTCCGAAATGGTTGATTTCCATAGTCACCAGCCCCGCGTTCAAGGGTTAAGTGACCAATTGACTAGGTTGCGTGCTACTTGTTCCTTGTTAGGGACTTGTTATGGATGCTTGATTGAATTATTTATTATTGTTTTTGTGGCACAAATAGGTGAGGTCCCTATTGTCAAGAATTCTTTATAGTAGATATCTATTTATCTTGCATTATATGCCGCTACTTGAAATTTAGAGCATGGCCATCCAGGCACGCTAGAAGCAGCCTCAAAGGCTCCTGAGGGTCCTTTGCATTTTTTTTCTCCCCACATCATTCTTGCAACATCCATTTCTAGAGCAACCACTTGAAAAATGCACCTGAACACTCAACAATAGAGCATGGCCATCATGGCCTACTCAATTTGATGCATCAAAGCAAATTGAGTGGACCTTGGTGAGGAAATAATCCAAGGTTGGTTCACAGACCTCCATTGTGGCTTGCTCTGCTTCTACTTGTACCACAATGACTCCACCTCCATACTTCTTTGGTGGGCTACATGTCCTCTTTTAGTTCTTTTGCACCAACATGTATTGCCACTTGTGTGTTGCAAAGTCATGCTTGGACACAATCTGATGATGAGATTATAAGGAATTTGTGGTCGCATGTCACTACAAGGGCTCACTACTCTTGAGTGGCCACTTTGAAAGTGGTTGTTGGCAGGATTATGGTGGGGAGCAAAAGGCCCACCTAGAGTTGTTGAGGTCACCTTGTGTATGGCTCGGTGGCCATGCTCATAGTGAGCCTTTGAAGTGACGCATGACCACAAATTGTGGAGAATCTTGCTACCAAATCTTATTTAAGCATAGCTCACATGGTTAATTTGGAAGCAATAGGGGTCACAACAAGTGGTTTAGGTGGATAGCATTTGGTGCAGATGCCGCACAAGTAAACACATGGCCTGAAATGCAGTATAGAGGCAGGGTCTCAAGTTTCCAAGTGTGATCACAATGAAGGATAGTGGTGGGTTGTACTCATCCTACTAGCTGTGACTACTCAAGGGCCCACTCAATTTGCTCTACCATGTCAAATTGAGTGGGTTTGGGGGCCATGCTCCTGGGAGGGTGCTTTAGAGGTTCTAAGTTCATTGTTAATAAATGTCCTCCACCCTCCCATGCTATGTGAGGCCTATTGTCCAAATTGAGCTTCCTTCACAAGACCTCATGGCATTGTATATCCTCTATGTCTTTGCACATGATAGTTGCGGTGCTCTATTGCGTGTTCATTGCCATTATTACATCAAGTTTAACGAAGAGGTACAATTTTTTTTAATTCACGGTCTTGTATCGAGGAAAAGGCATTCAATTGTTGAGTGCTTGGGCCAATTAGTAGAGAGCTCGCAACTCAAATTTATCTTGAGAGAATAATGATGGGGCATTGGTTTGTGCAAGGGCCCTCCATGAGACATGGAGGTTGTCTCTAATGTGCATAAGTGACCATGTTCTTAGCTAGCGGAATAGGAAAAATTTTGGTTGCAATTTGAAAGCAGCATGAAAAAATAATTAAATAAATTTATAAAATTTCTTTTTATGCTAAAAAATAGAGAAAATAATTAGACGTGGTACTTGAAAAACCAATTCCATATGAGAATCAAAGGAAAATAGCCACTATAATAAAATAAAATATCATGAACATTGCGCAAAACATAGTGAAACATTCCTTTTGGAAATAAAGTATTTTTTGTCACCACATTGTTGTTAATTTTACCTCTACTCAAAAAGGTTCCATTACTCTTATAGCACCCACACTTGGGGACATTGGCTCTTGATGGGGACCTAGTGTACATAAGCTTCTTTTCAACCTCCACAATAGAAGTGCTAAGAAATAAAATGTAAGCAACTTTTTCAAATTTGGTGATTGAAACACATTGCTCGCCAACCCTTGCATCTTTACAATGAGTCAAAACATCAAATTATATCTTCTCCCTCTTGACCAAATTAGATGTGGCCAAGGCAAGCACAACTTTTGCTCTAAGCACAAGGCCAATTGAGCATTGCCAACAAGGCAAGGAACTATTATTTCAACAATTCATGACAAAGGATCTTGCTAGCAAATTGAACTTGGGGAGCCAATCTTAAATGTCAAGATTGGGATTCGATGAATTGCTCATCCAAATCATGCTTGTTCAACCCTCCATCACCCAATTGGCTTGTGATTTCTTAAATGTAATTGTTAGAGCATATACATTGAGGTCTTCAATACTTGACCACAATGGTATGCACTTGGGCTTAAAACAATGTCACACCATTTATGTGGCATAGGAAAAACTTGTTGCCAACTCTTCAAATGAAGCCTTGCATATTCTAAATGCTCCCCAATAGTGTGTTGTTAATTAATTGATCCTAAATCAAATGATTAATTGTAGCTAAGATTGCCAAAAGAAAAGCTATTTATTATTCTTGGCTTAACCCCTAAATGCCCCAAGCCATTTTTGAACTTCTAGGAATTTGCTCTAAATTGAACAAGAATCCATCATTTTGATAAGTTGTATCAATCTTTTTTTATTTGTAACCATGAAAATTCAAATTGGACATGTTAGAGATCACATAGGAAAAGAAAACACAACGACATCACTTATGGATTGAAAGATTATAATGTTTGATCATAAGGGTGTTAAAACTGCAAAAGTGTTTTAAAGTCTTTTAATCCTCTTTTCACATGTCAACTCTAAAAAGTTGATAACCCAAAACATATGAAGCAAAAGGGCCTAACATGCATAACCCCAATCAACTTACAACTTCTCAAAATGTACTCTACTGGTTTTTTAAATGAATTTTGAATGTGATTTTTTCTCTAAGATCTAGTGTATTTGAGGCTCATTTTCAAAATTGGATTTTTGCTAAAACTAAATTTCAAAAAGAATTTATATATATATACACATACACTAAAAATATAAAGGTTAGGTTTTATCTAACTTCAAAGTATTGTCGACACCAAATTTGGTGGCATTTCGGGGTTAAACAAGTCAACATGTACAATGGTTGTCTCATTAGTGCAAAATTGTGGGTCTCTTCAATTCGTCATTTGAAGAATACATTTAGAAGACCACAGTGGAGGCGAAGAGCTTTGGCCTCTCAAATTTCAATTCATGAGCCCATGATATGAGCAAGGTTTTTTTTTCATTTTTTAAAAAGTAGCAATAAATCGAATGTTATAGTGGTGCTCTAAATTTCAACATTCATCTACATATTGGATAGAAAATATTACATTAGCACATATCTCATGTAGATAATTATGTTTTCATTCACAATCTGGAGATTTGATCCCAAGAAAATTTAATTTGAAGTTTTCTAGGGAAAAACTTCACGGTTTGTTGCCATTTTTGAGCCAAATTCTGTCTTTCTGGTATAATCTAGCACTACTCCCCCGAAGCCATGGATATGAGTTTTGATGAGTCATGTTTGAAGAGTAGTGCTACGGATGATGTTATGACATCATTTGACATTGGTAAGACCTTCAATGCAGTAGTGAATATATTACTAGATGCAACTTCAGATGAACTTCATAAGATTGAAAGTTCAGTAACTTTTTTGAAGTAACAATTTTACAAATTTTTCTAACCATTATAGCGATTGAGAGTTTTCATATTAGAAAATGGTTTTAAAACTTTATAAATTTGCAAGTTTTTGGAAGTTTGATTGCATAACACACTCTTTTTAGAATTAAAATCTTTTATGTTGCCACATTGGATATGGGATTCCACCTTTTTCTAAAGACAAAATCCTCTAAAAAATTTCCCTTGTCATTGTCATATATCATTGATATGATTTTCATTGGAGTATTGCACTGTTGGTCACTTCTATATGAATTTCTTATGGTTTGAAATTTTGATAAATTTTGAAAAGTTACAATTTTAGAATACCTCTTTAATTTTTTAAACTTTTGGGCATTTTATCAATCTAGGTTATAGAATTAAGCAACCTAGTGATGAAGCGAAATTACCAAAATGTTTGAAGTGGAATTGTGCAAATAAATATGAAAGATTATCTAGAACCTCAATGGCCCATAAAAATTATTTCTAATGTCTAGAAGTGCTAGATAAGATAGGAAGGTTATATGTGACTTCAACACTAGGGCTTAAATATTTTTACATTACTAAAAGAATGATTTCAAATTCCAAACTATAAAAATATTTTTTATTTATAAAATTTTGCCTTGTTAATTTTTTAATTTTTAATTTTTCACTCTAAAAAACTATAGATTAATAATTTGAAAATTTTGAAATCTGATTTAAAAAACCTAATTAAAAAAATTATTTATAAATTTATAAATATATTATATTTTTTCATTTTAAGATCAATAATAAATTTTATTGAATATTTTATACTTGACTAAGCTATAAGTAATACCAAGGATCATTGCAAAAGTGATAATTCCATGATAATAGAACATCTCACATTTCAGCTATATTGCTCTTTTTATTGATAACAATGATCAATAAAAATATTAAAATATACATAATGAAATTCTAAACATTGAAGATTTGAAATCTCAAAATTTATGAATTTTTAATGAATGAATTAAAAAAATTGGAAAATAGAAGATTGTAAATTTTACTTTCTAATTTTTAAATGATTCAATTTGAAAATCAGAAAATTTATTGAATTTGTAAAATTTCCATTTATATAATATTTTCAATATAATTTTTATTTATATAATTCAAAGTGATGAAAGATTAAACATCCTTCATTCTACTCTTTTTATTAGTGTCTTACTATCTCCCCTTTCAAATATATGCTCCATCCCTCTATTCTATTGTTGATGTCATCCTAATTAATTTGTAATTCTTACAAGATTATAACTAACAAGATTGAATTCTCAATGTGATCAAGTTGCATTTGATCAAGCCTTATTGTCATTCTTGAATATATATCAAGTTGAAAAAAATTTAAATGCAATTTGCAATAAGAATTGAAAGAGAGGCCAATTGATTAGAGTTATCTTGGAAGTCATGACTTAACAAGATAAATTCTAATGTGTACACCAATCATGTCTTGTACAAGCTTTGATGTTCACCAAGATGGCATGAAAAGATTACAACAAATTGGGAGAGCCTAGATGGTGAATTATGAACCCCCAATGCCAAGTAGATGTCCAACACTAATTTGAAAAACAACTTCCATTTTGTAAAGAGAGCCAAGAGGTTGGATTGTAGTCAATTGAGAAGATTAAAGACCTTGAGGCCTTTACATAAGGTATATTAGGATGATCCATTTTTGTCCTTTTAATTGTTGCACATGATTAGTTTACAATAATTTCTTTGCAATAGAATGGCAAATTAATGAATTTTGGACACATCAACAGTCTTTTTTGAATTAAAAAATGACTTATTTTAGGTGGTTATAGCAAAAATGGATAACTTTTCAATATTGTCCTAAGGAAGACTATTCTTGTCAATTTGCATTCTACTATAATACTCTTAGCTTCTTATAGAGTTGTAATAGTAATCCAAAAGCGTCCCTCAAGATTGTAGAATAATGAATGAACCTTTTACCATGTGTGGATTTGGAATAAAAGTTGAAGTTATAAAATGGTGATGTTTCAACCTCATTTCTATATTCGAGTTGTCAACATTTTTAAATGCCAATCCTTTACAAATTTCACTACATTAGGTACATAAGGATGCTATAAGTCATAATTGGGCTAAAAAATAGGGATTACCAATCAACTAGGGCCAATTTTGAGTCTACATACCTCAATGGTATAGTGTGAGTGTGCATTAGGGTAAATGTGTACACTTTATATTGATGGCATGTAGGTTCTTATTATATACATTGAATTTATAATATACATGTGCGTAGTTTTAATTTTCTTGAAGACATCATGAATATGAAGTTATACACAATTTTTTTGGAAAATAGGTGTGACTGAAATAAGGGGGGTATACAAAAAACCAAAAAAGTTGTTGGATAAATAAAAGAAATAAGATATTTCATTAAAGAATTTGAAACTTTCAAGATTTCTATAAAAGATTGTAGTTCCGCAAACATAAAAGTACATATTTTGACACAATCACTTTCACATTTCATCAAATCCACAATTATTGCTAAATTGTTTGGAAGAAATTCTTATACTCTTGTTCTTTTGCACAAATAGGGCCCAAAATCTTCACACTCGGCTAAGTGTTAGACTTGGGTATTGCTCGTTTAAAATCAAAATAAGATTAATCCCTAAAGGACTAGGGGTGTTTGAGCATAGCTCTTGTTTTCTTGATTAGCTCTTGTGACAAGCATAATTCCTCAAGTGTGTGGAATGATTTTGATGATCACCATCGTTGAAATGAAATGAAAGAAGACTTATGTAGCTTTTCCATGAACAAAAAATAAACAAAATCGCACAATTTTTGAGAGTATGCCACCATTGACAAGATTGATGAAAGATATCCAATTAGGTGAAAATTTGTACATATGCTAAAATTGAAATGTTGAAATCGGAATGCTCAAAAGTGATTTGAGAACTGTGAATTTTTTTTTCCACAAGTACATATCATCATGATTTAGATGTGTAATTTTTTTTAAATCATTGAGCAAAAAAGATAAAAGCATGTGAAGTACTAGCCTAGAGTGCCTTTCCTATTCAAAAAATTCACCAAAAATTGCTCAATCAATCATTTCTCAATCAGATTTATCCAATGGATTTAGCAAAAAAAATCATCTAGGGTCTCTTTGTTGTTCACAGACTATTAGTGAGGTTCACATTTCGAATTTTCTATAAATGTAGTTGCAGAAGCCATGTAGTGGCCTTCTGGTCCTATAGGGGTTAAGAAAAACTCCCTATCAATCCTAAGAGATTGAATCCTACATTTGGTAAAAGTATATTTAAGGAAATTATCTCAAAAGGAACATACCATGCCCCTCCTAGGAATGAATTTAGAGTCAAGGTGTTTAAGATTATGATATTCAAGTTGTGGTACACAAGATTTAATGATCCAAGTCACAAGTACTCCAAAATCCATATAACTTTACAAAACCAATTTAAGAACTAGCATAATAATCATAAAACAAACAATGCTTAATTCATAAACTTAGAGATTAGAAGCTCTCTACCAAACCCTCAAGACATAAGAATGAGGGTCGGATCAATTGAAAAAACAAGATGAAAAGGTTGACCATTGGAAGCATAATGCAACTCTACATCTGCAAGTGCTCTAGCAATCTCAAATCTCCTACTAGTTCCTCACGTCCATTCAATGATATCTCAGCACATGGTTGCCATTGCTTTTTCCACCTCATACCAACTCGTAACTGAAAGGAAGGAAACTTTGAAGAACTCCAAAAAAAGACTCAAATGAGAAGTGAAAGTTTTATAGAAGTCTTTCAACTAATGACTTCACCTTCTGCTAGATTTGACATGAACTTTATTCACACGAAGAGGAGTGTAATAATATGGCTCAAATGATGAACCTCAAGTGCTCAAAATGCCTATTGGTTGGAAGCTTAGTCCAAGAACCAAACTTACAATCTTAAACCTACAATCTAACTAACAAACTAACTAATCAAAACTGAAGCAAGAACAAATCGTAACCACCACTAGCTCATCATCATGTGAAGTGGATCAAAATCCACAGAAGGTTGATTTGGAAGAAAGGAAAAGAAGATGGCATGACAACACCCAAATGAATTATGTTGTTGTATCCCAACCTCAACTGGGTGAGAACTTCTACAAATTGGACTCTTTCTCCTTGTGATCACCAAAAATACGCTTCCGGAAATCTTCCACCATCCGGGGAAGACCCTCCTGCAAGGCCACCTTTGGCTCCCACCCCAGCAACTCTTTGGCCTTCGTGATATCCGGCTTTCGCTTGTGAGGGTCATCAGATGTGTTCTCCTTGTACTCAATTGTGGCAGTGGGGTCAATCACTTCCTTGACCACCTGAAAAAAAGCAATAAGGCACTTCAACATTGCAGACTAATGGTGTGTGAATCAACCCTCTACTGCCCTATTGCTAAGAAGTAGCAAATTTCATACAGGAGTTAAAATCATTCAGGACCCTTCAAGGCACGCAACATAAAAGAACGGAAAGTGTGAAGACATCTGCTACATTCGTGAATGATTGAAAGTTACTATAATCGATTCTTAGCTTCCCATGTGGGCTTTCTAATCTTATCTTGGGTACTTGGGGATTAACACTTGCAATTGAAACAACTATGGGGAGTGAGTAACAACTGCCTGACGATTAAAAAACATCAAAGAACAACTAATTATGAGTGAACTTTCCACAGAAGCTGCCTCGCACAAGCACATTTGGGAAGATCATGAAGAAAATAAAATCTAAATTCCAGGTAAACGACACCTACCTCGGCAAGTTCAAGCATTGTGAACTCTCCAGGGTTTCCCAAGTTGAAAGGTCCAACATGCTCGCCTTCCATCAGCCTAATAAGTCCCTCCACCTGCAAGTCCACATCGCAAGATTGAAGACAGATTTGACAATCTAGAGTTCAAGGAACAAGAGGTGGAATAAATTCATAACAACGCAGCAAATTCCCACTAATATAGAAGAAGAACAATCATAGAGGCAGCAAACAAATAAGCACAATCACAGATAAACTGACTCACACCAGATCTGCCACATACCAGATCTGCCACATACTGAAAACTCCTGGTCTGTTTTCCATCACCATACACAGTCATGGGCTCTTTTCTCAGGGCCTGGACATTTGAAAAAGCAAATTAGTGGTCAAATTCAATAAATCCTCGCATTGTTACGAGAAGGAAAAAAAATGAAAACCTTCCAAATATCCAAAAAACAATACTAAATCATCAACAGACTAAACCCTAAACGCTCAAATGGCCAAACCTATGGAAAATGAAATAAATCAGTAGGAAAGCAGGAACAAAATGAACCAACGAGAAGAAAAAACGGCGTCCCATACTTTCAAACAAAAGAACCATATTTCAGAAGTAGATATAATCCACGGAGGACTTTCTATTCTAGTTTGGGAATGAAAGCACTGCTAAATTTGTGTTGCGCTCACCTGAGCCACGAAGTTGCTGACAACCCTGCCATCATCAATGCACATCCTCGGTCCATACGTGTTGAAGATACGAGCAATCCTGACCTGCATATCCACCAACATCAGCAATACAATACAATGTCCCTCACAAGACGTTTACTACATTAAGTAACCTCCCACTTTCCTATAGTTGACTGATTCAACACGAATGTCCAAACTGCACCTGCACATCTGCGCCTCTGTGATAATCCATAGCCAGTGTCTCCGCAGTGCGCTTTCCTTCGTCGTAACAGCTCCTCACGCCAATGGGGTTTACATTGCCCCAGTATGTCTCTGCTCACCCAAGATAATCATTCAGAAGCTTTCTCACATTAAAACATGATATCCAAGATTTCCATCCTTCCAAGTCGGATATCGAAACTACAAGCCATTCCGTCAATGAATAAAGTGTCAGCTCATCAGAAAATTAAAAATTAAAATAATGTAATCTAAAAAATAAAAAACTGCAGTGCTCACCTTTTTGAGGATGCTCCAAAGGATCACCATACACCTCACTCGTACTGGTCAGCAAGAATCGAGCTCCAATCCGCTTGGCTAATCCCAGCATGTTGAGAGTTCCCACGACATTGGTCTTGTAAGTGCAGGTCAAGGTTGCACAATCACAGACAATTCCTCACTCACACAGTATGTCCCTAATAAGGACGTACACGTGCGTTCAAGCAAACGAAGAAGGTTGTAGAATGTGACATAAGGTAGTGAACGTTTTTCTAATGGATAGGACTGCAATAGACGATTTGAGGAATAAACACTACCCTCAAATACACGTTCAGAATCTTGTATATATGGCAATGTACAACAGCTCAAGAATTAAAGCCTAACCGTAGTTTTACATACCTTTTGTGCAATTCAAACTTATTCATAATCCAGACACCTACTGTTAAATTGTCGCTACTATTCATTCACTCTACAGTTGACCATGTTATGAGCATTGATTATGCAGGTCTATAACAAGAATACTAAGTACGTTGCAAACTTGCAATCCTATCCAAAACGGGACAAGAACCACATCTTAGAGAAACCACTCAAACCATGTGAAAGCCACAAGAATAAGTTTCCTACCTTATACAGAGTAACCCTAACAAAGATGTGTTTGTCAAATGCAAGAATGTGTTCAAGCGTGAATCCAAGCAAACGCAAGACCTCTTCTACAATGCGACACACACAGATCCCCTACAAGCAAAAGAAAAGAAATCGCACTCATCCCGCCACTTCCAGAGATGAAGATTGACGATCTTCTCAATAATGTGAACAACGAGCAATCTCGTAGAAAGGATATGATAGTCTTGATAGGGTTGAACTTATAATGCACCGGCGACGCCGGGCACGCGAGATGGTAAATCTGGTCGACTTCCAACATCAGCGGCTCCACCACATCATGCCGAATCAGTTCAAACCTCGGATTCCCGAAGTGATGCTGCACATTCTCCCGTCTCCCCGTGAAGAAATTGTCCACGACAATCACACTATCGCCTCGCTCGATCAACCGATCCACCAAATGGCTCCCCACGAATCCTGCCCCGCCCGTCACCACGATCCGAAGCGCCTTCCGTTGTAACCCTAGCGGAATTTTGCCCCCGGGGCTGATGATCGGCAAATGTGACCGCTTATACGGCGCCTCGAAGGCTCTCTCCAGACCATAAATGTCGCCGTAAGAAACAGAAGAAGAAGCTTGTTGGATTGCATTTGTACGACGAAACTCCGGTTGCACGAACATGAAGAAGAGAGTTGTAATCGCCACCCCGAGTAAAATGAAGATGACGCGCTGCTCACGAAGGAGATACTCTAGTGACCGGGAGAAGGACCATTGCTTCGGCGGCTTCGGCAAGTACTTTAACTCCTCCGGCGCTACCTCTACTCGCCGGTGGTTCAAGCTCGTGCTCGTCATCGCTCGCAAAAACCTACTCTAAACCACTGCAGAAACACTCAGAAAAACACCCGAAAAACACCACCCCAAATGGTAAAAACGAAGATGGCAAATCGCGCAATGCCGGATGTGAACTCCGCCGATCTAGATTGGAAAATATGTTTCAGCTTGCGAAGACGGATTCCATTTCAGTCGTGCTCCACAACCCTGAAAATCGAGAAAGCAATCATCAGATCTGCACAACGTGAGAGAGGCTGTGGAACTCCATGACGACGCCATAGCCAGGGAAATTTTATAAAAGGTTCAGTTCTACTGTAAAATTATTGGTAACATTATTGAAATTTTTGCTACAGTAATTAACTTAGCATTCTTCATTTTTTCTTTCTTATGTGATTGGTGGTTTTGGTGACGTGGGGAAATTTATGGCTGGTCACCCTTTGGGGGGGCATCATATGAATCATTTGCTTAAAAAACACCAAGAGCACATGTTGTAGGCCAAGCTACAGTGCAAGACCTCCCTTCATTGTTACTAAAGTCCATGGATGAACATATACACTTCTATCTTATGTGGAAAGATTCTTTGTCATCCATTAGACATTTTGGGGCTATTGCGTCATTAGAGGATTAAAACGAGAGATTGAATTAGAGTTACTTGTGTTTGGAACAATGTTGTAAGCTTTATGATTGTATATTGGTTGGGGGGTGGGTATTCTATCAGTTATCCTAGAATACCAAGCTAGTTACCATGGGAATTAGTCTTTGGGGTACTATGTAAATTATTTCTTAATAACACCCAAGAGCACTCATTGGAAGTCAATCTATTGTACAAGACCTCCCTTTTCACACAAAATTCCAAGGATGAACATCTGCACTTCTAACTTATATGGAAGGGTTCTTTATCATCTATTATATACTTTTAGGCTAAGTTGTTGTTATAGGATTAACCTTGAAAGGACTAAGCCCCCATAACCAAGGTAGTTACCAAAATGCTCTAATTGTTAGACTAATCAAGTATATTCTGGATTTCTACAATAGTATGAAAAGCCATCCATCGAATACTTCTAGGTTGTTGTGGCATAAGAAGGTTAAAGATAGTCATGGTTTTATATATTGAGACCTTTAGCAAGTTTGGAGAAGGCTTTAGGTATTTCAAAGTAGATTACAAATTTGTCCATGAACTTAATGAACTACATGATGTAAAAGGAATTGTCCGACACAATATAAACTTCAACCAATTGGGTAAAATAGGTTCTAGAGCTTCTTGCTACTATGACACCCCCTAGTAATGTTTAGCATTCTTAAAACTAGGAAGCTTGAAATTTAGGGTCTTGCCCTCTAATGCATTGCAATTAATGTTTGCCATTGAAAATTATAATTGAAAATTGTAGAAATGACAATGATGTATTTTATTGGAAAGTTTGACACTAGATTATTAAAGTCAGAGTATTTTTAACATGTAGGGTGAGATTTTATTTTATTGTGCTAATAATTATAAATTTTTTGTAGTGATATTGATCATGCACCCTTACTAATAAAATACATTAGTGTAGTAAACTAAAGCTTCCCTTTGATTTATGCAACATTGTTGATGGAGCTATTCCATCTTTATGAATGGAATTGTGTTTGATTTGTTCCCAAGGAAAAACTTTGGTTTCTATTGGGAATATAATTTCGAGGTGTTGCAAAGCTTATTAAAATATATACTTGAATCTCAATAATTAATAAAATATAATTACACAGCTAGAATCTCATGAAAGATCCACAAGAGAAAAGCAAAGTACAATAGAGCAAAGGGAAACACAAGGCAAATGGCTAGAAGCTTTTGTAAGAATATTTAGGGGCCTCTATAGTTATACTCAAGGAAACTAAACCTTGATAATTAAATAGTACCTAAAACTATATTATATAACACATTATAAATCGAATTACATTGCATAATCTATAGTAAGTCATTAATAATTTTTTATAATTTTGGGAGAAAAACAAAGCCAAAAAACTTATGAAGTCCTATTTCATGACTAGTTTACTTAGAAAATGTCTATCTAAATATTACCAATATATTTTCAAAGACCTTTAGTCTCCAAGTGTCCAAGTTAGAAGGAGTGCATTATTGGTTTTAAGGTAGTAGATAATTAAAGTCTCCTTTGCAACCCCAAGAGTATGCTAAAATTTATTGTATCAAAGAATAGCAATTTCTACTATCATTATGACTCAAAGTTTATTATCATAATGTTTTTTTTTACTTCTACTTTGCAAAGTCCAAAAACTATTTAAAAAAATCAATGTCCCTCCCTTGCAACACAATCACCAACAATTGTGTGTAGGAACACAAAGCCCTATTACACTTTGGATTTTTAAAGGATATGTCATAAACTCTTGTATGATGAAAGTCTATATCTCTTAAAAATTTTAATATACTTCTAAAATATTAATAAATTTTTTGTAGTTCAAAAGAACAGAATTTGCAAATTTACAATTAGAATTTGTAAACTTATTTTATATATTTTATTAGAAATTTTATCTACCAAAGTTTCCAAAGTTTGAAACCTTCATTCAATCGTAACATGTAATACAAAGATTCCTACTAGAACCCTAGTTCTTAAATATTTATCAAAAAATTTATATCAAATACACATAATGGTAAAAAAAATAGAAATTTTTCAAAATAGAAGTGCACTCATAGTGTAGAACATTTGGTGTCATAAAGAAAATATCCATGATATTTCATATTTAAAATCATGGTTACAGATCATGAACTTTAAACTTCACTAAAATGTTTACTTTAATAGCTATTGTAAATGCCCAAGGCTTTTTTAGAACTTTTTCAAATATTCTCTAAATGAACAAAAAGTCAACATTTTGATAAGTTCCATTAATTTTTTTGAATTAAAACTATACAAATTCAAACTAGGCATGTTAGAGATCATATAGGAAAAGAAAACACAACAATATCACTTATGGATTGAAAGATTATAATATTTTATCATGAGAGTGTGAAAAATGTGAAAGTGATTGGAAGTCTTCCAATCCTCTTTTCACATGTCGAATTTTAAATTGAGATTATTCCATAAATACAAGGTTAAAGTACATAACATGCATAACCCCAATTAAATTATGAATTTTCAAAATCTACTCTACAATTTTTTTTAAATGTTTAATTTGTTTTTTTTCCTAAGATTTAATGTAATTGACCAAGAGCCCTCATCATTAGAAAATCAAGATTTGCAATGGACACCCTTGCACAAAATCTTGAATAGAAAAATCACAATCATTCAATTCAAAATCAAAATTTTCATGCTAGAACTGGACTTCAAAAAGAATTTGTCGAAAAAAACCCTACTAAAAGTGGTGACTTGGTAAGGTTTTATTTACTTCAAAGTTTTATCAACACTAGAATATGATGCCTCAGACATTTTAGGGGTTAAGGAATTTCTCAGAATTTTCAAGTGGAGTAGAAACTACACTTCAGATGCTTCATTTTGTTGGTTTGGGTTAGATTGAAGTAAAAGAATTCTTTTGAATGTCAAAATTAAGTTTTGAAGGAAAAAATTGTCAAAATTAAGTATTGAAATATATTGAACAATGTAACCTTTTTTTGGATAAAATACCCCATAAAAAACAAACCCAACCCAACTCAAATGTCTTACACTCAACTCAATAATGTGAATATTGATCTAGCATTAAAAAAGTTGTCCACAAAAATTTGGATGAAAATCATCCATTCTTCAATATGCATAAGGCCTGACTGATGCCTGATAAGGTCGGTCTCCTAGCTGAGGACAAAAGTTTCAGCGAGTTTGGTGCACACTGACTCTTCAGCAATCCAACCAGCTCTCTAACTTCCTTGTTTTTTTCACCGAATACTCCGTTTTAGGGCTTCACTCTTGATCGAGGGTTGCAGGATTATTTGGCTATGGCGCAGTACACGTCCCGTGTTGCAATCTCTGGTTGTGCAATTTTAGCTCCTAATAGAGTGATCTGAGTTTCTGTCTTCGGACTGCGCTTCTATCTTCAAATTTGGGCAAATTCGACTTTCTTTGGAATCCTGCGGTGTACTTTTGGATATATTGATTTGATGTGGGAGTTTCTGAAGGTGAAGAAATTCTTATGATGAATCTTAAGATATGTTCTATAGTATGTATTTTCTCCTGAAGAGTACTCCACATGGAAATTGAGGATCGGGGGGCGATTTCAGTCAAGGTTGCGATAATTGGGGAATTGTCAGTCTGTGAGGGTTTGCGTATGATGGAAGCTCCCTCCAGTTGGAATTTTCTGGTCGAATGCGTATTTGTTTTTTGAAACTATTGCGTGGGAGTAGACCGTGCACTTGCAGGAGCTAGTTCATTTTGTGAATTGCCGGCAGATTGTATTAACTTTTCGCAAGGGCGGCCTTTGAAATTCAGTCGAGGAGTTAGTCGAGTTATGTCGTTTCGGGATTTTGTCGTCGGGGGAGCTGGGTGTGTTGTCCCCGGCGAAGATGGCTCATCGTCTTCGAATCCCTTGGGTAGCTTGGCCGACTCGATCATCGGGTCTGCATCGAAAACTCAGGTCAGTGAGATGAAACGGTGAATTGAATTAATTAGCAGAGGGATTCTTTCATTTCTTGAGACTATGGACATCCGTAATGAGAACTATTCAAGCACTGACTAAACTGCTGTGCAATTTAGGAAAGTCATCATTCGCCCAGACACAGTGATTGATATCTTCAGGGTTAACTTTTAGGGTTTAGGGTTTAGGGTTGCGTACCATTTATGAACTGACAGTGCACACTTTGCTGGTTGTTCACAGGAGAGAATTCGGGAGATGCCTGGATTGACTGGTCCAGGGCAATCTGTGTCTCCACTTGGCCGAAATGGACCTCTCACCTCACATCCAGGCTCTGATATTAATCTAGGCCAGCGGCCTGAAGGACAGGTATGTAGAAAAGATCGGTAGTATAATCTTTTTCTCTGAACTACAGTAATCTTGATCACAAGATCATCAATTTCGTTAACTTGGCGCGATTCGGGTGCCAAAAGTTGTGACAAATAACTACTCAAAACTCTAAAAAGCAGGATAGGTATAGATTTAAATTTAAGTCCTCGTATTCTGAAAGTGCCAAAGTAATGGAATACTGCGTTCAAATCTGAGAAGTGTGAAGTGACAAAGGATTATCATTGAGATGTTCTTAGATTGTGAATGATTTTTTTTGTAGTTGCCGGATTACTTGCGAGGATTCCAGGGTGCAGACTTTAGGGAGTCCTTGGAGAGGTGGCCTCCTGCACAATTTCCAATCACTCATCCGAGTCAGGAGGGGGCTCTTTTTTCAGAATTCGAGAGTATATATGGGCAACAAGCTGGGCCAACTAGGACTCCACAGTTGTTAGATGGTCAGCATCTGAACTTAATCGGATTTTTGCATGGCTACTTTCGTCGGTATGCGAAGTGCTTATTACGAAAATATTTCGTGTGAGGATTTTACCAGGAGTCATTTGATTATTCTTAGGTCGACCATGTCTGTTCCTGTTCTTTGCGATTTTGATCCGAGCACAACCTCCTTCCTTGGGCTAGTGAATTGCTTTACAGTTTGAATCAACACAAAGTCAACTAACATGGTATCATGAATGTGAGTGCAGCTCCCCCACAGCGTGTTTTGAATGGATTCTTTCATTCCTTTCTGGATACTAGTCGAACAAATGCTCCTTTTCCTGCTGTTAGGCTACCAGAGCTTGGCCTTGGCCAGGCTGACAAGCGTCGGATTAGAGACCGTAGTCACATCCTTGGACGCCACATTTTCGCAGATAAGGGGGAGGCTTTTATTGATTCTCAGGTACTTTCTCGTCAATTTTCTTTTCAGTATAAGAGCACGACAATCTTTTTCAGTTGTGTTTAACCATTTGCGAAGTTCTCCTGCTCGTTTTAGAATGGATGACATCAACACAGTAGAATTAATTTGGATAAATTTATGCTTTTCAGCCTCTCTATGTTTTATATATGAAGGAGCTTTCTTGTTGAACTCATGTAATGAACTTGGTTCTCTACTTTATTATTTGTGATGAAATGAATCTGGTATTCGGGAAAGTTATATGTTGCTGCTTGGCTGCATTCAACGCGAGATTTGTTCATGTTACGCTTACTGTAAGGAGAGTTACTTCGACGAAGGATATATCGTCCGTAGCGTTTTAATTTCTTCAAAATTGAAGATCAAAGCTTCTGTTAGATTTTCTAATGGATTGTTCTCTCGAAGTCCTGACCTTTGTTTTGGGAAGTTCAGGTCAATGGTCTACTGCATTCCTTGGATATTGATGATAGCCTCGGAGCTCAGACTCGGGGGCCACTTGGTGGTCAGCTTCCCGAATTTGAGCAGTTGTGGAAAGAGGGTTATGCTCAGAGTAATATGCAACTGCTCAGACCTCAAATGCCACTTGCAAACCAGTGGGCAGATGAATTTCATCACCACGTTCGGCCTCCTGGAGTTCCAGAAGGCTGGGCAGAAGAGTTCAAGATTCAACAGAAGGACGACAATTGGGTCAATCAGTTTCAAGAGGTCTGTCGCTACGATTTGTCAATTTATTAATGGGTTATTTAATTCCGCTCTTTGTTGAAGAATAATTAATTTACTTCAGGCCTAAGATCTGCTAGTTTGTCTTTTCGGTCTGAATTTCGTTCAAGGGCGTTTGCGTTGTTGTTTATCATTGGAAGCATGTAAGTGGTAACTTCTGCGTCCAATCTGTGTGTTTATTGGTAAGACTTTTGGAGGTATGTTTGATTGTACTCATCTTGTTCTTTGTACAGCAACCACACGAGTCCCGGCTGCGTATTGGGTCAATGGGCAATATGGACGGCATTGAACAATCTCGTTCACTTGTCCAGACATTGTCTCAGAATCAGGATCCAAAATTTCAGGTATTAACCAGATATCATTATAACTTCAGGTATTAGCTTACTACATAACTTTACGCTAGGCAGTCCTGGGATATAATGTAAGACTCGAAGGTGAATTCAAAAGATTTATTGCTTTATATCGTTTCAGACTCGAGGATGAGCAATAGAAATTCATCGCATAGTTCGTTCTGTAAGCGATTTTAAGATAGGGTATTAGAGTCTTTATAAAATGAAATTCTACTCCAGGTTTAACCTTTGAGTTCTTAAATGAACCGAAAGGTCGCTTCCATATTATAGGAGTAGAATTAAATCAGTTAGGAAGTTTTAAGGAAGTAAAGAAAGTACATTAATAGAATGAAGAATCATGTCTTAAGTTTTTGAACGAAATATGTTTTGGAAGTTTCGATAATTGACTATGAGATTCTCAAAATGACCTTTCTATAATTATTTTGGGGCACGTAGGATTTAAGATCATGTTGCTTATCAGTTTATCATGGTAATTGTGTTATGAAGACTAGCGAGCTTGTCCTTGGATTACTTTCTGGCTGGCTGGGCTAATACTGGTTTGAGTCATTTTGCAGAATTCCAAATTTCTGCAGTTTGTATCGAAAATGAGCCGCGGTGAGCTTATCGTGGAAGATAACCAGGTTGTGCCACCTACGTCAAAGGCTAGTGCTGGTACTTGGGCTAATGAATTTCAAGAGCAGCATCCTGCGTCATGGGCTTCAGAGTTTAGTGGCGGAGAGGTTCTTTTTCACATTACTATCCCCTAGATAGTTTCTTTCTGCATTTACCAATGTAATACTTCTCAGTTTTAATTTCCTCATGACCACGTTGATCAGTGATTAATGTGGAAAATTTTAATCAGTGTTTAAGTGACGTGTTCAGTGAATAGCTACTGCTCCCAACAATTGATTGAGGCGGTCCTCTGTTGTTTGTGGGTTATCGGAATGCTATTTATATCATACAGATGTTGTAATAAATATTAGATTTCACAAGTTGTTATCCGGGAATTTCTGCCAAATGTCTCAAACTCGACTCGTGTTTCTAATTTTGACAGCATCAACTTAGATCGGACACTTGGGCAAATATGTTCGACCATGAACAGGAAGGAACCACGGATTCGTGGGTTGACGACTTTTCAAGGCTCGGAGTGAAGGATTGGGCTGATGAATACGGAGCTCAAAATGCTGAAGGTGTCTTTGGAGACGGGACCAGTTCAGAATGGGTGGATTCATACGAGCAGTACGTAACTCTTCGTGAATTTATTTATTAGGTAGTGAGCATGCTGATAGGTAATTTGAGCATGGCTAGGTCTCTTAAGTTTGGGCTGCCGTTCCCCAAACCCGCTATTGGAGTCTGCTAATTGCTCTTCATTTGGAAGAAAGAGAGATGATAATTTTCTTTTGTTTCTCTTGTAACTACTTCAAATGCGTGGATTTATAAACTTAAATTCCTCAAACTGCATGCAACTTTTTCAGGATGTGATACAGAAAAATGAAATTACAATTGGGTGATATTTAGCAGTGTTGCCTCAGGAATAGATGTTCTGTTGTAGCTTCGGCAATTTACATGGGAAGCTATGGGAAAATGCTTACGTTCTGTAAACATTTCTCTAGGTTATGAAAGGTTAATGGCTCCTCTTTTGTATTTTGTCTAGTTTCTCTAGAATCTAAGATCCTAAATACTTATATGTTGAATGCAGATTCGTTCAAGAGCAAGTGAAAGGCGAGATGAAGAACACTGGTTCATCACAATTCGTATATCAGTTTGCTGATAATAATCCGTATGTAGGACATCCGAACCCTCTCAAAGAAGGCCAAGACCTCTTTCGAAGGGGACTACTCAGTGAAGCTGTTTTGGCTTTAGAAGCTGAGGTGTTGAAGAACTCTGATAATGCCGAGGGATGGCGTCTGCTTGGTATCACGCATGCTGAGAACGACGACGATAGACAAGTTCGTCGTAATCCTTTCTGCTCTTGACGGCTTATTCTATAAGAAAAGTGGTGCATTCTGTCAATGCGCCAATATGAATCATGTTGACTGCCAGAATGTTATGTTTTACTTCCACTAGTAATGATCATTGTACGTTCTAATTCATGGGCCTTGGTCCATAGTGGACATTAATTCAATTGTTTGACCTGTTGCAGGCAATTGCTTCCATGGTTAGAGCTAGAGATGCTGATCCCTCCAACTTGGAGGTACTTCTTGCTTTAGGAGTGAGCCACACTAATGGTATGCATGCCATGTCTCATAACTCTCAATTTTGCACAGCTGAGTTATTGTTCAAAAATCGCCATCTCTTTCCATGGACTCACACGAATTCGATTTGATCTCGTCGATTGTGTAGAGTTAGAGCAGCAGGAAGCTTTGCGGTATCTGAGGGGATGGCTACAGCACCATCCCAAGTATGGCACACTTGTACCAGGAGATGTTAATCATCTCGACCCTTCGGAGGTGAGTAATGGATTGGGTGCCAATTGATCGCGGATCGTACATTGTGCATATTTTGTACCTAGAAAATATTTGAATAGAATTTTGTGATATTAATTAGTGTATCAGCTAATATTTAGTTCTGGTATGGATACAATCTGAAGTAATTGCTTTCATCTCGGAGTATCTCGCTCAAATTTTGAGTTCATTTACTTCCAGGTTGAAAGTCTTTTCCAAGAAGCTGCTCGATTATCCCCTGAGGATAGTGACGTACACACAGTTTTGGGAGTGCTTTACAATCTCTCTCGGCATTTCGACAAGGCTATTAGTTCATTTGAGAGAGCTTTGCAGTTGAAGCCCCGAGATTACTCTTTGTGGAATAAGTTGGGCGCAACACAAGCTAATAGTTCACGGAGTGCTGATGCTATTTATGC
Source organism: Straminergon stramineum (assembly GCA_963920665.1). Lineage (NCBI taxonomy): Eukaryota > Viridiplantae > Streptophyta > Bryopsida > Hypnales > Calliergonaceae > Straminergon > Straminergon stramineum. Next base: position 6,389,852 of record OY987269.1, on the reverse strand, counting down.
CTACCAGCAGGTCAGTCCTTTGAGTAATCCTAATTTGTTAAAGTAAAATCGTATACATATATATTAGTGAAAGTTCACACTAGTCAAATTTTAATGCATACTGATTGAGATGACGGAAGTCTTTAGGGGACTAATCGTAGAGTGCAATCATCAAGCTTTAATAGAGGTTAGTTTCTTGGGCATCATCAACTGAAACATTGAGCATTGGCAGGCACTAGACCTGAAGCCAAACTATGTGCGGGCTTGGTCAAATATGGGAATTGGCTATGCTAATCAGGTACTCCAATCTGCTTCCAGTGATCATTATACGGATTGCATAAGGACAGCATTAGTCACTTGCATTTCTACTCTCAGTGTTGTTTAACATAGGAATGCTTTACTGAATTCTGGTCTAGCAAGCTGCCTAATGTAAAACCATCTGTTCAGGGGCGCTATGAGGAGTCTGTTAAGTACTATGTTCGGGCATTAGTGATGAATCCTAAAGCAGATAATGCGTGGCAATACTTGCGCATTTCTCTCAGGTATGTAAATTCTGTTGCCAACAGATAGTATTATCTTAAAGTGTATTCATAGCGTTTTCCACTTGCCTTGTCCTTCAAAGTTCTCTGTATCACCTCTCCAGTTGGCTTGGTCTGGGAGCGATGTGCAGTTCTGCTTTAGAAGCCAACTAGTCCTTCAAACATTCAAGTATCTATTTCCTTACATTCAGTGTGCTCTAGATTACCTTTCCTACCTGTGGTGAGGAACTGGATAAAAACAAAGTGTCTAATGTATTGTGTACTCTTCTTGCAGCATTGCATCACGAAATGACTTGTTGGACGCTTGTGAAAGGAGGGATTTGGAAGCTTTGCAGAAAGAGTTTCCTCTTTAATTTCTCCTTGAGAACATTTCCAACTACTTAGGCTGAATGGTCCGTGGGCAGGTACCTTGTTGTAAGCTTTTATGTATAATGCTTGGTTGATCGGCTTGCAAGTCAGCTGAGGGCACTTTCAAGAATGCACTTAACCCCTAAAAGCGCCTTCTTGGCCCCAAAGTTGCCACTTCTATATTTTATAGCTGTCGACATGAATCATTTACAGTTTTAGGAAGGATGTATTACAATCCATGGGCAAAAAAATAAATGTCCTGCATTTTTAAATAGCCAAGATATGTTTTGAAGTCATTATAAATGTTTATAGGTTTATAAAGTTGATTTTGTATATTTAGTTTATGCACTAAGAGTTGACCCTGTGAGGACGTAGTGGCCTAATGGATGATAAAAGAATCTTTCTATGTAAATTCTTTTGTGTAAGACATTAGTGTAGATGTTCATCCTTAGACGTGGTGGCCTAAAAGTGTTTGATGGATGACAAAAAAATCCTTCTATGGAAAACATAAGTGTAGATGTTCACCTTTGGAATTTTGTGTGGAAAAGGGTAGTCTCACACAATAGTTTGACCTTGAATGAGTGTTCTTGGGTTTTTTTAAGCAAATGATTCACATGGTATTTGAAGGATGATTTCCATGGAGATCAGGCTAATATTCTAGGGTTAAAATATATTTTTTTCATCCCATATATCTGTTCTACCTTGAAACTTTGAGAAAAAAAATTTTCACAAATTTGTACAAGTAGAACCTCTCTTAGTGCACCCTCCCTTGGAACATAATATGCATTAAGAGAGTTTGTAGATAGTAGGTGGCCCATGCCCATGATTCAAGATAAAAAGACATGTGGTGCATGATTCAAGATGAAATGACAAGTGGCCCTATGACTTCTCTAAATGCATAAACCTCTCTTAGTGCATAGTTCTAACACCATGCACTAAGGGAGGTTCTACCTGTACTTGTATATTGAATCTTTCAATTTTTAATCTAGAAAAATGTATGTCCCTCACAACTTGTGCAAGTTGATAAATTGCTTTCAATATTATTTGAAAATCCATGAAAAAAATTCAAGAAAAAAATTCAAATACAAATTTATTTTTTGTTGCCTTATCATTTTGGTTGAAAACAACAAGATTTAATTATTACATATTTTTGTTGTCACTAATCCAAGTTCTATTAAAATTTGGTTTGCATTCAAGACGATCATTTTACATCTATGTGCAAAATTCCAACCATTAAATTAAAAAAACTGGAATTACAATTGCTTAGCCAAAATTGATAAAAGCCCCCCCAAACACCCCTTGGTCATTGAAGGGATAGTATAGTATATTATATATTTAAAAATTTTATGAGCATTGCTTTGATTGTTAGTTTGAAACTCAAATGCTAATTGTCATGAAATTATTTAGTTTTAGATCATTTACATTAAATTTAGTTTGAGAGCTTTTAGAAAAATCATTTATTGAGATAGAAAAATTAGTTTATAAAGTAAAACATCAATGCACTTTTCAACTAAAGAACATATTTGTATAGAAAAGTTTTAGAATCTATTTTGTATAAGTGTTAAACAATTAACACAAAAATCTACAAGCTAAGTCTACAAGATCATAGATGGATAAAAGGATTAAATTTTGGTAATTATTCCAAAGATATATTTGAATTCATTCATCATGCAAAATATGCATTTTGTGACAATCACTACAAAAAAAACAAGTGCCCACAATGACTGTAGTAGTCATTTCTTGTCCATAATGATTGCAAAATAGTCATTTTATAGTCATTGTTGTTTACAATCAAGAAGCTTAAAGAAAATTTAATTTAAAAAATAATTATATATATATATATATATATATATATATATATATATATATATATATATATATATATATTTTTTTTTTTTTTATTTTATTTTATTTTATTTTATTTATTTTTTATTTTTAAATTTTATTTTATTTTATTTTATTTTATTTTATTTATTTTTAAATTTTAAATTTTATTTTATTTTATTTTTTAAAATTTTAAAATTTTTTTTTTTAATATTTATATTTATAAATTAAAAAATATCATATTTGACATGTTAGGGCCACCAAATGTGTCTATCAAATGGATGAATTGGATTGTATAGATAGAAAGCTTAGACAAATATGATTTTTAGTTTCTTTACTTTTGATTTCATGGACAAAAATATTTCTAGTTTCTATACATATAAAAAGGAACTTTTGAATGATTTACATATCAACGGGCACATTTGACAAAAGAGGCATTCATTAGGTAATCAACTTATTGTTGCCCGCAACTTCTACCACTACTTTCAACAGGGCCCCATTAGAAAAAGAATGGAGCCTCAAGAAGGTTGCTAGATTTAGACTAGTAATGCAAATTAAAAAATTAAAATTATAGTTGTTGAAATAATTTTAAAATCTCAACCAATAGTGCCACGTTAAATTGAGATTTTAAAATTTCAGAAACTAAATTTGAATTTTAAAATTTGCATTGCTAGTCTAAATCTAGTAGCCTTCTTGAGGCCCCATTCTTTTTCTAATGCCAACTAGACAAATGTATTGAATGGATGGACAACTAATTTGACTACTTTGGATAAAACCATGCCTTGAATATTTAACCTTGTAAGGTTGTTGAGGTTAAAAAGTGGCTCATGGATGACTTTTTTTATCATTGAAAAATGGAGAATGCACCCATTGGTCCCCAAATACCTTAGTGATAGGTTTGTCCTTTTAGAGTTAAATAATTAAAATGTACTTAGAAAGTTATTGTTATTGACTATTAACTTGATCGTTAAGTAGATTTTTGTTTCTAATTTAGGTCCTACAAAGCTAATAGCCAAAATAAAAGCAAGAGTGGAAAACTCAAGCAAATTAGAATATATATTCTCTTCAAGAAAAGATAATCATCACTATTTGTAAGCCACAAAGGAATGTCTTAGAATTAAAAGCCAAATTGTAAAATACACTCCATAAAATTGAACTTATGAACAATCAAGATCAATCTCTATATTATAAATGTATTAATAAAAGTCAGGTCAACCTAGGCATCAAAAACAAAATAATCCTAAATTGATTTAGGATTTTATCTAAGGCAATTCCCCCATATCCTCCTTGTTATATTGATTTGGATCAAACCATCTTCACATTGAACTTGCAAACATTATATATAATTGCTTTGTTGTGTCAATTTGGTATATATTGGTATGATTTTGCATGATTTGCAAAGGTCTATAATTTTGGTTTTAAGCTTGCTTTTGATGAAATATATTTGAATTTTCCAATGTCCAATTTTGAGTTTTTTTGTTTGTATTTCTAAATGCGCTTCCAATGATAATAATTCCTAAGTTAATTATCAACCAATAAGAAGATCACTATATATCTAGAAGGTGTGGATGCCCTAAATGTTATAGATGCACTAAGCATCTTGTCCACTTGTCTCATCCATATTTACCTCAAAAAACCCTACAGGCATGATAGTTGATAGCCCATGTAGTTCTTCATTTGTCCTTTGATTGCAAGCTCACGTAACATTCAGTAGCCTTCAAAGAGGTTGTCTTTTTCTCTATTGAGTCCTCATTCATGAAATGCATACACAATATATCATGGAGAATTAATTTAAGCTACAATACTAGTATGGTGGCAAAATACTTATGGTCTACTACATTTTTTTGATAATTTTGGGATGAGACAACATAATATTGAAATAAACATAAAGATGGTTTACTAAAAATTCAAAAGATTTATTGAGTCAAATACTAATTTTTCATTTCAAGACCATTTGCCATCAAGGAAATTTTTTATGGCAAAATGAAAAGATTGCTTTATAGACATTTAGTGGAAAAGATGGGTGGAGAGGTTGTTTTTATTTTGAAATCCAATGTCCCTTATGAATTTTCAAAGGGGATGGGATAATTTGAAGATGAGAGCTTGATTGTTCATTTTCAAAATGTAGGTTTTGTGATCAAAGTAGAATTTTAGATTTCATTTTGACATAATAGAATAACTTTTTCCAAAAAGCTTTGAACTGAAATTTTTTTGGAGATCAAGATAACTTTCATCTCCAAAACTAGTTTGTGATTTTGAATCTTCAAAAATAGTTATGGATAAAAGGACTTTTGAAATTTTTTATTCAACTATGCCTAAATGAGGTTTGAAATTCTAGTTTGAACAAAATTCTTGCTTTTGACTTAACTATGAGTGGTTGAGCTTCTATTAATTGTAATTTCAATATCCTACATGGAGGGTTTTACTTCTTACCACCCCACTTGTATAAAGAGCTCTTCTTTTCATCTCTACACACAAAATAAGTGACTTTTGAAGCTATGTGAGATAGTTGTTGAATATTTTTTAATTTTAATTTTTTGTTGAATATTTCAAAGTTATATTTTAGAGCATTAAAGCTTATTTTTATACTTTAATTAAATGTTCAATACCAAAGTGCTGAAGTTGCTATTCAAATATGGTATTGATGAATCTCCAACTCAATACCACCTACCCCTATAGCTACTGATGGATGTGAAATACTCCATTTTGTTGGAAGAAGGGTAGTCCATCTATAGGCTACTAAATGTCATGCACATTTTCTTAGCCCTTCATAATTGAAGAGTCAAAAAAATTATTGCAATTATTCTTTTTCTTGCTTCATTCGATAAGCTTTCATTTATTTTACTGTCCTTTCATTTATTTTACTGTCCCTATTATGTATTGGCAATTTACAATGTGAAGCACACTTCAATGTGCAAAAAATATCCATATGTAGGTTGGACAAAAGTTTTTGCTTCACTTGAGGAGTAACAAGCACAATGAGATGGCATCCAAGGCAAGGGATGATTGTCTAGAAACTAATGCAATTTTGACCCTAGGAAAAAAAAAATATAGTATCAATCCTAATCAATGTGGATTGGTGCCCTGAAATATGAGTGATTTTCATAATTGAGCTTTTGTTGCTAAATTTTTTTGTAAATGTGCTACAAATCCCAAATAAAGATTGGTTGATAAATATGTTGTAGTTAAGCTTTTAGTTATCATTAGACCAATTTTCTATGGATGAAAAATCAACTTGGAATCCTACATAGTCAAATTAAACAATATTTTCTTGTTTTTTAGGATCCCTCCTTCACCTTTCTAGAGTAGATCTATGAGAAGTTTTTTTGTACTTGCGAAAATGCTCTTAGAGTGACTAGTGAAGAAAATTTAATGTATCTTTTATTCTTTGCTTGGTCCCTCATGTCTAGTGATTCTAATTGTCATGCATCTTAATGTAGTGAATCTGTACAAGGGGTTGCATTAAGACAACTTTGATTGGAATTTGAGTTGATTGGTTTGTCATGATTTTGTGACTTCCATGTAGCCCCTAATGTGGATTATACACATGGCAAAAGGTTTGTTCATTACTCAACAATTCTAATGGGCACTTTTGGATTACCATTGCATTTATCTAAGGAATTAATTTTGAAACATAATTTTAGGTCTTGTTAGGGAAACCTAAATTTGTATTTTGAGAATATTTCTTAAATGGAATTAGGAAGCTTGTAAAAAAGACCAATCAATGATGGAAATTTGTCCTACTCAATGTAGTGGGCAATTTCAAAGCTATTTTCAAAAAAATTTAACAAATCATTCAATGCAAGAAACACACATTCAAATTTTGATTCAAAAAGAAAAACTTAAGTTTTTTGATGCATATCTTAGAGACAAAGTAAATAATATCAAAAAGTTGAATTATAGTTGACTATTGGAGATTCTACTAAATGGCGGACCTAGTCTAGTTGGTTGAAAACCAAAATAACTATAGGTAGGTCAAATGTTTAAAGGTTAGAGCCACATTTAGAAAGTTATTAGAGCCATATTATGTTATTTAAAGGTTAGAGCCATATTTAGGCTATCTTTAGACAAGAGGCTAGAAGCCATGAGAGGAAAAAGTTTAGTCTATATGAACTTTGAAAATTAAGAAGACTAAATCATCTAGAATTCTTTAAACTCTAAATTTTAATTCCGAAAGAAAACATGATGTGGACGAAGTTTTTGTCCTTCATAGCAAAAGAAGTGTTAAACATTTGAGTCCTCAAGAATTGTAGTCAAGCCCATCTAGAAGGTGAATTTGGCTACAATTTCAAGGGATGCATGGACCAAAATCAACGTGTGTTTGAAAGAGAAGGATTGTATGTAGCCTTTGCAAATTGAATTTGAAGGAAAGTGTGTAGATGCCACATTTAACTACTTTTGGACTATTCAAAGAATTTTGGATAAAACATAGATCTTTGGATGTTTTGCATAGCACTCCCAATATTTTGCAATATCTCTTAATGACCATTTTTTTTTCTATAATGAATTTTGGACTTTCGAAAGTCCAAAGTAGTTAAATGTGGCATCTAGTTACAGGTTGATACTTGAGGAAATGAACTGGGAGATTTTAATAAACAAAGCATGCAACCGGTGCCCTTGGAAAAAAATCATGTTCCTCCTTCAAAGAGGAGGCAAATCTACCGGTGGGTTGCACACATTGACTCACTTGCATTACACTCACTTAAAGGAGATCACCCATTTTCAATCAGCCTACCATTCTTGAAGTTCAGGATGCTCCATTTCCAATAAGATGAATTGTAGGTGACAGCTCATGCATTGCAAGACTCCAGGGACAACAAAAACGTCCGAGAGGTGTACATTGAAAGCTTACATAATTTGATGATCACAAAGTATACATTAGAAGCCTTACATTGATTTTGGAACCATCCTATGGTTGGAAATAAGTTTGCCTACATATAAAAAATGGGACAAATAGAATCTTCACGAAAAAAATTTGTGATAATTTTGCTTTTAAGGGAAAAATTTTAGAAAATTATGAAATCTTTCTAAAATTTATTTCTCTACATGGGGAAATTGTTTCCTAAACTTTTCCCATACTATAGATAGGCTGAATTGCTCAGGGTTGGTTTATACTTGAGGCCGGATTGAAGGCCAGATAGAACTCTCCGAGTTTGAGCCAATAGGGTCCCTCAATTTCTCCAAATATAGCTTAAGGGCTTTAAGCTTGGAACCAACCCGGAACTGCAACTCATCCTACATGTTGCCTTTAGTGGCATGGTTTTGACGCCAAACCATTCAACTTGAAGGCAATAATCAGGATGAGATTTTGGGTGGCCTGAACTCCCATTTGGCTATCTAGGGTTGGATTGGGGCCGGATTGATCTCCTCTATTGGATTGTACAAATCTCCACCGTCTACCAATGCAAAGTCTTTTGTTTTCTTTTTTGGTAGATGAATTCAAGAAACTTCCTTCCCCTCTGTGCTGTTGAATTTTTTAAAATTTTTGTTCTTGAAACACATGGATTGTTTCATTTACAAAAGGGGGGGTTGCTGAATTTTTGGGAGCACTAGGCTGAGTCAAAGAAGCTTGCTTGCAAGCTTGTTATAAGGTTAATGTTTATTTTAATTTAAGCTTAATGTTATGTACAATTGCTTTGATTGGTTTGACTGACATGTTTATTTGCTTTGATTGACATGTGATGTACTAATTTAAATTATTAACATTTTGTAAATTAAATTAAAATAAAAATAATAATCATAAATAATAAATATTCAAAAATAATAATATTATTATTAAAACCTCATACAATCACCTCATATTTCTATCATATATTTCTTTTATCGGTATACTAAAGACCTTTTCAATTACCGAAGCAAATTTTAGCTCATTGATTGATTTACTTTATAGTTAATTTAGCTTCCCAATTAATTTTTTCAATTAATTTATCGTTTCTAATGACATATACTTGAAAAAAGAGTATGATAAAAAAAGATTATGGTACTAGAAATAACATGTATGGTTTACATTTGTCATTGAATTCATTCAAGTTCTCATAATAAAAAGTTTCATTTAAAAAAAAATTGAAAGTATAGATTTACAAAAGAGATAAGAAAAAAAGAGACATTTTCTTCAATTATGTGTTTAGTTGTGTGATTACTTTCAACCTCCTACAGTGACAAGACAAAAATTATTTCTTTCTTGAAATTCTTGAAATCCTTGTGAAAAAAAATGACAACTATTCTAGAGCTTCAACTATAGTTCCAATGTCAACTCTAGATTTAACGTCAAGTGAAAGGAAAAGGTTTAAAAGAAGTTAAAAATCTCCCTCTTCTTTTCCAAATAGAAAAAAAGAAGAAGAGAAAGGGAAAGGTTCAAAAAAAGTAAAAACCCTCTTTCTTCTATTTTTCAAATAAAAAAGATGGGAAGAAAAAGAAAAAAGAAATAGAAAAGAAATGAAGAGAAAGGCAAATATGCATATTTTTATATTTTTTTAATTGAGCATTGAGAAAATCCAAGAGCACATAAATTGGAAATTGGGCCTTAGAATCCGACCCAAGGGCTTTACATTAATTGGGTCCAGATGGAAAAACTAGAGCCGAATTGAAGGCAAATCCAGCTGACCTTCCATTTGGCCCTAGGCTTAGAGCATCGCCATCCATTTAGTGGGAAACTCCCGGCCCAAGATTGGGCAGGCCCGGTGATAAAAAAATAGTCCACCGGGGACCTAGCCAAGGAGAGCGGGATCTCGGTCCTAGTAGAAATGGCATTGGAAACTATTGGACACCATCCCTGCCGAGTGTGTTGACTTTGTAAATTTATTCTCTATAGACAGTTTTATTAGGCTTCATATTATATCAGCTTATCAGTGCAATGACACAAGGTGGAAGAATACACTACGAAAAAGAGAATTGTAAACAATGCCGGGGAGGATTTATATTCAAATCACGACTTTTGAAAATTTTGAATTTTTTTTTTGAGGAACTATTGTATTCAAAATTTTAAAGACATCCAACATGTGTTTGAGATGTTCCTGAGGAAGACCCCAAACACACCTTAGGCACACATTTACTTTTCTCATTGCAATTGATTTAAAAAACTATTTAAACATTTGAAAAGAAGAAGAAGTTTGAGGTGTTCTAGAGGTCTATCTCAAGCACACTTCAAGCACAACTTTACTTTTCTCATTCCACTTAAATCAAAATCCCCCCCCCCCCCAAAAAAAAATCAGTAGAAAAATTGTATTCCAATTTTTTTTAAACCAAGTGTCCTTGAGGTGTGCTTGAGGTAGACCTCAAGCACACTTCAAGCACACCTTTTACTTTTTTTTTTTATTGTATTTCAATTAAAAAATATTAAAAAATTAAAAATTAATCAAAGTGTGCTTGAGCCTTGAGGTATGCTTGAGGAAGACCTCAACCACACCTCAACCACATTTTGAATTTTTAAAGAAAATTTGAATAGGATTTTTTAGTATAATTTTTGTTTGAATTTTGATTCAAGTCCAATGAGAAAAGAAAAAGTGTGCTTGAGGTATCTTTGAAGTAGACCTTAAGCATACCTCAAGTACTTTTCTTTTAAAAAATTTTTTTATTACAATTTTTGAAGACATTTTTTTAAAAACTTTGATTTAAATTTAATGATGAGAAATGTAAAAGTGTGCTTGAGGTTTGCTTAAGGTAGACTTCAAGCAAACCTCAAACACATCTCAACACTTTTGTTTGTTTGTTTTTAATTTTGAATACAATTTTTTAATACTATTTGTTTTTTTATTTTAATTCAAATTGAAGATTTTTAAAAAAAAAAGGAAGAATTAAAATCATATTTATTTGTATTTTGATTAAAAAAAAATTTGAAATCAATTATTCATGATAGAGAAATTTAAGTTCGAAATGCATAAAGCAAAAGTTGTAAGTTCACCTTCGGAGGACAAAGCTACATTTCTCATTGCATTTGAAATCAAAATTAAAAAAATTATATTTTTCTTGTTAACCCCTATACGACGAGTAGACGTTCTTAGTCCGATGAATGACAAGGAATTCTCATGTATATGACAGAAGTGCAACTATTCATCCTCAGAATTAGGGGTCGAAAGGGAAGATCTTTTACAGTAATTTGACTCCCAATGAGTATTTCTTATTTTTTTTTAACCCCTAAATACCCAAGGCACCAAATTCTGGTGTTTCGAAAACTTTGAAGTCAACTAAAATCCAACCAAATTGCTATTTTTAGTAGTTTATATTTTTGGAGAATTGTTTTTGAAGTCTAGTTTTAGGATCAAAAAGTTGATCTGAAAAATAAAGGATTATGATTTTTCTATTGAAGATTTAGTGTAAGGATGCCCATTGCAATCTTGACTTCCCGTAGTGTTGAGGGCTCTTGAAAATGAGCCTCAAATACACTAGATCTTGGAGGCAAAAGCACATTAGAAATTCATTTAAAAAAATTGTAGAATAGATTTTGAAAAACCATAAATTGATCAGGGTTGTGCATGCTAGGCCCTATAATCTCATATTTTTTTAGTGACCAAATTTTTAGAGTTGACATGCAAAAAGTGAATTGAAAAGTTTTCACAGTTATTACACCTTCATGATCAAACATTATAATCTTTCAATCTGTAAGTGATATTGTTATGTTTTCTTTTCCTATGTGATCTCTAACATGTCTAGTTTGAATTTGTACGGTTACAATTCAAAAGAATTTGGTACAACTTATGAAAATGTTGACTTTTTATTCAATTTAGAGCAAATTTCAAGGAGCTCCAAATAGGCCTTGGGCATTTAGGGGTTAAAGTGGATGATGTCACACGATTCCAAAATGGCTGATTTCCACGGTCACCAGCCCGGCATTCAAGGGTTAAGTGTATGATTGACTTTTTTTTTCCCTTGTTCTTTGGGCGGTGATGACTTAGGTGTCTCCCCTGCCAAATGGAACCCGGGAGGAAAAGGGCCATTCCCCGAGCCGTGTTTTGGGGGAATGGATGGCGATGCTCTTAGTATAAACCCGGCCTTAAGTGATCGGAAATGGGTGATCATCCTGACACACTGACACTTTTTTGACATTTTGCCAGTTGGGTGCACGATTTTCGACAGTAACGTTCTGCCGCATTTGTGACTCGTGAGCAAGGATGCAGACAGGTCTCACCTAACCCAGACAAGCCAGAGGATAATCCTTCGACGAGTAAGCAAGTTCCGACTTCCCGGTGACTCCACCCGTCCCCATTTCCACGAAACTAAGCGCAATTACCGAGCTGAGTATGCCTGCAAGTCTGCAGTGCAACCCATGTTGTCGAGTAACTTCCGGCTATCTTTCTGCAAATGTAGGTGATGAATGCCCACAACAGCTGGCAAAGCTCTCCTCCTGGCAACCTCCAAATGCTCGTCAAATGAATCCTCCTTCGAGTCAAGTGCTTCCCTTCGCTCTGTAAGCCCAAATCCTGCTTTTGTTCGCAAATTGTAAACCTTTGAGCTTGATTGATGCAAAGTAAGGACTTCTGCTCGTAGATCGCGTTCTCTGGTTCTCAAATTCTAGAGCTTTGAGCTTGATTGATGCAATTGAAAGAAAGGACTTGTGTAGATTGAATGGGTTCTAGGGTTCTCAAATTTTAGAGCTTTGAGGTTCATGCAAGCAGTACTTGTGTAGATCGAGTTCTCTTGCTGGCCATCTTTGAATCTTTGTTTTGGATTCGTATGCAAAACCTTGTTCTCTGACCACCCCAGTATTTCGTTTTGGTAGGAGGAGAGCTTCTAGTCTCGCAACGATAAGCTTCACGTCGAACGCTTCCGTTTCTCCCTTCTGTCAGGTATTGTCGGGATTTTGTACTCCCAAGGCGGAAAGATTGTGTTGTGTCTTAAAACGCTCTTATTGTGCTTCCCTTTGTGGTTGAAGTGGCAGCGATGGTTCTTAAGGTTGAACCCATGATTGGACTTTGGCGGACTGACGAATCTTAAGATTTGCGTGCTCAAACAATGTAGATCCCTTTGACGGTCTTTCTGTTTCGGAACGCAATCACACAGTGTCACCGTAACCCGGACATGTGTTTTCTACATGTGTCAAGTGTGTGTGTGTGTAACTTGGTTAGGAACGTTGAAATTTCTGACGTCCAGTTGGTTTGGGGTTTGTGTAGGAGGAGGAGCGTCTCTAGCTTCGCAGCGCCGTTTCCACGATGTGCTTTGTCGTTGCAGTAGCAGTGGACGATTCCCCAGGTTGAAGCTCCGCCACCTTGAAAAAACACTTAACCTTGCATTCCCCCCGCTCAAACAATGTAGATCCTTCACTGTTTCAAATCACCAAACTCTAACCATGGCGTTCACCTCAAGATCTATCTCTCGCATCGTCCCAGGATCCGACATAGAAACCCTAAACCGTACTTCTTACGAAGACGACAACCGTCTCCACTACCCTGGTGCCGTCCGCAAATTCGCTTACCAATTTGACGGCCATGGCAAATTCGTTAAGAAACCCTGGAACCTCACCTCCAACGCCATATCCGAGGGTTTCTCTTGGTACCACGTCGAACTTCCTCGTTCTTCCCAAAAGCTCTCTCTCTCCGCTGAATATCTCATCGACGTCCTCTGCCCTCCTTTAAAGCTGCAAGAGATTCTCGCTCTTGTTTCCAACGGCCCTTTCTGTGGCACAGTCGAAGGCGCTTTAATCTTTCGTGTCAACTCAGCAGGCCCTTGCGCAAGCAAATTCACGCAACGAATCTCAGCGTTGGTGACGGAGAATCGAGTGATCAGTGTCTCCCTCGGGCGGCTCCCGAGGTTGGACTTCTCAGGAGGCTCCACGAGCTCGTTGCTGAGTGAAGTGCCGTGCATTGAGCCTAAGGAGGGAGAGGGCGAAGGATGGAGTCATTTGGGGAAGACGAAGTATGGGGGGTTTGTGATTCAGGAACACGTGCTGGAGTTTCTGTTGACCAGGAATACGTTGGAGGAGGCGGAGAATGCGGTGCCGAGGGGAGTGGGGAATTTGTTGGTGCATATTGTGGACACGCATGTGGATCAGTTGCATGAGATTGTGCTGCATTTGGAAACGCAGCTGGATGAGGTGGAGAGGGAAATGGATACGGGTGGGTGGTGCTCTTCTTTGACCTCGTCGTTCAATAGAGATTATAGGGCTTCTGAGAGTAGTTGTACTTTTGCATTGAATTAGAGCGGTTCAAGAAGTTTGAAACCCTACATTATCACAAGATTGCTTGTGTATCATTGAGAGGCCTCTGAATGGTTAGTTTGACGTTTCTTTATGACAGTGTGGAAGAGCCTTGTATGTTCAAGCAAGTGCAGGACATGTTTCCCATGTTTTCAATGAACTTCCATGAAGATTACAGGTCTCCTGATAATAGGCATAATCAGCTGAACCTGTCCTGTGACCAGTTTTTTTCCAGTGAAATTCGACTGCTTCGAATAGTTTGAAACCCTACATCACAACTAGATTCCTTGTGTCTCATTGAGAGGGTTCTGTATGGTCAGTTTCATCGTCTGGAGAGCTTGTCACGGGGAAGAGTCTCTCTGTGATGTTGTGTAGAAGGTGTGCAACCCCTCTGATTTTACTGAAAATCGTGTCTCGTGTGACATAAATTAGAGAGTGTTGTATGTACAAGCAAGTGCAGGACGTGTTTATCCTCATTCCAATGAACTTCCATGAAGATTACAGGTCTTCTCTTAGTAATTGTACTCAGCCTGTGATCAGGGTTTTCTAGTGAAATTAGACTGCTTTAAGTAGTTTGAAACCCTACATCACAGCGAGATTCATTGTGTCCTATAGAGAGGTTTCCCCATGGTCAGTTCGACCCTCGGGAGTGCTTGCCATGCGGAAGAGTCTCTACGTGATGTTGTGTAATAGTTGTGCAACCAGTCTGATTTTACTGAAAATCGTGTCTTGTGTGACAACGTTAGAGATTGTTTTATGTGTTTTATGACAATCAAGTGCAGGATATCTTTCACCCTCTTTTCAATGAACTTCCATGACGATTACAGATCTTCTGATAGTAGTTAATTATACTGAGCTTAACCTCTCCTGTGATTGATTCGGACCCTATTTTCTTCTAGGTATTTGAACCTTGCTGAATCTTTTTGTGTACTCCTCTCCTCTCCTCTCCTCTCCTCTCGTCTCCTCTCCTCTCGTCTCCTCTTCACCAGGTGTCGGTGCAACCAAGAAGCAGATGCTGGACGACCGGCGTTTCCCAAAGATGCACTTGAACCTGCAGCGGTTGCTGCAGGTGGTCGCCCATGGCGACCAGGTGTTTCCCCGAGTGAAAGACAAGTGTGCAGGGAAAGCCTGGTGCTCTTCCGAGGATCTGGCCACTCTGGAGGCTTTGGTGGGCAGGCTGAGGAAGCTGAAGGAGAATGTGGGCTTCACTGTGAGCCGCATCACGGCCCTTCAAGCTGGGCTGGATAGTTGGCAAGCGGAACAGATCAACCGCAAGCTGTATTATCTCTCGTTTCTGTCCATGATGTTTCTGCCGCTCTCCATTGTCACTGGAGGTTAGTGATGGCGGCTGAACTCTCATCTCTCTCTTTCTTTGGAAATCAATTCGCTTGTTTTGTTTTTAGGGTGTGCTACCAGTAGATTCTCCTACTCTATTAGAGGTATTGCAAATTTTTGGGTTGGAAATGAGTACAATGTAGAACTTTAATATTCTAATATAGAACTTCAATATTCAATTGATGGGTTGTTCCCTAGTTATAGCAAGAGTGATGAGGGTTGGATGACTATAAATGTTTTTTCTTCTAATGTTAATGTAAATGACATGTGCGCAGCGTTTGGGATGAACGTGGGAGGAGTGCCATGGACCATGCAGACCAACCCAAAGATCCGCCACGGGTTCCGGAACGTCATGCTCATTTGTGCTGCCATTGTCCTTCTTCTGCTGGTGCTCTTTGGAGCCATGCCCTTGTACAATAGTCTCGTAAGCCGTTGGCGCAGCCAAGGTGCTCGCACTCGGGGAGTTCGGTCTCACAAGTCCATCCGGTATCGAGGGGGCAGCAGTAGCTTGCGTCGTCATCCTGCGTACCTTCCCCTTTGAGGAATAAGAATTCGTGAGCCATTGCTCTCCCATTTCATTACATTCTTGTGTGTGCTAGTTTGGATTTTGGAGGTGTTCGCTTGGGGCATGGTATGGCATTCCCGGCATCCCATGCCATCTTCATTTAATGAAAGAGTGTTGATTGAAGGTGGGTATTTTGGGTGCCCATGTCCATAATGTTGTTTACCAATGAGGTAGGGGGCCTTTTTGCATTCTTGAAAAAAGGGGGTCCCTACTGTGATAAAAATTGTCTTATTGATGGCTCCTTGACCAACCCCAGTCCTTGATTTAATTGAAAGTCACTCTTAGGCATCTAAGGAGGCATAATACCTTTCCAGTATGCAGATGACCATTGCCTGGTTATACAATGATATGTTTGTTGCAACTGGGTTGGTAAGGGTGTTTTGTTTTTAGACATTTTTTTTAGTAGGCTTTTGACAACACTAAGGTAGGAGGCTTGAAATCCGCACAGGCTCTAAAACCGCACACCTCCTCAAATGTACACTATTTGTACATGGTTTTTTTTCATCTTTACAAGGATGTACCAACAGTGTACATTGGAGGAGATGTGCGGTTTTAGAGCCCTATGCCATTTCGACTTCAAAAATTCATAACTAATTCTACAAAGCTCCAAAAAATATGAAACAACTTGGGTTAGATGTCGATTCCTCTTGTCTTTCAAGAAAAATTTACTGAAAAATATTTCAATAAGTTTCACCTCCCCAAAATTCAGTTTCAGCTCTTAGATGGGTGCTTTATGGACCTCCTACCTTAGAGTGTCAAAATAACATTTCAAAAAATTTCATTTTTTGACACTTTTGTATTGAAAATGGTGTCAAAAAGAAAGTGTTCAGAAGAGTGTTGAAAGCAATGGCCTTTTTTGGTAGTAATTCTTATGTTTTGAATGCCCAAATCCTTTTTTGAAGTTTTGCATGTTCTGTCAATTATCTTTGTGCAAATACATTGTTTATTTAATTGAATGGTATGAAATTGGTTGTAAAGGAAGGTTGTTCTTTAACCCTTTTATGATTAGGGGATGGTCCAAATTTCCAAAATTGTGAAAGATGTATTATATAAAATGAAATTTGGAATCATAATTTAATGATGGTTCTCAAACATCATCCATAAAATATGATCCATAGATCATATTTATACAATTAAATCATATAATACACAAACCTATATTTTCAATAAAATTTGAAGCCAAAAATTGAAAATTCCTTTAACATTGATTATAGACTGAATATTTTTTATTTTCACAAGAAATTTTTTCCCTTTAAAATTCTAAATTTTGATTATGGTAATTTTGAAGATTTTTATTTTACATTTTTATTCAAGTTGTTTTTGATAGGTCATTTTTTGAAGTGAAAAAGTTGTTTTTTGAGGCCCAACCTACCCGTATCCTTTGAATTATAGAATATTTGCAAAGCAAAGTCTTTAGAATCTATACCATAAAAATTGTATACAAAATCTTTAAAAAAACAAAAAACTTTTGTATACTTGGAATGTATTTGCATTCATCCATAGTTCAGAATTTGAAATCTTGGTCCTTTAGGAGTTAAGGGGTAAAAATTCAAGCATTCCTTAGAATGAATGGAGAATTATTTAGATGGATAATTACCTTGAAACACTTTGTTCATTCTCCATTATATATATTTTTTGGTATTGATTGCTATGTGCCGGTGAAGTCAGTGAAGGTTCAAGATGATTAATGATGTTGACATTGGCATTCCAAATTATCATTGTTCATCTTCTATGTGAGTAGTGTGGAAACAAGTGAAGAAATAGGATTGACCTTTGTCAAGGTAATCTCAAGTCAAAGTGATGATTATCACAACATGATGTTGTCCACTCTCTAACCTTATAACAATGCGACTACCTAAAAGTGTATGATGGATGACCAAGAATCCTTCTATATAAGATAGAACCACAAGTGTTTGTCCTTGGAATTTTGTGTGAAAAGGCGGTGTTTTGCACAATTGAATAGTTTGACCTCCAATGAGTGCTCTTGAATGAAATCTTTTAGTACACAAATTGAGAAGCTTTGGGAATTGTTTTTTGTCAATGCAAACATGCTATCATGATGTCCGTGGACCAAAATAGACCAAGTAATTGCAAAGCAAGCCAAGTTATCAAAAATAATTACCAATTAGGAATCTAGGACCTACCAAGGCTGTAGGCATCGAGGTTGGTACTAACCTGTGATTACATTTGATGACTTGGTCTACTTTGCAATTAGAAGACAATGTCAGGCAAAACCGAGATTGAAGCAAACGAAGACCAAACGAGAAGACGGAAGATTTGAAGGCCGAGGGAGGAGACGTAGGAACGGGAAGTGTCGGGACAACTGAGCTACTTCTCTGCAACTGCACCTCCGTGGAAGAGAATCAAAGTAAAGATATGGAGAAAGCTAATGCAATTATAGGGTATAAAGTTTTCACTTATCAGCACTTTCCCACCACTTGCTGTCTTGTGGGACTTAAGGTAAACCAGCCTTTCACCGGCAGATTGACTGGTTTGTCATGTTGACAATTATGAAAATTAAATTTTTGTTTCCATAGAAAGACAAACATGAGAAATGAAGAGCATTTGAAATTTCATTTTTTTTTATAGAGCATGATTTTGTTAAGAATGTTTGAAGTATGCAGCTCAAATGGTTCAAAATAGTCTGTAGACTATCCCAAAACCATCAGAAAGAGTGCCCATAATGGTCGTCAGATCACCTAAAGCAATCAAAATATTTCCCAACATATTTGGTTGCAACATTTTCTACATGGACATGACATGATAGAATAAAAAAGTTAGTTCTTATAATGACTTTACACTTGAAAAGTGGAAGTTCCTATGTTAGTCTCTAATAACTCCATCACCATCATAAAAAGCATTGATTTGGGCCATTAACCCACCTGATGAAGTCCTAACCTCATTAATTAGAAAAAATCTCCCATGGATTGATAGAAAACTGTAATGGGTTGTTTTGTAGATGTCTGCATTAGAGAGTTGGGCTGTCATGGGCTGGTTTACCTTAGTTGCAGCTGAATATTCCCATGGTAATTTCTATGTCACTGTTTTGAACTTGGCAATGTTTTTCAATTGACTGGCACTGGATTGAAGTTCAGTAGCATCCTGACTGAGTGGCTAAGATGATCGCTGCTGGAAGTAATCTGCGTCCGTCTCTGACTACGTATCTCAGTTGAACAGAACTAACTTATGCTGCTAAATTCTCGCATAGTGCTTTCATGTGAATCATACTACCTTGATGCATAAAGTCAAAATTTTAGAGACAATCTCTCTGATTGATACAAGGTACATGCATGTTTTACTCTAAGAGGGTCTCTATTCTTCTTGTGACTTGTAAAATTTCTAATCCACTAATGCCCAAAACTGTTTTTAGATTCTTGTGTAGTTTGGCTTATATTTCTCTCTGCAGATATATTCTTTACCTCAATTTTGTCAAATTAATCACAAAGTAAAAGGAAAGTTGTTTTGTAATCATCCAAAATTTGACCTTCCAAGCCTTTAGAGCATCACCACCAAGCCTTGCCAACGGACTCAGCAACACCACTCCATGCTTGCAGGCTTACTGGGCTTGTCCAGAGGAAAATGGCTTTACACCAATGTCCCATTGTGGTACAAGTTGTGCCATTCTTCCTATTACTCCCACCTCTGCTCAGCAATGGAGGACTTTCGTGGAGGGCAATTTTACACTCAATGAAAGACATGGAGGCTAGTGAGAGGTGTGAGAAGTAGGGAAAGAACTTTAGCATGGACTTTAGTGGAGGAGTCGGTGCTAAGCATCAGGTCTTCAATGCACCACCACCCTGACAGCCACATCTCACGAGGCAATATGTGCCTCACTACTTCTTGATGACGTGGTCCAACGGAGTACAATTGGTGGCAATGCTCTTAGGGGTTAAAGTTGGTACGAATTCAGTACCGGCAAAATATGTAATATTCATTGCAACTTTCTTTCTGTCCATCTTCCCTTCCGTCTTGGTTTGTGACGCCAAATGTTTTGGAGAAATGTACCTCTTGTCAAAATAAATTTATCCGTTTGGTTTGCTGCAGCGTGAAGATTTTAAGTATTAGAATGTCACTCTAAGGCGATATTTCGTATTGAAGAGCACGGCACTTCTCCAAGCAGAAGCGTTTGCATGATAAAGGATGAACACATCGAAACTTAGATTTTAGATTGCAAGGTTACGCCTCTAGAATTGCCACATGTGGCATATGCCGCAGATGTAAACTATTCATCGGAAAATGCAATGTAAAATATGTGAGTTCAAGACGTTAAGTAAATTGATGGGTTCATATCGATAGTTGTCATATTTGTAACAATGGCAGTATTTCATAGAATTAGCACTTTTTTAGTGCACATCTAAAACCTCGAATTCAGACAAAACCTTCTTTTTGGAGCTCTGTTTTTTAATGTCATACTTTGAGGGCTATGACACACACAGTTGAATGGGTTAACGAATATGACCAAATATTAAATAATATGCGGAAGCATATCCCACTTTGATCTGGTGAATGGGAGAGCTCCTCATGTTGTTTAGAAGTGCAACTTCTGAGGTATTGTAGTACTAAAAAAATTTTGTCACGTCATTTTGATTTGGTACTTGTCATGTAAAGTAAAGAACAAAGATGAAGTATTAGTAACGATGCGCGCAGAAGGAAATGCAACTTACTAGAATTTGATGAAAGTGACTATCTATCTAGCTATGGAAAACATAAAGCAGTAGTTTTTTGTGAGAGATTTGGAGTTCGTGAGAAGAGACTTTTGCATTTCAGAAATATGATCTAAAAACAAAGTGGATAACATTCATTCTACCTGAATGTTTACATTTGAATGAGATCGAATCCCTCCACAACTGGGTAATTGCGTACGCATGAATACCATAGACGTTCACAAAGAGCATCTGTGGTTAATTACGAACTTAGGGCATCACCAGATGAAAGTTCACGTCTACGAGTTTAAAACCGCCTACTCTGATCGTGATTTATACAAGCGGGCTACCCTTCACAAACTCTGTGATCGCAAGAGAAATGAGTCCAATCATTGCAAATCGTCCGTTCCATCTCTCGGCAGTAGAGGAGAATATAGGCTTGGACTTCGACTCCACTGTCACGCCCTTAAACATGGGAACAAGAGACGCAGCGGTGAAAATCGCAGCTACGACAATGAACCACTGGACGCCTCCGAATCCAATTTGCGTGGCGAGGTCCTCTCCTGTAAAGAGTTCGACTGCCAAAGCTGCCGTAAATCCGAGCATAGCCAGGCGTCCGTTGATGGTCTCTGGAGCAGGACCCGCGAAGGAAAACACATCGAAGAAGTTTGTACTTACCTGTTCAAAATTTGAGACCAACAATTATAAGGAACGTCGAAAATATTTGACACTTTCTGAATGAAATAATTCAATATTGAATAGCTAGATCATCACAGGTAGACAATTTAATTCGTAAATAAGCAAGCATAAATTATTCTCTTACCACAACAGCGTTAGAGAATCGCAATTAAATCATTAGCTTCTACTAAAAGAGACGTCATGTTCGTTATAGAGGCGGTACTCGAATACTTTGGCACCTTTCACAAAGTGTGTTCTGAAACATAAATCCATAGCAATCCTAGATTTTTTATCTTTACGTACATACATAAATTTCACAATTTTCGGCGTACCTTGGGCTTCACTGGCGATGGAGGACTGATTGGCAACGGAGTCGCCGTGGTAGGCGTGATTGGAGTTGAGGGAGTCGCTGCAGTCTCAGGTTTACTCTGTTCAGGCTGCACCATTCATGTCAGAAACGTCAGTACGAAAAAACCTTGAGCCTACATTGATGGCTAGCAATGAATAAAGCGAGCATACACATGAACCTGAACCTAAAATATAGCGTCCAGCAGGCGAGGATTTTATTTCCAGTAAACAGACAACATTGAAAGAGCTGATCAGGAATAGTCCAGGACTCCAGGCAGAAGCAAACTCTCCGACCCTAACACATGTACAGGTTACAACTTAGAACACTATTCTCCTTCACGAACTATGTTAACCATGAAAGAAACGAAATAGTATTTCTGAACACACCTACCACAACTACACACTGAAAACAAGTATATACAAACTTATGCCATTAATTTTAAGATCGCCAAGCACATCGCTGATTCACATGAACACGATTAACTTACTTCAAGAAACTACAGGACAAACTAAGTTTCAATGCTATATAACTTAGTGCACCTAGCGTATCACACATACACTCTTCGTGAGAAATTGATTAGTAAGCTAGCCTGAATTTCGTCACTTATCTAACTAGGACATTACTTAGACTATAAACTTTTTTTCTCGTACCATGCAAACCTCGTCATAAATGGAAAAGTCGATCTATAATAATTCCTGATCACGTACACCTTCAGCAAGCACACAAACTGATACAAATATATGGCATGCTCAGATATTATATATATATTGAGCAGCCAGCGCATCACACCTACATATCGTGCAGAAATGGAAAAAAAAATAATTAGAAGATTATGATCACACCTACCTACCACAAACAATAACGCACAATAACGAGCTAGCGCAATTAAGAGAAATCATTTGCCACTGTATACCGTTATATTTGAATTACCTCAGCCATGCACCTCGTCGTCGGTCTCGACAGACGAGAGCTCTGCACCAAGCGACTGCCCCTCGGAACCAAAGAAATACTGGAAATGCTTCTCACACGCACAGAAGACATCGCCGCGCTAGTTGATGCGGCCATTGTCATTGCTCCAACCGTCAATGCCATTTCCAACACAAAGGATGATCGATCAACGACTCCGCCGGCCTCTATCAAACGCAGGCTCAAATTATACCGCAACAATCAGGAAATCCTCCTCGTCAAAATAAACACCTCCAGAAACAGAAAAGAAAACTCGCTAATAGAGTTCTTCCGCAGGGACCTCGGACTGCATGAGCACCAGGATACACTGAAATACTGAATGGAGCTGCAGTGGACAAGTTTCTATGGTGACGACGATCGCTGGAAGAAGGGGGCGGGGGCCGGGGGCTTTTTGTCACGGGCAGAGAGGGCAGGGTGCCAGTTACCCTGTGGCCAGTGGTTTGATGAAAGGGACCCGGGCAGAAGGGAAATATCAGGGTAGGGCAGCTACTGTCGGGTACATGAGCCCTGCAGGGGACGTGGAGGATAGTTGGCCGTTCGTGATGGGGATCGACGGCGACGGGCCAAGGGCTTGCTGGACTTGACATTCACCTATCAGAATTGCTGGCGATTGGTGGCCATCGCCGTCGCCAGCGAATGTCAAGTCCAGCAAGCCCTTGTCCGCAAGTTTCGAAAAAGTGGACAATTTTTAGTTTATTTTTTCCATATGTCTTCTAATTTCTAAAAAGAGAAAATGTCTGCAATCTAATTTTCAAGACACTCAGTGGTTACTTATTGTTCATGGTCTAGGATTGCATAAAAGTTTATAGTATTGGATGGTATTGTTCGGCACAGCTCAATTCTATAATTGGGTGGCTACAAGAAATACTTGTCTTTATTTTGTCCCCTTGGCTTTGGACAAATGGTTTCTTTGCTATAAATTTTGTGATGTATGTCCAATGTATGTGAAATTTGAAATGAAGGTACATTTGCTAGTTGTAGATATTGAATGATTATTTTGCATTTTTTGAAAATTAGTATATTATTTTCAAAGAGTCTCCAATTGGATGTCTACTTTGTCATTTGAGTATGTGTGTGTGTTAAGTCTCATTTTTGAACCTAAAAAGAAAATTTGGAGGCAAAATTTCAAAAAGATTTCACTAGAATTTCACAATTCTTGTTCAAAGGTTACACGTAGTGACGATGAGTTTTAATGCAAATTTCTACATGTGTGGTTAGCACATTGGCTTAAATTATAGATCCTTTACATGAAGATTGGAATGAGAAAAAAAATTCTTTTCAAAAGTATTTGGTGCAATTCTAACACATCAAAGTGTTCAAGAATGTCTATTTTTTAATTCCTTTCTACGATTTGTTTGAAATTCTTAAAAAACAAAATTTTCATGCACTCATTTTTTGTTGATTTTTGGTCCCCCAGTTGTATAGCACTTCTGATCATTGCAATGAATAGCAATGGATAGTATTGTATCAATCATCTTATACACTTTTCATGATTTTTCATGGGGTTTGTTTATTATTTATTTATTTAAAAAATCTATTATTTTTCAAATTATTTTTCATATTTTTCATCATTTTTAATGCTTTTTCTATTTTTTTTTATGGATTTTTAATATATTCTAATAATTTTAAATTCATTTTTGTGACTTGAATTGCATTGCTCCAACATGATACTTGTAGTATTCATAGTAGTGACAATCCTATGGCCAAACTATACAATGTTTTTGAGACGAAAACGTTAAGTGTTTCTTGCAACAATCCAATTGGGATGCAATATTTGTTCAAATGTTTATACTTCAAGCTCTAATCAAAGTCATTTGAAAGATATAAGGTATGTCCATACAAAATTTGCAAAGAAATGAAAGAAGCACACAAAATTTTAAATTTTCTAGATAGTAAAGGTAGCAATGCCATTACTATTTGTTTACAAAAATCAAGCTATTTGAGACAAAAATGTGAAGTATTTCTTGCAATGACTTTTACATCAATGTCATATAATGTGATAAAAGCATCTGCACTGCTAATCTTTAAACATGTCATTGACCAAAGCTCATGTCCAACATGTTTATTAATTCCTAGTGAAAGCAATAAATAGCTATTCTTTATGTGGTCTCAGGTTGAAATAGCCTTATTCAAGATCAACCAATTAAAGGCCCACCTTTGGGGTGCATTCTAAATATGCAAAGGCCCTTGACCTTGGTGTACGTGGGGCTTCATTTGAAGAGACCACAACAAATTTTTTTTCTTTGTCAAGTGAATGGTGCAAGTGTTTTAAGCCCAAACATGCTACATACCATTGTGGTCAAGTATTGAGGGTCGCAGTGTAGATGCTAAAAAAGCATCTCCATTGTTACACTTCAAAAGTTAGGTGCCAAATAGGTGATGGAAGTCTAAACAAATACAATTTAGAATTTAGATGAATAGTTCAAGGGATTCCTACCATGTCATTCAAAATTGGCTCTCCAAGTTGAATATGCTAGCAAGATCCCTAGTCATGAATTATATTGCTGCAATAGCCATTACTAGCCTAGTTGGCAATACTTGGTTGGCCTTACACTTGGAGCAACATGTTATGCTTGCCTTGACCACATCTAATGTAGTTAACTTCTAAGGCTCTAAACTCCTATTGTTCCCTAAAGGGGCAAAATGGATTTGGATAGATTCCTACGATCTCAATTTTCATGGTGATTTTATGAAACTTTTTGAGATGATAGAAAAACGCATTAGCTTCTTGGGAATATAGTTTTCTTTCAATTGGTGCCCAAGAGCAAAAGTTATGCTACCCTCATCCGAAACATAGTTCGTGGGGTTGCACAACAAATTTACAAAAAGCTAAAATAAAATTTTCAAAATTTTGTTTCTCATAGAAATGATTTTGTCTACTTGGAAAGATTTGATTCATTAAATTTGGATTAGTGATGAGAAGGTTATGGTCAATCTTGTTTTTAAGGCAATCTAAGTATCTCCTTGGGAAAATAACTTAGGCAATTTATTTTTGAGAGAAATTTTTATAATTTTTCAGAAAAAATATTCAATAAGGTTAAGTTAGCTTGTTATAACAAGCTCACCATTGGGATTAGTGATTCTCAATTCCATCTTAAAGCTATTAACATTTTAGTTTTTCCTTCAATCTTGTAATTATGTCTATTTAACAATTTTTTAAAGAATGAAAACTAATTGTGTGTTTTTTGAATATTTTTCCTACATTTTCAACATAATTATTCAACATACAAAATTATAAATTCAAAAAGTGTAAGTGCAAAAATTTGAAGCTAAGAAGATTCAAAGCCTTCAAATCTAGTCTCATAAGGTGCAAAATATCCAAATTTCTTCACTTCAAATGGATATATTTTTAATCTATGAAGTCAAAGTTTTTGAAATTTCTTCAACGCATTCTTATACTATTCTAATACAAGATCCTATTGCTAGATATGTGAATAAAATAATTTCTAATTCTTTTGCACTTTGCAATGGAAATAGCAGTTTTGACTTTTGAGTAGTGTTTGATGAAAAGAAAATGCCTTGGAAGTTTATGGGTTAAGAAGATAATTCAAGAAAATGATATCTTGTATTTGGGTGTATTGTGAAGATGCAAGGGCCCACAAGTATAGGATTTCAAACCAATGGTTGGTGAGAACTGCCAGTGAACTCGTTAGCTTATGGAATTGGGAAAACCCTTGGTGAAAAAATCATTAAAATTTTTATTTAGAGTAAAAAATAGAGAACAAAACCATAATTAGCACTTGATTAACGAATTCAATATGGGAATATGAGGAAAATAGTTGATTTAATTTGAAAAAACAAACCCAACAACATTGTTTCAAATAAAGATAAAAGAAGAAGGATAAAGGGAAGGACCACATAACAAGGATCAAAGAATAAGCTCCATTAAATTTGTATTAAGGTAGATCATCCATATATTTCTAACCACTTAATTAGTTGAGCATATTTGGAGTGAAGGTGTGTTGAGTGGAAAATTTTCTGTGTATGGAAATAGATTTCAGAGGAGATTTCAAAAGGATTCCATAATTTTTCACAATTTTATTTCTGAAAACAAAATGACCGTAAATTCTCTAGGTAAAAATTTTATTTGTCCCATATTGTTCATATAGGTCGTCCTATTTTTGACCAAGGCCTAGTTGCAAAGTTGAGAGTCCTTGTAGCCAATCATAATGTGCTATAACTATGCCATAATTGATTGTTTACTCGTTTCTACTTGCACGAAAATGCACCACCCTACTATGCAAGATTGATGGGAGGTTGGTTAGGAATGGGTAATCTACCTTACTAGAAAATTGAATCTTCTTGTTCTCACAACTTTTCTATGTTGTTGTACATCTCAAAACACAATTTCCTTCTTCTACAAGGCCTTCAGTTACATAGAGGAGGGATGGACATTCAATAGTCAACATACTTCTCTATTTCCCTAATGCCACAATTCCCTTAAAACATTGCAACATACAGTCAATTGAAATCATGCAAAGAGTGTTCATCATTTTAAATTACAACACAAAAACAAGAATATGAATTTCAACTACTTTCTTACAGGACATAGAATAAACTTGCCGATCACCATACAAACAAAATTTAAATCCGTCTCCACATAAATATAGAAACTTGCATGTTTTTGAAATTTGGCACGATTATTAAATGTTATGTTAAGATTCACATGTGAAAAACATAATGAAAAAACTTTTCTTCCTATATATTTTATTGCAATTTAAAGGTGATGAAGCTAAAATCTAGTTAAAAATTGAACCCTTCAAGACACAGTGTTTGATCACTATACAATGATACAAAATTTTGTTCTTATCACAATTGAATTGGTAGTTGCAAGTTGCAACGTGCAATTAGTGTGTGGTAAATGACAACGGTTGTTGTCTGATTTTAGGATGTGTGCGGTAATTGGCAGGTTTACTCTACTTAGTGCGGTAGGAATACTCCCGATCTTCCCAAGAAGTCGCCGACGGCGCCCTCATACTCTTCAAGCTGCGGCGTTGCCTTTAACAGCGTCTATGGAACCTGCACCAAATCAGCCACTAGTCGGTATGAAAAGAAAAGACGTCGAGACAAAACTGAGCCAAAACTGGTTCACTGTACCCTGATCACAACGAGGAAATTTTGCAAGCAGTCGATGTGTCTGCAAAAAAACTCATGGAAAAAAATTAGACCTCCCAGACGAAGTTGATCTGATGGAAATTGGTGCCTGTGCAGTGATTGCTATCGCAGACATCAGGGTGGTACCGAAGGGCATGTAAGGCATGGGTATGCTTTCAATTCTTGATGTAGTTTGCAGATCCCTCAGTGAATTATTCGAGACAGCATAAGCTAACTCAGCCTATGACAGTCCAATTGGGAGCCAACCCATCACAGGCAAAATTACAGTAGTGGTGTACATTCTAGTTCTGAAATGTACACGTCTAAAATATTTTTGCCTTTGATGGACTGGCTCCCATTTGGATTGTCATAGGTTGAGTTACCTTAGTATGCTATCGTCACCATGTCATAGCCGTATATTTTTTTCATCTCTAGCTCCAACTCTTTGCTCGAACACTCTCAAGTAAGCATGCTCAGTTGAAACTTATCTTGGTGAAAGCTTCTATTGTTCAGTTGTTTATGAGGAAATTCTCAAACCCCGCATGACCACGTACATTTGGATAATAAATTGCATGTCTTGGTCATAGAGGGTTGTGATTGCTTGTGTGATTGTTTTCTTATACAATTGATTGTTGGTGGATTCTAATGGTGGATTCAGTTCACATGCTTGAATGCTAAGATTATTCATTAGAGAAAATGTGGACTCTACAGAAGGTTGCTAAGAAGTGATGCATGTGGTACCCGAGGGTTACATTTATCTTAGTTGTGTAGAATTTTTCCCCTATTGTTGTTCCTCGTTGGTATACTCAAATTTCAAAGCATGAATTCATGAGTATTTAAATGGAGGAGGCATCACAAGTACCCTCCTTTAACGACTACAAAATAAAAATAAAAAAAGATATATTGTTTGTTAGTCCCGACATTCACACAAGGTGAATCTTTTTTTTTTTGTCAAAGATTGTACTCTTTCAATAGCTTAGTAGGGCTCCATAAACAGACTAGCTTGTGAATCCCTGGTAGCCCTCCGGACAGTCCAAAATTTCTCTAATATAGTTTTCCAACTTATACTTGGGGAGTTGGGGTGGCAACCACAACTACAAGGTTCTTGATTGAGCATTTTTCCATTTAAAGCATCATTCAATTAGTTTCTTCATTTATCAAGCCCCTCTTGTGAGGATTGAAGGCATTGTTCAGTTCACGTTTTTTTTAAAATTTCTTCTGACGTGTGAGCCAGGAAGTCCAGGTGGAAGGGTGCGACATGCTTTCTTCCCTTTTGCCAATAATAATCAAGATGAATTCAATTTGCAAATCATAGCAACCTACATCTGGAAACACCCAATTAACCGCCTCCATCCACAATGCCAGGGTCACTCTTCCTTCATTCTTCCGTTGGAGTTGTCACCGCGCTCTCTTCGAGTCTCTCATCAATCTCATGCGAGGCGAGGCGAAAACTGAGGATCGCAATAGACTTACAGCAAAGTAAGCGAGGAGGACAGGTGAGGGCGGGAAAGAATACGTTCCAACTTCCTGTGGGTTGTGGCAGGTCGAGCTGGGGCAGTCAGTCAGTGATGCGCAACAGTCAGTGCCGGGACCCAGCCCGCGTGAATTGCTCGATGGGCGTGCATTACGTCTCGCATGCAAGGTGGGGATCTGGCTTATTTGTACCACAAAAGCAGTATTAATAAAGAAATAAAGCATCCCTAAGAACCACTCAACCCGGTGAATGGGTCACTTAAGTAAAGCATCTTCCTGCCACACATCGCAAGATAATTTTGGTTCGGTTCCTCAAATTGAAGACGGCTTGTCTGAAGAAGCAGGCAACTTGCCTGTGTCACAGTTTGGACCGGAGTTCAAATCCTCAACTTCAACTATCAGGATGATCACCCATTTCCCATTTCCGATCACTTAAGCAATTCAGCCTATCTGCAGCATGCGGCATGGGAAAAATTCAGGAAATTTTTTTCCCTTCTAGAGAAATAGAAATGGATTTAAGAAGGATTTCATAATTTCCTAAAGTTTTTCCCTCAAAAGCAAAATTATCACAAATTTTTTTCGTGAAGATTCTATTTGTCCCACTGTCTATATGTAGGCAAACCTATTTCCAACCATAGGATGGTTCCAAAATCAATGTAAGGCTTTCAATGTACACACTCTAATCATATAAGCTTTCAATGTACACCTCCTAAGGTAGAAGCACCTAAATGTGACACTTGTTTGGATCTCTTGATATGGAGGGTGTATTAATACAGGAAAAAATGTTGTGTGTGTGTGTGTTAGGAAATGGTTTAGGAAACCAACAAAATTGGTTTCGTATTTATTTGAGCTTTGTATGAATATTATACGAATTTTTGAAAAGTACTTTGTAGATGCACCTCCTATGAACAATAGACCAATACCAAAGTGGGCACAAAAACACCCAACATCAACACTCTCTAAACTTGGATCAAGTGCAGGTGATTGGGTGCTTCTTGGAAGAATGACAACTTCTTGGAACTCCACATGTCTACTTTAGAACCCCACTTGTCTACTTTGGGTCCACAAGCGCTTGGATTTAGGTTGTTTTCTAGGTGTCCGTAAACGACTCATGTTACATTTGGTGCTTCTACCTTAGACATTTTTGTTGTCCCCAGGGTCCTATGGCGCACGAGCTGTCACCTACAATTCATCTGATCGGAAACGGAGCGGCCTAAATTACAAGAATGGGAGGCTGATCGAAAATGGGTGATCTACTTTGGGTGGCGACCATGGCTTTTACTACTGAGACTCTACTTTTGGTAAGTTCAACGCTCTTCTAACTTCCTTAAACCTTGGAACTGCTGTCCAGTCTCCGTATAATTCAATCTGTTTGATCCGGCTTGTAATTTCAGACTTACATTCTAAAACTTTGTCAAGAGCTAGACAGTACTTTGGTTGAGCTCAATTTGATACAGACCTGTAAAATAGAATCACAAGATCTGACGCACAGGGAGATAATCTGTAGTTTTCCTGAAGGACGCATTCAAGGTTTCCCGGAAGATTTTGCACCACTATAGGAGCAGGGGAATACAGGAATCAGAGATATATAATCTTCCTCAATAATTTTCGAGAAACTGGGTTAATTAACAACAGACTTTACCACTTTGCAGGACGCGCAACCTGAAAAATTTTAAACCTATACTCCTAATCCTACTTTCTAAAGCTGAGAGTGCATGAATGTTACAATTTCTGGTTCCAAGAATCACGCTAATTTAAAGTCAATTTTGGTAAATTGGCGCATGAAATTGGCTTATTCCAGTATTCCACGACTTCTGCACTTTCAGGCCGCGCGGCTTGAAACGTAAACTTACACCTGGCCTCGTTGGTAGAGCTGTGTGTAGCTTTGTGTTACAATTTCTGGGCACAGGACCACGCTAAGTTGAACGAAATTGACGCTCCCTTGACTGTTTGCAGGGGGTGGCAGTGGCGTTGCTGGATCTATGCAAACTGGCTGCTATGGAGACGGCAATGCAAGTTGTATGGAAACTTGCCACCAGACCCACGACCACTACCCATTCTGGGATCTATACATTTGATGGGCACGCGTCCGCACCGCAACTTGGCGGAGTTGGCTTCGCAGTATGGTCCGCTCATGACCATGTGGCTGGGGCAGCGCCTCTTCATCGTGGCGAGCACACCGGAGACGGCCAAAGAGTTTCTCAAGCTCCAGGATGCCAACTTCGCCTTCCGCTCCTCGATCCGAGCTGGCGAAATCATTCTACCTGGAGGTGTGCATTCCCTTCTCCCCCCCGCCCCCCACACACACCATTTCGTAAAAGAAATCGGAAATCGGAAGAGGGCAGTCCTCGAGGTGTGAAGCAAGAACGAAAATTTGCGAAATGATTGAATATTCCATAATTCCTGGTTCGAATGGAAGAACCTGGCATCGAAATTCGAAAGCCTATTTCGTCAGCGAAGTCCATCTCATAAATGTGTTAGGGAATTGCTGGCGGTGCATCACATAAGATTGCATGAAACGTCCCCTGAAATTTAGGGTAAACCAGCCAGAAATCTCTGGGTTTTGTATGATTTCACGGATATTGGTTGGTGTGTTTCTTGCATTTCTTGCATTTTTTACTTGAATTAGTAAATTTATTGAATTGCGGATCGATTGGCTCAGTGTAATTCTCATTTTGTTGACAAATAGCAGTGAGTTTGACATTGGCAATATTAGTCAACATGAATACTACTAAAAAGTACAAGAGTTGACAAATAGTGTTCATATTGACATTCATGTTAGAGTTTGTAATTAGCGTTGCAAGTACTAAATATCACTATCCGTGTAATACTTCTATTTAGAGCTTTTGTGTAGATGATTGTCACAATTTTTTGACACCTAACATATTGGAATGCCAATGTAACAAACTTGATGATTGTTACTAATTCAATTCTCTCTTCACAATTCAGATCTTATATTTCATGACCCCACACCTGTGATTCGACACTTGTGGAAAATCCTTGTGATAGAGCTCATGTCCACAAGGTGGTTAGAATCCTCTCAATACATACAAATGGAAAAATGGCATCCACACTCTACAAAATAGCCAACGAGAATGGCCCTTGTTGTGTGAATGCACATGTGACCAACATGACAACAAATGTATGTCTGATGGCACATGGTTTGCAACAAATGGCTCATGGGTGTGGAAGAACAAGATGGTGGCACTAAAATGGTCTAGGTACTAATGTTTGTCATGCTTTTCCAAAATTTGGCTAAGTTTTCAAGTATGGCAAGACTACTATCAATTTCACTCATCCTTCCAACTCTTCTTTCAAGTCAATATCAATTCAATGGCAATTTGAAGAAACACAAGTTTACTACAAATTTAACCCCTAAAGGACCAAGGTGTGTTTTTTAGCAACACAACTTTTTTGGGCAAGTATGTGTGACTAGAGATTTCTATGTTTTTGGCCCAAACTTTAATAGAAGGTGTGGATGAGGAATATCTTTCATGTACTTTAAATTTCAAGGCATTTGGAAATATGAGTCAAATGTTATGGCCTAAAATGTAGTTTGTTTCTCAACTCAGGCAGTTTGGGCAGATCTGAAAAAAATATTTTTTTCAAAAATAAAAATTTGAAATTGGTTTTCAAGATTTATACATGCATAGAAAGCTTTGAATCATTCCATTTTGATCAATGAGTCAAAAGTTATGAGATGTTTTAGTTTGCGGGCAAGTATGGATTCTCTACTATAAAATAAACTTTGAAGTCCTTTATTTAACTCAATTTTCAATATTTTTTGAAAAAAAATAAAAATATTAGATGTAGATCATTTATTACAACATTACAACCATTGGGATTGGGATTTTTCAATTCCATTAATAAATTGTTAACAATTTTGTATTTTGAATCATTCTCTACATCTTTCTACTTACTATTTTTTCCCTATATGTTGCACAATTCCAAATGATCTGAAAATTTTCAAGCATGTAACCAACTTGCATTGAAGAACGAATATAAAGAAGAACCACTACTTTGGACATTTTTTCATACAAATGTGACCTTGTGAAGTGCAGCTTCCCGTTTTTTCACAGGGCCCCCAAAAGGATTTTTGTCACTTCAAATGCTAATATCTTGCAATCTACATGGTGGAATTTTCTGAATTTTTTTCCACATCTTCTCAATCTAGTGTACTTAGTAGAAAAAATATGAACCCTCTAAGAGGTTGTGAGTCTTGGATAGTAGGGAATGACAGGGAACTTTGGCTGGAAAA
The DNA here is from genome assembly GCA_963920665.1 of Straminergon stramineum. Taxonomy (NCBI): domain Eukaryota; kingdom Viridiplantae; phylum Streptophyta; class Bryopsida; order Hypnales; family Calliergonaceae; genus Straminergon; species Straminergon stramineum. The sequence continues at coordinate 6,356,673 of OY987269.1, read as the reverse complement.
AAATAATTTAATTAAATTTTAAAAAAAATCCTTGTCCAACGAACTGCAAAGCCTCATTCGCGTGGGACAGTTCATTTAAATTATTAAAAAATTATTTTAAAAAATATTTAGAACATTCATTTTAAAATAAATTCAAAATTACAAAATTGTGAGGTCCGATGTGGCATTAGTACGACCATGTCAAATTGCTATTATATTATTATTATTATTATTATTATTATTATTATTATTATTATTATTATTATTATTATTATTATTATTATTATTATTATTATTATTATTATTATTATTATTATTATTATTATTTTATTATTATTAAAAAATATAGATTTTTAAATTTTAAAGTATTTTTTAAATATTCTTTATTGTGGCACTATTCCTCAAAGGGGTTGTGCTTTCTTTTGAGGGGAACTTCTCAAAGGGAAGCAACCCCTTTGAGGGCTGAAATTTTTTCTAATGAAAAGATCCTACAGTTACATGTGTCTAAAAATGATATTTTTCAAAAATTTGGTATTTGTATGAGAAATGGTAGTTTTTGAGGGTTTTGGGTGATAACATAGTCAAGGAACTTTAGGGGTTAACTTTTGATAGCTATTGTTGGTAAAACATTTAAGGTTGTCCAATAGTTTGGTGGAAATAAACCTCTCTTTGGGGTCATTTTGACATATTTCAGATAGAAATTCTACTCTATTAGCTAAGTGCTTTCAAAAGTTTAAGTATTGATATTAGCCAAGAATTTTCTCTACTTGCCATTTGGCTAAAATTCATGTAATTTTTGGGTTTGGATTTAGGAATTCACAGAGATTGTGAAAGGAATGAATTTTTGTTTCAATGCTATTTTCATTGGAGACTACTTCAATGTCCCAAAGTGGTTTGACCTTCAAGGGTTGGACAAACAATTTCGAAAGCTTTGAGCTTGTATGGATAGGTTCTACAAGAAAATGATTGATGAATACAAGTTCAAAGAAGGAAGTCTTCTAGGGAAGGAAAAAAAACATTTCTTGATATTTTCTTGAAGCAGTTGGATTTTCTAGAGAATGGAGTTACTGAGGGTCACATCAAATGAATCATTTATGTAAATAACTCCAAAAATATAAACTTGAAATTTTATATCTTGTGCTCTTAATCTAAACCTAATATTAATGCTTTCAAAGTCATGACTATCATTTAGAGCTTAAAGTTAAGTTTTGACTTAGAGGTCAAACTTTGAAAAATTCATAATTTTTTCACATGATATTTTATTTCAAATTTATTGATACCTAAAGAATAGATGTTGTATTTTACTATAATCATCTTCCAATTGCTAATAAGACCATCAACAATTAAGTTATTATAAAGATTATAACTATTGGTACACTCAGTTGTTTAAACAATCCCTTACAACATGTTCCTGTAGAATTGCAATGTAATGGACTCACATTCTTAAATGAATCCTTCAAAGTTGAAAATCATCATGTAGGAAGTAGATAAGAAATTTGAACACTAAAAATGATTTGTATAATTTGTAAAAAACAAATTTATTTTCATGCTTCCAACAATGGAGTTTCATTTACCTCTCATTTGATACTTGAAAGTAGATAGATTTTCAAAGATCCATATGGCCCCTCTTTTATTTCATTCTAGTGTTGGATTCATATTGCTTGCTAAACTTACTCTTAAACCCATTATTGCTTAAAATCATGAACATTCATGTGATGATTGAATTACTCCAGTGAAAAATTCCAATCCTTAAACTTGCAATCACTTGAAACTATGCACATAGGCAAGATATTGTGACATAAACCCTTAGTCTGTAATTGCTTGAAATTGTACACACTTGCAAGAAAATTTGATATAAATCCCTATCCCTAAAATCTCTAGCCTCAAATTTGCTTGAAGTTGCGTACATGTGTGAGATGATTAACTTGTGGAGATTGATGGATTTCTTCATTGTCAAGATTTGTTAGTAAGAGGGTCAGAGACAACAATAGTGACAATTGAGTGGGCCACGGTAGAGGTTCTCACAATCGAGCAATACTAACTAAGGCGACCTCAGAGTTCAACCCCGTGGTTGGCTTGAACCGCACTATGCAAGAATCTGACCTCCTTCACCTCAAGTACCTCCATGCCATCATCAAAGAGACACTCTGTTTACATCCTCCCATTTCGTTTGTCCTCCTACACGTGAACAAGGACGCAACCAAAGCTTTCGGCTATAACATCCCCGCATAGACACGCTTGTTTGTGGATTTGTGGGCCATTGAGCACAACAACAATAGTTGGGAGAAGCCTATGGAGTTTGTTCCAAAGAGGCTTATGTGGAGGGAGGGAAGAATGTGGCAATAGAGTTTCACATGCAACATTTTGAGTTGTTGCCATTTGGATTAGGAAGGCATGAATGTCCTGGAATGGAATTAGCATCTGTGGTTGTACATCTGCTAGTGGAAAGCTTGTTGCATGCATTTGAGTGGGATGTAGGGTGTGTGGAGGTGGAGGAAGCAAGGCCAACAACAACAGTGCCATTGCAACGACCCTTGGTTGTGGATGCAAAAACAAGGTTGTTGTTGCATTTGTACCAAGGGTAGATACACACACACACACAAATAAATAAATAAATAAATAAAAATAATAAATAAATAAATGAAAATGAATTTTTATTTTTTAAAATTTAAAAAAAAAAAAATATATATATATATATATATATATATATATGAAAGTTCTGCATGTTTTTAGCACCTTGAATCCTAAACATATGCAACATCCTTGCACTAGTTGTGAGATCTCCTATTTTAAAGATATCACAAGCAAGTGGATATGGAGTTGTTAGAATATAGAGAGAATACAAGAGAAGATGGTGAAAGTGTGATATGGGTATTATTAAATAGTTGTAATGTCAACTTTGGGGAAGATATCATATGTAGGCTTTTGTTGTGTTGTTGAAGTGATGGAGAGAATACTAGGAAAAGGAGTGAAATTATCAAGTGTAATAATCAAGTTGGTATGGATTTATTTACTTATTTCTCAATTTTCCATTTTTATAAAAGAACAAATATTAAACCCAAGATTCATAAGATATTTCTAATAAACTTCCAAGACCAAAATATGATACAATAGTATGCAACTTGAGCAGTAATGCCACATTCCCACCAATATAGTTTAGAGGGATTTGTACATTAGTTTGACCACTCCTAAATACTTAATTGAATGACAATTCTGGATAATTTCTTGGTTTCTTGAAAGAAAAAGGTTTTTCAATGAATTTCAAAATTTAGTTTTATTTGAAGTGACAAACTAAGAAAATCAATTTTGATGTAAATGAAAAGATGCTCTTCTTCATATTTAAATATACATGACATGGTTCACCAATATAATATTTTTCCAATAGTGGAAAGTCATCCTCATGTCATTAAGTTTATCTAATAGGACACCGTGAGGAATCTAAGATGAAGAGACTCTTACTATAAGGCATTCTAAAAATAAAATATTGTAGTCATTTCTCTTTTTCCCCATTTCACTTGAAGATCTAGCAACCAGACAAATATTCTTGTATGGTGGAAAATTGCACTTGGCTCTTATGAAGGATGATTATCTTCATCTCAACCTAAATTCGTGGGCCATTCACACACTTATAAAAAGTACATGCCTATTTTACCCTCAAGTTTCTAGATGAATTTTTGTCAAAAACTATCCCAAACCACCCTTTCCTAAAATAATCCAAAATCTTTCATAATTTTAAAAGTTTTTGTATATTTAACTATAGGATGTTCTAGCTAACTTGTTTAACCTTATAAGAACAACTAGCATATTTTTGGAAACATATTGTATTTGGGCACACAAATATGAATGGTGTTATCATTTTCTCCTTTCGATATATACATATACAACATGTGGACAAGGAGTGATTTCAAGGTGCAACAATTTTGATAACAATTGACCACATAGTTAAAAAACTATTGTACAATAAGTAGATGCCATCTCAACTTTTATTTTTTAGGCAATTATAGAATTACTACACTTAAATAAACTTTGGAATTATTTTTTGAATGGAATTCTTAATATTTTTAGAACCTAAAAAAAAAATTAGAGTGTAGATTACTTCTTAAAATATCACTGTAGTTGGAATTGACATTTTTCAATTCTACATCTGTATTATTAACGCCTAAAGGTCCAAACTACGTTTTTTGGCAATATAGCAATTTTTGGCAACTTACTATGAACAAAAATTTTATTTTGAAATTTTGAAATTTTCACACAACATGTGCCCAAGGAGTAGCTTTAAGGCATGACAATTTTCATAGCTTTTGACTACATGGTTAAAAAGTTATTGTATAATATGTAATTTTCATTACTTAGTGGATAGCTTAGAAAATTTCTTTTACAATTATTTTTTTAAGAAATAAAAATTTGAAATTGATTTTCTAGATTTGTATATATGTAGAAAGTTTTGAATCATTCCATCTTGATTAATGAGATGAAAGTTATGATGAGTTTTAGTTTGCAAGTAGTTATCAAATTTGTACTCAAAAATAAACTTTGAAGTCCTTCTTTTAATTCAATTTTCAATATTTTTGAAAATAAAAAAATGAAATGGGTGTAGATTGTTTATTACAACATCAAAACCATTACAATTGTCATCTTTCAATTCAATGACGAAATTCTTCACAATTTAGTATTTTAAATCATAAACTATTTCTTTCTACTCATTATTTTTTTCAAGCATGAATTTGAAATAATTCTTGCTTGAGGATTTTTTATAGTTATTTCCATCTTATATTTTCAACATATTATGGAGGGTAACAAGCTGTAGGATCTACACATTTTTGTGTAAAAAGTTTGAAAGATGAAATCTAACCATTTGGAAAGAGTTGAAAATACTTCTTTTTGAAATTTAAGCGACAATCTTGCAATTGGTAAGGTTTCTTATTCTGAAATTTTAGAGGGTGTACTCTAACAAGTTAACTATAGGATCCTATGATTGAATTTGTTAATGAATATATATAGATGAAGATTGTAGCCTTGCTTTGGGTTTAAGTACTTTGAAGTAATTTTGGGCCTAAAATCATCAAAAACCTATAGGGGTTAAGTAACTATTCTTATTCATGTTGTGCCTTCTTCCATTATGTATTTTTCAAGAGAGTTAATATGAAGAATTATTTGCGGAGTTTTTTCATCTCGTTTGTGACATGTATTGTCAATCTATTTCCTAAATATAATATTTTCAATAATAAGTTTCACAACCTATATATTTTTTAGTATAAAGTTTGAAATGAAGAACCTCACCATTTTGGAAGTGTTAAGAAAAACTTATTTTTGTAACTCCATCATCATATCTTATAATTGATGAAGTCTTTTACTATTAAATTTTAGGTGGATGTAATTTAATCCCTAAAGTCTGAAGAGTCCCTCAAAGGACTCTTATGGATTTGGGCACGTACATATGATCTCAATTTTTGGCAAGATTTTCATAAACTTTTTTTGAAGATAGTAAAACTCATTAGCTTTCTCATAATATGGTTTTCATTTCAATTAGTTCATGGAAGCAAAATTTATGCCACAATAAGCCCAATATAGGCAAGGGTAGACAATAAAAAAATAACAAAAAAGTTTGAAATCATTTCTTTTAAATTTATTTCTTAAAAATTATATTTTTGTCTATGTAGAAAGAGTTTGATTCATTCCATTTTGGTGAGCGATGTGAAAGTTGAAGCTTCTTGTTTTATGTGTAATCTTAGTAAATTTTTGGAAAATAATGTATTGGATCTATTTATGAATAGAATTTTAACAATTAAAAAAACATGCATTTAAACTCATTTGTTTTCTACAACAATCTCACTATTGGAAGCAATGTATTTCAATTCCATCTTAGAGCTATTAAAAATTGAATTTTTCATTCTTTCTTGTATCTATTTTGACCTAAAATTTTTTTAACATAGTGAAAATCATGGAAGAGGACCAAAAAATTTCTCCAAACCTTCAACTCAATTCTTCAAATTCTTCAAAAAATGAAATTCACAAAAATGTCCATTTTAATTTTCAGCTAAAAGGATTCAAAGCCTATAAGTATGCCCCATTTTAATTTCCAAATTTAGAATGTCAAGGATTTTGGTTTAATCCCTAATAATCCTCTCTAGTTTGAGCCCCAAAGTGCAAAATATAGTCACTTATGTCAAGATTTTTCAATGAATATGTTTTCATAAAATGACAATTGTAATCTACAATCTTAATCTTATTCGCATATAAAACACATTCCGAAATTTTAAAATTCAAATTCCTAAACATTTGTGAGATTTACAAGATGAAAGTAGAAAGTATTTTATTTTTTCCACTCTATGCTCGTAGGTGGGACAATATCTCAAATTCAAAATTCAAGGAAAATTGGAATATGTTGAATTGAATTTGCATTTTTTTAGTATGATGCAAATGCTAGGGTTGAAAATCAGAAAACTAAAACTAAAAATTTGAATGCACTTTGAGAAAACCTTATGCATCTTGCAAGACTAATTCCATTGAAAAGGATAAAACATCCAATCCAAAAACATTAATAAATTCGTAAAAATTCAAGAATGACCTATTCTACAATCCAAATGGTATATGGTTGTATTTTAATAACAAAATTGAAAAAGAAATGAATTGAATATATTTTTGAAACTCAATTTTTAGGGCCTAAAAGATGACTTTTCATGCCATTGACTTCATGGGTCTTCAAGTGTCAAATAATTGCCGGATAATAATCCCTCACAAGCAGCGATCCCAAAATTGGCTAAATTTCGCTTAGTTGCTACATAATTTCTTCATGCCTTCAATGTTAAATTCCAAAAAATCTTCTGAAAATGAAAATTTGGCTAATTTCCGCTCACAAGTTCTTCAATCATTCCAAAACTTAAAATTTTGTGGTCAAATCACTCAAAATTTTATAGAAAATGCATTTGAATAATCTTCCAAATTGCATCTTCTTTTGAAGAATAAGGTAACAAATCCTAAATTAAAGCGTTTGGATTCTAAAAGCCTTCTTCAACCCCTCATTGTGTGAGGCCTAAACCGGTTCAAAAACATCATTGCTTTTGAAGTCTTATAGATCTAAAGGTCTAATAGTTATAGAAATCTCAAATATACAATCTTGTAGTGTACATGTTGGAAAAAAAGTGTGAAAAAATTTGGAGTCATTTGGCCATATAGATTGCAAGATTATTATGTTTTAGTGTTGAAAAGGATGCTGAAATTTTCCTAGCAACACATTTGGAGGTAAAATTTGATTTCTAAACCTACTCAAATGAAAAACTTTAGACTATAAAGTGATTTCAAAACTAGTATACGAACACATTGGTGAAAAAAAATCAATTGATTGTCTCATTGTGTCTGCAAGATGGCTTCAAAATGTCAAAAAATAGCAAGAAAAGTTGCAAAAAACACATCTAAGGTTGAACCTCCTACTAAAATGCTTCTCAATCATTCATATCTTCTTGGATTGAAATGAAATTTTAACCACACAAACTAGACTAGTATGTGCAACTTTTCCAAAGATATTTATTGGAAATGAACACTCTATGAAGAAACAAGAAGCCAAAGTTCATTGTAATCCAAAAATGTTGGGATTTCGAACTTCGAATTGCTCCCAAACATTCAAAACAACTTGGATTGACTTGAAAATTCAAACATAATAAGTAGACTTCAACGGGAACTTAACCTAACAAATTTGACTAAAAACAAATATTGGATGAAGGAGATACAAATCCCTAAAGTTGAAACCATCAAATGCAATTTGGTGAACTCAAATAGAACCAATGAACTTTGATTAGCTTCCAAAAATTCCATACATATTTGATTAATCTGAAAATTTTACCACACAATCTAGAAGAGAGTGCAAATTTCTCAACAAGTTTCATTAGATTCAGATATTGAATGCAAAAGTTACATCACTTAGAATAGGACTTGAAATAGTATGAGGACACTTTTGGTCCCCTTTGGCAGTGAGGGGTTAACACAAAAATGCACATTGAATGTACCAATGGTGAACACAACATTTTTTGAACCATGTGTCTTTTCCACTTCGCAACTTCATAACTAATTTCATAAAGTCCCAAAAAATATGAAATGACTTATATAGGGGGCTAGTTCTTTTTATCTTTCAAGGGAATCTATAGAAAAGAATTCAAGAAATCAATGCGATTAGCTTTCTCAAGAATGCAATTAGCTAGTTCATAGTTGTATTGTCATGAATCTCTACTACTAGATTCAACTTTTCCCTGGATGCAACACCTTCATTTGAACCAAAAGCATCACAATTGCCTAGATATTGATTACACAAGATGCACACAATCAAAACTTGAGTCTATGAGAGCCTTTTCATACACCTCAAGACAAAATAATTCATAACTTATTCATACAATGTCCAAATAATGCATGCTAAAATGCATCGGAATCCTCTTTCACTTGACAATAATTCACTTGATAATAATAAGCTCCAATGAAATAATTTACATTTAATAATAGTACTTATGCTCAGCTGTAGTTAACGACGGCTACAGGTGCACATACCTTCCCCTTACAAGAATATTTGAATTCAGAGTCCACTCCCGCTGACCCCAGTTCCAGTCCATCCCAGCGGCCACTTGACCAACAGCTCGGATAGTCAGTTACAAGCGCGTCGACCGACGTGGCCGCCACATCAGATTCTCACACCAAGCACCAATCAGAGCCCAGATTCACCGCTTCCTGGCACACGGAGCCCACGCTTTCAAGTGTTCCGGAACGCAACAATCTTGCCGCAGGCGTCATTGGTGCACTTGCTTCTGTTTTGCTGTCCTCTCCATCAATCTCTCTGCAAACTTTGATCGATCAAGCGTCTCTGCCGATCTTCACTGCGTTTGAAGTCTCCAATTCTGCTTTAGACTCTGGTTTTCTTTTCCAGAAACCTTTCAATTGAGACACCATGGTGTGCGCGGCGATGTGCAGCTCGCGGTGCGCTGCTGGGTCCCGTGTTTGGTAAGTTTCTAATCCTTCTATGCTCTTCTATTTCTTTGTGCGATTGTTGGGTTGCTGTTTTGGTGGGTTTTGGGTTGATGGTTGGTCAATCAGAAGATTTGAAAATTTTGTGCCCGTGTTTTGGGATGTTTCGTGTCCTTGTGTGCTCGCTTCTACTGTATTTTGCGATTTTTGGGTTGCTGCTGCTGCGGATTGTGGGTTCATGAGTTGATCAATCGAAAGATTTGAAAAATTGTGCCCGTGTTTGGGATGTTTTGCCTCCTGTTGTGCTTGCTTCGACTGCTTTTTTGGATTGTTGGGTTGCTGCTTGGGTGCATTTGGGGTTGATGGTTTTGATCGATCCGAAGATTTGAAAATTTCTCGTGTGGTGGGATTGGGATCCTTGTTTTTGTTGATGTTTAAGGTAACGACGAGAGTTGAAGCGATGAACGTGTTTTTATTTATTTTAGGAATGATCAGACTATTAAGTAGTGCTGTTAGCAAGTCGAAGCGGATTATGAAACAGAGAATGCATTGTTTGGATACCATATGCAAAATTTATAAGAGTCCAAAGCTTTTCGGTAAATGATCTAGTTTTAGGTAGGTGCCGCCATTGTCTCTTATTGGACCTAATGGTACACCTTCATTACAGCTTTTATCTATGGTCTGCGATGCTTTGGAGCTTTTTGATTTGGGGTTCTGGAGGTGTTTGCGAATTAAGCTTAGGGTTCCCAAAAGCAGAGGAAGCTTAGAATGTACGTTGATCAATCCTGGAAGCAACACGTTTTCTGATCCCACCATTTGACTGAGGGTATGCGCGTGGGTATGCGCAAAATGTTTAGATCATCGCATTAGCAATCATACATCATACCTCATATTATCAATACTCAAAGAATATTCTACAGATGGGCAAAGTCAAAGGAACCTTATGATCACACTAGACTTCCTGTTAATTTGACATCCTTGCAGCAGAAATGCTTCAACTCCTCATGATTACTCTTCAACTTTCATTAGTTACGTTTGAGAGCTTATGATTGTGTTGGAGACCGTGTTCTTGTATTAGTGCTAAATCTAGCAGTTACATTTCAGATGTTCCTTTTAGAACTATTTACCTTAGAGCATTGACTGGATTACAATGCTTTTTCGGGGTTGAGTTTTTAATGGAATGCGTATCTTTTGGCAGGACGAGCGACGTTCCACGGGATGATTTCTTTTCAGGGAAGCGTGATCTACGCTTGAATAAGGTAGCGCCAGCAACAAGGAAGTCATCTGTAATCAATGCGGCAGTGAGGAGTTCCTCAGAAGCTTCGACTGATTTGAATGACAGATTGTCAAATGCTTGCTTTGACCAGCCTTGTGCAATGAGCTTGGCTACCAATCGCCCCGTAAACACTGAATCTCCCTGTAATGTGGAACGGTGGGTCGAAGAATCTGTACATGAGGTTAGTTCTATATCATCTCACTCATTTCCATATCAAATTCTCTCTATGTGGAAATGTACACCTTGAAGCCTCCAATTAAGCATCTCAGCATGGATGAGTCATTGAGAGAGGATTCGGATGCAAGTTAGTATATAATTCTTAGAGTTATCCTAAATCTCATAGAATTTTTAACCCTGTTTCAAAATCGACCCACACAAGCTTTTGTTATCATCTGCAGGCTCAGCACACCTACTTTGACACAAAGACCATTTCTATCGTTCGAATAAGCAGTGATTTTTCAAAGTAATCCTATCTAGGTTCACATGTTCAGGTTGTGTACATTTTAGGCACAAATCTTTAGGGGTCGCACTTGGGTATTGGTTGCAATTTGTTGGTGTACGTACCTTCTTGCAACTGTTGCAACCAAGATGGGATCATTACATGACCACCTTGGGCATTTTTCTTCATCACCCTGCTGAACTTTAATTATTGACTTTGCAGATTGTAAAAAACATTCAGGAGGCGCCCTTTTTGCAATACGTCTTTGACTCCAAGAGCCGGTTTAGCAGATCCCAGCGACAGAAGATCACATCAGAAAACTACTGGCCTTCTGTTCGGGAGTCCTTGTCCGAGGCGGATCCCGACGGTGTGATTCTTGTGCAGAAGTTGGGTCCTGGATGCGCGGCCACTTGCTGTCTTGCAGAGACTTTGGGCGGGGATGGTGAGCAGATTGTTTGCCCTCTCCATCAAGCTGAAGGAGCAGAAACCAATGTGTGGGGAGTGCTTGTCCAAGCGCGTGGAGGTTTGCAAAATAACAATGCTTGTTACCTGTTGAAGACCACCAGGGTGTCGTCCTCTGCTGGGACCTGCACCAGGTACTGTTTAACGAGGGCCACCTGTTTTGGGCCTTCATACGTTGAGCAGCTTGAGAATGCTTGGCTGTTGTGATTCTCTCTTAGACGTGCACAATTGCCATCTTTTGGAGACCACGAACTGGGAAGTCCACATCAGCTTTGTATTCATTTGTTCCAGTAATATTAGCAAATTTTTTTGTATCATATGCGTAGTTTAGAACCAGAACCAAGAAACTTGGGGATGGAGGCAGTTGAGACAAACATTCTTGAAAGGAGTTGCAAAACACCTTCGAATTCAAGGAAGAATCAGTGTATCCAAGACACGGCATCTTCTTTCTTTCTGATCTGTTTACCGATCTGTTCACAGTCAATTATTATAGGCAAGTGTAGTTATTGCGAACTACTGTGGTCACCATTGCTCTAGGATGTTATGAACATTGTTACTGCTACCATGTTACATAGTTCTTCCGACATTTGGGATTGGAAGTCTGCAAGTTAATTTGACGATGTCATTAAGAAGCTATTGAAGATTTTGTTTTTAGGAGTCTGGAGTCTCTGCATGTGTTGCTGGTCTCAGGATGGACGGAGTTGATTCTCTTCGGTGCAGAGTTGATGCTTACACCTGCTCTTTACTTGTAAGTGTGTAAGCAACTCTGCAAATTAGTGATAGTGATTTCAAAGGTGTCTTTCGCAGTTCGTCAAGAGCATTATCCTGTTAAATCTAAATTAGTGTAGCTCCATGCAGTCAACATGATTTCGTCCAAACGGATGATTGGGCTTCAAGAATGTCATCATGTTTATTATCACTTCACATTTTCGTCTACTCAGCCTGATTTATTTATTCATTATTCATCTATTTTTCTGAGAAGGTGGTGGGGTTAATCCGTGAAGTTCCAAGGTCTTTTTTCATCAACTAAACACTTAAAACTATCATTTCGATTGCAAAAAGAAAAAAAATTTATGAAGAGTTTGCTTTGCATATTCCACCATAGGATTTTGCACTAGACTAGTATAAGAATGTAGGGGGAAAATTCAGAAACTTTAATCACGTGGGTGCATGATATTTATGCCTAAAGAAAATGTTTTTTTTGCACCATGTGTGACTAGATTAGAAGACTTTGAATCTTCTTAACTTGAATTTTTTGCTACTATTGTATTGATATTGAATTTAAACATTTTTATGTTGAAGAAATGAGTTGAAAGTCTTGGATTTTTTTTAAAACAACAATTTGATTTTCATTCTTGAAGAAATTATAAAGTAGAGGTAGGTATGAGATTGAAGGAAAAACTAAATCTTTAATAGTTCTAAAATGGAATTGAAAAACACTAATCCCAATGGTGAGATTGTACTAGCAAGTGAACAAAACCTTGTGGAACTTTTTTTTTGAGAAATTATGAAAATTGAGTTAAAAAAAAGACCCTATAAATTTTTTTTTCTAAGATGTTGTAACTACCCAAAAAACAAGATCATCCATAACTTTCTCATCACTAGTCCATAAAGAATGAATCAAATCTTAAAATGAAAACCCAAAAAATTCTTTAGGAAAAAAAAATATTCAAAAATTTTATTTTGATTTTTAGCAATTTTTTTACCTATCCAATGAGTTTTATTTCAAACTCATTTTGGCATACCTTTTCATAACATTGTTAACCATCCTAAAACATTCCCCCTTGGAAATTTGGATAATCCTTCCTTGTATTTGTCAGTGTGAATTTGAAATAATTTGTAAGAAATCAAGAATGAGACACTTGTCTTCTCCCTAAGCTCCTTGGAATTTCCCTTTTTGAAGTGGATCTGACATCTTAGAGGTGGGCAAGAATCAACTGTAAATACCACTCATTGTTATCCCCATAAGGGTGGGCCCATAATCACTAATTTCAAAGCCCCCTATCCATCACTTTGTTTGCTACCATTTTGTAACTAGATATGAATGAAAATTTTTATTTTTATTTTCAGACATGAAGTCATGTGTGTACTAGAAGTCATAAAATTTTCAAATTTTTTGGGGAACATTTGGAATTAAAATAATTTTTTTAAAGAAAAAATGAAGAAAATTCATATAAAATATAAAATATACTCGAAAAATCTGAAACTTTCATCATAGGTGTATATTATAGTTTAGAACATCATGGTATAAATCAAAGTTATAATGTCACTCTAAAATTAGAAAATCAACAAACCATGGTTACAGGTCCAAAATTCATATTGCTATAAGTATTGAAATTTATAAATTTTTCAAAATTCCCAATCGGTATAGAAACTACACTTGATAATCCTCATTTCATTAATTAGACTCAAATTCAAAAAACATCATTTTTATGACGAAATTTCACATCAAGAGTGAATAATGAGAAATGGCCAAAATAAACTACAAAAGTGATCCATGGACTAACCCTGAAGCACTTCAACGTCCTAAAAGTAGACAACTAACAAATTGAAATTGTTGTATCTTTTCACTACTGCTTGGATGAAAGTCATCCTAATTTGTGGAGATACTTTATTAAATTGTTGTCCTATCCAAGGGTTGGATTTGGTGTTACTAGAGTACATATTTTTCTAAAATTACAAACGTGCAAGTACGTCAAGTGGTCAAACTGCATTGACTTTAGTTCAAAACTGGATTTGTCAAAATCAGGTCATAGATTTTAAGAGCACAAAAATTTCAAAAAATCACTATATGAAGAGAACCTCATTTCAAATCCATTCCAACAAATTTTATTTAGAAAATGATAATATTTTGATGGTAATCATATTTAGAAGGAATTTAAAAATTTCCCTCATAAAATTTATAGAAAAATATTGACAAGAGCATTTGGTGAATCTAACCATACAGATGGAATATACAACTCATAGTCTACAACTTTTGTTTGCATGTCAATTCTAAAATATACTTCCAAATAACACCTTACTATGATTTTTCTCAAATTGTCAATTTTGGAGATGAGTCTAGACGTTGCAAGGTTAAACATCTTCTTTTTTAGAAAAGTCAATAATACCATAAATGAAGGAATCTGCAATCACTATTCACTGAAAATATACTAGTCAAAGTACCTCCAACAAAAATAATTAGATGAAAAAATATTTTTTTCTATCCTACAATTTAAAGAGAAGTTACCCATTTGCCATTTGAGTGTCCGCAACAATATTACCAGGTTATATAAATTCTCGGGGTGTTAATTTGAAATTTCATGAATCTACTGCCATTGGATTCACAATGCAATCTATTTCCTAGAAATAATTTTCATTTAAAAATAACTCAAAATTTGAAAACGCACAGCTCAAAAAAAGGGGCAGTGACCAAAAACTGGTTCTTGGGTCATTAGGGTTAATAATGTTACATCCTCCCCAGCAGCAACTCAAATAAACATAATATTCCAAAACGCTACTATACTTTTCTTTCTTCAAAAAGAGTCTCAAAAAATCTGAGACAAAAAATCAATCCAGAGGAGTATACCCAAAATCCATTTTGTCCCCAGTAGGAACAATAAGACTTTCAGGGATTAGTATCATCACAAAAAAATTCTTGTGCAAATTCGTTCAAAACAATAGTACAGTATTTCAAACTGCACTAATTCAAAATATGGTGCCTTAAGTAAATTAGTGTCACATGGACCATTTCGACAAATCAGTAGGTTGAAGCAGGTAATTGAGTTTGGTAGCGATTAGTAGACCAAACGAGTCCAACAAACACATGAAATGACTGCGACATGCCATAATAATGACCAGCACACAAAGGATTTGAAGCAAAAAAATTGATGCGTTAACAAGGTCACAATTTTACAGGTAGAAAGTGCATGTTACCAAACTTTGCTGCCCGCGGATAATGGAGTAATAGCCTAAAATGTCCCACAAGCTATACACTCAATAAGTGAGCCTAAAGCATATATACAGCGCAGCTGTACAGTATTTGTCTCAAAAAATGATGTTAAATCCTATTACGCCGAAGCGACCACAACATCATATCGAAATAAATGGAAGCCAGGTCAGAATGATTTCAAGAGTCTGCAGAGCCCGCATAAGACAGCAAAGATTAACGCTAAATATTCCTGCATGTACTTGATGGAACTTCTTTTGCCAAAAGATCTGCCAAAACATTTCAATCGGCTGAACTTGAACTTGAACACAGTCCCGCAACAGGGACTGAAAGACCTGTATCGTAAAATATTCTCCATGCTGTGGCTCAAGCTTCTTCTAGTGGACATGCCGTAGCTGCTCCCTCGACAAACTCTGTTCGTGCTAATTACAAAATTGCCATGCCCACCGATGCTCCAAGCGCTAGGACAGTTGCAATCAAGCTCGAAAATACTCTCTTTCTCCTCCAGTAACTACAAAGAGTTCCGGAAGACACTTGCATGTGTCCAGCCTTGAATGTTGGGTGAATTGCATCATCGTCAAAGCAACACGATCCCGCTAAAAGTAGATACGTGCTGATCACAAATTATAATATGTATAACACCGCCCCTAGATGACTCTCCTCAACGTTCTGGTGGTGGCCTGGTACGTTCGAACCATCAAGCCAATTCCGATCCCAGCGCCCAGACACATGCCCAGACCAATTCCAACGCCGACCCTCACTCCGGCGTTAAACCATGTCATCTGCCCGTCTTCACCTTCAAAGCCATACATACTGCCGTCCAACTCGTAGCCCAGACCAGCCGCTAGTTTATCTCCGAGATCCATATAAGACTTGCTCTTGTCAAGATCCGTGTATGAGTCTCTTTCCCTAATCTGCTAACAGCACCCATTTCAGTCAGAAAAGAAGTACCAGAAGAGATGGAAGGACAGTTTAATTATGTACATCCCAGACCAATAGCATTCCAAGAGCGAGCACACGTCGGTCTTCAAGATACTTGGATAATAGGGATGAGAAAAAATAAGGGAGGCAAGACCCCACTAGCACAAGAATCGATACCAACAATAATGCAAGGACTTCCCAACGCCCTCGACACAAAACAGAAAGGTAGAGAGCTCACAAGTTGAGGCGAGCCAACCGGAATCATGCCATTCGTCGATTTTCCCAACTCCTCCGTCTCAGGAATGACATCAAGAGTCAAAACTCTGCTCATTTTCCGTCGGGCAATCAGATACACAGTTTGCGTCAGAAAAACCGGAGTCTCGAGGTGCCGTCCCACCATCGACACCTCCATCGCTGGAGGTTTCATGAGCGACGCTGAGGAGAAGTCATGTCTGCTTTTCAAGAAAGCACATCCCGATTTCCCGACCACACAACGGCACTCCATAGACCAAACTTTGTCACCGTTGCTACAATTCTCTGAGTGCTCTAAGGTCCCACTTACAAGCACTTCCTCTTTATTGAAGACTTCGTAACAGATTGACCCGCTCACGCGCAGGTTGTCTGTACTTACGTACGTTGCTTCCGCAGTCTCGGTGTCAACTCTGTCTCTCCTCAACGCCACACAAGCTTCCTCCGACGGAGAGATCCAACCGCCATTCACCTCTAAGGCTATTCCAATACTCCTAGACGGGAACCGCATCGTAAGAGACTCCGGAGCCTCCTCTAAACCGCACCCTGATACTCGTACATATGTCACTCTAATGTCGAACCATGACTGTGACAGCCCCGTAGGAGAGGAGTAGCCACAGCTTCCATCGAAACAAAGAGGACCGCCAGCGATGTCGTCGAAATCCTCCATTTCGCCCCACTCAGTGTTAATGGAGAACTTGGAAAAGCCTAACGGAGTGCTGGGAGACAGACATCGAGACGGCTCGTTCTCGTCAGACTTGCTCGCTCTGAGGGTGGGCAAACTTGTCACACTCCCGCTCCCAACCATTCCCTTACACATGAGCCCCCCCAGGACTCAGAACCTCAGACACACAATTCAGTCCACCTTCAAACCGCTCCTTCTTAACACCCCTCAAGGTGAACCTTTCTCCTTTCCTATTCTCATCAATTCGCTCCACGATACCAAAACCTTCCGAAACATCCTTCAAAAACCTTACTACCTTTCCCCTACTTCAAAATTTCCCTCCGCAATACCCAAATCTTCCAAGAACCTCCACAAAACGCCGCTTCACAAACTCCACAACCTCTACTAAACCACAATCTCCATCAACACCACAATGCTCAAGAACGTTCCGCTGCGCATTCCACAAAATCCAACCTCCAAGTACAAAATGGAAGCTCTCACGGCTCTTACTCCCTCATCAGTCTCACAACAAGCCGCCTTATCTCAGTAAACGTCGCAAGCGCCAACTCTCACAAGAGAGCGACTCTACTTTCTACACCAGTCAAACCGAAAAGATCCTGCACTCGCACAAATCGAATCGCACCTCCCGCACTACTTAACTTACTGTCACTCAAACTGAAAATTCCTCATCTACTTACTTCTTCTCCACTCTGAAATGAAATTGATGATTCCGAAGCGCCTTCGTCAGACCTTCAGTCGTCCTTTCCCTTCAGTTCCTTCCAGACTTTCCGTTCGTCCGTCTGGTTGAACCTCGGTTTCTCCGAATCAACTGTGTTCACAAGAATTGCCTTATTAGTTTTTTCATTTTGGTTTTTTCGCAGGTACAGCAGCCAGCAGCCCGCCCAGGCAACAGAGGTCTCGAGGGACGGATGGCTGCAAAGTGAGTTCTAATAATAATAAAGAAGTGGGAGTGAGCGTGTCTGAGTCAGGAAAAAACGGGAAGCCAGGCCGCGGATGCGTCGGACCCGGGAGTGGGAGAAAAGTCCGTTGCATGAGTGGAGGGGGGAGTGGTGGACGCGAGGCGGGCGCAGGGGGTCCAACTGGCAGTCGCCATGGCCACCAACTCGGTGGAAAAAGATGCAAAAGATATTACGAAATCACCGGGCAAACCCTAAATTATCAGCAGATAATATTAATAAGAAGCTGGAATGGAGGTGAACCGTGAACGACGAAGGCGGTCGGTTGGGTGGCGGGGCCTGCTTGGTGTTACCCATACCGACGAAGTATGGACGAGCCCATTATTCGTTCGTTGGAACTGGAGTCCGGACTCCGGAGTTGCTTACTTTTTTTTTTTTAAATTAGATTTTTTTTAGTTTGGGGAACCTAGTTCACAACATTTTAGCAGCATGGCAGATGTTTCCTTCTGCAATTGTACCATTCAAGAGGTAAAATATTCTATCGTTGTCAAATATGAAAAATTCAACCAAGAGTTTGAGAATCAAAGTGAGATTGGTATTGACTAGTTAGTCCCTATAAATATTGACAATTTAGCCATGAACATAACATTGTTTATCAATCAAGTAGGGGTACCTTTTGCATCTTTGAAAAGGAGATTCCTACAATGAATTAAATTATCTTTTATGAGTCTTTAGCCAACTCCAATCCTTGAATTAACTAATAAGTCCCTCCTAAGTTTCTACCAAATCATAATATCTTCCCAATATAGGGAGGACCATTGCTTGGTTACAGAATGTTATGATGTTGCTAAAAGCAATCCAAGGTAAGTACTTAACCCCTAAAGGGTTTTGACTATGTTTTTGCAAAAAACACTCCCAAACTGCCATTTTTAGTACAAGAACCAAATTTTAGAAAAAAAACATTTTTTTGGACACATGTAACCATAGGATCTTGTAGTAATCTGGTTTGAGAACATGTGGAAAAAATTTCATAAATTTCCACCTTGTAGATTGCAAGATATTAGAGTTTGAATTGACAAAAATCCTTTTTTTGTCCCTGTGAAAAACCGGGCAGCTGCTCTTCACAAGGTTATATCTATCTGAAAAAATGTCCAAAATGGATGTGTCTCTTCTAATTCATTCTTCAAGACAAATTAGCTACATGCTTGAAAAATTTCAGATCATTTGGAATCGTACAGCATATAGGAAAAAAATAGTAAGTACAAAGAAGTAGATAATGATTGAAAATACAAAATTGTTAAGAATTTTTTTATGGATTTGAAAAATGACAATCCCAATGGTTGTAATGTTGTAATAAACAATCTACATCCTATGATTTTTTTTTTTTAAATATTGAAAATTGAGTAAAATGAAGGACTTCAAAGTTTATTTTAGAGTAGAGAATCCATAACTGCCCGCAAACTAAAACTCCTCATAACTTTCACCTCATTGATCGAAATGGAATGATTCAAAGCTTTCCACATATATAGAAATCTAGAAAATCAATTTCAAATTTTTAATTTTGAAAAAATTGATTTTTTCAGATTTACCCGAGCTGCCTGAGTTAGGAAAGAAACTACATATCATACAATAACTTTTTAACCATGTAGCCAAAAGTTATGAAAATTTTTGGGCCTTAAAGTTACTCCTCGACTACATGTTGTGTCAAAATTTCAAAGAAAAAAATGGAAAATTCCACTTGTAGTGAGCTGCCCAAAATATCTATAATGCCAAAAAACCATGTTTGGGACTTTAGGGGTTAAGAATTAAATTGTAAATTAATTTTTCAAAATTATGACTCAAGAGGTGGACATGTAATGTTTTCTCTTGTTAGGTGTCTAGAACAAAGCAATGGACATGGTAGGCAATTAGTAGTAAATCTTTTAGTTGCTTCAGAAATTTAGCTAGTATGTAATTATCACAAGGCAATTGTGTAAAGAAAACATGTGTGAGGTGTAAATAATAATCTCAATCCAAAAGATATAAAAGGATGTGACCTTGATAAGTGGGGCCAAGAAAAAAATCTTCTAACTTTGACCTCTAGAACCCTCAAATCTATACTAACAACTTTCTAAATATCTTTCCAAAGATACCTGTAGTAAATTGGTACAATCTTTCATAAAAGAAATTCCCTTTTTCTTCCCCTTTTTTTCCTTTTTTCTCAAAGAACTACAAAAGGACAATTTTTGACAATTTTAGCTCAACATGTATGCCAAGCCTTTTGATATTAATACAAATGAGAAGAGATTAAAGAGAAAAATGCAAGATTGGACCACTTTTGAATTTGTATTTGACTAAATATAGATCAATTTAACCCTTTCAAGATGCTAAGGTCAAAAAGTGATCGAGGGATGACTTTCCATATTATTTGATCCAAAATGAAGAATGCACCTATCGTTCCAAAAAACAAATCATTTTTGACAACATACCTTGGTTATAGGTCTTTCTCTTTTAAGGTGAAAATATCTCTTACTCCCATACATGGATGAAAATAATTCTTTGGTTCAAATGCTAAAAAAATTTTAAGGTTTACTTAGGTGCAATCATTCATTTCTAAGAAACTATTACCAAATTTTAGCATTTGGGGGAGTCTATATACAAGCATGTAAAAATTCTAAGGAGAAAATGCAATTATTTCACCAAAATTCACCAAAGACTTGTTGTGAGCCACTAAAATTTATATTACATCTTTCAAATTGACAAAAATATTTTATAAACTTGCTGGACTTGCTAGTTGCAACTAAATTCTTGAAGTTGTCCAAAACAAAAGCAAACCTAAATTTTTGTAAAAAATGAAAATAACCACGATTATACTCTTCATTCTATTTTGTGTTACTCCTACAAACATGGGGCTACTATAAATAGAGATTTTATCTTCAATTACTAAAGACAATACTTCCTAAGTTCTATATTTGCTTCATATTCTCTTCACTACAATCACCATACATGGCAAGATCACACTATACAAGTAATAGTAGCAACTAGTCAAAGTAAAAAGAAGAACACAATCTCTAAATATCCTAAATGAAGGTCAAATTCAGTAATAATTAAGTAATTTTTGTGAAAAATGCCACGTGTCATTTTTTGATTGGTGTAAGGTGATGTGGACCCCCTAAGAATCTGGCATGGAAATTCAATTTGAATGACTGAGTGCCGAATCAGCCCTTCATGTACTGTAGCTTAGATTGCTGAATAGTGTGGATCCCTTATTTTAAAAATTTGCTGAAGCAGAGTTCCGTCATCCGTCAATGGGGGAATCTCTATTCAAATGGAAAATCTTCAAGAGCCAATATTCATGTGTGCCCAATCCCATAAAATAATTGATAGGCCCCGGTTCCATGCAATCTCAAGATTATAGTGATCAAAGTTGACTAGAAACTCAAGCCGGGTTGCCTTGGATGTTGTGTCGTGTCAATCCAATTGCAACCGTTGAAGGTTATATGTTTCAAAAAAAAAATTGACCAAAAAATTTGGGATTAAGGTAAAGGCACCCATTACCAACTAGAGTTCCATCAACAATCTATAGGGTGTCTCAAATTGAAGAGAGGTTGGGACTCATTTATGTTTTTTCAAAAAATGATGCATGTCCTTCAGCTTGCATGCCATGGCCATGCCTAGGCACCAAAGTGCCATGGCACATGTCCTTTACTTTGCGTGACTTGAAGTGAATGGCTTTGGAATACTCTAAACATTGGACATGGGTCTAGACCAACTTTTGGATTTCGAAATTCATAGTAATTTCAATTCAAGTAATAAAATTACCAAACTTTTCGTAGTCTCCATCATTTCTATCACTAAACTTATACCTCTAAAAATATTTGATTTTGTCTTGCACTACTTAAGATCATGTCTGGAATTGCTCATTTAATTGATTATGGGTGCCTTCACTTTAGTTTTCAAATTAACTTAAAGTCTACAATATATTGACTTTGGATGAAGAAGGAGGCTTTACTTTGACAGAAGCTATGTTTAGGGAAGTTTGAATAGTACCTTACTTCAAATTGGTAAACCATATCTAAAACCTTTGGAAGCATAGTTATTATTGGGTAAATATTGTAGAACGTAAAATGCACCATTAGACGTGGGGCACACATGATTTTCAGGTTTACATAACAATTTTGACCAATGCTTGGGGGCTTCGTATTGCTCCCCCAAATGAAGGGGCTTCATGTAGGAATCATTTCTAACAAGCCCAATGAGTGAGGCTTGTGAATTAAACTCATATGAACTCAAGGCATCTAGGTGTAGAATTTTCTTTTGCCAAGAATCATAGGGAGAAGGAAGTAGCTGTTTATACAATGTTGTTTAGGGAGACCATTTCAAGCACACCACCCATTGAGACTCAATGTGCAACAAAAGTCAAAACTTGGGATTTAATTATCATTGATTTGCCAAATAGAATAAAAAATAAATTTGATGTACTTAGTGTAATATCAAAAGATTTAGAGTAAATATTCCATCTTTAATCTACATGTTTATGAATATAAATAGCTTCATCACTCTAGTCAAGATAGCAAGTTACAACTACCGCAATTTCACAGTAGATTTGGTGGAAAAAAATTCCTAAATAAATACAGATGCTACAATTTTGGGAAATTATTTTTTCAAAATAAAAATTTAGTAAGAAGAAGACATAGAATGCTGTAAAAGATTTATTCTTCTTCTGCTAAACATTATTTCTCGGAAAAGTATACAAATTCGGACAACTATGTACCAATCCTATCCTTGACTTAGTACAGGTACGTCGGGAAATTGAATAATTATTAAAAAGAAAACAGTGACCTGAACGGACTAATGAACTGCAGCTAAGTTATTGTACCAACAACTTCCTGCACCGCAAACTTGTCTCCACGAAGACATTTGTAATTGAAGTTTCAGTAGTTAAGTTCACTTGCTTTGTAATTTCAGAGCTTACCTGGTACGTACTGTAAGTTAGTCTTTGCCTTGTATAAAATGGACTCTATGTTATTGAAATTTCATGACCTGGAGGTGGCCTCGGACGGATCCCCAATCCCGGATTCCCGGTACCTCAGTGCAAAATTGCAAATGTATTTATTTCCATAAACTTAGCATGAGTTGGGCATGGCTTCAAGCTGCCAACTGCTGCAAGTACAGTTTCAGTTGCCCATATGGGACCTAAGGTAGGAGGTCCATAAAGCACTCATCTAAGAGCTGAAACCAAAATTTGGGGAGGTAAAACTTCTTAAAATATTTTTCAGTAAATTTTCCTTGAAAGAAAAATGGAATTGACATCTAACTCAAGTTGTTTCATATTATTTGGAGTTTTGTAGAATTAGTTCTGAATTTTTAAAGTTGAAATGGCATAGGGATCTAAAATCGCCCACCTCCTCAATGTACACTATTTGTACATCATTGGTACAATGAAAAAGTAGCATGTTCAAACAGTGTATATTTATAGAGGTGGGCAATTTTAGAGCTGGTGCACTTTTAGAACCTCCTACTTTATTATGTCTATAATACATGCCTACTGAAACAAGAGATTTGCATATTGTAACAGACAAAACCATTGACAGATTCTATAACTATAGAAGGATTCCACAACTATTATAGGAATCCAAAATTATCATAGGATTCCAAATCAAGCTTATGTCATGCATCAATCACATTTTACTAGCACTTAATCTCTTATGTTCTAATGTCCAAAATTTGGACGATAAATAGAGAGGTTCCAAGGGCTTTTTTCTAATTGCGGAACTTCTCATTCATTCAAATCAATGCTTGACTTTTTGAAAATCACACTATCTATATGATGAATTTTATGGAATTGAGGTAAATAATAGTATATATTTATAAAGAAATAAGTGAAAATATGCAAAAAAAAATCAAGAAAAGACTCACATTCTTTCATAAATGATGTCAAGGGCATTTTTTGTCCAATGGATGACAAAGAATCTTCCTATATTGGACAGAAGTGCAATTGTTCATCCTTGGAATTTTGTGCAAAAACGAGAGATCATGCACAATAGTTTGGACCTTCAATGAGTTTTTTTTGGTTTTTTTTGTTTTAAATAGATGATCTCACTCGGTTTCAAAAGGATGATTTCCATGGTCACCCACCCGGCATTTAAGGGTTAAGGGATTATATGACATTTGAGGTCTTGGGAGGGATGTTCAAACTTGGATTTCAAAATATTTCTTAAATGAGCATCACATGTCTTGTTCAAATGACCAATTAATGATAAACTTTTTCCCTCCTCAAAGCCATGGGCAACCTCAAAGAGTCACTATTCAAAAAAATTACAAAACTTTCCAATGCAAAAACTATAAGTTCAAATTGTGATTTGAAATCCAAGATTTGGATAGATAGATGCATCTTGTGAAATTATTAATAAGCCACTTTATCAAATCCAAAGAAAAAACCAAATATATATATTCAAAAAAGTCAAAATGTTGGAAGAGATACCTATACAATTTGATCTCATGACATCCAAATCCATTCCTCTAACTTTACAACAAAGCAATGACACTATGAACATGGATACTATGAATTCATTGAAAGCCATGACTATCACTATCCTATCCAATGAAGAAACTCATTCAACTTCCAAGATTAATTGAAGGATTGCTGAAAATTTCAAGAAAAACTATTTCACAGTTGCCAAATAATAAATTATTTTAAAAAAGAAATCCATTGTTGAACCCACCCTTCCAATTTTAACCCTTGTTAAACGTTGACATGGATATTTTGTTTTGCGTTCAATGGATGACAAGAAATTCTCTTGTGTAGGACAAAAGTGCAAGGCTATTTATCCTCAGAATTAGAGGTGGAAAGGGAAGATCTTGTACAATAGTTTGATCTCCAATGAATATTTTTTGTTCTTTTTTAAAGTAGATGGTGTCACATGGTTCCAAAAGCCATGATTTCCACAGTCACTAGTCTGTCTTTTAAGGGTTAACCCTACAAGGACGAAGCCCCCATGACCAAGGTAGTCAGCAAAACTGCTCCAATTATTGGACCAATAGGTGCATTCTTTTTTTCTACAGTCAACAATAAATTCATCCATTGGACACAAAATGTCCGTGTCGACGTTTTAAGGGTTAAATAATGAATCGGCAAAAATGTGCCCAACATGACCTCAGCTCTGACCGTATATGTCATCATTTTCAAGTCAAAACTGATATTGAATTTCAGTAGGAATCTCAGTAGAACTCGTCCACCACAAGTACAACTTGACAGAAGTTTCAATCATACGAATAAAGATTCCTTGTTGAAAATGAGCAAATGTTTTCAAATATCTGCGACCAACACGTTTTCGACTTTCGATGTGGGTGAGTCATCCCATCGGACATCCAGATGGCACCCCCAAACGATGACAGACTCGATAAAAAGCAAGTCTACGTTAGCGTATTGTTGCGAAGGCCCAGGTTGCCTAGAAAGTTAGAATGAACTGAAATACAGAATTTAATTGGGCCCGGGCAAGGTGAGGCCCATATCAATTCAACTATGAGTTGAAGTTTGTAACTTAACTTATTTTAGTATTTGGTGGCGTCCTATTGCACATTTGAATGTGTGGAAGAAAGTAAGATATGGCCCATGTTGAGCCTTTTTGGTGGTCCTGCCATCAAAGGAAGTTAGTAACAATGATATTTTCGGTGGAATGGATAGACCGAATTTTTGGTTTGGGGAGCCTAAATGGGCACCATTGAGGCTTCATTGAAAGATCTTTAATTGAAGTCATTTATTTAGGTAGGTACCCCACTAAACCGCCATTTTTCACTACTGCTCCTAGTTACTATTATTATACTAGTCAAGTTTTCATATCATCTTGTTGGCAAATGAAAGGAGGTTCCAACGCACAAAAGAACACGACATTTGGATAGCATATACAAAAGTTAGGAAGGGCCCAAGTTTTCTTTGGTAGAGATTTTGAAATATTTTCGTGAACATATGTACATATTGATTTTGGAGATGTCACACAGAGTGATAATGATAGTTTTAGGCAAGGTGCAATTTTGGGTGTGCTCACCTTATGCCATAGTCCATTGAGTTTTCTTTTCAATGTGTGGACGAAGTTTTGTGTTATAGTAAAAGTAGGGAGGGAGGTTAAGTAACGTAATATAGGAGATTCATAAATTGCCCATTCACCACTAATGGACCAAAATATGTTTTTTGGCAACATAAAACTTAAAGCCTTGTTAAGAGACAAGTTAATTGTTAACACTAGTGGAAAACATGCTTGAGACAACATTAGTGAATTCACCCAAATGTACTCAATTCCATTGAGTGCTAGTGCACTCTAATGGTTATCTCAAGCATGGTTTTCATTAAGATAACTACATCTAATTGTGACATGTTTGCAAAGTTGTCCCATCTAGATTCTTGCCTAGAATGCAAGGCCTCCAAACATTAGAGCCAAATGTTAGTTTGGAATACACCTACTTTCAACATTTTGAAAATTCATGGATTATTCAAACATTGTCCAAAAAATGCACACTAAGAGAATATGGAATCCCCTTTTGATTTTCTACAAGATCCAACAACCATAGTTAGACAAATGAATAAATGGGATCCAAACTCACACATCCTTATTTAGACAATTTCTCAATGCAACTAAGGTAGAACAACTCAATTCTATCAATCACCCAATTCTGACATCTACGAGACCCTCCCATTTGCTTCAATCATCCACCCATTACCACAATCTTAACAATCTTTACAATCCGTTAAACTTTAGCATCATGACAACACACTTGGAATGGGGAAGGGACATGTCAACATGTGGTTTAGCATATGAAACCAGTTTAGTCCTTGCAAACTTTGAAAAACAAATAAAAAATTCATTTCTTATCCAAAAGTCTTCATTCTACTTGCAAATGGTTTCAATCTCTCAACCTTCTCAATCTTTGAAAACTGTATGAATTGACTCCAAAATAGCTTCTCCAAAGTAGTACCTTCGATAGCAAATTTGGGTGGTAATAGGCTAATCGATCTGCTTCCCTCATGCAATTTGCTCACAGCTTGCTACATTGAATAGGGGTATTAAGGGGACCAAAAAAATTAAAGGGACTGATTGTGGAAATTGTAGATGTTTGAAACATGATGTACATCTCTGGGACACTTCAATAACTACTACTAATGTACAATAAAGGTAGATATTTATGTAGTGTAAAATGTCAATTAATTAGTATGGGTCCCCTTAAAACCCCTATTTAGTGTCGAATTTGTAGATTGATGAAAAAGAGTAATGCACACCCATCACAAACAAAGCTTCTATGAATGCATGAAATCTCATGGACATAATTAATAGTATTTCTAGTCACTAGGGGAGGCAACCTACTCCTGATCACTCCCCTATGATGGCAACATAAGGTGTAGTAATTTCAATCAGGAGGTGATTAACATGATTAATGTTGGTACAACTCTCGGCTCAATTGTGGCACATTATGATCAAGTACCACACTCTCAATATTGCAACCAACCCTTGTTGGATTTTGCAACCAGCCCTTGGTCAGAAATAGGAAGGTATGTATGACGAACATGGGGTGGAATAGAATCTTTAGCTAAAAATTCTTAGTAATTTTGTTTTGAGAAATAAAAATCTGAAAGTCATGGAAATCTTATGAACTCTATTTTTGCACATGGGAAAATTTCCCACTGTTAAAAAACTCCCTTTTGCAGATACATGTATTTGCTTAAGTGGTCAGAAATGGGTTGCCTCCCGTAACTTAAGCTCCGCATCCCCTGTGACCACCACCTTCACCAGATTCGGAATCCCGAGGAAGTTCGTTTGCTCCAACTTGAAAATTCTGCCCAGAGGCCCACAGAGCCCTACTGTAGGCTGTTGCTGCTGTTCTGTTGTTGATGGGGGAATCTAAAGCCCACATGCTGTGCGACAAGTGGCATGCATGCCTTCGTTGAGTTCACTTGTTCCTCTTGGGTTGAGCACGGTCGGAGGACGTTAACTTAAATCCTCCATTCAAATTGGGTCCCACAGGGGTAGATTTAACTTGGGGAAAATGCAGGAATTTAAAAAAAAAATTTGCACATTATTTTTTTAGCAAATTCTGAATTCATATTTGCAATTAGAGACCCCAAATTAGATAGGATTGGTCTAGAGCAAACCTTAGACACAACTCAAAATAGGGGGCATTTTTTTACTTTTATCCCTTGATGACCCACAAAATTATCCTACAGGGCCTAGTTTGAATGGAGGATTTACACAACATTACTAATGTTTGTTGGAGGGTCCCTTTTGCCACCATACACACACACAATCAAAAGTCCTCCATACTTGTATGACCAATGAGTCCCTAGAAACTCTAATAACCCTACAATACAGGTTGCAACTAGCAAATGATTTTCCATGTATTATAACTAAAGTCTCCCCCAAGTATATAGGGAAGAATAATACCTCCACCTAGGGGGAGCCAATTTGCTGGTTTAACAATGTTATGAAACGTCTTGCTGCACCGTCGAGCTTATAGTTGCATGACAAGCCTCTTGCGGAGGACCAATTGAGGGGGGATGTAAAAAAAAAGTCACTTTATTTTGAGCCGTGAAAATTTTATTGTTTACACCTCCCTTAGGGCAACTCCATGGTAGGCGCACCAGAGAGGGGCGCGAAGTGGAGGTTTAGCGCGTGTACAAATACATTTGGCACGTGTGTCCATTTACTATCCCACAATGAAACGGGAAAAGAAACATGCCAAGAAGGAGATCCACAGGGACCCGAATATTCAGTCCACTCACGGTGCTCGAATAATCTTTATTTAATATGAAACAAATGAAACGGGCGGCTCATACCTCAAAAAGTGTGTCGGAAGGACATCCAAAGCACTTGGCTCGCCATGCTTAAGACCCTTCATTTCCTAGTGACATCTCCAAATCTCAACGTGGCTGGCCATTAATTTCGCCTTGGCATGCCTACTATGGGGCAAGAATTCAGCTCAGGCTCGCCCACTAGCCGTGTCTAGGCCCTTGGTGCCCTGTCGTGGGGTTGCTTTTAGCTAATTAGGGGCCTCTAATTGCAAATATAAACTCAAAATTTGCAAAATAAATAAATTGTGCAACAAATAAAAGGTTCTTGTGTTTTCCCTAGGGATAAAACATGGGGGCACAACCACCTCCACAAAAGTCTCATCATACAACTATAAGCCCGACCGTTGAGCACTCTTCACTGAGGAAGTCAAGTGCCATTGAATATCAAGATGATCACCCATTTTTGATCACTTAAGCAATTCAGCCTACATGCGGCATGGGAAAAGTTCACAAAAAATTTCTCTATGAAGAAAAATAGATTTCAGAAGGATTTCGTAAATTCCTAATTTTTTTCCCTTAAAAGCAAAATTATCACAATTTTTTTTCGTGAAAAATGATTCTATTTATCCCATTCTCAATATGTAGGCAAACCTATTTCCAACCATAGGATGGTTCCGAAATCAATGTAAGACTTTCAATGTACATTTTGTGATCATCATAAGCTTTCAATGTACACCTCCTGGACATTTTTGTTGTCCCTAGGGGTCCTGTGGTGCATGAGTTGTCATCAACACTTCATTTGATCAAACACGGAGTAGCTTGAACTACAATAATGGGAGGCTGGTCGGAAATGGGTGATCTCCTTTATACTCAAAAATATGAATTATATGCCAATACGTTACATGAAACTGAATAACTTGGAAGCATGCAATGGTTGGTAAAAAAACCAATGACTGGTTTGAAGTTAGCTAGTGGAATTGGGAAAAAAATTGGTACAATTTGAAAACATTGGCAAAAAATCGGCGAAAAAATCTATAAAATTTCTATTTTGAGATTAAAAAATTAGTGAAAAAAAATTGAACTCTGTACTAGAAAAAACAATTCAATTCCTATTTGGAGTTTTGATTTCTTTTAATTATTGTCAATTGAAAATGAAAAAAAAATCACAAGGGATGTAGTCTTCTAGTTTTGTGTACTCTTTCCCCTTTTCAATGGAAATTGCCTAAGGTGGGAACACCCAAAACCGTCAGAATAAGCAATTCAGCATATTTGGAGGCATCTTTTCTTTTAAATTATATTTTTGTAGTATTAGCAAGTGAAATCATAAATATTAAAAAAAATTAGATTTTTTGGATGTTGTATGTAATTTCTACAATTTTTCAAAGTGTTGGCTCCCTAGACCACTGAATGCATTACATAGGTGGACCTAAATCTCAATTGTATGAAAATGAGGTGTCAACGAATCACAATTACTTATATGTCGTTCCCATGTGTTAGCCAATCATAATTAAACATATGGAGGACACATTAACTAAAGTCTAGGGACAGATTTAGTGATATCTAGGGTACATCAATGGTATAAGGGACACTAATGGGTGTTTCTACCTTATATGTTTCAAAAAAAGAAAAAACTAGTTCAATTTTCAAATTGAAGGAAGTTATGGTAGCCAACCCCTTCCTGATCTCACACACACACCATTTTTGCCCTGTAACTTAGATTGGTTTCTTTTTGTTCAAGTACTGATGCGAAGTAATTTATTATGGCGCAATTCCTAGTATAGTTGTGGCACATTATGATTGGCTACAAGACCCTCAGTATTGCAACCAACCCTTGGTTAGAAATAGGAAGGCCTATATGACCAACATGGGTCGAACAAAATCTTGAGCTAAAAAATTCACAGAAATTATGTTTTGAGAAATAAAATTTAAAAAAATTATAGAATCCTTCCAAACCCTATTTCTATACATGTGTACAGATATTTCCCCACTCGATAAACCCGTGCTTCATATATGTGTAATTGCTTAAGTGGTTGGAAATGGGTCGTATGCCTTAGCCCTTTAAGATTCAAAAGAGTTTCCTGAATGTTGGAAGACCTTAAACCGCCATCTTCAGACTATACATCTCTCAAAGCAATTTATGTGCCTATGTGGAAGAAACGCTTTTAGAAACAAACTTTGACCCTCCATAACTTTTGCATACTGTATCCAAATGGCATGTTCTTTGGTGCATTGGAACCTCCTTTCCCTTGCCAACAAGACAATATGAAATTCTGAACAGCCTAATAATAGTAACTACACACAGTACCAATTTGTGGTGCTTTTGGGTGTACCCACCTTACTGCAAATCAGGTTGGCGTACGGAGGATGACGGGCGAGGTATGGGCCTCGGGAGGTCCCCTCTGGTCCATCGTTGGCAACCCCCGTTTCGAGACAATATGTGGAACAGTATCATTCATGTTTCCACGCACTGATGATCTCCGAATGGTCTCAATGGAAATGAAAACTTCCCAGTGGTCCCTGTGGTCCTGAAGGGGGAAGAGCATGGCCGGGGTCCCATGCATGCAGGGTTTTAATTAATTCTCGGTGCCTCACTGCCCCCCTGGCCCCCATGTGTGGAATAAATGAACACGAGTTCCATCCATCATTTTCCATGTATGGTCGGATATCATGTGAATGTAATGAAATGAAATAAAATAAAGTTGTAGGAGTGCGAGGGTTCAATCCTTGGGAGAACATGTGCTATTGAGCAATGGGCAGTGAGGATTGATCCCCTTATTGCCCCATATTTTCCCCCTGGAGAAAACACTGAAATTTTTTATTTGCCACCCATGATGAAATTTGTAAATTTTGTGTTCATATTTGCAATCAGAGGCTCTGAAATTAATTAGGAGGGGGTGAAGAAATACAAAATTTATGTGGCACAAAATAGGGGGCAATTTTTACATTTATCCTTTGCTGGGGCAAAAAGTGAGGGGGGGTGATCCTCCATGGCCTCCAAAGCAATTGGCATTGAGGTCCATAATGCTTCGGGTTGTACCATCAGAAGCGCAACATGAAGTTGCCTTGAAAATGAAGACTGAGACCACTTGGAACTGGTCATACCCTAAGCACCTGAGGGGACCAAAAGTGTCCTCACATAGTCTGGAAGTCCAATTTGAAGTACTGTAACTTTTGCATTGGACATCTAAATTTGATAAAAAAAAAATTGTTGATAAATCTATGCTCTTTCTTCTAGTTTGTGTCGTAAAAATTTTAGATCAATTCAACATGTATTGATTTTTTGAAAGCCATTTGAAGTTCATGGGGGCCACTGAAGTTCACCAAACTACATTTTGATGGTTGCAATTTCAGGGGACTTGTATCTACTTCATTTAATGTGTGTGTTTTCAATGAAATTTGTTGGATTAGATTCCCTTGAAAGCCTAGTTACTGCAATAAAAATTTCATGTCAATCCAAGATTTTTTTGAATGTTTGGGAGCAATTCAAAGTTCAAATTCTAGACATTTTTGGATTACAATATAAAATCTATTTTCAATAATTAGGTTTGGATAGTTGTGCATACTATTTTCGTTTGTGTAGTTAAATTTTCATATTAATTCAAGAAGTTATGAGTGACTAAGAAGCATTTTAGCATAAGGAGGTTTAGCTTTTGATGTATTTTTCGCAACTTTTCTTGCTATTTTATGACATTTCAAAGCCATTTTGCAAGCAAAATGAGTCAATTTGATGATACTTCCTTTCACCAATATGTTTGTATGTTGGTTTTGAAGCACTTTGTAGCTTAATTTTTTTTTCATTTGAATAGGTTTAGAAATCAAATTTCACCTCCAAATGTGTTTCTTGAGGAAAATTTCAGCATCCTTTTTCAACACTAAAGCATTATAATCTTGCAATCTATGTGGCCAAATGACTCCAAATTTGATTCACATCATCTATAATATCTACACCACAAGATTGTATGGTTGAGATTTATATACCTAAGTGACATTTAGACCTATAACACATCAAAAGCAATGATGTTTTCACTAGAAGAAAATTGCGTTGAACTTGTCAAAAACTGCATTTTACTAAATAGAAAAGTGTGGGCTAGATTTTGTTGAGATCTCCCTTTGTAACCCAAAATTTTGCATTCTAACACAAAATTCTACGTTTCACTTGTTAAATTCTATGTTGAAATGCTGAAATGCAGAATTTTGAGTTATGAAGAGAGAACTCAACAAAATCCAGCCCACACTTTTTTGTTGAGTACAACATAGATTATGTCTAGTAAAACATAGTTTTTAACAAGTTAAACTCAGTTTTTTACAAGTTCAACACAATTTTCTTCTAGTGTTTTAAACCACAAAAGGCCATGGGCCTTTAGGGGTTAAGGTGGATACCCCCCAAACAACCACTATTTGGATTTTGCTATTGTGCTTGGTTATTATTGTAAGGCTAGTCAAAGTTTCATATTTTCTTCTTGGCAAGTGAAAGGAGGTTCCAACGTACTAAAGAACACAACATTTGGATACTGTAAGCAAAAGTTAAGAGGGATCATTCAAAGTTCTTTTTATAGAGGTTCTGAAATTGTTTCATCAACATATGTACATAATGATTTTGGAGATGTACTTAGAGTGATGGTGGTAGGTTTAGATAGGGTGCGATTTTGGGTGTACCCACTTTGTTCACAAGGTACCTACATGAACTTTCATTCGTTCCTTGAGGGGACAATCAATGGACATGTACGAGTGAACCCCTAAAGGACCATCATGCATTTTTTGGCAACATAGAAATTTAGGGCAAGTACGTGTAATTAGAGATTTTCATATTTTAGGTTGACTTTTTAAGAGAAGGCGGGGACGAGGAATATCTCTCATATGCACTAAATTTCATGACATTTGGAAATATGAGTAAAAAATTATGGCCTAATATATTATTTTTTTCCCAGATAGGCAATCTAGGCATATAAAAAAATCACTTTTTTTAAGAACAAAAATTTAAAATTGGTTTTCTAGAGTTATATATACATGGAAAGCTTTGAATCATTCCATTTTGATCAATTAGTCAAAAGTTATGAGGAGTTTTAGTTTGTGGGCAATTATGCATTTTCTACTCTAAAATAAACTTTGAAGTCCTTTATTTTACTCAATTTTCAATATTTTTTCTGAAGAAATAAAATCATAGGATGTAGATTGTTTATTACAACATTTCAATCATTGGGATTGGCATTTTTCAATTCTATAACTAAATTTCTAACAATTTAGTATTTTGAATCATTCTCTACTTCTTTCTACTTACTATTTTTTTCCTAAATGTTGTACAATTCCAAATGATCTAAAATTTCTTGAAGCATGTACTCAACTTGACTTGAAGAATGAATCCAAAGAAGCACCACCATTTTGGACATTTTTTTCTTACAAATGTGAGCTTGTGAAGTGCAAGTGCATGGTTTTTCGCAAGGCCCCCCAAAGGATTTTTGTGTATTTGAAAGCTTCTATCTTACAATTCATGCAGTGAAAATTTCAGCATTTTTTTCCACGTCTTCTCAAACCAAATTACTACAAGATCCTATGGTTAGATGTGACCAAAAATATTTTTTTTCTGAAGTTTAGTACTTGTACTAGAAATAACAATTTGGGAGCATTTCTGGTGAAAACATAGTCATGGAAATTAAGGGGTTAACACATATTATTTGGACATTTCATGATTAAGCTATACATTATGCTAAGTCATACTTCCTCTGTTTATAAAAAAACCCGTATTTCCTTTGTAAAATACAAAAAAAAACATGGGGCTTTTTCATAAACAAAGGGAGTACTATACATAAGTTCTCCATAAAATAGTAAGTAGATTCTCATGTTTAGATGGTATTAATTCTTGGAAATAATGTATATACATAAACGTTTTAGGCCAATGACAATATTGAGTGTACATATAGTAGTAATTGAACATAAATCATGAACTCAAATGCCCCCATGAGAAAATTCTTGACATTGAACCTTAACCCAAATGAGCCAAAAGAGTGGCTTGAGTTTGTTGGTACAAATTTTTTTATGTTTGTGTAACCTAACTAATGAATCTTCAAGCTTAACATAAAATAGATGATGATTTGCAAAATTTCAACCATTTGTTAGTTATAAAACTAAATATTTGATCATTCTAAGCTGAAATTTTCAAAAAAATTTTGACCATTAGAGAAACTTACAGTATCATTGTTGCAACATTTTCTACAATTCATTGTTGTATAAGAAAGATTTGTACTTTCTTTAGATTCTAGAATTGGATATTTAGTGAATGATCTTTTCGAGGACCAATAAGTTGTAGTGTTAGGACACTACAACTTGATTCTTGAAGACCTCTTTCAATAAGTGCTTCAATTCAATTGTACTTTATGAGTTTGGGTGAAATTTGTAAAGATGAAAGCATGACCCTTCATCATTCCCTTTCACGCTTTCAGATGAGAATGTAACAATGGATAGATAATTTCACTACCCATTGTCACATTCTCATACAGATTCCAAGATTTTCATCATTGAAAGGGAATGATGAAGTACTTTGAATAGTTTCAAAAAAACTCAAATTTTGACATTTGACAATGCAAATTAAACACTTCAAAAACTAGTTAAAGGACAAAATTTTTAGTGGAGTAAGCAAATTACAATTACCAAAGCACATTCTCATCTTGAACCATCTAAAGAGGTGAGACTATATACATCCAATTCACCTCTTTCTTTGAGGACATAATTCGAATTTATATTTCCTTAATGAAACAATATATGTACTTTCTTGGGATATATATGTTTTCCTCTTAAGATAAATACTACACTCTTATATATGTGGGGAATTTTTTCTAATAGTATATTTTTGATAAAATATTATTTGATGACAATAAATAGTATACTCTACAATAGATTTATTTTGTGGTGTAAATATATCTAAAATGTGAAAATGCAATGGAATAGACAAGGTCAGGTTTGTGCTCTTACTTAGAGATGTTTCCAAAAGTGCTTTTTTCCAAGCATTTCTATCGGGCAACTCATTTCTATCCTCCAAACTCCATTTTCTCACATTGGACCCACTATTTGGACCCACTATCAGACCTACGACATTTACAGTTAGGTCCAAGTCCTAAGCCGGTCTGGTTCCAAGAAAAACTCCCCTAATTTTGAAAAGAAACAAAAAACAAATTGGACCTAAGTTGTTTACGCTTGGGTCCAGGTCCAATTTCCAGCAAATTTTTCTAAAGAGCTATATTTTTTTTCTTGACACAAGCTTGTTGAAGAAAACACTGCAAGGGTTTCCGTCAAGGAGAAAGGCTGATTTCACCCTAGATAACTAATGAGCTATTTGGATCTGATTAGGAATTTGTTGAGTCCAAAATGGTGTTTTTTTTAACCCATGACCTCTTGGTCTTGGACTGTACTGTAAATCCACCCTAATTTTACAGCCTATATAATAGGATCAGAGTACTGCTGGAACATGATCCTACCTTGCGTGCAACAATCTACGTTTAGAATAATTTGCAATGAAAAAGCAAGTTTGAAAAGCAATCTTCAGCTTCTACACCCAAACTAGGCAAGTTAGAACGCCCAAAAAAGTCTCTCAGGAAATATATCTTCACAGCACTTCTCCTGCCTCAAGCAGGCATTCACATCAGAAGGAATTTCGGCAAATGTGCTAAACTAAAATCACAAGTCAGCAGACCGGTACCGTTGAGTTGCTAATATCAACAGATAAAGCTGTACATGGCCAACAGTCAGCTTCGAGCCGAAAGGAATGTCGTGAACCACAAGGTAGCTCTCCACCATATCTAGAGCTCACTTCAACGAGATATATAATGAGCCTTTCAATCCTTCATCAACACCAACTCGCAAAGAGAATTTCAAGCTAATCATTGCCTCACTGAAGTCATGGTTTAGAAAAGGAATCACCTTCGAGATTAACAACGACTGAAGGTGGAAACAACCACATGAGAAAATGTGGAGCCTTCGTATTTCTAAAAGTCTCTTTACCTTTGACAAAGCCTAATAAGAGGAGGAAAAAATGAAGGGAGGAGAAAGGAAGAGGAAAATAAAATACTACTCCTTTGAAGTGATAACTAACAAGCCAAGAGCTCCAATTAAAAAGTACTGCACAAAGAAACAGCAATTGCACCATTAGAAAACCAGAGAACAGTTTCAACAAATTCATTGACTTAAAGCACAGATTCGGAAACTCATACACCCAAGGTTCAGATCAACAACATTCACTCATGAAAACTGGCAAGCTAGATGAGGGGACAACAAATTCATGACTAAGTGGGAAATGCCAAGAGCAGAAAGAAACATAAATTCACCTTGATGTAGGGTTGCTCGGTCATTATAATGGTAACCCATCCAACATAAGGTAGAAACCTGCAGAAAAATATTTCCAACTTCAGCCTTCAATAAACTGCTTGATCTTAAAATAGTCCATGTTCAGTAAGAACTCAGAAAATGATAGTCTAGAATAGGGGATGCAACGAATGATTCAACAACTCACCCAACTGCTCGCCCCATAATGTGATGTCGTTGGAGCCATAATTGGTTTTGAGCATAAAGAAGGCGATCATCACCGGTATTGTTGTCTCCTGCGGAATCAACACAAATTACAAACCCTCTTTCATTCTATCACACTTGGGGCAAAGTAAACTTGTTCTAAAGCACAGTCAGACATTGAGAAAAATACATATCCTCAATTGACGGATGTGTATCTACTCACAACAGCAACAACGAAAGACAATCCTAGAGCAGTCTATAAAATCATACCCTTTGTCAGAACTTCAAAATCCCCCTTCTCAACGTTCTCGTGGACCTGCAATGACACGCCGAATCACTTTATCAACAACAACCATGGAATATGGGCTTCAATAAAATTTGCGACTACACCGATGCTTCAACATTGTTCGCCAGTAGAGTCCAGCTGAAGAATGTGTTCAAAATGCAGTAATAATCCGACAAGAAAGCCGGCAGCTCTATCGATTGATGCAAACCAAAGAGAGTAATAGTAATAGATATCAGTGCGCAAAAAATGCAAAGACATGAATTTATGCATACTGAGAACCCTACAGCCCTTGCTTTTTCATCAGTCAGGTCACACGAACACATGCTAAATATAAGACATGCTCACCTTGATCACTCTATGCACAATTGGTATATCCCGCCCCTGCAAAGTTGTGCCAAACACAACCATCAGATAGAATTTTAGAGCCCTGACTGCATTTCTTTATTTCATTGTTACGCACTTAAGGATCTCCAAGCTGGTCTTAACCCTAATGCTTAACCGTCAGAGAACGTTGGCTCAACGTTGCCTCAATTCCAACCAGAACTGTACATGTTGCAGCTGACCACAAGAAAACCACAAGCTTAGCGTCGGTTGTAAACTCACTTCAACGTGGAAAACCACGATTTCTCCAGCTCGAATTGGTGCTTTCCCCATGTGAAGAAAGAGGATATCTCCCTATCATCCATACATAAGTAAGTAAGTTCAATATCTGAAAACAACTCTAGGGCTAAAAATTTATAGAAAATACGGAATACTATTTAAGGGCAATTCTGAAGGCTTCGAATTCTCATTCCGCAACATACTTGGAGGCCCAGAATTGAGTTAAATCCCTAACTTGTCACCTACAAACTGTCAGATAAGATGCATACCCTTCTAAAACCAGGCTCCATACTGCCTGAGAGCACAACAACGACAGGAGATTCACTCCCCGTGAAGCACATTAGCCCTTTCCATATGATCAAAGCTGACGTCACGATCATTCCTGAAAGTCGGTAACCAAACCACCTCACGATTACTTAATCCAATCCGTTACTGAGCTTTCAAAATATCAGGAAGCATACAACCAGAGCACAATTCTTAACTAAAACGAAAATCTAGATAGCAATAATAATACGCTACATACAATTAAAGAGATACAAAACACATAATCAGAAATCATTACGAAAGCATCTAATCAGAGCCCACACTAGGCCTCCGGGTTGACTCAAAATAAAAGCTCAATCCGATTCATCCACATCACCCTGAGCTACCCCAAGATGCGGATCGTAAATAAAACAAAACCTCCCTTCACGGAATTGCAAATACTCCCACGTAAAACCCTGATCCACATCACCAATTGGAACACGGAAAAAGCAACCAAGCTACGAAATTCGTAACGGTGCTTTCAAACCATCGAAAAGCACAAAATTCAGGCACAATCCTGTACTAAAAACGAAAATCTAGATAGAAATAATGCTATACATCCAATTCAAGAGCGACAGAGCACGTCATTAGGCCCCGCACAAAAAAGCTCAAACCCGATTCGTCCACCTTGCAACAGAGTCCATCACCCCGAGCTACCTCTAAAATGCGAATCGCACACGCAATACCCCCAATTGCAAATGCTCCTGACAATTGCCAGTGAAACCCTAATCCACACCACCAATCCGAACGCAGAAAGAACAATGAAGCAACCAAATCCTCCCCTCAGCTTTCTAAACATCAGGAATCACACAATGCAGGCACAATTCTTCACTGAAATGAAAATCTAGATAAAATCATAGCACAAACACAAATCCACAAGATACAACGAAGACAACATCCTACCAAAGTCCACACTAGACCACCGCGCTAACTCAAAGCAAAACCCGATCCATCCGCGTAAAATACAAATCGAACATGAAACCAAAGCCATACCTCAGCTTTCTAACATCAACCAGCACACAATCCAGACACAATTCCATCACCCCGAGATACCGTCAAACGCTAATCGCACAAAGTATACCCCCAATTGCAACCATTTCCAACAATTTCGAGTAAAACCCTAACCCACATCCTAATTGCACAACCAAGCAACGAAATCCGTCCTCAGCTTTCAAAACACCCGGAAGCACACAATCCACACACAATTCCATCACCCCGAGCTACCCCCAAAACACAAATCGCACACGAAGCACCCCCATTGCAACCACTCCCACCAATTTCGATTAAAACCCTAATTCAAAGTGCTAGCAAGCAAAAGAGACATACCGAGACTGATGGCCTGCAATGCCATGTGGCGGAAGTTGGTGGCCTTGATGGCCGCGACGGTGTCGCCATAGACACCCATTGCGTGATGCCTGATGCGCTCGCGATCCTCCTTCTCGGCCTTGGTTGTGAGCACAAGCAGCTGCGGAACTTCACCACGAGGAGCTGATGAATGCTCATGGCTGTGCTCGAGAGTCTGATCACGTTTCCGTCTGGTGGTCGCCGTCCGGGAGGAGGAGGTATTCGGGAGTCGCCGTCCTATGGTCTGTGGGGTTTTGGACGAAGTCCGGGGTACAGGGGGAAATATGTCACGAGCTCTGTATCGTCCTATCACGTGCCTTCAGAACGTGACATGTGGGAATTGTCCAATCATATGACTCCTAGGGAAGCCCTATTAACTCTTAAATGCCCAAGGCACCATGTTTTGGTGTAAACTAAACTTTGAAATTAAATAAAATCTTACCAAATTTCTATTTTTTAGTATTTATTTTTTCCGTTGAAAATTCTTTAAATTCGATTATAAGCATTAGATATCCGACTTTGAAAAAGATTGTTTATGATTTTTCTATTGAAGATTATGTTCAAGGGTGTCCTTTGCAAATCTTGATTTTTTAGCGATAGAGGCTCTTGGAGATGAGCCTCAAATACACTAGGTCTTGGGAGAAAATCACACTGAAAATTTATTTTTCCAATTTGTGGAGTAGGTTTTAAGAAGACGTAAATTGATTATGGTTTAAGAATACATGCTATGTCCTTTAACCTCATATTTTTTCCATGAATTCAATTTTAGATTTGACATGGAGAAAGAGGATTGATAGACTTCACCTTCTCTCACACCTTCTTGATTAAATATTGAGTTTTAATCTTTCAATCCATAAGTGATATTATTGTGTTTTCTTTTCCTACATGGCACCCATAATAAATCTACTTGAAATTTGTACAATTATAATTTTGAAAAAGTTGACAAAAGTTGTCTAAATTTGGGCTTTTGTTTAGTTTTAAACAAATTCCAAGGAGTTCAAAAAAGGTATGAGGCATTTAGAAATTAAAGTCTTGCATCAACCCATGATAGATTTTTTCCAATAAATGAAAATTGTGCTACATTACTTTGAGTTAGTGGTTGCAATCAATGTCTTAGATGATCATAATGGAGTAATCAATGACTCCAATAGAAACTTCCACCTTTTGAGTGTAAATTCATCACATGAAGTGACTTTTCTAGGCCTTTATGTTATAGCCATATTAGAAAATATTATGAGTGTTGTAGGTGAGTAAGATGACCATTATGCAATATGCATACTCTTTTTGTTGGTTTTAGAGCAATCTAGAGATTCTTTGCGGCCAATTACATAGCATACCTCACAAATTCAAAACAAATTCATACTTTATCAAGAAAATGTAATTTCAATAGCTCTACTCATTTCTCACATTTGTCTATAATTATGTAGAAAAATGTCATTAGGGCAAACTAGTCATTCTATCTATCATAGGTTGCTTTACCTCATGTATTTAAAAATGTAAATATTGATCAATTATAGTTAGAACAAACTTCCTTGCACTAGAATTGGCTAAATCTTGTATGAAAGACCAAAAGAAATTTGAAATTCTACATGGGAAGTATGAAATGGTAGCAAGAAGAGAATTGGAATTCTTGGTTGGCAAAATTTTGGATGAGCTAGAATTGTGAACGATAGAGAAGGTAGGTTTTAAACATTAGACTTGAACTTTTGGTTTCTTTTAGTTAGACAAGAAGTCAAAGCTATTGCTATAATTTTTTTTCTTCATATTCACCTAGAAGTGAAAGCATCATGAAACTCAGTAAAGGCAATTTTGACTCATAAAAAACCCAAAAAACATTTTTGATTCTAACATAATATTAAAGTTTGCTCCTCCTAAGAATTCAATTTTTTTCTTGAATGAGATCAACAAAATTTATCATGAAGCCATTTGTAGATAGAAATTACTTTCCATCTACATATTTGTATTTTACTCGTTCAATTTTGATGATTTCATTTATGTTTGAAAAATTGTTGTTCTATATTTAACAAAAAAATTGAATTTTCGGATTAAAAAATAAGTCTTAAAAAACACACTCTAAAGTGCAACCTTTAGACAAGCAATTTGTAAGAAAATAATCTTTGATATCAATACCAAAATATAAGAAGGTGGAAACATAGGTAGAAATCCCTAAAACCATTTATGTAAGCTTATGTGCATAGGCAATTTCAAAATAATAATTAGTTTTTTCTTTAAATATTTTTTTGAGAATTTTTGGAAATTTCTGTAAATAAAATCATAAAGAATTAACCTTACAATATCTTATAAGTGCATGTTTGAAGTATTTTCATAAAGACCCAAAATTGTTCATGAAAAGTTCTATTACCTTACAACTATTTAGTGTCATGTTTAATGTTAGAGAAAGTTACGTGCATCTTTCAATCATTTTTAGAAAGACACAAAACCATTTACTAAGAGGCACTTCATACTATGGCCAAAGTTCCAAAGGCAATTGATTTCCACCAAGTCCATTAGTTTCTTGCAATTTGAATTGGTGGAAATCGACAACCTCATTGGACCTTTGGCCATAGCATGAAGTACCCCTAAATTGTATAAAGTTTCACAAAAAGGACATTAAAGACATTTTATAATAACATTTAGATGTATGATTGGTAACACTTCAAAAAAAACTTCATATGAGAGAATTGTGTACGTGTTTTAAGGAACAAGGGAGGGAGAGGGGTTAAGAAAAAAAAATATGGAAGTCACTTGATGACATTTGCATCAAATCAATCATGGGAAATAGAAAAA
Source organism: Straminergon stramineum (assembly GCA_963920665.1). NCBI lineage: Eukaryota > Viridiplantae > Streptophyta > Bryopsida > Hypnales > Calliergonaceae > Straminergon > Straminergon stramineum. The sequence continues at coordinate 6,314,317 of OY987269.1, read as the reverse complement.
TTAGTGAGAAGATGAAATTTAATATAAGCCCAACTATTACAATTATAGTTGTATTAATTAATAATTCAATCTATAAGATGATCATGAATTTCTAACAATAGTCATTATGAATATTTATAAAATTAATAAAACTCAGGAGGGGAAAGAAAAGAGGCTTAACAACCATACTTATAATGGGTTACAACGAATGGAGTTGTTTGATTCTATCACAACAACCCTCAAGCAATATGGTCCATATGAAGTAATGATTTGAAACAATGTAGTTCATTTGCTAATGTCATAATAACATCTAGCCCTCATCATGCTTAAATACAATACCATATTAGAGTTTTTTTTGGACATATAGAAGACCGTACTATAGTGATCAGAATTGGAAATGCCATTTGTCATTGAATCCAACTAGTATGAGAGCAAATTTTTGTAACTAGTGAATACCTCAATTTATGCACCTTCTATGCCAAATATTCAAAAAATCACCATCTTGCAACCCATTGCTACATTTGAAGGTTTAATTCTTTAATTCCAAAATCCTTTTGTGAATTTTTCCATATTTTTGCTTAGATTTTATAAATATATATTATTATTCTCAGTATTCTTCATCTTCTTCAAAAACAATTGTATATTCATTGTGATATTTTTGGTGTAATAATGCTTGAAATAATTGATTGTTATTTGTTTTGTAGGAGAAATCCAAGTTATTGAGTATTTTAAGTAAAATTGTGTGTATATACATGTGAGAGGATTCGTTGTTGATTTTGCTTTAAGCTAATATTAATATTGATATGTGATAATTTTGATTAAATTATAGTAGTATATTGAATAAGCTTTAAGCAATTTATAGATTGCAAATGCTTCTAGTGCTAATTGTATTGAATGGACTATGAAGTGATTGTATATGTGATGCATGCGCTTAAGCTAATGTGATGTGTAACTGGATATGAAGCTCGAAGTTGATCATATGATAGTAATTTTCTAGTTTGCAGATGATCATTGAATGTGAGAGATTTTTTTAAGTGAGAAAATAGTTGTGTATATGTGTAAATCCCAATGATTGGATAGACAAGTAAATTAAGGATGCTTCTAGAGTTGGATAAATTAAGTACAAATTAAAAGCTTAAAGTTATGATAGTGTTCGTGTGAGGGAATCTCTAGTGATAAGCACTGTGCAAGGGGATGCCATTGATTGATGTATCTAGGTGTCTTTGAATGTAGATGGTAATTAAATTGTTGAATATTGTAATTTTGGACTAAGGAGTTCAACAATAATTTAAAAGGAACTAGGACTATCATTGTGTTATGTTGTAAGCAATTGATTATGATGAATGTAAAGTAGAGTGTTGGTTTTAGTTGTAGCAAGTGGATAGATTGTATTGAGTGAAACAAAAGTTGGATGTTATAAGCTACAATGCATTGGAGATGCTGAAAGCAACTATAGATTGATAGATTTGTATGTACGAATAGTGGTTGCTGAATTAATAAATGATATTTTAAGCCATATGTGAGCTTTTATTTTAAGCAAATGCAACAAGAAATGGTTACTCTCATGCTATAAGCTAAGTGTTGCATTCTCCCTTGCTAAAAGTACACTTCTTTCTTAAGCCAATATACTAGGATGAGACTAGGAATGTATAATTGTAATGTTGCATCCATGTGTCTAATGGAATTAGTGATAAGATAAGTGTATGATCCTTAATCCCAAATCAAATGGGGTATTAGAATGATATTTTATCATTCCCTAGATTTGGAAACATTATACTATAGTCCTCAATTTTTGTGAGAGAAGCAAAATCTAGAATACATGAAATAGATACAAAATTTAAGGAAAACTAACTAAATCATTGATAGCTTTGAGATGGGATTGAAATACACTAATTCTGATAGTGTAATTGTTTTAGCATACTTCTTTAACCTTGTGGAATTTTTGTTTTTGAAAATTGTGAAAATTGAGTTCAAAAACAAGTCCAATATACTATTTCTCAAGAAGATTCTATGATTGTCTGCAATACAAGAAGCTCCATAGCTTTCACATCACTAATCCCAATGGAATTAATCAAAGCTTGACATGTAGACAAAAATATAACCTTTGAGAATAAAAATTAAGAAAATCAAGAAAATCAATTTATTGTCATTTTGTTTTGCTTGCCACATTGCTTTTATGACTTAGGTGGCATAACTTTTGCTCTCAAGTACTAATTGAAACAAAAATTATTTTTACGAAAAGCGAATGTAATTTTCTATCTTCAAAAAAAGTTTCAAAACATCATGTCAAAAATTGAGGTCATATAATGCTACTAAAAATACCAAGAGTCCTTTGAAGGGACTTTGGAACTTTAGGGATTCAAATAATGGTGAACCAAAAATTCACAAAAAATCAAACAAGAAGAAATACATTTTTTAATTCAAAATTTGTAAATTGGCCTATTTTTCTTTTTGCCACTATTTCAACAATTTCTTGGCTATTTTCATTCAACCCTTTTTGTACTTTTTTTTGTGCTTCTTTTTTGATAGTATTAGAATGGTCTTTAATATAAGAAATTGAAATGTGTTATTTTTTGTAATTGCATTTCAAAACATAAGAAGGTCCAAAAATTTGGTATACACAATGCAATTTCAAACTATAATATTCATGTGTAATGAATCTTGTAGATCTCTTGAGCTTATTTTTGCATATAATATGGAATTTCTACATTTTTCCCTTAAAAAATTTATGAATTTCCAATCTCCATCCCCAAAATTGAAAATTATGTAACGTAGAAAATATTTGTAGATTCATCTATAAAATGAATTCAACAAAAATGAATTCAACGAAAATGAATTCAAAAATATTTTGAGGAGACCGACGTCTCTCTAGGAATCAACACTCACATGGACACTTTAAACACACTCCTTTAACCCATAAAGGTTTTTGACTATGTTTTCACTAAAACTGCTCCAAAACTGCCATTTCTAGTACAAGTACCAAATTTTAGGACAGTTTTTTTGAGGCACATGTAACCATGGGATCTTGAATTATGTTGGCTTGAGAAGAGGTGGAAAATTTCAGATGTTTTCACTGTGTAGATTGCAAGACATTAGTGTTTGAATTGACAAAAATCCTTTTGTGGCCCCTGTGAAAATTAGGCATTTGCACTTCACAAGGTCACATTTGTATGAAAAAATGTCCAAAATGGTGGTGCTTCTTTGGATTCATTCTTCAAGGCAAGTTGGCTACATGCTCGAAAATATTCAAATCATTTGGACCTGTACAACATATAGAAAAAAAATAGTAAGTAGAAAGAAGTAGAGAATGGTTCAAAATACTAAATTGTTAGGAATTTAGTTATGGAATTGAAAAATGCCAGTCCAAGTGGTTGCAATGTTGTAATAAACCATTTTTATTCTATGATTTTCTTTTTTTCAAAAGCTATTTAAAATTGAGTAAAATAAAGGACTTCAATATTTATTTTAGAGTAGTAAATCCAAAATTGCCCACAAATGAAAACTCCACATAACTTTCACCTCATAAATCAAAATGGAATGATTCAAAAATTTCTACATATATATAAGTCTAGAAAACCAATTTCAAATTTTTATTTCTTAAAAAAGTGATTTTTTTGAGCTACCTACCAAGCATAAAAATTTTTGCATCATGCAATAACTTTTTAACCATGTAGTCAAAAGTTATGAAAAATTGTTGCGCCTTAAAGCTACTCCCCAAGGCTCAAGCACATGTTGTGTGAAAATTTCTAAGAAAAAAAAATCCATTCGTAGTGAGCTAGAAAAAAATTGCAATATTGCCAAAAAAACACCATTTGGTCCTTTAGGGGTTAAGACCTTAAAGAGGTAGTCCAAATTTCCAAAAATGAAAGGATGTATTATAAATTACATATAAAAATAATAATTAAAAATATACAATTTACCCAATTTAAAAAAAAATTGAAGCAAAATTTGAAGAAGACACATTATTAGATGGTATAATTTTCATTATTTGATTTTACTTATTTTGGAAAATCATGTCTAAGATCTCACTTTTTGAACTAAAAACAAAACTCAACATAAATCAATTTTGATATTTTTAAAAAAACATAATTTTGTATTTTGAAGATCCAAATTGTACAAATGATAGTCAACTTCTCTAGCAAGCTACCAAAATTTTGGCGATATTGAATGAGATTTTGTAATTTCAATTCATTCAACATCTACATACTAGACAATGACAATGAGCTGAAAAGGGTTAAAATTGGTGCCATATTGATGTTACTTTGAAAACTTGCTCAAGAATCTACAAAATTAGATGAATTAGATTGATGAAATTATCAAGATTAATAGATTGTGTGCATCAATGGGGCATGTTTGCATTCATCCATTGTTCAAAATCTAAACACATAATTCTCTTTTAAGGGTTAGGGGCATCTAGTTCGAGCACCCAAGTACTAATGAATTGGAATAAATTTTCTTCAAAATAAATCATAAATATAAAAATCAAGCATAAAAATGTTTACAATCACCAGTCTAGTCCTATTTATGAATGGATTTGGAAGACTTGCAAATTAAGGAACTTGGTCTCCATTGTCTCCTCTAAGACCACACACAATGAATATAACTTCGTTCCAACACCAAATTTAGGTCCTAATGTAATTGGTATCAGAGGGCAAAACTTAAAACTCCTCTTCAACCACAATATGAAGCTTAGACCCAATTGATGGAACTCCCTTGAATATACAACTCGCGTATTATGTGGCCTTGATTATAATCACTTATAATGCATTTTAGTCCAATCTTAAGGGATACAAATTGTTTTAATGTAGAAAATTCATATAGCCCTTCTAACAAGGAATCCAGAACTGTAATAATATATCTGGAATGATTTAGAGCTAATCTTGCATTAGGCAGATTGTTTCTATGAAGAAACATCCAAAAATATATTATTTGATGTCCTCCATGTTCATGCAAAGAAGGCTTCTTTGTGCGTGCATTTGTAAACATTGAAGATGGTTTCAAGATCATTCTTTTGGTGAAATCTCATTACCATCAAGTCCTCACAAATGCCCAATTTTTAGTTCAATAATAAAATCATTTGATTTATTATAAATTAAAAAGTGGACATACCCCTTTTTGTGAAAAATAGGGACAAAGTATTGGTGGGTCCAACCAAGATTTCATAGTATTCAAATCTCATACTTGCATTGTTAATAATACAATAGATGTACAATATAATCAATAGACCCAAATCGACGAACGAGGTTTCCCTTGTAGTACTTATAGTATTGAGTGCAAGATTTCTAGATTTAGGCAAAATACTACAAAATCAACCACTACTTTTAGCAATGACCCTTTGATTGCATATAGAGTAGTTTGTCAAAAAACTCGTATAATATACCTATGCAAGTACAATGCATTTCAATATTGTGAGTTTTTTCCCCCTAAAACTTGATTTTGAAATCAAAATGATTTTCCTTGCTTTTGAGCAAAAATTAAAAATTAAACAAAGCTTCTAAAATACAAGACTTTTCTACTTTGCTTGAATTCTTTCAATAAAATTTTGGAAATAAGCATTTTGTTGAAGTTTGAAGTTGAGGATCTATGACCACATGAATGTCCAAATGAGTATGGAGTGACATGGAGATCTTTCTCTAGACTATAGTGTACTTCTATTTGACAATGTTCAAATTTTGTATTTGGACATTTCATATATTTGGTATGAATTTTATTCACTTTTTCTTCATAAATTCATCCTAACTTGAATGTTTCACCAAAGAATTTTCAATTTGGAAGTTTTATTTTGTACATTGAAGTATATACTTATACATGAAACATGTAATTTCGTCTCTAGAAAAGAAAAAAAATAGTTGAAATGTTGAATCATTCATAAATAGTTGAAATGCGAAATGGAGGATTTTGCATGTGCCCCCCTCCACGAGGTTACCTCCTGACTCAATCCCTTAGCCTTTGCTTTGCATCCATCGGATTTTTTGAAGTTGAATATTCCAACGGTCATTTCACTTCTAATCCGTCGTTGGACTCAACTCAACTCGTTGGATTCACTTCATGATCCATTGGCAATATGAATGGCGCAACATTGATCGAGACCATGGAAGTGTCATTCTAAAGGCAGTATAATAATTTGAGGATTGCTGGATTTTACTTCAAGATTGTCGGATTTAGATATGAGACGGAGCTAGCTAGTACGTGTTCACTTTTCACATTATTATTTGGTATGTACGTACATAGTTTCATTATTTCATAAGGAAACAAAAATCGCAACATAGATTCTTGACAAAAGTAAAACCTTCAATATAGGGAATAGGATTTCCGAGTATATCCATTGATAAAATTCATGCATGATGGGAAGGCGCCTCACACACGGGCCAAACGACACCTTCATGCAAAACTGTCCTCCTTTGCTTCCCAAGGCTCCATTGGTGGACACAAGCTTCAACTCTGAGGCTAGCGCCACAGTGGCTAATCTTCCAAAGGAGAAGAAGATATAGAGACTGAGGATGGAATCTACCAAGGTCAACCCTGCAACCGCCCGCGAACACACTGCGGAAGCTAGGATTGATAGGACTGAAGGTCCGAGGTTGCTAATGCGGGCAAAATTGTGAAGTAAGAGTATTGGGGAGGAAATGGCAACTTTGCCAGACGAATTGGAGAATCCACAAATGTCGGTAGAAGGGTTTGCGGAAGTGGTGTTGCACCAATGGCGTACTCAAGGGTGGAGGGAAGGGTAGCCTATTGGCCTAAACGCGATGAGAAATGCAAGGGCGATGGTGGACGAGGCTAAACAATAAAGCAAATAAAAACTTTAATGGCCTTCCAGTATGTGTCATTATCAAGCATTTCTCAACACTGTTTGAAGCATTGGCAGCCACCTTGGTTCAATTCATTAGATGAACGCAAAGTGATGTTTTAGTTGTTGTTGATTTGGTAGCACCGGGGGCTTCGTGACCATTAGTGGTCAATTTGTATTGTAGAGCAATTTTGACTATTTTTGGAAGCTCTGAAAACAGGTGCATGGGAATCAATGCGTTCATTTTACCTTCTCATTTTTCACCATGAGGAGGATATCTAGTAATTGTGTAGAGCAAGCTTGTAGATTGATTTTGCAATACATCAAATACTTGGCTGGGTTTACTAACCGAACGTTCCTCTTGATAATTAGAGCATTTTGATTGTCGACATTGAGCCTACGCGCACTTCTAGTCATGTAAATAGTGCTCCTCCGGGGGGCACCTAATTGTTTCTAGTCATTTGGACGGACATATTCTTCATTGTTTTTTGTGGTTATCATTGTAAGTCAAAGACAAGTAATGTGAATAGTGCTCCTCTGGGGCGACACCTAATTGTTTCTAGTCATTTGGACGGACATATTTTTCATTGTTCTTTGTGGTTATCGTTGTAAATCAGAGACGAGTAATGTGAATAGTGCTCCTCCAGGGGGGGCACTTGATTGTTTCCAATCATCTAGCTGGACATATTCTTCACTGCTTTTTGTGGTTATCGTTATAAATCAAAGATGAGAAATGTGAATAGTGCTCCTCCAAGGGGACATTTGGTTGTTTCTAGTCATTTGGACGGACATATTCTTCATTGCTCTTTGAGATTATCATTGTAAATTAGAGACAAGTAATGTAAATAGTACTCCTCTGGGGGGGAACCTGATTGTTTCCAGTCATTTGGACGGACATATTCTTCATTGCTCTTTGTGGTTATCACTATAAATCAAGGATGAGAAATGTGAATAGTACTCCTCTGGGGGGGCACCTGATTGTTTTCAGTCATCTGGTCAGACATATTCTTCATTATTCTTTGTGGTTACTGTTGTAAGTCAAAGATGAGTAATGTGAATAGTGCTCCTTGGGGGGGAAGGGCACCTAATTATTTCCAATCATTTGGACAAACATATTCTTCTGTATTCTTTTTGGTTATCGTTGCTTGTATTATTGTTAGTTAGAAACGAGAAGATAACGCTTGAAATCAATATGACTTCAATTCGCAAGGTATTGGTTTGAATTTGCACTGGATATCTATGCTTTCCTTTTATTTTTCATGTTTAATTTCTGAACAAAAAGAATTGTCACAGTGGATCTTGTTTAACCCCTAAAGGACCAAACAATGTTTTTTGGCAACATAGCAATTTTGGGCAACTCACTACGAATGGATTTTTTATTTTTTTTATTTAAAATTTTCACACAACATGTGCCCGAGGAGTAGCTTTAAGGCCCAAAAATTTTCATAACTTTTGAATACATGGTTAAAAAGTTATTGTATGATATGTTGTTTTCATTGCTAAGTGGGCAACCCAGGCAGCAAAAAAAAACTTCTTTAAAAATCACTTTTTTTTAAAATAAAAATTTGAAATTTATTTTCCTGATTTATATATATATGGAAAGATTCAAAGCTTTTCATTTTGATTTATGAGATGAAAGTTATGAAGAGTTTTAGTTGTGGATAGTTTGTGGGTAGTAATGGAATCTCTACTCTAAAATAAACAGTGAAGACCTTTATGTAACTCAATCTTTAATGTTTTTGGACAAAAATAAAAACTTGAGGTGTAGATTGTTTATTACAACAATTTAACCATTGGGATTGGCATTTTTCAATTCCATAAATAAATTATTAACAATTCAGTATTTCAAATCATTCTCTACTTCTTTCAACTTACTATTTTTTTCCTATATGTTGTACAATTCCAAATGATCTAAAATTTTCAAACATGTAGCCAGCATGACTTGAAGAATGAATCCAAAGCGTTACAACCATTTTGAACATTTTTTCATAATGATATGATCTTGTGAAGTGCATTTGCCTAGATTTTTGTGAGGCCAAAAAATGGCTTTTTGTCACTTCAAATGCTAATATCTTGCAATCCAAAAGGTGGATATTTCTGAATTTATTTCCACATCTTTCCAAATCAGCATACTACAAGATCCTACGGTTACATTTGTTTGAAAATGTATTTTTTCTAAAATTTGGTACTTGTACCAGAGATGATGACAGTTCTGGAGAGTTTTGGGTGAAAACTTAGTCAAATACCTTTAGGGGTTAAATGCCATGTGAAAAAAGAGTTTCTCTTATTGTGAAGTCCTTTGGTGTTGCATGCTATACAAATTGATTGTTGACACGACCAAGAGGCCCAAATTGGCCTCGTGGTTTGCATCATGTTCCACTCATTCAAGTTCTTATTCAGAAACTTGACTTGCTTGATGCCTTGATGTTACATTAACCCTTGAAGGTTCAAAGTTGTTTTTTTCCAATTGTTATTTTAACCCCTAAAAGATCAAGTGTCCGTTCAACTTACGCATTCCAAGAAATCTCAAGTAGGTTCCTACAAAGTCAGTTTTGGTAAGATGTTCATGAAATTTGGACATAATGTGCAACTATGTGTCTACATCAATATCCCTTAGTCAAATATCTAATTTTTTTCCCGATCGGGTGCCCGGATCAAAAGTTATGCTACCTTGAACTTTTGGGGCAGGTTGGGCAGCTCTAGATAGCCTATGTAAAACTCTTCCTGTGATTTTGAAATTTGGCGGGTGTGTAGCTTACATGATACAAGATGCAAATGTCAAATAAAATAACCATGTTTAGTGTAAGAATCTCATTCTAGAAGGAATTCAAGTTTGCAGGCCCTGCCAGGCAAGGTCGAAAAAAAATTTCATCTAACTTCAAACATTATAATCTTTCAATCCGTGTGGTCAAAGTTTCTAAAAATTTCCATATGTTCCCTAAGAAATCTAGTACAAACTTGTACAATTGAATTTTTAAAAAAAAATTATTTTTTATTTTTTTTCTTGTTGCACTAAAAAGTGGCAGTTTTTGAGAATTTTTGCCTCAAATGTGCCATAGGCCTCAAGGGATTAACCCCTAAGAGACCAAGACTATTTTCTGCAAAAGAACATTCAAAACTGCCATTTCTAGATCAAAGAATTAAAAGAATTAAAAATTGTTTTTTTATTGCACATCTAATTGTAGGATCTTACACCTAACTAGTATGAAAATGTGTGGAAAAAATTTCAGAAATTTTGACCCCACAAATTGTTAGACATCTTTGTTTAAAGTGAAAAAATAAGTTTTTCATTGCATTGCAGGACTAGATTATTTGACTTTGAACCTTCTTAACTTTCATTTTTTGCACTACAAAGTTTTGAAGAATTTGAGCTTTAAATCTTTATAGTGGGGAATTGAGTTGAGGGTCTAAGTACAAGATAGAAGGAAAATCTAAATTCTTAATACTTCTTAGATGAAATTAAAATGCAGGAACCTCAATGGTAAGATTGTTCTAGCAAGAAAAGAAAACCATGTAGACATTCTTTTTCTTAGAAAATAGTAAACATTGCACTAAAAAATGAATCCTACAAGTCATTTTTTCAAGAAGATGCTTTCATTGCTTGAAAAACAAGATTGTCCATAACCTTCTCACAACAAAGCCAAATGGAATGAATCAAAGCTTTCCATGTAGACAAAAATATAATTTACAAGGGAAAAAATTCAAAAAACAAAATTCAATTTTTTGAAACTTTTTTTACTACCCCCTCTCCCTTGTTTTGAGCTTATTTGGGCATAACTTTTGTTCCCGGCCACCACATGAAAAAAATTATTCCCACAAAGCTAATCAATTTTTATATCTTCATAAAAAGTTTCAAAAAATCAGGTGAAAAATAGAGACCGTAGGTAATTGCCCCAAATCCTATTTGCCCCTCGAATGGTCCTTTAGGGGTTAAAGTCATTTTTACAATCCCGAAGAACAAATTGGAATTATTAGATGAGCAATAGTATTCTACACCGGATTCTAAGGTCAAACAACCCATTGTGGTTAGAATTTGGATTCATCCCTCATGCCATTGCTGAAATTTTTCAAATTTTCCCCCCCATAAAGACAAGTGTGAGAAATAGTGAGAGCAATTGAAATTATATTTTTCAGACAAAGCATGAATTTGTTATGAATTTTTGAAGTGATTTGCCCCAAAGAGTCTAAAGGCTACCTGATAACCAACTAAAACAGTACCCAATATGCTCATCTTAATCACCTAAAGTGGTCACAATAATTCCTAATGTGGAAGGCCTTGAAAAATCACTTCCTACAATGTTTTACACTAAAAAAATAGGGTGCTCCTAATGAGGTCACTAATCACTCCATGGGTGTCAAGTTAGACATGGATTATGGCCTAAAAAACCGTTGTGGGGTCATTAGGTGTCCACTATGGGTCATCTAATGGCAATGGGATATTTTACCTTACTCACAATGGATGAGTAGCAATGCTCAATTGGAAGAATAAAACCACCTTTAGTAGTCTCAGAAGAACACCAGGGGCTCTACAATCAACAAGATCCTTAACAACTTGTAGGATTTGAAGAAAGGTGTTGTTTAATTTTCCAGCATGATCTCTAAACCCCCTTAGTTCCTACAAACTGGTCAATCTACAAAACCTAAGGATAGATGGGTTCCACGTTATTTCGTAAGAAATATCACAAATTAAAAGACATAGCTACGTAAGAAAAAGGGGTGTTTTAAGTATAGTCCTAGTAGTATAATTACATAGTTGTTGATCTTTTAAGACATTTCTAGTAAAATTTTACTAAAAATCTCCTAAAAGGTCAACAATAATTTATGATTATATTACTAGGACTATACTTAAAACACCCCTTTCTCTAGCTTGTAGTATAGTCACCTCCATGCATACATTCCTCAACTGAACCCATACATACAAAAAACACTGATGTATTGCAAAGTTTACTCCATTATACAACACAACATGATGAGGAAGGTGACAAGGAATTTTATTCATCAATGTCCTTGTTCAATTCCTTGTTTCTAGCCAAGAATGTGTTTCCCACCCCACTTCAAATGGGGATTTCATGCAAAACTAGTGTGCCTTGTGCCATTGCTATAATATAATAAAAGAAAATATAAAAGAAAAAGTCATTATCTAATTCACGAAAACTTTGAAATTCAATACTTCTTTTGCCATGAATTGGAATGCCACAAAACAAAGCCTATGCACCCCTCCTTGCTAAGGGCTTTTCAACGGTAATATGGTAACAAGAACACAACCAAGAGACACAAGGTTCTGGAGATTTCAATGTAACAAATAAAACAAACAACCCAATTTAAGGTACAAAAAAGACTAGTATGCTCTATGCCGTTGGCACAATATAGTAAAAGTAAAATAAAAGTAAGTTTTTAATACTTAAATTCAAAAAAACTTTGAAATTCAATATTTTTTTGCCCTGAGTTGGATAATACAAAACAAGCCCATACACCCTTCCTTACAAAGGACTTTCTAATGGTACAAAGAATGTGAACACTGATTAAAGGACGCACAATTCTAGAGATTTCACCACAACAAACAAAACAAACAAACAACCTAATTTAAGATGTAGATTATATACCTAGGTGATTGCAAGAAACACTTCACATTTAATTTGGGCTCATAGGACTAACAATACTATGCAAAACTATTAATATTATGTATCAACAACGCGCCTATAGATCAAATTTGTCAATTCAAAGCACCTACAAATCTTAATTGTCAATTTAGTACTATAGAGTACTATGCAATACTATAGACTATTGTATGGTACTATAAAAGCCACTAGGAGCTAGAAATTGAAGAATAAGGGTTTGTGGACCTTTTCATTTTTAGTAATTTCAAAATTTCAAAAGAATTCGAGAAAAAAAGCCATTTTGCTAGAGAAGATTGGACTTGCATTGCACCAAAACATTTATGTAGGAAATTTTGTCCCTCTTTGTAGCCTTTGTGCAAAAGAAGGTTACTTTGACCCCATGTGTTCAACCGACATGTTGCTATTTTTGTAAAAACTCATTGTTAGTCCTTGTAATGTTAGTAGACCTCCAACATTTCCAATTTGTGGCTTTAAATTTGCATTTTTGGGTCTAAAATAGTACTAAAAACCTCCGAATGGCCAAGGTAGACATCCAATTGGGGATAATTTAAGAATAGTAAAACAATTTGAAAAATTACTCAATGTTTAAAACTACCACGTGAGCCTTCATTCCAAATTTCAAGCCAAACAAACAATGCAAAAAAACTCCCATCTCGAGGATAAGGGGACAAAAAATTAAGACAAGTGTTTCTTGCAATCACCCACCTTCAATAAAAATCTTATCATTTTCTAAGAAATGTTTTTTTATCAAAAAATAGCCCCCAATTTTATATTCTACTTGCCAATTTAGTACTAATTCTAGCTCAAAATACCAAATTTGAAGGAGATGGTCTTCTAGTAGAATAAAAGATTTTTTTGAAGGAATTTTAAAATTAATTAATTCTATGTTGTATGGAAGTCTACAAAGTGATTTTTTTTTGTTTTCATTTTGAAACATGTAAAACATGATTTTGGTGGTTCTTTTGGTCAATGACCATATCCATAGAGTTGTTACAAATGGACCTTGTAGTATGTTTCTTAGAAACTAATCTGATTTACTAAATCTGAGTTCGAACATCAGGGAATGAACTATGTAAGGCTAGCGTAATGTGCTCAAAGGTCACAATGTACAAATTTGCAAAATCCAGAGTCTTATTCACTCTTATTCCCACTAAAACCTAAGATATCACTCAAGCTGTCCATTATTAGATGCTATTGATGGATGTATACAATCGCAGTCCTGTCTAGTGTGCTGTTGGCTCGTGACAATAGTTCAATGTGGACTGACTTGTGATGAATGCGTGTGCAATGTAGGATTTATAGACTAAATAAATAATAGAATTAGTATTTTAACAAGGAAATAAAGTTTAGCGTTTTAGAGTAACTCACAATAGTACGCACGCACACAACCAAGGACAATATGGCTAGAACATGTGCAAATCAGTATGCTCTACCTAAAATCCACACAAAATCCCACTTACAACATGTATATGCAATTTCCAATACAAACTCTAATAACATTGATGCAAAATAACATAATCAAAATTCTAAATCTAATTCCCAAACCAGGGATATGGCCTAAAGGGCCGTTCGAAAAAAAATTTGACCCTTTATTTTAATTTGTTTTTGTTGGTCAAAGCCCTTTACTCGTACACTAGTTGATACCTCGCCTGATACCCTGGCGGATATTCGTGCGATATTTGGATTGACTGGACCGGCAGACTTCAACCCGTCAACTTGTTGGATCTCGGTTTCTGGCCCGACCCGACTTTGTCTGGCTCCTCGTTGCGATTGGTTCCTCGCTGTCTATGCGCCTCGACTAGCTTGCTTTGGCCGTTCGAGACATTCACAATTTATCTCACGATTCCCTAATCACACAAGTTTCCTGTTCCAATTTGATTTCGAATCGTTAATTGGCGATTCCAATTTCGATTCAGCGGCACAGTTGGGCGATTCCAGAAGCAATTCAACGCTGCCTCGGCAGAATTCGAATTGCTTGCACAATTACTCACTGATCAATTCCAATCCGTTAATTCAAGGGAACCAAGTTCAGTAATTTGTCCTTGCCTCCTTCCGATCACCAAATCCACCCTCAAACTCCTCACTCGCGGACTATCTGGATACCAAATCCCTAAACCAGTGTACAATACAATTACACTTCCCCGAACCACCAATCTCGTGAGCACATAAGGAACTCAATTGTGATTCGATTACCAAAGCTGAGTGTCGTCCTCCACTTCCAATTTCCCTCACTGCTGCCTCAACCGATTAGTGCCGTGGCTGCCAAACTAGCTGTCGCAACTCTCCCAAGTTGGAAGTTTTCTTCCATCACCTTATCTTCAATCTCGATTTGGAGTGCTGGTACGCGTGAGTACTCCCACAATTTTGGCACCTGAATTATCGTCCCAGCCTTTCGATTTGGCTCGTGATTCCTTCTTCCCCACTCTGCTGCTGAGATTGATCTTCACACTAATTCCATCGTGACTTCACACACCACTAATCATCATCCTCTCCTCCAATTTTGCCAGATTATTGGTAAGACACAGCCCAAAGAACAAATTCAAAAAACAGTCCAGAAGGTATCCAAAGTATAAAACCAGACTCAACACCGAGACTCAATTCTCAATACAACTGCACAATTTCTACAAACTCAATATATATTGCAGTTACAAAGATCACACGCATAAGGATGTTACAGCGCCAAGCGAGAAAAAAACAAACTATTCAATCTGCATTGTTTGCACTTCAGGGGGAAAAAGAATGAGGCAGAAAAAACAATTAAAAGGCAAAAAGGAGGGGGTGATCAGAAGCAGGAAGAAATTGCAGCACAACGTTCCGCAGCCAGAACTCCTCAAATGATAATTTTCTCTTTTCTTTTTCTTTATCTCCTTTATTTTTATCTTTAATTTTTCTTTTTCTTTTGCGTTTCTTCTTTTTCTTTACCTTTCCTTTTGCTTTTCATTTTAAATTGTGCTTTTCTTCCCTTTTACTATTATACTAACTACAAACTAAAGTGTCTTTGAACTTTTTCAAACTTTAATGAAAATAGAATACTTTTTATACGAAATACTAGTTATAAAGTAAAATAATGTGTATAAAGTCTTTAATAATCGAAAAAGTACTACAAAAGTCTAAAGTACTAGACTACAGACCTTTTTTTTAAAAATTAAAATGCCAAATTATCTATTTTCTTGAGATTTTGCACTTTTTTAGTTCTCCTATTTAGAGAATTTTTCTATGCTTTATCTTCTTAAGGTATAATCTTTTTAAAGGAGTGTATACATTGGCCCTCTTTTTTTTTCAATTTCAAAGTATTCTAGAAAAAATGCACAAGTATTGTAAAAACACAATCAAATTAGTAAGTGTACTTTACAATCATCGAAGAATGTAGACATACTAATTCAGTGAGCTTGGATAGTTTTGGGGATCTACTATGTTTTTTTTGTAATGTAATGCATTAGATTGTATGTGTATATTGTTGTAAGGAGTCTTGGGACATTTAATGCATTGTTGAGTTGTTCACTTATGTAGATTTAGTAAAAAATTTTGAAAAAAAAGCATTGAGTCCAAATTTGTATTTGGGTAATTGCATTTCCTTCACTCATGTTGCCTCTAAAGGGATTGGAATGATTCTTCTCATAATCGTATTCTGAAAAGGGAGTTACTATCCTTAGGCCAACTCTTGTAGCAAACTTGGGTTGGGATTTTATACAATCTTAATAGAATGTACAAAAATCATACAAGCAAATGGATGAAATAGAAGACAACATTTTTTGTATGAGGCACAACTTATCCTCTAGACTTGACAAAGTTTGTAAAGCTACAACAAATTAAAAATTGAATAGGAAGCAATTGGGAGGTATGCATACAATCATAACTGCCAATTGTTCATTTTGTCAACTTCAGTACATGCATGAGACATAGCTTGTAAGACTGAGGTTGATCCACAACCTGGCTAGGAAGAAGTGAGTTAAAATATGCACATGTCTTGAAGTGGACCTTTTCTTGCTTTTTGCTTTCTAACATGCAATTTATCTTTGGTTTAAAAGCTATAAAGGAAGTTGGAGAATTCACTCGCTTAGTTAAACTCTCACATTCTAAAATCCATGTAATTGGTCAAATCAATTTATATAACATAATTAACTAACACATACCTCCACCTCCATTAAATGTTTTTCCTTGACTTTCTATAAGTAAGTGAATTCAATAATTAATTGAGTACATAATTATTCCATTGTTTGTAAGCAAGTGTGCCTCTAAGAATTTTTATTTTTAATCAATTGAAATTTTCATTTCAATGTATCAAATAAAAAATCCATGCAAAGGTTGAAAGTTAATGATGAATTTGTGTTACTTCAAAGGTTGTGTGTCGGTATAAAATAATTCTAGAAATGGACACCAAAATTTTTGGAAAATTAATTTTGCAATAATAATAATGATAATTTAATGGACCAAAAAAGTATTACAAAACATTGGAAAAATATTCCTTATTTTCAGTAGATTAAATGTTTATTTGGCAAGGAATGTTGAACTTCCTTTTTGGGTGCGGTAACAGAAGCCTTTCTTAACCCTTAACCCCTCATTGTTGAAGGGGACCAAAAGTGTCCTCATAGAGTTTCAAGTCCAATTCAAAGTGTTGTAACTTTTGCATAAGATAAATTCAATAAACCTTGTTGGAAGATTGCGCTCTTTCTTCTAGTTTGTGTGATAAAATTTTCAGATCAATTTAAGATGTAATGAGTTTTTGGAAGCCAATTGAAGTTCATTGGTTTTATTTGAGTTCACCAAACTACATTTGATGGCTGCAACTTCAAGGGCTTGTATCTCCTTCATCCAATGTTCATTTTCAATAAAATTTGTTGGATTATATTTCCCTTGAAAATCTAGTTATTGTGGTAGAATTTTCTTGTTAATCCAAGTTTTTTTGAATGTTTAAGAACAATTCAAAGTTCAAAATTCCAATATTTTTGGATTATAGTGAACTTCAGTTGCTTGTTTTTTCTTCATATAGTGTTTTTTTTAATAAATTTTCTTGGAAAAGTTGCACTATAGTCTAGTTTGTATGTCTAAAATTTTATATCAATCCAAAAAGTTACGAGTGATTGAGAAGCATTTTAGTAGAAGGAAGTTGAGCCTTAGATGTGTTTTTGTAGCTTTTCTTGCTATTTTTTTACTTTTCAAAGCAATCTTACAGACACATTGAGACAATCAATGGATTAAATTTTTTTTTCACCAATGTGTTTGTATACTAGTTTTGAAATCACTTTATAATCTAAAGCTCTTTCGTTTGAGTAGTGTAGTTGCTTCAATTTTTCGAATTTTTTCTAAATTAGCCTTGCTAGTGAGAATAGGGTGGAGATTTAGTCTAATTTCCCTTGGAGGATGATAATTAGACCAATATTTCATATGAAAAGCTAATAGGCACATAGAAAGATTTGAACAGGTCTAATAGGGTAGGATTTGAAGTAGTCCAATAGCTTGATGCACATTTTCAAGTGAAGAGATGCAATCTTTCTTTTTGTCTTTTTGAAGACTACATGTCCAAATGACAAATAGCTCATACTTCATTCTTACTTTTGTATGTAGAGTCAAATTCTCAAGCTTTAGTTGCTAAAACAATTTGTCGCCATTACTATATATATAAATTGTATATTCTTCAAATTGTTTGTGTGGCAATTTCTTTGGCGGAACCATCCTCACAAGTAGTGAGCTTGGCATGTCAACTTTAATTGACGGTGAATTTGCAAGGAGGTTATCCCAGTTGTGCAAGTTCAGTCAAATTGCAATTGTGAGTCAAGTTGTTTGTACTGTTGTGTGGGTAAGAATTGCAGATTGATCAATTCATTTCAATTGAGTAGGCTTGGTTATTTGTTTAATTACTAAGAAGATAACAGTGAGTTAATTGTTCACTGAATAATTTAAACAAGATTAATTGTAAAGTGTAGATTCAAGTCGAATTGCTAGTTTGTACATGATTGATGGCGAGTCTAATTAACCAATTCAGTATATGCATGTGGTAATTGGACGGGTATCCATTGTGAATTGTAAAATTTAGTTTAAGTCTGTGAATCAAGTTGACTAGTGATTATAGTATCTAATTGATCAAATGGAATAATTGATTGTTAAATTGGCAGGTAGCCAAATTAAAATTGTAAGTTGTGTGTAAGAAATTGCAAATCTAATTACTTGGTGAAATTGATGAATTCTTATAATTGTGTTATGGACTAATTGCATTGACAAATTATGTGTATGTGTTGTGTGTAGAAATTGAATATTTGATTTGGTCAAGTTGCAGTGAATTTGAAGATTAGTTGATAAATTACTTGTGTATAATTTGGATGTGGGTAACATCTATTTGTCAATTTGCTTGCATTAAGTTGTTTGTGTAAGAGCAATTAGCTAATTAGTTCAATATGGGTAGAAAATTGTGTCAGTCAAATTAATTGGATAATGTGATCGACTCAGTTAGAACAATGAAATTGATAAATCCAATGAGTCTTGCATTTGGAGATTAGTGTTAGCAATGGTCAATTTATCTTAGACAAGTTGTGAAGGTTGAATATGTGGTGTAGGCAGTATAGTCTAATTGGTGAGTAATTCACAGTTAAAGTGAATTAACTTAAGCAATTTGGAATAAAAAGGCCAATTCCAACATTGGCAGAACAAATTGCGAGATCAAGTAGTCTGTGAGTAAACTGAGTGAATTATCATTATCGGATTTGGTCAAGTTGACACATAACCTGTGGCTTTGGAATCTATTTGAGTGATTTATAGTACTGATGGTAGTTTCAGTGTTAAATTGATAAGCAAGTAGCCAGTATTGATAGACAAATTGATTACAGCTATGAGTCATAGAATGCATAGTCATAGGTGCTAGGACCAATAGTCATATGGTTAAGGGTCTAGGGTCTTGACAAATTGATTCAAGTAAAGTTTGGGTAAAGCTAAAGACAAATTGATTGGAAAAGCTAAAGCTATGGGGCTGACGTAAAGAATAAATTGATTAAACGAGGAATGAAATTCTCAACTTTTCATGCTTTGCATACTAAACAAAGGGATAAAAAATACGGATATGATATTTGCATATTAAATTAGCAATTATGCTAATAATATAGTATGGATTAGAAGAGGGAAAATAAAGAGGAATTAAAGTAATAAATAATTTCCCTAAAAGTTTATTGTATTTCAAATATATACCTTGGTGCATTTGATTACATTGATAGTGCATGCATTGTCAAGACAAATTGATCAAACTTGAGGAATTAACAAGAGGATTTGCCACGAGCCAAAAGCATACTATATAGGACTGGGACCGCATACATGGAGTCTATTATAAATAGCATTTGGGATGGACAGAGACTATTTGACTAAGAGTGTAGGTTTCTTTGTTAAAAATCTAAAACAAATCGTAAAACAAAATAGTTAAATATGAAAAATATGAAAAAAAGTGACCTTAGTCACGCAAACGTTAGACTTATTGACCTTTCCTTAGGAATTACCCCCCTATACTATATTTCCCTGGGTTTTGTCGAGTAGGCAAAATCTACATTATAAGTAGGTTTAGAAATCTAATTTCACCTCCACTTGTGTTTTCGGAAAATTTCAACATCCTTTTTCAACAGTAAAATATTATAATCTTGCAATCTATGTGGCCAAATGACTTCAAATTTGATTCTCATCATTTGCAACGCGTACACTACAAGATTGTATGGTTGAAATCTCTATAACTAAGTGACCTTTAGATCTATAAGACTTCAAAAGCAATGATGTATTTAACCCATTTAGGCCTTAGGCAATGAAGGGTTAAAAGACATTTCATGCCTGGGCTTGGTCAAACTTCATTAGATTTCTACATTAAAACATATTTCCAAAATTTGATATTTTTCACATGTAGTAAGATATGTTCTGAATTTAATCTCATTTTTTCAGAATCAAAAACATCAAATTCAATTTTATATTATTTTTTACGAAAATTTCTTTGTAATATTCCTAGTAATTACAAAAGTGCTTAAAACAATATGAAATTTCTAAGGAAAATGGAAATAACAATGACAAACATCATGGAATAATTGATGTACTTCTTGAGCTCACACCAAGAGAAATTTGATAGAAAAGTTCAAAAAGTGGTGTATTTTGAGCTTTCAAGATGCTTTCTTTAGAGTGTCACAAAAATTAACATTATGCAAATTTAAAAAAAATTAAAATGGAGTAAAATTGCCCTATAAGGGTTAATCCAGCTTGTGACCAAAATAAAATCATATAATTGAATGAATTTCATAAATCTAATAAAGTGAAGAAAAATTGAATATTACATTCTATAATTGTCTTCATTCTATTTCTTTTTGTAATTTCACTTTTGTTTTCTAAAATTATGGTTATATGATAATGTGACAAAATTGAACCAAAATGTCCATAATCTACCAACATGGCGGAAGAGCAAAAAAATATATGGTTGATTTCTTATTTTGTTAGAAAAATATGATTCCACTCTTTATTATTTTATATAATATTTTCCTCTTGTGAATTTTTTTGATGGATTGGCACCGGTCCGGTCCTATTTGGAAGACTTGCAGATTAAAGAACTTGGTATCCATTGTTTCCTTTGAGATCACTTACACTGAATCTATTATATTAATTACACATTGTCACGCGATTTGTCACAACCCATAGTCACAAATTTGGTCATGATTTCATCCCAATTATTTCATCCTATCATTCTGAATGTTTTTCATCCCGTTCTGTAAGCTTGAGAGTCGATTGGTTGTACAATCCATATTCTCCTAAGTTCCATCTAACACTACAATAGGTCTGTGCTAGTATAACTTAGTTATGCAATGACTTGGCCTAACAACATAATCAGGAATTACAAATTTTTCATCCAAATTCAATCTATTTGGTTGATGATAATAATCTAATTTTTTGGCAGTGGTTTACTTTGTAGTGGTAGACTTTGGGCCCTTTTGGAGAGAATCTTTTGCTCTACACAAAAATGAGGATTTTGACCATTTTAAATCAAATGATGTTAGGTTCTCTTATGAAAAACTTTAGAATCAAATATGGACTCTAGCTTACTCTAAATCACCTTGCAATGCAAGCACATTAAGTGCATTAGCATTACACTAGTTATTTTTTGATGATTACTTGTGCAATGACCAAATTATTAATATAAACTATGGAATTTTAGATACAAACATTTGGAATGTGTAGAAAAAATTTCAAGAATTTTGACTTCACAAATTGCAAGATAATAGGACTTGAAATTAGAAGAAAAAGTTTTTTCTTAAAATTGCTCAAACATAACTAATAAAGTTTGACTCCTCTTAGAATGTGATTTGAGGACTAAAATTTGTTTTTTTGGACAATTTCCTGTAAGATTTTATTAGTTACATACTTGCCAAATTTCAAAAGTTAATGAGATTTTTTGCAAAAGATTTACCCAAGATTCTTAATATGCCCGATCTACCCCAAAAATTTAGGGTAGCATAACTTTTGATCCAAGCACCCCAATTAGAGAAAAAATTAGTTTTTCAACAAGGAGGTACATGTTTACACATTGTGTTCAATTTTCAAGAACATCTGACCAAAAATGACTTTATTGGAACCTACTTGAGATTTCTTGCATATGATGAATGGACACTTGATCCTTTAGGGATTAAGGATTAAGTAAAATTTGTTCACCAACTAGCTTGTACGGGAAATTTTGTGGAAAAATTATTTTGTGTCAATTTCACATGGCAAAATGTATGAACATGATCAAATTACGGAGGAAAATGTTTGGAGGCTTTAGAAAACATAAAATCACAACAGGGAACTCAAGTAGATTGAATCCCCAAAGATGATGCATCCTTTGTTAGGTCAGGGATCACTTACTTATGTGCTAGAACTCCATGATATTCCATGTAAGGTAGGAAGTTTATAAAGTGGCCATTTAAGAGCTGAAACTGAATTTTGGAGAGGTGAAACTTCTTGAAATATTTTTCAATAAAATTTCCTTAAAAGATAGGTGGAATTGGCATCCAATCCAAGTTGTTTGACTTGTTTTATATTTTTTGGAACTTTGTGGAATTAGTTATGAATTTTTGAAGTTGAAATGGTATAGGGCTCTAAAACCACCCACCTCCTCAAATGTACATTGTTGGGACATCCTTGTAAAGACAAAAAAATGTATGTCTAAATAGTGTACATTTGAAGAGATGGACGGTTTCAAAGCCTAAGTGGATTTTGAGCCTCCTACCTTAGTCAAGTATTCCTGCAACAAGGAGTACAACTTGCATTGATTGAAAAGATTATGCTCTTACAATTCTAGATCAAAATAATGTTAGCTTGGGACCTAGACTTTTTGAATCATAATCAAATTATTAGATAATCTAGGCATCTTTCAATTTCAAATTCTTGAAGCTTTTTAAGAGTCAAAATATTCAATCAAACTACCTTAGTATAGTCTCAAGAAAACAATGTCCGAATTGACTGACTGTATTTGAATTAAACAACAAATTGTCAAAAAATGTCCAAATTGACATATCCGAAATTTCTAATTGATAGAAAATGTCCATATTGACATTGTTTTCTTGTAGGTACTAGAACACCCATAAACAAAGAACCTTTCACATTTCTTCATAAGCGACCAAAGACTCATATTTGCAATAGTTACAAGTGTGAATAGAAACATTTGATGATGAAACATTCACTTGGATAAAGACAATAGACTCTCAATTAATCATTTGCAAACGAGAGTAGCTCTGGGTGATTGCAAGAAACACTTGTCCTATTTTTTGTCCCCTTGCCCTCAGACATGTGTTTTTTTGTCATAACTTTTGCATTGTAAGTCCGTTTGTCTTGAAATTTGGAATGAAGGTACATATAAAAGTTTCACACATTCTCTATTTGTTTAAGGGGTTTTCAAAAATTAATTTACTATTTTCAAAGTGCCCTTGATTGGGTGTCTACCTTAGCCATTTTGGGGGGTTTTGAGCCAAAGTTGTACCCAAAAATGCAAACTGGAAGCCACAAATTGGAGAAGTTGGAGGTGTACTTGCATTCCAATGAGAGACGAAGAGTTTTTTGCAAAAAAAATTTGTAGGAGGTGTCTACATAGGGCCAAAGTGACTGTTGTTCACACACATTTTTGGGGCAGGAAAATTTGTTTTTTGAAGAATTTTTTGGTGCAATGTGAGAATAGGCTTGTCTAAAAAAATGTCTTTTTTCTGGAAATTTTTTGAATTTTTTTTGAATTATTAAAAATGAAAAGGTCTGTAGACCCCTTTTCTGCTGCTAGTGGCTCCTATAGTACTCCATAGTAGTCTATAGTACTACATGGTACTATATAGTATTGAATCAACGGTTCAGATCTGCAAGTGCCCGAAATCGACGGTTGAGATTTGTAGGTGCAGTCTGCCACGCGAAATTGATAGTAGTTCATAGTATTGCTAGTCCTATGGCTAGAAATCAGTTTTTTGAGCCAAAAACCTGAAGTGTTTCTTGGAATTACCCCTCTATGATATCTTAACTAGATTTTTACCAACTCCAAATGTTGATGTAAGTAGTAAGAGTATTTGAACATTGTGAGATTGTACTTTGTACATTTTCTAATTTGCTCATCAAAGATACTCCCTTGCATGTGAGTAAAATAATCAATGAGAGGTGAAATTCTGAAACCATAAAATAGTCAATAAGAACCTAAGACCACATTGCAATGAAAAAGAGTTTAGATACTCTGGTCCCATCATTTCACACTTCAATATTTGACTTGCAAACAGGATGGGATTGCCATTGAAATTGGAGACCACTTACTTTATAATATGTAAGAATTGTAGGAATATTAATTAAAATCCTTCCACCACAAACTATTGACTTGTGCAATCTTGACTATTATCCCAATAAACTACCAACCTAAGCTTGTAGAATTGATAGATTATTTTGTAGAATACCAAGAATGGTTCAATCACTATGGATTTAGAAGTTAAATATTCAATTTAATGGGACTTAATATAACAATCATACAAAATAACTTATGCAATAATCTATACAAAGTTACAACATCCATCAATTCCTTAAATATAAGGTGTTTCACCTTCATCACACTTTGAAGCCAAATTACCTCCACCAAGGCAATTAGACCATCAAAGTTTAAAGCTCCAACATTCATTTCATAATAATTTGTTATACAACTTTCACGTCAATACAAAGGCATGACAATCAACAACTATACATAAGTTGCACTTTGATAATTACCAACCATAGGTAATCAAAACAAATAAACAACTTGTAATCATTAAAACAACAACTCAATTGCAAGGCAATGTTGTTCATTTCAAAGGTCACATTCTCTCATTGTGTTTCTCATTGCTTTGAGGCTAGAAAGTTGTCATTTTATACTCAAATCTTATAGAGTCATACACTTTCACTTTTGAATTGGTCCCTACTACTTAAGTTGTTTCATATCTATCCTTTGAGATCATTTCCTGTTCATAAGAATAATGCATTTATATTATGACTTAAAAAGGTTAATTGCACTATTACATTACAACATTTATATCATTAGTATGAAACTTAAGTCTTATTCTAAAAATCACTACTACAAAGATAAGATTCAAAACCAAATTATTGACACAAAGCATGATGATCTAATTACATTGTCATCACAAATACATACACCATGAAAGATTTATCAATGGCATGCATTGTGCATCCATGTGCACTATTTACATATAGGGAATGCTATAAAGCCAATAAAACCTCACAATGCACAATACAATGTAACATCTCAAGAATTTTCATTCAATGTCAATTCCACCTTAACAAGATCTTCAATCAATCAATCAATCAAACCCTTCAATAATAAAGACTTTAAGGCAATCATTAAAGGCATAGAAGAATAAGCTAAGTACAAAAAGAAAATTGAATACTAAGCTCATCTTTAAAAATGTGCTTTCACCTCCATCAATTATATTGTGATAAGTGAACAAACATTGATGCTATGATGTCAACTTAGAAGTTCTAAAACCTTGATATAGATTTTAGCATCCTATTGCCTAGTCAAGATTACCTTTTTCCAACCCTTTGGACACTTTGCGAGCTCTAGAATCTTCTATATCTTCTAGCTTGTAGTAGTGAGGTGCAACCTCCACTAACCATTCCGGCTTGATCTCACTGACTTGTCGCATATATTCCTTTGTTGTCATAACCAACTCTTGGTATAGAATCTACCTAGGTGGTAAAACTTGAGAGAGACTTGAACTCGGGTATATGCTCATTGGTTGCGGATTTCTTATTGTACGATAGCTTCCATTCTTCTGAAGTTTTGCAATTTGATAGAAAACCCCACATGTGATGGCTTTTTGTATGTTATCCAATTCATTAGGACTAGAAGTAGCGTCAATCTCTACCTTCTTAAGAAATCCTTTCAATTGGTCCCTAATATCACGAGCTCACTTCATACTCCGCACTTGGATGTAATTTTCACAGCACCATTGGATTGAATAGTTTGTTTCCTTCCAAGCATCATGAACCTTCATCAAGGCGACGTGATCTCCAATGTTCCCTACATAGAAGTTCATCCGTGCATTATTAGTATGCACTTGTTTGTCAACTATGTGATGGTTTTAGTAGCTTGGGGAGTTCTACTTAGAAAATTTATAGTAATTACATGTCTTTTCCAAAAATTCTAATTCTTGAGTTTCAATTGCTAACACTACAAAAATGATTTTTTTTTCTCCTAGAAAAACGTGCCTCCAACTATGCTCATTGCACTATGAAAATAACGAAAACAATTTTGGAGATGAAAATAACGACTATGAATAACAATGCTTATTTATAAATTTCCACAGTTCCCCGTTAGGCACTTTCCACCTGCAAATGGGCACTGCACCTGGCGTGCCACTGAATTTTGCAGTTCAATAGGGAGGCTCCCCGTTGACGTCTTAAGCTTAGTTGGTGGCGCCAATGCAGCCTCTCCATCACTTAACTTAAGCGTAATCGCAGCCCTCGGCGGAGCTCCGTGGTGCGAGAGGTCTCGCAAGCCCCACGCTGGCTCCCCTCGCCCTCTCCATCGCTGGCTGCCTTCTTGCGCACATCAAACAAACCCTAACGCATCGCCCTTACGCCACTCCCTCATCAGTCCTCCTCCCCTTCGCCGGTCTGCCCGCTACGTTCATGGTGTAGCGCGCACGACCACCTCCGTCGCGTTGCTCATCCTCCCACCTGGTACGCCTCCTTTTTCCATTTCGCCTTTGGCCATCCGCACAGGCATCAAATTCATCTCTATTTGGAACTCCTCATGTGATAATTTGCACTGGTAACTTGCGAATTTCCCGCGGTTGAGGATTTTGTACGTTTAGATTGAGTTTGGGAAATGCTCCTATAGAATCATTTTTTGTGTCTGGACATGCGAAGGAGAACGGTTGTTGTTCAGTAGGAGCTTGAATTAAAATTTGGTGACAGTAAAGAATGAATTGCCCGAAGTGAAGGAACTGCCTGAAGCGCCCCGAGGCTTTCTATAAGATGCGACTTCATGTCGTCTTTGGCTGTGCGCACACGCATCAAATTCATCTCTGTTTGTAACTCTTCATGTGAGAATTGGCACTGGTAAGCTTGCGAATTTGGCGGTTGAAGGTTTTGTACGTTTGGATTGAGTTTTGGAAATACTCCTGTGAACATCTTTTTTTCTGGCTGGAAATTGAGGAAGGACAAAGGTCGTTGTTCAGTAGGATCTAGGATTGAAATTTGGTGGCAATAACAATTAACTGCTCGAAGCGCACCGAGGCTTTCTATATGACGTGATTTCATGTCGCGCGCACAGGCGTTTACTATGCATGTCACAATTGGCACTGGTAGCTTGCGAATTCCGCGTTTGAGGATTTTACACGTTTACATTGAGTTTTGGAATGCTCCTGTGGATATCTCGATGGAATTCGAGCGCTTATGAGGAAGGGCAACGGTTGTTGTTCTAGGAGAAGGATCTTGGATTAAAATCCAGTGACTAAAACGTATTAACTACCCGAAGTGCACCGAGACTTTCTATATGACTTTCTATACGATTTTATGTCGCTTTTGATCGCGCGCACAGGCATTGAATTCATCTCTATTTGTAACTCCTCATGTCAGAATCGGCACTGGTCGCCTGCTTATTCCGCGTTTGAGGATTTTGTACGTTTACATTGAGTTTTGGAATGCTCCCGTGGAAATCTTTTTCTGGCTGGACATGAGGAAGGATAACATTTGTTATTCAGTAGGATCTTGGATTAAAATTTGGTGACAATGACAAACAAACTGCCCGAAGCGAACCGAGTCTTTCTTTAAGATGTGATGCCATGTCGCCTTTGGCTGCGCACAAAGACATCAAAATTTTCTCTGTGTTTACTCTTCATGTAAGAATTGGCACTGGTAGCTTGGGAATTCCGCGTTTGAGGACTTAGTACGTTTGGATTGAGTTTTGGAATGCTCCTTTGGTAGAACTTGTTGCTAAGAAACTTCAGAGTCCGGAGGTAATGGGTCGCATTATGCCATAATTGGCATCGCTTGCGTGTTTCACGCTTGAGGATTCGTGCGACTAGTGTATGGCACGATTTGAGTTTTAGAATTTTTTCTCTTGTTGTCTTTTGCTGGCTCGACATTGGGAGGTTCGTGTTATTCAGCGGAATCTTGGATTTAAATTTTGCCACAAGAATGAATGCATTAAGTGCACCGAGGCTTTGTTATACGATGTCATTTCAGTAGAGCTGGCGGTGATTTTGGAGGCCAGGAAACTTCAGAGGCGAGAGCTTCGGCATTAGTTGCTTTTATCTCTGAAGATGGGAGCTCACAAATGGCAAAGCAGTGCAAGCTAAAGAGAATACTTCGTGCCTGCTTTCATTGTCGCGTCGAAGTGGAATGTCGAATTGGAAGTACAGAGACGAAGTGAAATTCTACTGTGTTTTTTCTGTTCGAGGTGATGAGCCGTATTGTCATGTCATAATTGGCATTAGTAGCTTGCGAATTTCAGGATTTGTCAGTTTAGATTATGGTATGATCTGAGTTTTAGAGAATCGCCTTGGTGGGATTTTTTTCTCGCTGGACATCGAGAGGTTCGTGTTACTGTTGTTTAGTAAAACCTTCGATAGAAATTTTGCGATATTAACGGGCGAAGCGCACGAAGCACACCTACATGTAATTTCATTTCAGTAGAACTTGTGGTAGCTAGTTTCGTTGTCCTGTTGAAATGGAGTATCGAACTGGACGGAGCTCATATTCTTCGCTTTGTTTGACAGGTGATACTTTTGCTCCACCGCCTGGTAGAACAGATGGCAACTTCCCTTACTGTCTCTTCAAAATTTACCATCACTTCCTATAGATCCGAAGTTTTTGGAGATTGCGGCAATGTGAAACAGGGAAGGCATGCCAAGAAAAATGTATCATTGTCAAATTCTTTGTTAGGATCAGGAATGTCTCGACATCGCCATGTACATAATCGTGTTGAGAAGAAAGGGCCTTCTCCATGCCAGGCTCTATTCGGATGGAATACTCCTAATGATGAGGATGACGCGGAAGGTGACTCAAGCGACGATGACTCGAATAATAACGTAACTCCTTCTTTTCATTCCTATTGTGCTTCATGTCAGCTTGGAGCACGTTCTTGCTGCTGTTCGATATCAGTGATGGATGTTGCAACACTCGGGTGTTGAGATGATTTCCAAGGTCCACGTCTTCCGGGAGCTGTACTGACCTTGATTTGTCATAAGCAAATTGTGGTCAACTTTTAATAGAAATACCCTTTTCCCGGTTCTCTTCATGTACAACTTCTTTGTCAGCCATTTGCCATAATTGAGAATGCCGTTTGCGCTTACACGTGCTTCTTGTCTTTTCATTCAGGTAAGCTCAGAGGCTTTCCGGGAACAAATGGAACGAATGGTAAACGTCAATAACAGTGATGATGTCTCTTTTCGAGGAATAGATTTGGCTACAATCATAAGAAAGAAATACGGGAGATCTTATGATGTGCAATTTATTAAGAAAGTGAGTACACAGCCTACGCTTTTGACATGTAACAGTAAACCGTTCGCCTGTAGAGAGCAAGAAGCTGTGAAGTTGGATTTCTTTCGAGGACAGACAACACTCAATAGACTTAACAAACACTCCCTCTTTATTTACGCAGGAATTCATGGGGCGCCAGCTCTTGGCTATGAATGTGATGTGGAAGTATCGCGAGCAGGTAATGAACAATATCTAAAGTGGTCTTCCGTTTATCTGTTGCTTGTAAGTTGCTGGGAGTTGGAGCTTTGTTTCTTAGTGGTCGATTTAATATAATTTACTCACTAGATAAATCTCAGAACGATTTCTAGTTGCAACTTTTACAAATATGTCTGTAAATGGCAACGATACCTGCTGCTTCTAGTTGGCAGTTCTCTATCATGTTTGGAACAGTCAGTAAGTGAGGTGTGATTTGAAATCACTGCTGAATCATCTCGTGGCTGTACTTACTTCGTTTCCTCTTCAACTCAGCGCTCCTTTCCTTTAACAGAGGAGGAATACCTTCTACACCTAGATGACATTGCCAACAATTTGAGATGCTGGGGAGCTGTCGGCCTTGTCCGCGACAGTCTGGAGAAGACCAAAGAACGACCCCGTATTGGCAAGGCAAGCTATTGAATCGCAACTATTCCAGCCTCTTTGTTCATGTCAATTGAATGTTCTTTTGTTATCACGTGATGCGTGACCATGCTGTTTCCAGTAGCATCGCCCCATATCGAGATAAGGTAGAAAAACTTGTTCCAAAGGGTTCAGCATGAATTAGTTCATAAATCGTTTTTACTTAAGTCCTTACCGGACGTTTGTTTATCTTCTAGTGAGTCATGCGTTAGTGATCCGAGCTCTGTTGGAGGCTAATACCCGACTTTTCTTGCAGGCTGTGAGCATATTCATTAACCTAGACGAATCTGGAGGAAGAGCGAGAGAGTGGATAAACAGGTGAAAATGAACTAGGGGGTCTGCAATTCAGGATTCCTTTTTCATAACACAATTGGTACTGTATATTAAAGATTTGTTGGTTGTTCATCTCCGGGGATGACAATGTTTTATTACAGTTTTCCGCTCTGAGAGGTGTTCTAGGCAGTTGGGGAATCTTGTAGGGATTGATTTTCCTGAGGGCTTCTGCTTGTATGTACATGTACGTTTTGATTAACTAGAAATCCTTCTATCTGAGGGTGAGCTTGGATAATCTGAATAAGCTTGCGAATGACAGTCATTGTGAGGAAGTTGGGAATAGTTGTTTTCAGAAAGAGAAATGAACACTGAAACAAAGACACACATTTGCGTTTTTCACGTTGTGTTTTTCCTTTGACCATGTATGTGTAAATAATAATCCATGTATTACACCCCACCATTCTAGACTGATTTAGACCCTATGGATTCAATTTCTTAATCAATTTGAACATTGTAGGCGCAAGGTAAGAGACGTGTAGGTTGGAAGTTCATCCAACTTTGGAAGTTTCATGTGCAATAAAGTGAAGTATATCCCATAAGATTAGATATACCCTTGTAGATTCAAATGTACTTTACATTTAATTATAAAACCTACTTAAAATATTTGTCTCTATTAACCCCTAAATGCCGAGACTTGTTTGGAGCTTCTTGAAATTTGCTCTAAATTGAACAAAAAGTCAACATTTTCATGAGTTGTACCAATTTCTTTTAAATTGTAACTGTACAAATTCAAACTAGACATGTTAGAGATTACATAGGAAAAGAAAACATAACAATATCACTTATAGATTGAAAGATTATAATGTTTGATCAAGAGGGTGTAAAAATTGAGAGAATTTTTCAATTCACTTTTTACATGTCAACTCTAAAAAGTTGGTCACTAAAAAAATACTCAGTATGAGGTTATAGGGCCTAGCATGCACAATCCCAATCAATTTACAGTTTTTCAAAATCTATTCTACAATATTTTTAAATGAATTTCTAATGTGATTTTGTCTCTAAGATCTAGTGTATTTGAGGCTCATTTCCAAGAGCCCTCAATACTAGGGGAAGTCAAGATTGCAATGGGCATCCTTGCACAAAATCTTCAATAGAAAAATCATAATCCTTTATTTTTAAGATCAACTTTTTGATCCTAAAACTAGACTTCAAAAAGAATTCTCCAAAAATATAAACTAATAATATTAGCAATTTGTTGGTTTTTACATAACTTCAAAGTTTTTGAAACACCAAAATTTGGTGCCTTGGACATTTAGTGGTTAACCCCTAAAGTCCAAAGGCTTTATTTCCATGTGAAAACATTCAAAATTGTCATTTCTATTGCAAAGTGCAAAAAACTCATTTGGACAGTATATCAATGTGTAGAAGAACTTTTAGAATCTTTGCCTCTATAGATTGTAGGGAGAGTACTTTGCCTTCCAAACCTATAAAAAAGGCTTTTTGTACCTTAACTTTGTATCTTCACCTTGTACCATAACCAAATTAAATTTATCTATAATAATGTCAATTACTATATTTTTGTACCTTGCAAATTTGCATAATGCCTATATGACTGTAAATTAGTGTTACTATTACCATCGGGTTGGGTTTAATCACATAGTGCACGAAGGGCATAAATTTTCTAAGAATCTTTAGGAAAATTCCTCCACTAAACTACATATGAAGCTCTTCGATATCATTATCTTTATCTTTACGAAATGCATCTATCAAACTAAATCTTGGGTTTTGCATAACAATTTGAAATTGTAGTTCTAGCATTCAGAAGTTTCATAAATTTTTTAGTACTGGCTTCCAAGTTGCCCATGGCCTCAAAGAAGGTGGAAGCTCACCATTGATTGGTCAAACTACTATGCAAGATCTCTCCTATATGCACAAAATTCCAAGAATGAACAATTGCACCTCTATCCTACATAAGAAGATTCTCTCTCATCCATCAGACAAGGAACGTCCTCAGTATCATTTAAGGGTTAAGGTTAAAAGGGTGAGGCCAAAAAAACTGTAAAATCTCGAGGTTGATGAGACCAAAAAGGATGTGATATTAGAGAATGGGTTAACACAGGCAAGGACGTGAGCCAGAATGAGAGCCACATTCAGTGCACCTGCCAGAGGTCCCAAACAAGTAGCTCCATCACTCGTCTCTTGCACCCTCAGACCTGCAGCATCTCCACCGCCTTAGATCTCAATCCCACTAAAACTATCACTTCTGTCCAATTCTCCACAATCTCGGTCCACTTTTGAAGCAGCTCTCGTTGATTCCACTCATAGTTGTATAGAGCACTTACTTTGAAAAAGAATTACGCTGTAGTGAAAAAGTCCCCTTCTCATTCCACAAGTCCAGTCCTTGGGAGTGCCAAAGGAGATCACGCAATTCAGAGTCTCATTCCCAAA
This sequence comes from Straminergon stramineum, assembly GCA_963920665.1. Taxonomy (NCBI): domain Eukaryota; kingdom Viridiplantae; phylum Streptophyta; class Bryopsida; order Hypnales; family Calliergonaceae; genus Straminergon; species Straminergon stramineum. The sequence goes on along the minus strand of OY987269.1, from coordinate 6,281,608 downwards.
CTCTAGTCGTTGGTGTGGGAATTAGGAGTGCCTGCAGAAGAACAAGGAGAGTTCAAAACTTCTGTTCCAAAATTCCACAACGGGACAGCTACTTTGGAGAAAGAAGAGACGCGCTCCGTGCAACTTGGTATCAAATCGCGGGGCAGTACTTGCAAGGTATAGCACACCCTAGGGATCATTCTGAATTGAAAAAGCAAGACTTCATCCTGCACGGCTAAACTGGCAAGTCCCCCTCTTCATCCTTTCATCGAGTTGTGAATATTTGGTTGATTAGGTGGCTTGAGTCCTTGTCATGAGCTGTGATCCCTTGATTGGTTTGGAAGGATAGGGTGCTCTTATTCAGCTCGAATCAATTGCTTCATTTGAAAGGTAAGAGCGCTATTCAGGGGACACCCAGCGTATGTTTCATGCACCAGAGGAGTACAGTGCAGGGGCAGGGGGGTTCTCCTGAGCAGCACTTATACTGGTTTGAATTCCTCATTGTCTGAATTGCACAAGACAGGTGCAGGTAGCACAGTACTGCACACAATGGAAAAAAGGAAATAAAAAAAATTGGCGTCATGCAGGTCCAGGAGCTAGCAAACTCACCTTGAAACAATTGCAGTCCATTCTCCGATCTCCTTCGATTGCTGATTCTGTATCCATGGCACTGCAAATCACTCCTCTCACGAAAGCCTTCGGCGCCACTGTGGACGGCGTATCACTAGCGGAGCCATTACAGCGAGAACAAGAAGCAGCCATCAATGACGCCTTGCTCCAATACCAGGTAAGAAAATTTGGCAGTTCTCTGTTGAAATGGCAAAAGCGTCAGCAGCAGTACACAACCATTGCCCAAATGACCAGGACTAGCCAAATGACCACTTGCTCACTTCATTTTGGCAATGCAAAACTTGGCAATTCTGTGCAGGTGCTCTTCTTTCGCAACCAGCCGATCACTCCCAAGCAACAACGCGACTTCGCGAAGCACTTCGGCGATTTACACGTGCATCCACTCTACCCAAACTTCGGACCCGAGCTTGAGGAAATCATGATCCTAGACTCCAACGGAGACCACCCCGCGGACAACGATCGCTGGCACACGGATGTCACCTTCATCGAGACTCCGCCCATGGCCTGCATTCTCAGTGGCAAGCTCATCCCGCCCGTGGGAGGGGACACCCTATTCGCCAGCGGCATTGCCGCCTTTGAAGCACTCTCGAAGCCCTTGCAGGTACTGCACGAATCGGTAAAACAGATCGTTCTTGGCTAATGGAGAGCATAAACAGCAGCCAATACAGTAGGATTTGCTACATGATTTTGTCAAAATGAGCGAAAGATGTACCAATTGCTACAACATTATTCAAAACTTCTAAAATTTTCTACCGAAACTGCAATCGAAAGCCAGAGGATGTAGTTATTCTGCTAATTTTGAAAATACATGACATACCGGATTGCCAGTCACTGAGGTGTACTACCAGTAGAGAACTTTAGTTTGTGAAATTCAAGATTAGGTGAAGAATTCCCGGTTTCTTCCTCGTGTATTAAACCAACTGGCATGAATACTGACGAACGCAATAGAGTACAAATACAGAAGAACATCATTGATTGGCAGTCACTTTGATGCATTACATTAGGAGAAAAATTCAGGATTCACCAAGGAATTCCCGGTAACATACTCTTACTCACTATATCAAATGGCACCAATACTAAGGAACGCAGTAGTGTACATATACATTCATTCCTTGTCGCTAATCCAACAATTTTGCAGGACTTCCTCCTCGGGCTCCACGCGGAACACAGCTTCGTCAAGCGATTCTCCGCACCGCGTTACCACTACTCCGGCCGCGGAGACCCCACGGCCCTCTGGCAAAACGCCGTGAAAAAGAACCCTCCCGTCGTCCACCCCCTGATTCGCACCCACCCCGTCAGTGGACGGAAGGCGCTGTTCGTCAGCGAGGCCTTCCTGGATCGAATCGTGGACGTGACGAAAGCCGAAAGCGACGCGCTGCTTGGGTTCCTGTTCGCGCATGCGACCAAGCCGGAGTTCACGTTGCGGTGGAAGTGGCAGAAGGACGACGTTGCGTTTTGGGATAACCGGGTCACGCAGCACTACGGCGTGGCGGATTACCTCCCGCAGCGAAGGGTCATGAACCGCGCCACGATTCTCGGGGACAAACCTTTTTAAGAGGAGAGGGATGCGCGACCTTGAAGGCTTCCGAGAACAAAACCTAACTTCGGGCGATGGCGCTTTCGAGGGCAGACTTCTGCAATCCCTGAATGCGTCCGAAACAAACCCTAATATCGGATCGCTGCGAATACAAAACCCTAATTTCTGGCATTTCGGAGACAAGAGAAGCATTTATGTCAGATTACTGCAATCTTGAAGGCTCGCGACTAGAAGCCCTAATCTCTGGCATTTGGGAGACAAGCCAAGCATTTATATTACAGATTACAGAATACTGCAGGCTTGCAGGCTTGCGTATACAAATCCTAATTTCTAGCATTTCGGAGACAAGACAAGCGATTGTAGGACAGACTGCTGCATTTCCGCTTAAACAAAACCCAATTTCAGGCAAGGGCGCTCTCTTTCTAGGACAGACTACTGGTCTACTGCAATCTCAGAGGCTTGAGAATTCAAAACTCTAATTTCTGGTATGCTGGAGACAAGACAAGGCTTGAATGGACATACTACACTGCTACGATCCCACCAAAATAAACCCTAATTTCGGGCACGTTCCAGACGACCCTTTCAGAGACGAACTACTGCAATGCCTCAGGCTTTCGAAACCAAACCCTAATTGACGGCATGAGATTGTCGGTGATGATGATTCAATTAGCATTATTTAGCTTTAAGGTAAAACAGCCCATTACGGACCAAATGGGGGGTTTGCTCTCTGGTCATTTCTGAAATTTTCTACTTTTTTTTCCAGAGAAACTCGAGTGATAGAAATGGTGAGAGCATTTGAAACTCAATTTTTTTGACAAAGTGTGAATTTGTTATGAATTTTTGAAGTGTTTAGCCCATCACAGCCTGGAAGAGTTTGTAGACTACCCCCAAACCAACCAAAACTAAGCCTTAAAACTAATCTTACTCACCTGTTGCAATCACAATATTTTCTAACATAGAAGACCTAAAATAGGCACTTCCTATAATGAACTAATACTAAAAAACTAAAAGTTTTCATTGTGGTCACTAATCACTTCATTCCAGTTAGCTAAGATATTGAATGTAGCCCAAATCTCAATCACTAAAAGAAAACTAGAATGGGGTCATTCCTTTGGAGTCCACAATGGGAGAAAGGTCTGTAATGGGTTGTTTTACCTTAACCCCTAAACATCTAGAGTCTCCTCCAAAATTGATGATTTGAAAAAATCATTGTAAAGTGCTATTTGGAAAAATATTTTGGAATTGATATACAATTAAAAGTTGTAGATTTTGAATTGTGGATTCCATTGGTACGGCTAGATTCACCAATGCTATTACCAAATTTTTTAATATAAATTTTGAAAGGACAATTTCAAAATTCCTTCTAAGCTCAATTACAAGCAAAATATTATCATTTTTTGAGTAAAATTTGTTGGAATGGATTTGAAATGAGGTTCTCCTAACATGGTGATTTTGGAGTTTTTGTGGTTTTTAAATCAATGACCTCATTTTTGCAAATCTAATTTTGAACTAGAGTCAATACAATTCTGACTTAGTCAACCACTTCATATACTTCCACATTTGCAATTTTAGAAAAATATGTACTCTAGTAACACCATATCCAACTATTAGATAGGACAAGAACTTGATAAAGTATCTCTACAAATTAGAATGACTTTCATCCAAGACTTGAGATTCAATGTGTTTGTCATCTAGTAAGTGGATGTTGGAGCTTTTAGGGGTTAAAGTATGAGTGTACTTTAAAATATAACCACTTCAATTGTGATATGAACCAAAGTGCTCATTTTCTTACCATATTAGCTCAATTGAATGTTCTTTGAAGATTTCATAAATGTTTTTGGAAAGTTAATAATCATTTCTAATTGATATGTAGTAGGGTTGGCAAGCTTTAACATGAAGCTTTTAACATTTTTTACAAAAGTTTAAAATAAAGGTTGTAATTTCATTGTATTTAGGCAATGTTCCAAATAGAATACAAACTTTGTCACTTGATATGGCACCACATTGACATTTCATTGCAATGATGACACTATTTGCATACAAGGACTATTCATTAGAAAATGTATACCATTTTGTAGTAATTTTGTGATTTAATCCACTAAGAAAGAAAGAATGTATTGCCAAATATTCCCTCAATTTTCTTTTGTATTTTTTAGTGAATATTTGTTACAAAAATCCTTACTCTTATGAATAGAGGTTGTACATTTAAGGTAAACATGAAGCGGGTCCAATTCTAAACATGGGCAGCAATTAGATGTAGCTACTATAGAATTTATTTACATTTGTTGAAAAATCTTTAGCCCTTGTGAGTAGGATTTTCGATGCATGTTTATAAAACAAAAATACATTAGGAGATTTCCCTTATAGTTTTGTATTGATTCCTAAGATTTCTACTATAGTTGAAAATTTTTAAAAGTTTATCTATTACAAAACTACCTTCATCATAGATCTACTCTTGTTGATTTACATTAGAGAATCACTAACTCATCCCCATTGTGAAAATGTTAATTCACAATATTTTTTGAAACCTCTCTTTATCAATGCTTTTCACTTGTTTCTAAAACCAACCTCTATAAATTCAAACCTAAAATGTAGACCTTCATCAAATTTCTATTCATGAAAGCCATAGGGTCAATTTGGGATATATGTCTTTGCAACACTTTAAAAATTCACGGTATATCAGACTCTATCTAAAAATACATTTTTAGAGAATCTAAAATCACCCTTTAACTACAACCAAGGACCAACAATATTTTCACAAATCAAAGAATATAAACCATAGTTGTATGTTTATGCATTGTTACTTATTACTTTATACTGATTCATTCCTTAAAAATATGGTCCTACCAAGGGACCTCAAATAGACAAACCTTTAAATCCTAATGACTATGAAGGCCATATTTTGAATGCTAAATATAATATTTCAAAGTGATATTTCATCCAAATATCATTTCATTCAAATATCAAATCTAATACTTGAATATCCAAAAAAAATCCTTCCTTCATGACCAATTGGATGAAATTGAGAGAAAAGAAACATATACATTTAAAGATAAAAGAAATGTGCACAAATCCAAGAACCAATTCCAACATTAAAGGATTAATTGACCTAAACCCTAAAATAATGGTTGGCATTTCTTCTATCTTCCTTCTTTAGAAAAGTTTGGACTATCTTGTTGGTGCTTGCTCCACACATGCACATTGATGGAGCTTTGTCACACCATCACCACACTTCATCCTCTTCTTAGCACACATGTTCCTCTCACATGCATCATCATCGTCTCTGTTGGTGTAAAAGTTTGAATCCTTTTAACCTATTGCTCCTTATCACTTATAGATTTATCTTTCAAAGCTCTGTTGCAAATACAACCATCTCCTCTCTAACTTCCTCTCGTAGTATAGCTTGGTAGGTTTAATGCAAAGTACACGCATTAATAGTGGCTCTAGCCATACACACACTACACTAAATTGACAAAATGTATAATTGACAATTTTAATGATCAATCATATGCTTCTTAATTGCTTCCTAATCTACATTTGGCTTCCACCTTTCACCATCGATCTCATTATATATTGATGCATGGTACCCCTCCACTATCAACATTGCTCTATTCAATTTTTGTAGACAAGTTTATGGCATATACTATATGCCTCTTTGTTTTATATTACTACTCAATTTCATTCAATTATTTCATCCCTTCACACAAATTAAATAAATAATGGATGAATATGATCTAATTCTTGCAAATATTTGGATGAAATCTAGTGAAAGGGGATAAAAATTGGATGACAATTACAATATTTGAAGGACCATGAGGCTTGAATCCAATGGTCAAGGGCTTGTCCTTCCAAGGTTAATCCTAAAGGACAGGGCATATTATCACAATGTTGATGGATGATATTTCTACTAAGTGAAGAAACAAAGAATGCACTTGGTATATAATTGGAGTATTCTGGTGACTATCTCAGTCAAATGGGCCAAGTCCTTCCATAGTTAACCCCTAAGCAATCCAACATCCATTTTTTGGACAATAAACAAGTTGAAATTGGAGTTTCATCCTCTTAACTATTTGGATGAAAGTTATTCTAATTTGTAGAGATATATTATCAAGTTGTTGTTCTATCTAAGGGTTGGATTTGGTGTTAGTAGAATACATATTTTTCTAGAATTATTCTAGAGTTACGAATGTGCAAGTATGTCAAGTGGTCAAACTGCATTGACTTTAGTTCAAATCTAGATTTGCCAGAATAAGGTCATAGATTTGAAGATCACAAAAATTTCAAAAAATCACCCATGTGAAGCAAACCTCATTTCAAATCCATTCCAACAAATTTTACTCAAAAAATGTTAATATTTTACTTGAAATCAAATTTTGAAGGAATTTTGGAATTTCTCTTTCAAAATTTATAAAAAAAGATTGGAGATATTACTAGTAAATCTAACCATATAGATGAAATCTACAAATCAAAATGTACAACTTTTATTTCTACATCAATTCCAAAATATTCTTCCAAATAGCACTTTATAATGATTTTTCTCAAATTGTCAATTCTTGAGATGAATCTAGACATTTAGGGGTTAAATGCATAAGGCCCAAACCCCTGTAAAATCTCGTGATTGATGAGAGAAGAAAGGATGTGATATTAGAGAATGGGTTAAAACAGTCGAGGGCGAGGGCCAGAATGAGAGCCACATTCAGTGCACCTGCCAGAGGTCCCAAATAAGGATCATATCCTTGGAACTTTGAACTCCATCAATCGTCTCTTTCGCCCTCAGACCTGCAGCATGTCTCCACCTGAATCATCAACAGTGCAGATCTCATAATCCCACTCCAACTTGCACCTCTGTCCAATTCTCCGCAAGCTTGGTCCAGTTCTGAAGCAGCTCTCGTTGGTTCCACTCATAGTTGAATAGAGCACTTACTTTGAAAAAGAATTATGCTGTAGTGAAAAAGTCCCCTTCTCATTTCAGACCTTCGGAAGGCCAAAGGAGACGAGGCAATTCAGAGTCTCACTCAGAAGTCTAGTCTCGGTGTGAAAATTAGTAGTGCCTGCAGAAGAACAAGGAGAGTTCAGAACTTCTGTTCCAAAATTCCACAAGAAGGCCGCTGCTTTGGAGAAAGAAGAGACGTGCTGTGTGCAACTTGGTATCAAATCGCGGGGCAGCACTTGCAAGGTCTGGCACTTCTAGTGACCATTTCGAATAGAAAAAGCAAGACTTCATCCTGCACGGCTAAACTGGCAAGTCCCCCTCTTCATTCTTTTATTGAGTTGTGAATACTTCGTTGATTAGGTGGCTTGAGTCCTTGTTATGAGCTGTGATCCCTTGATTGGTTTGGAAGGATAGGGTGCTCTTATTTGGCCCGAATCAATTGCTTCATTTGAAAGGTAAGAACGCTATTCAGGGGACACCCAGCGTATGTTTCATGCACCAGAGGAGCACATTGCAGGCGGAGGGAGGGTTCTCCTAAGCAGCAGCACTTGTCCCGGTTGGAATTCCTCATTGTCTGAATGCACAAGACAGGTGTAGGTAACACAGTATTGCACACAATGGAAAAAAGGAAATAAAAAAAATTGGCGTCATGCAGGTCCAGGAGCTAGCAAACTCACCTTGAAACAATTGCAGTCCAGTCTCCGTCGATTGCTGATTCTGTATCCATGGCACTGCAAATCACTCCTCTCACGAAAGCCTTCGGCGCCACTGTGGACGGCATATCACTAGCGGAGCCACTGCAGCCAGAACAAGAAGCAGCCATCAACGACGCCTTGCTCCAGTACCAGGTAAGAAAATTTAGCAACTTTCTGTTGAAATGGCAAAAAAGTCTGCAGCAGTACATATGATCAGGACTACCAAAGTGACCACTTGCTCACTTCATTTTGGCAATTGATAACTTGGCGATTCTGTTCAGGTGCTCTTCTTTCGCAACCAGCCGATCACTCCCAAGCAGCAACACGACTTCGCCAGGCACTTCGGCGATTTACACGTCCATCCACTGTACCCAAATTTCGGACCCGAGCTTGAGGAAATCATGATCCTAGACGCCGATGGAGACCACCCGGCGGACAACGACCACTGGCACACGGATGTCACCTTCATCGAGACTCCGCCCCTGGCCAGCATCCTCAGCGGCAAGCTCATCCCGCCTGTGGGAGGGGATACCCTATTCGCCAGCGGCATTGCCGCCTTTGAAGCACTCTCGAAGCCCTTGCAGGTACTGCACGAATCGGTAAAACAGATCATTCTTGGCTAATTAAGAGCATGGACAGCAGCCAATACAGTAGAATTTGCTACATAATTTTCCCAATTGCTACAACCTTCTGCAAAACTCTAGAGTTTTGAATCAAAATGACAATCGAAAGCCAGAGGATGTAGTTATTCTGCTAATTTTGAAAATACTTAACATACCTGATTGCCAGTCACTGAGGTGTACTGCCAGTAAAGAACTTTAGTTTGTGAATTTCAGGATTCAGGAAAGAATTCCCAGTAACTTACTCTCACGTACTAAATCAACTGGCATGAATATTAACGAACGCAATAGAGTACAGGTCAAAATACAGTCGGACGTTTTTCCTAGTACTACATGTTGATACTTTTGGAAACACATAACAGCATCATTCATTGCCACTCGCTTAATTGTACTGCCAGTAAGAAAAATTATTTTGTGAATTTCCTGGTACCTTCAGCTCCTACGTAAAACCAAATGGCACGAATAAGACAGAGTACATATACAAAAATCGTACATTGGTGCTAATTTTGTTCATTTTGAAAATATATGAAGACCATCACTGATTGGCAGTCACTTAGATGTACTACCAGTAAGAAAAATATTTTGTAAAAATTCAGGATTCACCAAGGAATTCCCGGTACCTTACTCTCACTCACTATATCAAATGGCACCAATATCAAGGAACGCAATAGTGTACATATACATTCATTCCTTGTCGCTAATCCAACAATTTTGCAGGACTTCCTCCTCGGACTCCACGCGGAACACAGCTTCGTCAAGCAATTCTCCGCACCGCGTTACCACTACTCCGGCCGCGGAGACCCCACGGCCCTCTGGCAAAACGCCGTCAAGAAGAACCCTCCCGTCGTCCATCCCCTGATTCGCACCCACCCCGTCAGTGGACGGAAGGCGCTGTTCGTCAGCGAGGGCTTCCTGACTCGAATCGTGGACGTGGCAAAAGCCGAGAGCGACGCGTTGCTTGGGTTCCTGTTCGCGCATGCGACCAAGCCGGAGTTCACGTTGCGGTGGAAGTGGCAGAAGGACGACGTTGCGTTTTGGGATAACCGGGTCACGCAGCACTACGGCGTGGCGGATTACCTCCCGCACCGAAGGATCATGAACCGCGCCACGATTCTCGGGGACAAACCTTTTTAAGGGGTGAGGGATGCGCGACCTTGAAGGCGTCCGATATCAAAACCTGATTTCGGAGCGAAATAGCTTACTGTAGGTCAGACTACTGCAATCTGGGAGGCTCGCGAATCCCAACCCTAATTTCTGGCATTTCGGAGACAAGACAGGCATTTACACGACAGACTGCTGCATATTCGCGAAAACAAACCCCAATTTCAGACAAGACGCTCTCTTTCTAGGACAGACTACTGGTCTACTGCAATCTCAGAGGCGTGTGAGTTCAAAACCCTAATATCTGGTATGTCGGAGACAAGACAAGGCTTCTATGGACATACTGCACTATTGCAATCCCACGAAAATAAACCCTAATTTCGGGTATGTTGGATATGAGCCTTCCTGGGACGATCTACTGCAATGCTGAAGGCTTTCGAAACCAAACCCTAATCGAAGGCGTGAGATTGTCGGTGATGAAGATTCAATTAGCATCAATTAGCTTCAACCCCTAAACGTCCTGAGTCTTCTCCATAGTTGACGATTTGAGAAAAATCATTATAATGTACTATTTGGAAGAATAGTTTGGAATTGATATTCAAATAGAAGTTGTAGATTTTGAGTTTTAGATTCCATTGGTACGGTTAGATTAACCAATGCTATCACCAGTATGTTTTTTATGAATTTTGAAAGGTAGATTTCAAAATTCTTTCTAAATGCAATTACAAGCAAAATATTATCATTTTTTGAGTAAAATTTGTTGGAATGGAGTTGAAATGAGGCTCTCTTGACATGGTGATTTTTTGGAAATTTTTGTGGTTTTTAAATCTATGACCTCATTTTTGCAAATCCAGTTTTTAACTAGAGTCAATGCAATTATGGCTTGGTCAACCACTTGACATACTTGTACATATGTATTTTTTACAATAATATGTACTCTAGTAGCATCAAATCCAACCATTCAATAGGACAACAACTTGATAAAGTTTCTCCACAAAATAGATTGGCTTTCATCCAAGTAGTAATGATGATGAAACTTGAGATTCAATGTGTTTATTGTCTACAAGTGGATGTCGGAGTGCTTAGGGATTAAAGTATGAGTGCACTTTAAAGTATAATCATTTCAGTCCAAGATGACCCTAAACTACTAGATGATGGTAGAAAGGTACCCAAACCGAATGGCATGGTTGTGAGTTCGATACCTAGCTATAACAGGTTAAATTATCTAGCGTGAAATCATTTTTTTTTCCTAATGGACCCCCTTGTAGTGTGTTCTTCAACATGCACATGTCAAAAAAAAAGTATAACCATTTAAAATCCTATATGGACCACAATGTTAATTTCCTTACCATATTAGCTTAATTGAATGTTCCTTGAAGATGTCACAAATGATTTTGGAAAGTCAATAATCATTTCTAATTGATATGGAGTAGTAGGGTTGGCAAGCTTCAACATGAAGCTTTTAACGTTTTTTACAAAAGTGTAAAACAAAGGTTGTAATTTCTTTGTATTTTGGCAATGTTCCAAATAAAAACACACTTTGTCACTTAATATGGGAGTACCACATAGACATTTCATTGCAATGATGAAGCTATTTGCATTTGAGGACTATTTATTTATTCATTTGAAAATATATACCATTTTGTTGTAATTTAGTGATTTCATCCACTAAGAAAGTAATAATGTATTCCCAAATATTTCCTTTATTTTTTTTTGGTATTTTTTAAATCCTTACTCTCTCATGAATAGAGGTTTTACATTTTAGGTAAATATGAAGAAGGTCCAATTCTAAAAATAGTTAGCAATTAGATGCAATTGCCATAGAATTTATTTACATTTGTTGAAAAATCTTTAGCCCTTGTCAGTAGGATTTTAGATACATATATATAAAACAAAAGAATATTAGGAGATTTTCTTTAAGGTTTTGTATTGATTCCCAAGATTTCTACTAGAGTTGAGAATTAAAAAAAGTTTATCTATTACAAAACCATCTTTATTCTAGATCCACTCTCTTTCATTTACATTAGAAAATAAATAACTCATCCACATTATGAAAATGTTTGTTTATTCTTTTTTGAAACCTCTCTTTATCTATACTTCTTACTTGTTTCTAAAATCAACCTCTACAAATTCAAATCTAACATGCAAGCCTTCAAACTTCTATTCGTAAGAATCTAGGATCAATTTTAGATATACATATTTTCAACACTTTGAAAATTCATATTGTATTCATAATTTGTCCAAAAATACATTCAAAGAGAATCTAAAATCTCCTTTTCACTTCCACAAGGACCTAATAATATTTTCACAAATCAAAAAATATAAACCATGTTTGTATCTTAATGCAATATTATCTATTATCTTATATTCATTCCTTTAAAATATGGTGCTACCAAGGGACCCTAAACATACAAACTCTTAACCCCAAATCACTACAAAGGCCATATTTTGAATGCTTAACGTAGTATTTCAAGGTGATATTTTGTCCAAATATCATTTCATTCAAATATCCAATCTAATACTTGAATATCCAAAAAGAAAACCCTTCCTTCATGACCAATTTGATGAAATTGAAAGAAAAGAAACATATTCATTCAAAGATAAAAGAAAAAAATGTACATCAATCCAAAAAAGGATTCTAACATTAAAGGATTAATTGAACTAATCCCTAAAATAATAGTTGGCATTTCTTCTCTATTCTCCCTTCCTTCTTTAGAAAATTTTGGACTATGCTGCTACCGCTTCCACATCACATGTGCAACAATGAAGCTCCATTATACCATCGCCACACTTTGTCTTCTTTCTAATACACATGCCATTGTACCTCAAAGCATCGTCATCTCTACCAACGTAAGACTTTGAATATTTTGAACCTAATACTCTTTATCACTTCTAGATTTATCTTGCAAAGCTTTGTTGAAACTACAACCATCTCTTCTCTAACTTCCTCTCATAGTATTGCATAGTAGGTTTAGTATGTCACATATGCATTGTCTCTTGCCACACATGCTCCGCACTAAAATTGATAAAATGTACAATTAACAATCTTAATGATCAATTGTATGCTTCCTAATTGCATCCTAATCCGCATTTGGCTTCCACCTTTCACCTTTGATCACATTCTATGTTGATGCACAGTATCCTACCACTATCAACATTATTCTATTCAATTATTTTGGACAAGATTGTGGCTTGTACCATATGGCTCTTCATTTTATATTACTATTTAGTTTTGTTTAATTAGTTCAACCCCCCCCCACAAATTAAATAAACATTGGATGAATTTGATCTAATTCTTGCAAACTTTGGGATGAAATTCAATAAAATCGAATAAAAATTGGATGACAATCACAATATTTGAGGGAGAATGAGTCTAGGAAGAATGCACTTGTCCTTCCAAGGTTAATCTTATAGGACATAGCAAACCTTTGAGCTCTTATGCATGGCTTTGGGGGGGCTTTGAAAAAAATAATTTGGCTACAAAAAGGTAACAAATTTTTAGATTTTTCACCAAATAACTTCAAATTAAATAAAAAAATCTTTGATGAAATCGCCCAGTTGTAGGTGTAAACAAAATTATGGACATGTCATATGTACTATTGTGATATTTTCTATCCAATATGTGGATGAATATTGAAATTTGGAACACCACAAATACATTTTATATCACCACTTTGGCACTTCATAAAAAATGAAAAAGAAAAGCCCCTGGTCTGCTAACTGAAGAAACAAAGAATGCAACCACAGTAGTAGTCCAATAATTGGAGTATTCTGGTGACTGCCTTGGTCATGCGGGGCCAAGTCCTTCCACAGTTAAATGCATAAGGCCCAAACCCCTGTAAAATCTCATGATTGATGAGAGAAGAAAGGATGTGATATTAGAGAATGGGTGAAAACAGTCGAGGGCGGCAATGCAAGGACGAGAGCCAGAATGAGAGCCACATTCAGTGCACCTGCCAGAGGTCCCAAATAAGGATCATATCCTTGGAACTTTCAACTCCATCAATCGTCTCTTGCACCCTCAGACCTGCAGCATGTCTCCACCTGAATCATCAACAGTGCAGATCTCATAATCCCACTCAAACTTGCACCTCTGTCCAATTCTCCGCAAGCTTGGTCCATTTCTGAAGCAGCTCTCGTTGATTCCACTCATAGTTGAATAGAGCACATACTTTGAAAAAGAATTACGCTGTAGTGAGAAAGTCCCCTTCTCATTCCACAAGTCCAGTCCTTGGGAGTGCCAAAGGAGATCACGCAATTCAGAGTCTCATTCCCAAACTCTAGTCGTTAGTGTGGGAATTAGTAGTGCCTGCAGAAGAACAAGGAGAGTTCAAAACTTCTGTTCCAAAATTCCACAACGAGACTGCTACTTTGGAGAAAGAAGAGACGCGCTGTGTGCAACTTGGTATCAAATCGCGGGGCAGGAGTTGCAAGGCCTGGCACACCTTAGTGATCATTCTGAATTGAAAAAGCAAGACTTCATCCTGCACGGCTAAACTGGCAAGTCCCCCTCTTCATTCTTTCATCGAGTTGTGAATATTTGGTTGATTAGGTGGCTTGAGTCCTTGTCATGAGCTGTGATCCCTAGATTGGTTTTCAAGGTGCTCTTATTCAGCTCGAATCAATTGCTTGATTTGAAAGGTAAGAGCGCGATTCAGGGGACACCCAGGGTATGTTTCATGCACCAGAGGAGCACATTGCAGGCGGAGGGAGGGTTCTCCTAAGCAGCAGCACTTGTCCCGGTTGGAATTCTTCATTGACGGAATGCACAAGATAGGTGCAGGTAGCACAGTACTGCACACAATGGAAAAAAGGAAATAAAAAAAATTGGCGTCATGCAGGTCCAGGAGCTAGCAAACTCACCTTGAAACAATTGCAGTCCATTCTCCGATCTCCTTCGATTGCTGATTCTGTATCCATGGCACTGCAAATCACTCCTCTCACGAAAGCCTTCGGCGCCACTGTGGACGGCATATCACTAGCGGAGCCACTGCAGCCAGAACAAGAAGCAGCCATCAATGACGCCTTGCTCCAATACCAGGTAAGAAAATTTGGCAGTTCTCTGTTGAAATGGCAAAAGCGTCAGCAGCAGTACACAACCATTGCCCAAATGTCCAGGACTAGCCAAATGACCAGGACTAGCAAATTAACCACTTGCTCACTTCATTTTGGCAATGCAAAACTTGGCAATTCTGTTCAGGTGCTCTTCTTTCGCAACCAGCCGATCACTCCCAAGCAACAGCACGACTTCGCCAAGAACTTCGGCGATTTACACGTGCATCCACTCTACCCTAATTTTGGACCCGAGCTTGAGGAAATCATGATCCTAGACGCCGACGGTGGCCACCCCCCGGACAACGATCGCTGGCACACGGATGTCACCTTCATCGAGACTCCGCCCATGGCCAGCATCCTCAGCGGCAAGCTTATCCCGCCCGTGGGAGGGGATACCCTATTCGCCAGCGGCATTGCCGCCTTTGAAGCACTCTCGAAGCCCTTGCAGGTACTACACGAATCCATAAAACAAATAATTCTTGGCTAATTAAGAGCATGAATAGCAGCGAATACAGTAGTATTTGCTCCAAAATTTTGTCAAATGAGTGAAAGATTTACCAATTGCTGCAACCTTATTCAAAACTTCTACAGTTTTCTACCAAAACGGCAGTCGAAAGCCAAAGGACATAGTTATTCTGCTAATTTTGAAAATACATAACATCATTGATTGGCAGTCACTGAGGTGCACAACCAGTAAGGAACTTATTTTGTGAATTCCAGGATTCAGGAAGGAATTCCCAGTAACTTACTCTCACGTACTGAAGCAAATGGCATGAATACTAACGAACGCAATAGAGTACAGATACAGATACACTCGTACCTTGATTCAAATACTACATTTTGATACTTCTAGAAATACATAAGAACATCATTCATTGCCACCCGCTAAAATGTACTGCCCGTAAGAAAATAATTTTGAGAATTTCCCGGTCCCATAAGCTCCTGTATTAAATCAAATAGCACAAATACGATATGGTACACACAAAATCTTAACTTATTGCTAATTTTGCAAATTTTGTTCATTTTGAAAATATATAGAGACTATCACTGATTGTCAGTAACCTGGCTGCACTACCAGTAAGAAAAATATTTTGTAAAAATTCAGGATTCACCAAGGAATTCCCGGTACCTCACTAAATCAAATGGCATCAAAACTAAGGAACGCAGTAGTGTACATATACATTCATTCCTTGTCGCTAATCCAACAATTTTGCAGGACTTCCTCCTCGGGCTCCACGCGGAACACAGCTTCGTCAAGCAATTCTCCGCACCACGATACCACTACTCCGGCCGCGGAGACCCCACGGCCCTCTGGCAAAACGCCGTCAAGAAGAACCCCCCCGTGGTCCATCCCCTGATTCGCACCCACCCCGTCAGTGGACGGAAGGCGCTGTTCGTCAGCGAGGGCTTCCTGACTCGAATCGTGGACGTGGCAAAAGCCGAGAGCGACGCGTTGCTTGGGTTCCTGTTCGCGCATGCGACCAAGCCGGAGTTCACGTTGCGGTGGAAGTGGCAGAAGGACGACGTTGCGTTTTGGGATAACCGGGTCACGCAGCACTACGGCGTGGCGGATTACCTCCCGCACCGAAGGATCATGAACCGCGCCACGATTCTCGGGGACAAACCTTTTTAAGGGGTGAGGGATGCGCGACCTTGAAGGCGTCCGATATCAAAACCTGATTTCGGAGCGAAATAGCTTACTGTAGGTCAGACTACTGCAATCTTGGAGGCTCGCGAATCCCACCCCGAATTTCTGGCATTTCGGAGACAAGAGAAGCATTTATGTTAGAGTACTGCAATCTGGAAGGCTCGCGAATCCCAACCCTCATTTCTGGCATTTCGGAGACAAGACAGGCATTTACACGACAGACTGCTGCATTTTCGCGAAAACAAACCCCAATTTCAGACAAGAGGCTCTCTTTCTAGGACAGACTACTGGTCTACTGCAATCTCAGAGGCGTGTGAGTTCAAAACCCTAATATTTGGTATGTCGGAGACAAGACAAGGCTTCTATGGACATACTGCACTGTTGCGATCCCACGAAAATAAACCCTAATTACGGGCATGTTGGATATGAGCCTTCCTGTGATGATCTACTGCAATGCTGAAGGCTTTCGAAACCAAACCCTAATCGAAGGCGTGAGATTCTCTGTGAGAAGTTTCAATTAGCATTAGTTTTAAAGTATGAGCACGCTTTAAAGTAAAACCGTTAAAAAGTCTCTATGGACCAAAGTGTTGTTTTTCTTAGCATATTAGCCTAATTGAATGCTCCTTGAAGATGTCAGGAATGTTTTCAGAAAGGAAATAATCATTTTTACACTATAGTCACATAGTAGGGTTGTTGGGCTTCAACAAGATGCTTAATTTTTTCACAAAAGTGTGAAGGAAAGGTTGTAATGTTGTTGTATTTGAGAAATGTTCCAAATACCAACAAACTTTGTCACTTGATATGGGAGTGCCACCTTGACATTTCATTGCACTGATGACACTATTTGCATTCAAGGACAATTCATTTATTCATTATAAATGTGTACCATTATGTAGTAATTTAGAGATTTCATCTACTAAGAAAACAAGAACAATTGCCAAATATTTTTTCAACTTTTCTTGCTATTATTTTTGAGCAACTTTTTGCTAAGAAGAAAATCCTTGCTCTCATTAATAGAATTTGTACATTTAAGGTAAAAATTAGGAAGGTTTGATTCTAAAAATAAAAAGCTACCTTAGAATGTTACTTGCATTTGTTGAAAAATCTCTAGCCCTTATTGGTAGGATTTTAGATATATATTGTAAATCACAAGTACAATAGTGAGATCTTTCTCATGCTTTCATTACAAGAGTATTGAACCCATCAAGGGGCTTTGAGTTTTCTTACTAATTTTAATACTATTTGGAGTGAATATGAGGTTGTTCACATCCTCATTAGTGTCACCACGTAGGACCACTAAAGTCCCTAAAATAGTCATTTGCAAGGTCCACTAAAGTCTCTTTTTTCTAATGTGTATTAAATCACAAGATTTCTAGTGTAGTTGAAAATTTTAAAAAGTCCATCTATCACAAAATCACCTTCAATTTAGATCCTTTCTTGTTGATGTACATCAAAGAATCCTTTCCTCATCCATATTCTGAAAAGGTTTGTTTATTCTTTTTCGAAACCTCTCTTTGTTCATGTTTTTCACTTGTTTCTAAAATCACCCCTACAAATTCAAACCTAAAATGTAGGCCTTCATCAAACCTCTATTTATAAGAGCTATAGGTCAATTCCACATATTTGTGACACTTTAAAAATTCATGGAAACTTTATTCGAACCTTGTCCAAAATTACATTTTAAGAGATTCTAAAATTTTCCTTTGACTACCACCATAAATTGACAATACTTTTACAAATTAAGAATGTAAACCAGATTTGTAAGCTTACGTGTTGTTACTTATTTTTTTACATTCCTTCCTTAAAAATATGGTGCTACCAAAGGACCCAAAGCAGACAAATTGGTAAGCCTTAATTACTACAAATATCATATTTTGAATGCTAAACATAGTGTTTCAAGGTGATATTTCGCCTAAGTACCATCTCATTCATCCATTCTAATGCTTGAATATCCCTCCAAAACACTTCTTTTACAAATGATTTGATGAAATTGACAAAAATAACATATTCATTCAAAGATGAAAGAAAAAATGTGCATAAATCCCCCCCAAAAGATTCCGACATGAAAGGGTTAATTGACCTAAACCCTAAAATAATGGTTGGCATTTTTTCTCTCTTCCCTCTTTATTAAAAGGATCGGACTGTGTTGCTACTTGCCAGCGCTTGCTCCACACGTGCGCTCGGGCGTGCGCTCCGTCAAGCCATCGCCGCACGTCGTCTTCTTCTTCCTCCTCAAACACACGCTCCTCACTCACAAAGCATCATCGTCTCTGCCGGTGTAAGACTTGGAATCCTCTTACCCTAATGCTCCTTGTGGCTCCCACATTTTTCTTTCAAAGCTCTGCTGAAAATACAACCATCTCCTCTCTAACTTCCTTTTATAGTATCGCTCGGTAGGTTCAGTACGTCGCATGCGCATTAACTGGCTCTTGCCACACACGCGCCGGACGTCCTTCGTTGTACAAACTGCAGAGATCATAACTTACACGAGCCGATCGTCGGGTGGATCTGGGATCACTGGAATCTCGTACCCTTTCCAGGCGCAGTTTCTTAGGGCTTCGGAATTGATGGTCTCAGCGTTACTGAGGGATTCGGAATTTGTGAACGCGTAGAGAATTGGTCTCAGAGTTTCTTAGGGCTTCGGAATTGGTGAATGCGTAGAGGATTTGCCGTGGTACCCAGGGAGGGGTTGGGGTTTGGGTAGGGATATTGATGGTGCGCTAGCAAGGGAGGGGCAGGGAAAATCATTCGGTGCTTTTGCTGTTGAGCGTAGTTCTTATTGTTCTTATTGATCTTCAGATCTTTTCTGGAAAGAGGATTTAAATGCACCAAGGAAAGAGGGTTTGAATGCACCAAGGAATTTGTGATTTGGATACCGTATGCGGAAGTTATCGAGGATCAAAGTACTTGTTCTGAAATCGATATTGATCAAGGAATGTACTTGTGATTGAGTGACACTTTGGAGTTCCTGGGAGAAGTGATGAAGATGGAACTTCTGGTATTATATTGTGCATTTTGATGAAGCCTTGAACATAAAGACTGGTTACTTGCACTTTGGTGTGAGAGAGGTGATTGGTGAGTGTGGTGAGGTGATTGTGTGAGCAAGGTGGGGTGAGACTCGTGCTCCACATTTTGGTGTGAGACCGTGAACAAGCAAATCCTTAGTTCACACCAACCTGAAATTAGGAAGGACAAGAGAGAGGGGAAGCCCTGCATTGACAAAAGCTACATTTACAATGTGAGGAAGGCCGCGTAGGCCGTTACTCGAAAAGCAAGCTGCAGTGCTACCAAATCCTCTCATACCATACCTACTTGTTTACACTCTCGCAATGCAGTGCCTTTTGGTGTAGGATCTTGAACAGGCAGCCTCTTAATTCATATTTGGTAAAGGAGGATCAGAGAGGGAGCCTTGCATTGATAAAAACTACATGTACAGTGATTGTGAGGTAGTTTGAGAAGGTCGCTACTTAAAAAGCGACCCAGTGCTACCAGAGACTCCCATAGGGGTAACCTGCCTGTTTATACATTCGGGCAGCATACCTGCTTGCTTACATATTTGGAAGAGGCAGAGAGGATCAGAGAGGAGACTTTGCATTGGCAAAAACTACATCTACAGTGAATATGAGATGGTTTGAGAAGGTCGCTACTCAAAAAACGACCCAGTGCTACCAAAGACTCCCATAGTTTACCTGCTTGTTTACACATTTGGGGAAAGAGAGAGAGAGACAAAGGATGGCGAGGGTGGCGTTCCCAGTGCTTCTGTTATTTGCCATTACGGCATTTGTGGTCACGTACAACACGATCACCATGGTTAACAACTATCATCAGACCAAGGAGGAGAACCCTAGCTTGGGGGAAGAAAGCAACGACGGCGACATTATCAATGCGAAAGCGATGGCGTTCGATCCGTTGATCAAGATGCCGGAAGAAGTGAAACAAGGGCCCAAGCGCCTGTTTCACGTGGCGGTCACGGCCAACGACTCGCCCTACAACCGCTGGCAGTGCCGCATCATGTACTACTGGTACAAAAAGTTCAAGGACGAGCCGGGCTCCGAGATGGGGGGCTTCACTAGGGTCTTGCATTCGGGCAAACCCGATGGGTTCATGGAGGAGATTCCGACCTTTGTGGTGGATCCGCTTCCTGATGGCGAGGATCGGGTATGCTTGCTTCCGAAATTCTCTCTTGGGATTGTTCGAACATAATCTGCATTGTTGCATAACCTGCGTTGTTGCAATGTTTTCGATCTTGAACTCGAGATGTGAGTGGATTTGTGCCGTAGAGGGTTTCTGAGAATTGGAGCATCCCGGTTGATTTTCACTTATGCTACCGTTTTTAACATTTTAGAAGTAGTGGAGTGCAATGAACGTACTCGCATGCTTCATAATGTGCTTTTGCAGTCCTCTTTTTTTTGGTCTTTGGGTTGCTCGAACATAACCTGCGTGGTTGCAATGTCTTCGTTCGTGGACTTGAAATGTGAGAGGATTTGTGCCTTGGAGGTTTTTTGAGAATTGGAGCATTCCGTTTGATTTTCCCTCATGATAGCGCTTTTACCATTTTAGAAAAATCGGAGTACGATGAAAGTACTCGAATGCTTCATAGTGTGCCTTTTCTGTCCTTTTCTTTTGTCTTTAAATTGCACAAACATATCCCATTATGTACCAATGTTTCCGTTCTTGCACTTAAGTTTGGAGAGGATTGGTGCCATAGAAGGTTTCTGAGAATTGGAGCATCCCGTCTGGTTTTGCCCCGTTCTAGTTTGCTTTCTCCTTCCCGTTTTTATTTTAATTATACAACCATCACCTACGTTGGTGCAATATTTTCGTTCTTGCACTTAAGTAGAGAGGATTTGTGCCGTAGAAGGTTTCTGAGAGTTGGCGCATCCCCTTTGAATTTACTTATGCTCCCGTATTTACCGTTTTAGAAGAGTTGGAGTTCTAGGAACCTATTCTAATTCCTTATACATTGTTTTTTCTGGCCTTCTGTCTTGTATTTGGGTTTCAAGACCATCACCTGCGTTGTTGCAATGTTTTCGTTATTGATCTCGAGATTTGAGTCGATTCGCGCCATAGATGGTACCTGAGGATCGGAGCATTCCGTTTGGTTTCCCTTATGCTACCGTTTTTTCCATTTTAGAAGAATTGGAGTACGATGAACGTACGCTAATGCTTCTTACTGTGCCTTTTCTGCTCTTTTATTTTATCCTTAAGGTGTACAAACATATCCTGCATTGCAGCAATGTTTTCATTCTTGCACTTAAGTTTAAGTTTGGAGGTTCTGAACTAGGGTTTTTGTCTTCTGTGCAGGGTTACATCGTGTTGAATCGCCCATGGGCATTCGTGCAGTGGCTTCGAAAGGCAAACATCACAGAAGAGTACGTTCTATCTTTAACTACTATTTGGCTGATTTTGAATACCTATATTAGATATTGCTAAGATCCCGTAATTTATGAGGGCATGATTTGGGGGTGGCGTTTTTCAGTTACATTATGATGGCAGAACCGGATCATGTGTTCATACGGCCGCTTCCTAACTTAGCGACTGAAGACATGCCAGCTGCCTTCAAGTTTTTCTACATCGTTCCCTCAGAACATGAAGAAGTTCTCAGAAAATTCTACCCCAAGGAAAAGGGGCATATTTCCAATATTGACCCCATAGGCAATTCCCCGGTTATTATTAAGAAGGTACTCTAACTCCCCTTCGTTTTTTTATCTAGGCTATTTTCTCAACGTTTAGTACACCATTTACTGTGAACCACAGTAATTACCAAAAACTACTATAATTATATATTTTTTCCATTTTATATAGTAGCTCACAAATGCTTCTTGGTCATAATTGTTGGAGTCTACATTAGTCAATTTTCAACTACTGCAATGGAACTCCCACAGTATTATGAGCTGAAATCTTCTTAAGATGTAATTGCTTACTGATTGTGTGTTTGTTTGAGAATTGCAGAGTCAATTGGAGAGAATAGCACCAACATGGTCAGATGTATCAATCAACATGAAAGATGACCCTAAAACTGACAAAGCATTTGGTTGGGTTTTAGAAATGTACGTAAAGTTCCGAACCTGTTTGCTTGTGCCCATGTTGAGACGCATAATACAATGCTCATCACTTCTTGTAATATGATTTAACTCGAAATTGGGTGATTCTGGTTAAATCATTATTATGAAATAATGTAGGTCAAATTTCAAGTAGCCAACGGGTCTTCAATAGGTATCACATGCTTGAGCCTCAATTGTTGATAGAGAAATGATTAGAAACAAGGAAGATGACTCAAAAACGCGTGTGAAGTCTTCTTTAAAATGTTCAGAACAAAAGTAGAAGTCAACATGGTGATTCATGAAATGACAATTGAAGTAGTTTTCCCCCCAAATTAATAATTTGCAAAAATATTCACAGTCTAGATTTGACAGAATTTTTAGAATGAACTATATTTGAGTTGATTTCATGATGTTGTTAATGTTAAATGCTTGGTCAGGTATGGATACGCGACGGCCTCAGCTCTGCATGGGATAAAACACATGTTAGTGAAAGATTTTATGCTACAGGTGCATACTCCTCTCTCTTGTTGACTTCATACTTTTTATACCATAGGGTGAAACGGTATTTGCAGCAAAGCTTCTTCTTTTTTTGGTAATAATGCGACACATGCCATTACCATATTGGTTAATACTCCATGGAATCTCATGTAGAAAACTATTTGTCTTTCACCTGAGTTGAATCGGGGTCACCTCTTACTGTTCAGAGAACGAGTTGTCAAAATACTGACTTCCAACCTCTGTTCTTGCAGCCACCTTGGGATACCAACCTAGGAGACAAGTATATAATTCATTACACGTATGGATGTGACTACAACATGCAGGTAAGGAATTCTGTAACCCTAGACTCCTCAGCATCTCAGCTTTTCAATACTTGAGGAGGCTTGCTCGTTTGGCACTATATGAAGCAACATTTGAACCCTGTTTTTATTGGCGTTCATACATGACTCATCTTTATTTCTTATGTTATCAGGGGAAGTTGACGTATGGTACGATTGGAGAATGGCGATTTGACAAACGTTCATACACCACAGGAGCTCCGCCCAGAAACTTGTCGTTGCCTCCTCCAGGCGTACCAGAGACGGTGGTAAGTGTAACTATTGGCCACAACTTGTGTAATCTTAACTCTTAAGTACCCAAAACCAAAATAAGAAGTCGACTTTGGAAGCTAACAGTTGATTATTCCAAAATGACTTCGTCTTTCCCTTGGTTCATTTTGTTACCTTCCTTGAAGCTTCCTAATGATTTCTTTCAACTTCTATGGATATGGAAGTGGCCACTTACGAGTTAAGAGCAGCAGAATTGAGAACTTCAATGGTTTTAGATTCAGAGCTGGGTCATATATTGATATGAGTCTGCCGTGTTGCATAATGCAGGTTACATTGGTCAAGATGGTGAATGAAGCCACGGCTAATATTCCAGGATGGAAAGGAGGTGAATAGAACGGCCCTCTCTTAGTTAATTTGACGAAAGTGCCAGCCTCTCACTTTCCATAGTTTAATCCCTCTGAAATGTGGGATTAAGAAAGATTAATCCTTCGTAAGTGTACGCAAGATTCGCAGCTGCAACTCGAATGTGCACAGACTTGTGAGCAATGAACATACACTTAAAAGTTTACCAGCTTAGGGTTTACCCTTGCAAGCCATATTACCATCTTACATTGTTAGCCGTGCCAAGCTACAGGAGCTGGGATATAAATTCTTGCTGATGAAATAGAGAAGCCTCTTTGTTTTTTTGAGGCTCACTATAAGCTTAGTACTGGTAGTGAACTCAGAGCTGTTTTGGGATCAATGCAACCTCTGGGCAGAGATGTATAAAATGCATCGTCAAGTTCATTGTAGTTGTATAAGGTAGGTACACCCAAAAGCGCCACAAATTGGTACTGTGCATTGTTACTATTATTGGGCGGATCAGATTTTTATATTTCCTTGTTGGCAAGAGAAAGGAGGTTCCAATGCACCAAAGAACACATAATTTGGATATTATATGCAAAAGTTATTCACAGACAAAGTCTGTTTATATAATTGAATTTAGGAATGTTCACTTGTTGTAGATGGTGCTTTTAGGCACAGGGCGATTTTGGGGGTACCCACCTTAATTGTCATTTTCCAACCCAATTCTAACCCTTCAACTATCTTCACAATTTTAACTTTAGTTTTCTAGTTCTTTAGTTTTTAATTTGATTAATTTGGGGGGATTTTCAAATTTATATAAATTTGTAAATAATTTTATAAATATACAAATTTATAATCAAGTTTATAAATAAATTAGTTTTCAAAATTCTTTAGATTGTCAATAATGAAGAATGTTTAGTTTTTTTAGTAAGTGTAAAAATAAACTTGTGCTTCAAATAACACTTCAATTTTGAATAGTTACTCTATAAAATTTGTGGATATATAAGATCTATTCAAGATCCTAAGCATAGGTATAAGGATAGAAAAATGGCTCTAAAACAATCGACAATTAATTGTGTTGCCTCAAAATTCTATGGTTTTGTATCATTCACCTTGAATTGAACCCTATTAAACTAATTCCAGGCAAAAGGCCCTTATTGGAATGGAATAGCATTTTAATCCCTAAAGTGAGGTATTTAATGTTTTTAGGCCCAAAACTATTTCACAACATTTAGACCCAAAGCAAGGCTAAAATCTTAATCAATAATTATTTATTAACAAATCCAATTTTAAGATCCTTTAGTTAACTTGTTAGAGTACACCCTCTTAAAATTTCGAAATAAGGAACCTTACCAATTGCAAGATCAAGTCACTTGAATTTCAAAAAGAAGTATTTTCAACTCTTTCCAAATGGTTAGATTTCATCTTTCAAACCTTTTATACAAAAATGTGTAGATCCTACAACTTGTTCCTCTCCATAATATGTTGAAGAAATAAGTTGGGAATACATCTAAAAATTTCAAAAAATATTATAACAAAAATCATTCTTGAAAAAAATAGTAAGTAGAAAGAACTAGAGTATGATTTAAAATACTAAATTGCTAAGAATTTCGTTATGGAATTGAAAAATTCCAATCTCAATGGTAGTAATGTTGTAAAAAAAATTACTACATCCAATATTTTTATTTTTTTTCAAAAATATGGAAAATTGAGTTAAATAAAGGACTTCAAAGTTTATTTTAGAATAGAGATTTCATAACTCCTTGAAAACTAAAACTCCTCATAACTCTCATTTCATTAATGAAAATGAAATGATTAAACCCTCAATGCTCCGAAGTCCATTTTGTGGATGATGAACAAATTGGACCTTGAGTTTCATCCTCCTAACTGTTTGGATGATATTTATTCTAATTTGTGGAAATACATTATCAAATTATGGTTTTACGAGAATACATATTTTTCCAAAATGAAAAATGTGCAAGGATGTCAAGTGGTCAAATTGCATTGACTTTAGTTCAAAATTGGATTTGCCAGAATGAGGTCATAGATTTGAAGAACCCAAAAATTTCAAAAAATCAACATATGAAAAGAACCTCATTTCAAATCCATTCCAACAAATTTTACTCAAAAATTGATAATATTTTGCTTGTAATCAAATTTTGACGGAATTTTGGAATTTCTCTATCAAAATTTATAAAAAAAAGATTGTTGATAGCATTGGTGAATCTAACCTTACAGATGGAATCTTCAAATCAAGATTTACAACTTTTATTTGTATATCAATTACAAAATATGCTATGAAATAGCATTTTAGAATGATTTTTCTCAAATCGTCAATTCTAGAGATGAATCTAGACGTTTAGGGGTTAAAAACTTTCCACATATATATAAATCTAGAAAAATAATTTCAAATCTTTATTTCTTCAAAAAGCGATTTTTTTAACTACTTGGGTTGCCCTATAAGCAATGAAAATTACATGTCATGCAATAACTTTTTAACCATGAAGTCAAAAGTTATAAAAATTATTGATCCTTCACGCTAATCCATAGGCACATGTTGTGTGAAAATTTCAAAGAATTTTTTTTTTTATTCTTAGTAGGCTGTCCAAAATTGCTATGTTGCCAATAAACAGTGTTTGGACCTTAGTGGTTAACAACAAAAATACCTTATATATATATATATATATATATATATATATATATATATATATATATATATATAAGGGTAGGGCAAGAGACAAAGAAACATGTGCATGATGAAATACAAGAATGATTAGAATGCTCGTCATGTTCTAGATTTTCATTGATCATGTTGGATGAAATAATTGGATAATGTATATGGTAATGTATATATTTATAGTAATCAATTCCTAACTTTTTTCAACATTTACTTTTCAAAATTATTGCAACAAAGAATGATAAATTTCTATAATCCTATTGGTTGAAATTGTTCAAAATATTTGTATACTTCTAAATTATTTTTGAATAAATATAATTCAAGTGATAAAATTTTGGGTAGAGCTATTTTATGTTGGTTTTTTGCATTGATTCATATAGGCTCTACTTCTCAATTTTGAGCAACCATAAGTTGTATTTGAAGCTACAACAAAAGAAATGGAATTATGAAGCAACATGACTAAAATTAGAGTCTACAAGTAATGACACATTCTTGCATATTCTTCAATCCATTAAGAGTTTGGACTTGTCACCCCAACTTTTCTTTGGCATTGTTTGAAGTTTATGTTTGAAATTTGTCTCTTTGACTGTATTATAAAGACCTAGATTTTTAATTACTCCAGACAAGTTTTGTAAAGTGTATCTCATACAACTTTGAAAACATCATTGTCTGAGAGAAGTTTATGCATTAAATAGTGCACTATTGTGAGGTTAGGTGATATTTCCATTGATGATGACCTTTTGAATCCATTTACATTTTTCCACCCAAAAAATAAGTTTACATTGTACATGCACCCTCATATACAAAAGTGCATCATTGAAAGGAGTTCATTTCCACTTCCCCAAACCATCAATTCATTCTACACTCTTGTTTCTGTGCAACAACATACTAAAAAAATCAAAATCTTTCAAGTCTAAAACAAAATCTAAAAGTTCAAAACCCTTAGTTGGTTGCCACTCACCATTGGTAGTGTGGAGAGCTAGAGTCCTATTCTATAAAACATGATTTAAAATAATTTTAAAAAATCTTATAGATATTTCTATCTCACTTGTATATGTTAAAATAAGGGATTTTGCAAATAAATAGATGATTAAAAAAGCATTGTTAGAATCCTATATAAATTTTGTAGTGAAATAAAATAATCTCCATTAGATTTTAAAATTATTCACCAATTTCAAATATATATCATAACATAACAATGAATTGGTAACCAAATATAAAACATTCTTTTTTTTAATTTCATTCCAATTTTAAATTGAAAGCATCTATCATGTAATTTTTTATATAAGAATGTACTTGATATCATGTATTTTCTAATTATAAAAATAAAAATATTGAACTTGCAACACATATTTTTATTTGGGATTTTCTAATTAAATCATTAAGTAAATATTTTACTAACAATGATATTTCACAAATATTCATTAATATTTTTGGATTTTTTGAAAAAGAAATAAAATGAACAATGGACCGTAAACAAAGTGCAACATTTAATCCACTTTTAAATATATAATGATTCCAAATATGTTGCATCTTGTGGATGAGTCTTCCAAAATCAAGAATGGTGAGGGAGATGCATCCAAAAAATTATATTAACCTTCATTTGGATGTTTGTTTGTGTATTTGTCATAGTGAAAACAATTCCTCACAAATTCAAGCCCCTAGTACCTTTTACTTTTATTATACTTCTAAAAATTAAAAAATATACTATTTCTCATTCATCAATAATTATTTTCATCAATTTTTTTACACTACAAATGCAATTCCAAACATTTTTAGGATGGAATCTAAACATGTGATTACAGAAGTATAAGTTGTCAAATTAAATTTTTTTGCCTTTGTTAAGGTCTATAAGATTGATTTAGCTATATGATATGCATTATTTTGTAAAGAACTAAAATTTGAAGTAACCCCTAAATGTATTTGACTATGTTTTCACCAAAAACACTCCAAAACTGTCATCTCTAGTACAAGTACCAAATTTTAGAAAAAATGCATTTTTGGACAAATGTAACCATATGATCTTGTAGTAAGCTGGTTTGGGAAGATGCGGAAGAAATTTCAGAAATTTCCACCGTTTGGATTGTAAGATATTAGTATTTGAAGTGACAAAAAGCCATTTTTTGGCCCTGCGAAAATCCGGGCAGATGCACTCCACAAGGTCAGATCATTATGAAAAAATGTCCAAAATGGTTGTAACTCTCTGGATTCATTCTTCAAGTCATGTTGGCTACATGCTTGAAAAATTTTAGATCATTTGGAATTGTACAACATATAGGAAAAAAATAGTAAGTTGAAAGAAGTAGAGAATGATTCAAAATACTAAATTGTTAATCATTTATTTATGGAATTGAAAAATGAAAATCCCAATGGTTAAATTTTTGTAATAAACAATCTACACCTCACATTTTTATTTTTTTCCAAAAATATTAAAAATTGAGTGAAATAAAGGTCTCCAAAGTTTATTTTAGAGTAGAGATTCCATTACTACCCACAAACTACCCACAAATAAAACTCTTCATAACTTTCATCTCATAAATCAAAATGGAATGATTCAAAGCTTTCCATGTATATAAAAATCAGGAAAATGAATTTCAAATTTTTATTTTTAAAAAAAGGGATTTTTGAAGAATTTTTTTTTGCTGCCCGAGCTGCCCGCCGAGCAATGAAAACAACATATCATACAATAACTTTTTAACCATGTATTCAAAAGTTATGAAAATTGTTGGATCTTAAAGCTACTCCTCGGGCACATGTTGTGTGAAAATTTTGAAGAAAAAAAATAAAATTTCCATCCGTAGTGAGCTGCCCAAAATCGCTATGTTGCCAAAAAACACCGTTTGATCCTTTAGGGGTTAAATGAAACTAGATAAATCATTTTATATTATGAAAATTATATCAATAGTCAAAAATAAATATAAATGATAAAAAGATGAAGTTTAACCCTTTTTTTAGAGTTAAAATGAAAACATCCAATGCTAATAGTGTAGACATCATTAAATCAATAAAAATATAATATGAAAATAAAACTTAGATCCTACAAAGACTATTATAAGATACTTAGACTAAAAACAATGAATGAAATATTAAACTTTATGTTCTATATTAAGAAAACCCTTAGTTATTTTGTAATATGTAAAATATTCTTGAAGATTGAAGTATATTTATATACCATTATATTTTTGTAATGTTCTTCAAAGGAATCAATGAGCTTTCAAATAGTATATATTCATTTGTATCCTTATTATTTCATCTATTATTGATTTTTAAATAGTACCCTTTGATAGGTTTCGAAAATACAATGTGATTCCTTATTATTAATCAATCATTCTTAGGATCATTTTCATCTTTTGTGCAATCAAAGGAAAACCATGGCTATGCAAAAAGTCATGTATCCACTTTCAATGGTAATATTGTTGTGTTTTATGATAATGACACCATCTAGAGGACAATTCCTTTCATATGAATGTGACATCTTAACAAATCCTCTTATGGAGTGCATGGACTTTGTGAGTGATTCTTCTTGTACTGCACCTTCGGCCTCTTGTTGCACTGCAGTGTCTACAATACAAAATCAACATCCAGAATGTATTTGTCAACTTGGACAAGTTTTTTCAAACCCTACAATTACAGCCTCATTTGGATTTTCAAATGTTGGGGTCACTAGAGCATTTGGAATACCTGAATTATGCTCAATTATTATTGATTTCTATGAGTGTCTTGTTCTCCTACAACCTAAACCTATATCAACTCCAACAAATTCACCAATTGCAACTCCTCATCAAGCACCCACAAGTGAAACATATTAGGGTCTAGCCCTACATTGTATATGGAGCTTTTACAAATATTTTATATAATTTTTTGAATTCAATGACTTGAGTAATTACAACAGTTTTTTAATTGGTCTATCGATATGTATACAAATTTTAAAATGTAAGAAATAATTTTTCATTTAAACTCAATCAAGAGTTTCCATTATTCTACATGCATTCATCTTTCTATGCATTTGTTATTTTATATACTAGTATATTATTTTACACAATGAATATGGTAGGATTATATTTATTTCATTTACAAAATTTCTTTAGAACAATTCTCAAAATTCTTATTTAAAAAAATTCTATACTCAAAATTTTTGATATAAATTAGTTGAGAGGTAATATCTTAGCTACGTGAAAAGTCTTGTAGAATCTTTATATACTATCAAGATAGATGATGCTTATATGAACCAATGAATTCCTTACAATTTTGAAGACAAATTTTATATAGGTGCATATTAGAGAATATACTAGTTGATTGTAATTTATAAATTGATATGACCAATAATGTAGGGATTAAGAGGTGGTTTTGATTTTCAAGGTTAAATTTAATTGAGCGCTTGATTTTTTTTCTTTAGTTACAACTTTCAAACAGAATTGCTCATACACTTGACACCTAACAATAGATGTCTAGACATTCACAGTGTCCAAAGGATCCCAAAATCATTTAGTGACATAGTCATATTGGAATTTTTCCTACCATCATAAATAGCCAAATTACTATTGTATTTTAAGACCAATAGTCAAATTTTATCTAGGTATCTTCTAGTTTTGATATTGATATTTTAAGTATCACACAAATATCAATCACTATTGAAGAAGCAAGTGGCTACTTCAAAATTATAAAAAAAAAACTGGTCACAATCATGTTGCATGTAAAAGTGGTATCAAAGTTGTACCTGTACTTTGGGGTCATAGAAGTCAAACAAGGTCTAGAGCCTCTTTCACACTTAACAAATTCCTTGATACCACATTTGTATACAACTTTTTGACATAATAACACCACAATAGTGAGAGTTCAGAGTAAGTTTTGAACAAAGTAAATCAATTTCCAAAGGTTTGGTGAGAATAAATTAAAGGATGTTATATCAGAGGAGGTGAATTTAACGAGAGATTAAAGAGATTTGGGTGTCGAGTGACGTGAATCTCCAAAAAAAAATTCTATCAAAGATAAATCATTTCTTCTGCACAAAATCAATCAGAATTCCCAAATGACATGCTTACAAAAGATGATAATTAATCTGTATGTTTCTCTATCTTCCATATTCTACAGTCTATTACAAGATTCCAGACAGTTTCGGCATCCGGCGAAACGTCCTCACATCACCCTGCAACATGAGCCACTTGATGCCCTACGCTACCTCAAACCTTCCTACAGGAAAACTATCTATGCTTCTTACAAAGAGAGAAGAGTAGAGTTCATCTCAACACCAGCCCACATCCATGACTGTCCTGTATTAGTAATATACACTACAAATTACATTTGAAAGGAGGAATGTGATTCACATGTCACTCCGACTAGCACAAGGACCGTAGTTTAGAACTCAAACAAAGACTCCTAATTCATATAAGAAGTATTGAATTGATTCTACTTTAAAGGAGGTACTTACTTACTTACGTACGTAGTAGCTTCCTGTATCGTTCTCACTAGCACACGGACCTTAGTTTGAGACCTTGAACAAGGAGACACTTAATTTACACAAGTATAAAAGAGAGTCTACCAGCTTTGGAAGAGAATGTATAGTTCCTATGTTACTCCTTAGTTTGTCCTGTGGACCTCAAACAACGGACTGCAAATTCACGCAAGTGTAGAATAGAGTCTACCTTCAAGCGAGCCTCAAAAGGAAGTACTCCAGTGAAGTGTCTCTCCAGTGTCTTGCAGACATCCGAGCAATCGAACTCTTGTCGCAAATCAGAAGAGATCGGATCGGAGTTTGTGTTCTCAATGCCAACTTAAAATTGGCAGTAGTAAAATACTTAGGTTGCTTGGAAATCAAAAGCTGCTGGACTGAGTGGTGGTAGTGGACTGAGCAAAGCGGAGAGGACCACTGGACCCCAAGATCGGGGTGTCACTGTCAGCGCTGTGCAGGCTGACGGTATCCATTGGAACGGGATCCGGGTTCCGAATCTGCAGCAACATCTTGAGCACCTCGCTGCTCTTGGGGCGTTGCTGCGGGTCCAGATTCGTGCAGAACACGGCGATCTTCATCGCCAGCAGAATCTCTGCCTCGTACCCCGACCCAACGAGCGCAGGATCGATCGCTTCCACGCCGTTGCTCGACTGCAGGCACCTCTGCAGCCATTGCGCAATGCTGCCGCCGTTCTCCACGATGAACTGGTCGGTCGGGTTGCGCGCTGTTACTAGTTGCGCTATCACGACGCCGAAGCTGAAGACGTCGCTCTTCTGTGAGTACCTGCGCATGGACATGACATTCTTGAAATCAGACTTTGACAAACGTTGCTATATATTCAAGGGAGAATCTCCTCACGGTTATTTTCTCACAGTCCTCATGGTTCTAGAGTTGCCTCTCGCATTACATTCGTTAAAGTACTCATTCCAAAAATTTGAGTTCAATATGTGGACAGAAAACTTCCTGAGTCATCACGGTTCTAGACTTGCATTGCATTCTTGGAACGCAAGCCAAATAGTTCTGAAGATGCCAAATTAATCTACTAAATGGTTTTAAATATGCACAAAACCAAACTACTCTTGACATTACTAATTCTCTCATTCTAATGGTGTTCTATATATCATTAGTGCTACAACGGGGATGCCACGATGATCACTAGCAATTTCATTAGCATGAGGATTGCTTCTCAGTTACTGACTGAGGCTAACTTTGTGGCATCCTTGACAAGACACTACACTGAATATTTACATTCAGTCGACATGAGCAAGTAATTGTGGCACAAATTATTAGTATGGAATATTTCAGTTCATTTGTTCTTATGGAAAGAGTGCAGTGCAAAGCTATGATCCACTAAAAGCTGTGAAAAATTAAAACGGAACAAAGAAAATAAGGGCCACGGTGAAGTAATCTCTAAACTTTTGTAAAACCTCGAGGCTTACATCTACAAGAAATCGCTCACTCAGATATACCAAAATTAGCTACAAATGTAGAATAATGGTGAATCCAACAGCAAAAAACCATTGTGACATCCTGCAGGCAACGATGCAAAATGATGCAAGCCAATTCTACTCAAGAATGCTATGGACATTGAAATTCGAATTTTGAAATTTAAATGGGTGCCAGTGGGAAGTGAGAGCTTGTTGGGGGGTCCAAAGTGTCTTACCGCAGGGTTTGGTGATACTCGGGAGCGATGAAGCCAATTGTCCCCGCCAGAAAGTCAGTTGAAGCATGCGTGGCCTTGAGTGGAACGATGGCGGCCAAGCCGAAGTCCCCAAGCTTCGCCTCAAACCCTTCATCCAGCAAGATATTCGCCGGCTTCAAATCCCTGTGCACAATTGAGCTTCCCAAACTTTCATTATGCAAATACGCAAGCCCTTGCGCCACGCCGCAGAGAATGCGATGCCGCTCTGGCCACGAAAGCGTCAAAGTCCCCTTCGCCATTCGGTCGATCGCATCTTGCAAGCTTCCCCCCGGCATGAACTCGTAGACGAGCAAGTGCGAATCCGACTTGAAAACATACGCGAGGAGCTGCACCAAGTTCCGGTGGCGAATGAAGCCTAGGGTTTCCAGCTCCGCTCGGATCTGCTTCGCATCGTGACTAATCGGATCCCCGTCTTCCTCCGGCGTGGAGCCGTTGGCGACGCACTTGATAGCCACGACGAGATCCTCCTGAAGCGGGACCAGGAACACTTTCCCGTTGCCGCCCTGACCGAGCACCTTACAGTCACCAAGCGCGTCCTCCTTGTCTAGAAACCCAAGCATTTGTGGAGTAATCTTCTTGTTAAAGATGATCGGCTTCTTGAGATCCTCAGTTCCGGAGTAGCACCCGAGCACCAACCTCGTGAGAAGCGCCAGAAGTATAGCCGCGGCCGCTCCCGAACCCACTCCCACCGCGATCCCAAGCCCCCACCGCGCCCCGGTGCTTCTCCGACCCGACGACGTCGTCAGCAACGACCTCCGCTTCGAAAATTTCCTTCCAACACCAAAAACAGAGGACGCGTCAAACTTCTCCTTACCCTTGCAAGAAACTCGTACAGGCACCAGTAAACTCCTGCAATTGCAAAGCGCCTCAGGGACAGCACCCTCCAGGTCGTTTCCAATCAAATTCAGAACCTCCAGAGACGTGAGCTTCCCAAGACTCGCGGAAATTGTGCCTTCTAACCCAGCGTCCCTGAGCTCCAACGCGACCACTCTTCCGCGTCTGCACCGCACTCCTCGCCATGAGCACGGCGGTCGTTCACCACTCCAAGTTCGTAACGCCTCCTTCGAATCATGCAATTGTTCCTTGAATCCCAGCAATGCGTCAACATCTTCCTCCAAAACCTCGTTCAAATTGTAGCTTCCTTCCGCAATTCGGTTCAGAGAGAGAATCACTACCACAATCACAATCGTAAACCTCCAGGAACTCGCCATAACGACGCTGAAGTGAAAAATGGTCACGAGATTGCCAAATTTCGGAGCTACAAAGTTTCAAACCGACATCGCTACTGTGAAGAGGTGACAATCTGTTGCATATTACCAAAATTTCAAATTGGGTATCGATTGTTTTGAGAATCTGCAGCCGAGAAATCGGTGCTCCGTCTCTCACGCTGCATCTGCCTTGACTTTGTTTCCGAGGAGGAGCTCGTCGAGCTTGCTGCCGACGACGGCCAAGCCTGGGAGGTGGCCGGGAACCCCGCGCCCCTCTTGGCTAAGGCGACCCTGTTCTAAAAGTGACCACTAATACACGGGGTACCTTTTGCTTTCTTCAATGTACCTGTCATGTACATTTCAGGAGGTGGTCGCTTTTAGTGTTAACTTCAGAAATTCAAAACTAATTTTACCTCCAGGAAATATAAAACAACTTGGGTGAAATGACAATTCCATTTTTCTTTTACCCTTGAACACCGGGCTGGTGACCGTGGAAACCAGGCATTTTGGAACCATGTGACATCATCTACTTTACAAAAAGAAAAAATAATCATTGGGAATCAAACTACTGTTGAAGATCTTCCCTTTTCACCCCTAATTCTGAAGATGAATAGTTGCACTTCTGTCCTATACAGGAGAATTCCTTGTCATTCATCAGATGAAAAACATCCGCCTCGGCATTTAGGGGTTAAACAAAAATTCACAAAAAATTGTTTCAAAGAGTTTAGCTTCCCCGAAAGGCAATCAACTCTTAAAAGGTCACTTTAAGAGCAAGTTATCTTATTGTTCAAATTTATTGGGGTCTTTTGGAGGCATTACATTATTTCTCGGCAATTTACATTGATTTATATCATTGCTATTGATAGACTATATTTTATCACATATGACCACATATTTTTAAGACCAAAGCTTTTAATCCGTACTAAGATGGGTACCCCAAATGCACCATTGACCTAGAACCACTATCATTATTATGTGTACATCTCTAGAATCAATATGTACCTATGTAGAAAAAACGATTTTAGAACATCTACCAAAAAAACTTTGACAATTCATAATTTTTACATACAATATCTAAATACTCATATAAGAAAGATTTTAATGTTTTTTGTAGAAATAAATAATGCAAATATTAGTCCAATAATTAGAGAATTGGGGTAACTACTTTGGTCATAGGGGACCATGTCCTTCCAAGATAAAACGACAAGCCAAATCTCCAAGCTTGGTTTTTGATCTAATCGTTGACAAAAGGTGGCTTTTGTATTTTTTGCAATGTTTCAACATACTTAATCAACTTCAATAGTGAATTTGCCCCTGTTCATATGGTGATCATATATAGAAGACCTAAAATACAAGTGGCATTTATTATAGGATAGTGTGTCATATGGGGCTCTTTTTTGTACTTGCCTTACTAGAACGATAGGAGAACATGTTACGAAATTTGCATAATTTTTTAATAAGCGAAGAATTGTAAAAGAATTTCTTGTATTTAGCCTTGTAATGAAGAAACACATGAAATGTAAGGTAACTACACCTTCTTTATCAACTTCTTTCTAAAATTGACCTCTATAGATTCTTGCCTAAAATATACTCCCACTATTCATGAGAGTCTAGGGTCATTTTTAGAAACACCTATTTTCACCACTTTGAAAATTCATAGTTTATTCATGTAGTGTCCAAAAAATACATTCTAAGAGAATCTAAAATCCCCTTTTGACTACCAACAAGACCCCACAATAAGTTTTCTAATATAATAATGGGAACTACAATGGATTGCTTATTCGGACACTTCTAAGTGTAGATACTTTAGAACACAGCATTGTGGTTCCAACCTCCATTAGGGGTTAAAATTATCTCATAGTAGTAAAATTCAATTATAAATTGACAAACCTTTAGGTGTCTTTACTGATTTAAAAATAAATCATTTCATCCATTTCATCCATTTCCTTTAGTGTCGAAGATTCGCCAGAGTCAGAGTACTTATCCTGTCTGGTCAAAGCTGCGTGCAGTACAGTACAGTCCACTTGTGGACTTTGGGGGCTCCGACGTTCCCTTCAAGCTCCCTTTGACTTTGTGGCGGAGTTCCCTTGCGTTCCCTTCCGTACTACGGGGATGTCAGATCCCAAACTCGTGGTCAGGGACCGACTGACGGAGCTGATTGTACATCCGTCAGTGTCATCCATTTTCCCGTTGTCGGTATTCATCCGTTCATCCGTTCACCCGTTCACACTGTCTACAGTCAGTGGCAGTCGGGGATTCTTTTTTGGAAACAGAGACTAAGGGTAGTCTGCTCTTAAAGCGACCATTTAGAGGCTGGTCCGCTTTTTCATGGGCTTCTGTGGATGAAAATATTTTTGGTTTATTTTTCAGAGAAAGAAAAATACATGCGGTTTAGAGCACAAGTGGTTTCGTATTTTTCCAAGTCTTTTTGAATTACTTATGAATTTTCAAAAAAATTTGTCTTAGGCACCTAGTTATGACAGTAGATTTGGCAAAAAGCATACACATGTGGTTTATAATGAGAGATGGGAAAACCAAGAACAAACATGCGGATTTGCAATAAATAACAAACCATGTTCCTAAATGCGACCATGCTTGTGTCAAATTGTATTCACAGATTTTTTATTCATGAAAAAGTAGTTGGCCTACTAAAAGTTGACTTTAAATCAATATATTATCAAGAATATCCACTTATGAGTGCATTTAAAATTAGATTGAATCACATGTGTGAACCATCTATATTCAAACCTTAAAGCAATCTCTTACAGATTTTAATGTGTATGCTTTTTATCCTTAATTTGTTCATTAACTATGAACTAATGGTTTAAGGACCAATAAATGTCCATTTGGGGTTGAAATCTATGGTCAATTTGAAGAAGGTTGTTGCTTTAAGAGCAGACTACTATACAATACACTGAATAGTGAAATTAGATTGCACCTCACTAATTTTACAATATAATAAAAACATTTATTGTTATTATAGAAAGATAATATAATTTTCGTCAACCTAAAACCATGTGTGGTATAGATTGTTGGTGCACTTGTTCCGGGCTTGGTTGAAAGAGTTGCACATGCCTTCACATGGACAAGCGGTGATTGATGAGTCATGAGGTAACTTTTCTAGGTGAGGCAACCTAATTGTTAAAGCAAACTAATTTCACTATTTTGTGTACCACAAGTTGTCACAAGACTAGCACAATTTTAGAAGGATAGATTCTAACAAGCTCAAACTTGTTAGAGGGTGTGAATTTTTACCCCCAAAAAACCCTGGAAGTGTATTAGAACCACCCATTCTTGACCAAGGACCCTATACCTAATGTGTAGGGTGTAGTTATTTGCAACCAAGGCAAGAACAAGTTTCCAACCATAGCTTGGAATGTTATTTTTTTTCTTCTTCAAGGTTGGGCCTAGTAAGGTTGTGACACATGTCCCAAAGAAGTGAGCAAGAAAGTAGTAAATAATGAATTATAGGAAAGTAGTTCTTAAATGATTGGAATTGGAAGAGTCTAGACATTGGCTATGGCAGTCCTAAGCACTTTTTGGCTCCCAAAATTTAAAGTAATTTCATTTCTAGGAATAAAAATACCGAAAAATTTGCAACCCACACAATTTCTTTTTTTCTACATGGCAAAAAATTCACATTTTGCATTCTACTGCTCTAGAACATGCGTGGAATCCGACATAAGTGATTGGTTGTGTGTGGTTCTACCATCCTTACCTAGATTTGTAAGTTCACATGTACCTTTTCAGAGGTTGTGAATTCTAATTCATTAGAGGGAGTCACAATTTGGAAGAATCATTTTTTAGACATATAAAAAGAATTTCATTTTTTCACCAATGAGATAGAGGGCCCTTTTGTATTTTTGAAAAGGGAACCCCGAGAGTGAATAATATATTATATAACTCCTCAACCAAACCCAATTCTTGAATTAACTAATAAGTCCCTCTGAAGTACTATCTAGTAAAGTATAATTATACCTTTTGAGCATAGAGAGGAAAATTGATTGGTTATACAATGTTGTGAGAGAAGAATACAAAAAGGCTTGAAAGAGTTGCCATTCATACCAAAGCCGAAGAGTAGTGTTTTTGAAGAGGAAGAACCAATGAGGAGTCAATCTTCCTTCATGAAACATTAACACAATTATGACCATCCCATTTGTTCCAAAAGTGATGAAGTCAATTACTAGTATTCATACAATGTTGCCACCAAAGCTCTAAAACTAGTCCTCCTTTAAATTGTAAAAAAATATTCACAATAAAATTATACCTTGAATTAAGTTGCAGCGGTAACATTTTACAAAGTTCAAAAAGCTTGGGAAGGGCTTCATAGGCCATGGAAATGAGTACAAACGAGTCCACAAACTTGTTGAAGTTTTCCACTCGTCCAAATCTCCTTCAGCCATGAGATTCATCAAATTCTTTTCCCTTGGCTTGCAACTATAAATCTCCCTTTTCCAATGAGTGCAGTCAACTTTTCTATCACAACTTTTGTTTTTAGAAAGGACTTTTCATTTTAATTGACCATTTTAATTAAATATATTGTGGAAAGTATTATTTAAATAGAAAAATCTTTATTTCATTAGATTGAGTAAAAGATATAATTGCATGTATTTATAAAATAAAACAAAAATCTATAAATAAAAATCCTCTTACAACCTCTTCAAAATTTATAAGAAAACAATAACCAACTGTAGGCTTCTTTGTCTTAAAAGGATAACCTATCATAACAAAGGTTCTTCCATTTTAAAATAGCATGTGTCTTTGTTGAATTCATTAGTAATTTTGCTTAAATTTATTCATTTGATTTGAATGAAAGAAATGAAGCTTGACTAGTTTAGTTTCTTAAATTTTCTAATTTTTTCTAAAATTAGAGAATTATTGCAACTGCAAGCCATATTTAGAGAAATTCAAAACACATAATTCCTTTATAGAGATTGATATTGCTCCATGATGAATGAGTATATGCACATCTAATATTAACTTTGGAGTGCCTCATATACAAATTTATAGACAATACAAGATGGTAGTAAATATCTATAGTGATCCATCACAAGGTAGAATTAACCTCCATGTCATTTTGGAATCAAAAAATTCAGTTTTTAGTTTTCCATAGTTGGAATTGCCTAGTTTCATGATATTTTCACTTTGGACTCTATGAGTAGGGAGAAACTATGTTTTAGAAGTAGCTTTGCCTTGTTGTCAAACCATAAGCACCTAAAAATCTAAGTTCACTATTGGAAATAGTTTTCTTGGAAATTAGAAACTTTCCTCCCCACTTAACACAAGCCTCCCCATCCTCCAATAGTTGCTAGCCAATAATTCAATTAACCACTTGCAACTATTGCACACTCCTATATAGCATTCTAATTTTTTTTATAAAAAAAATTTGGTTGATTCTAGGTGAATGGAAGACTATCTTTAGGATTTTTTTAATGGGTGGCTTGTCAAATATTTCTTTACATATTCTTTCGAAATGTGCATCCACAATTTGATTTTATAAATTTATTGAAGGTGGGCAATATAATTTTGTTCCATTAAAATGCTAAAACTCTAGTAAGTTAACCCCTAAAAAACTAGTATGCGTTTTTTGGCTACATAGCAATTTTGGCCACGTACTTGTGAAAGAAGATTTCCATATTTTTGGCCCAAATTTTAGTAGAAGGTCGGGATGAGTAATATCTTTCATATGCACTAAATTTCAGGACATTTGGAAATATGAGTCAAAAGTTGTGGCCTAATACGTTACTTTTTTTTTGTAAATAGGCAGTCCAGGCAGATTTTGAAAAATCACTTTTTTCAAAAACTGAAATTTGAAATTGATTTTCTAGAGTTATATATATATATATATATATATATATATATATATATATATATATATATATATATATATATATCTGTGTGTGTGTGTGTGTGTGTGTGTGTGTGTGTGTGTGTGTGTGTGGAAAGCTTTGAATCATTCCCTTTTGGTCAAGGAGTCAAAAGTTATGAGGATTTTTTGTTTGCGGGTAGTTATGGATTCTCTACTCTAAAATAAACTTCGAAGTCCTTTATCTTACTCAATTTTCAATAATTTTTGAAAAAAATATTGAAAATAGGATGTAGATTGTTTATTATAACATTTTTCCCTAGAAAAGTGAGCTTGTGAAGTGCAGCTGCCCTATTTTTTGCAGGGCCAAAAAAATGATTTTAGTGAAGTTAAATGCTAATATCCTGCAATCCACATAGTGGAAATTTCTGAAATTTTTACCACATGTTCTCAAGTCAGCATACTACAAGATGCTATGGTTACATGTGTCAAAAAAAATATTTCTTTAAGAAATTTGGTACTTGAACTAAAAATGGCAGTTTTTGTACTAAAAATGGCAATTTCTAGTGAAAAAATAGACATAGAACTTTAGGGGTTAAGTGTACCCAAAAGTATTCCTTTTCAATTGCATCCTTTGACCCATTTTAAGAAAATATTCTAGATTCATTGATACTTCAATAGTTGCTTTATTTTTTTTGGAAAATTTTTGGTTTGACTTTGAGATTTTTGTAGCAAATTGACTACTTAGAGTAAATGCCACTAAGGCTTCTTCTTGGAAAAGACCAAAGAATCTTCTCTTCTAGTCATTAGGCTAATTTTTATGTACAAACATGTCAATGGTCTAAAACATATACTTGTAGGGAAATGGAAGAGGATTGTTTAACAAAATAATGTCTTGACAAGCATGCCAAAGTCCAATGAGGAGGGGATTATTTTGCAAAGCATCCAACGACAAGAGATTTCTTGTAGCGTATACCACTCAAAGAATTATATTGATTTCTTAGTTAACCCTTCAAAGATAAACTTGTTCAAATGCTTAATTTTAGGGACAAACCTTAATTTTATTTACTTCTTGATTTTAAATGTCTTTAAGCTTGACTAAGAAAATGTAGTTCCAATAGTCTACTTTTTATTATTCCTTTTCAATTTTTTTTCCAAAATTATAACCCCCTAAAGATCAAAATGTCCTTAGAGGGGACGATGGATGACAACATCAAACCTTCATATCTTTTTCATCTAATCGTCTTTTCTATCAGTTTTTTGTTGCGTAGTTACATTGTCAATGTGGATGAAAGAATTATTGTCATCAATATGTCCTCATTATTTTCAAGAAAAAAATGGAAGTTGTGTACTGGATGATTGATCAGTTGATATATGATTCATATTGAATTTTTGTTTGAGCTTCCCCTTGCTAACTAATAGTTTATGGCAATAGAAAATGTGGAGAAAAAATTAATGATGCTCAATACTTGTAATTGTGACCTCATAAGGTGAAAACACCACAAACCACCTATGTTAGTACCCATTTCTAACAATCAAACTTCTATTGAAAGTGTCCCAAAAAGTGTAAATAAATTGTCCCCATACTTAACTTTGGAATGTTAGGTTAGTCATTGTGAAAATCATCCATTTGGGGAACATTGTAAATCATTTGCTTAAAAAACAACCAGAAACACTCATTGGAGGTCAAACTATTGTGCAAGTCTGCAAGACATCTTCTTTTTGCACAAAAAGGCACATCTACACTTTTGTCTTACATGGAAGGATTTGGTATCATCCATTCAACACTTCGGATGTCTGCAACCATGTTACAAAATTAATTGCTATTGGTAGATTGTTGATTATCTAGATTCCGATTTTAAAAACAAATTATGTGATGTTTTCAATGACCTAGGAAGCTTCAACTATGAAAACTCATAGTAATTACATGTCTTATCCATAAACTTTGATTTCTTTTTTGAAATTTCAAGATTTTCACTTACTAATACCCCCCTAACATTTATTTTTCTTGAAAAAGGTACCTTCAACTATGCTAAATTGCTTATTTGGATGTTTTTGGGTGTTTTCACCTTAGTCATTTGGATTTGAAAATTTGTCAACAATTAAAGCAAGCTCCAAGTCCAAATGGTCAATCAGCTTCATATGGCCCACGAAGTTTTGTTCCATAGCTTGGGATGAAGGCAAGTAACACAAAAAAGGACATTTTTCATTCTTCAATGCACCAAGAGTGTAAATTTCAGAAGGTGGTTGCTTTTAATAACCACTTCGTTTCAACTTCAAAAACTTGTAACTAATTCCCCGAAGGTCCAAAAAACATGAAATGACTTGGGTTAGATGCCAATTCCATTTTTCTTCCTACATAAATTTACTGAAAATTGTTTCAAGATGTTTCGCTTCCACCATATGCAATCAACTCTAAAAAGATTGCTTTAATCCCTAAGTGCCCAAGCCTTTCCATGCATGCTTTTCCTTTGAAAAAAGAATATGGGCTTGTAGTTATTTGGCAATGAAGCAAATTATATTTTTAATAAATCTAACCATATAGATATTCAAATAGCTTACTTATTAGTGTGTTTACTAGTTTTGAGTGTGAAAATTGCATAGGAGTTGTTGGATTATAACAAAAAAAATGTACATATCCTATTTTTTAGTATATTGCCCCTCCCCACAAAGTTTGAGGAATTTGCATATAAGAGTTTTGGGGGATTGGAGATGATATGAGCAACTAAAATTGTGTTAACACACTGAAGTGCACTTCTAAAATCCTTATGTTCAAATGACGAGCTATCAAAATTATTACATAATCCACCTTGCAATTGTTAAAATGCAATTTTTTTTATAACTAGATATCACAAATAACTCCAAATGAATACTTGCATGTTTAAATTTTCAATGGTGAAAATCATGAAAACATTTTACTCTTTCCATTGGGACTATTTTCAAAACAAATGGATAAGTGCAATTTTTAGATTTCAAATTGTGAAATTGACAAACTTTACTCAAAGCCAGGAAATGAAGTATACAACTAGCAAGCTTTACTCTTCCACTAATGGTACATATATGCCTTTGA
This sequence comes from Straminergon stramineum, assembly GCA_963920665.1. NCBI lineage: Eukaryota > Viridiplantae > Streptophyta > Bryopsida > Hypnales > Calliergonaceae > Straminergon > Straminergon stramineum. The sequence goes on along the minus strand of OY987269.1, from coordinate 6,238,063 downwards.
AGACCTCTCAAAAATAAAATATTTTCGTTTTTTAGTGAAAAATAAATTTTTTCAATAGTTCATCTTCAAAACTATTAGGAATTTTTTTTAAATAATTAAAAGTATTTAACTACCCATACCAAAATGAGCCTAAAATTTCAAATTGACCATATATGGACAATTGGGCAACTAGGGATTAAGAGTAGACTGCCTTAGAATTCACTATTGGCTTTCATGTTTTAAGTTCAATTCTTGATTGGATGCCATAGAACTAATAGTAAAGAAGGCCATGAGAATTAATTGTTGCTCCTTGATTTGAAGATTGTAGTGAGGTATGAACTTATTTTTCATATGTGATTAAAATAGAGGTCCATAAAGATCTTAAGCTTGAAAATTGCCCACCTCCTCAAATGTAAACTATTTGAACATCTTACTTTTTAATTGTACCAACAATATACAAATAATTTACATTTCAAGAAGTGGGTGATTTTAGAGCCCATTTCATATTAACTTGAAAAATTCATAACTAATTCCACAAAGCTCCAAAAAATATGAAACTACTTGGTGTTAGATGCCAATTCCATTTGTTTTTCTAGAATAATTTATTGAAAAATATTTCAAGAAGTTTCATGTCCCCTAATTTAATTTCAACACTTAAATGGGCACTTTAAGGACCTCGTTCCTCAATGGCTATTGTCTTCCTCCATAGTGGTTAAATTGCAAGGTCTTTGACTTCTCAATGGTTTGCTTGACATGTGTGGTAAGCAAAGAGTTTGATGTGTGTACTAAGGGATACTTCACACCTAAAGGCTAGGCCAATTTTTTGTGTATGAGGCCAGAAATCCTCACTTGTGATTGGACAAATGGCTAAAATTTGTGCAATTGGCCTCAAGGGGAATGGCCCAGCTTCTAGGTGTAAGCATCCCTAATTTACTTCATTTTCAAATTTTCTCCCCAAAAAATGAAGAAGTTTTTGAGACCTATACTAAGACTAAAGCATTGAGAACAAAGACTACATGAGGAATGAACTCCCAAATTCATTTAGGCAATTTGCATATCCTCAAAATCAAAATAGTGGAATCTTATGTGAAAAGCCTCCTTTCATGTACATAACTTTGTCATAAGGTAGGCGGCTCTGAAAGTAAGTGGGCATTTAGAACCACCCATATAGATTTGCTTGAAATGGAAGTGAGGTGGTCTTTAAATGGACCTTCTATAATCATTGAATGGATTGATAAAAAAATATGATTTATTGCAAGAGCCAATCATTCTCTTGCTTTCCCATTTCTCTCTAGAAGTTACAAGTGAATGGTTTATAGAAGACCTAGGATTATAATAGGGACCTATGACTCATCTTGTTTGAAAATTCATAAGTAATTCGAAAATGCTTTAAATAATACAAAACAATGTATTACAACTATAATCTATTTTTCTTTGTCTAAAAAATGAGCGAAAAATAATCCCATCCAAGAATAAAATTAAAAGGTAGACCAAACTTTAAATGGTCTATTCATGAGCCTCCTACCTTACTTGAGATTCAATGGTTAAAACATCAAGATTTCAACCTATCCTCATGATTTCAAAGGCATTACTTTAGTTACAAAATGAACTCTCATTTCAACTTAGAGGACCACCCAATCTTTAAGGGTTAAAATTGCAAATAAAATTGTAATTTTTATGACACTTTGAAGGTAGCATTTTGAAAGCTTATAATACCCCACTTTTGGACTTTTCTATCAAATTTCTCTTAGTCTTATTGTTCAAGGAGTACACCAATTACACCACAATGTTTATCACTATCATCTCTAGTTTACTAAAATTTCATACTCCTTGATTCAATTTCAAGGAGTACTGTTTTAAGTATTTTTGTAATTACTACGATTTTATAAAGAAATTGATTTATATAAAAATAAAATTTAGTATAGAAACTAATGAAGTTCAACTAGATAGGAATACAAATTGTCTTTTAAAGGTTAATGGACAAGAAGTCTTAATAAGAATGTTTATCATCTAATCATCCAAAGAAATCTATGTAACCTTTTCAAAAATCTAATTACACGCCAAGATTATGATATTGTATAACTAGGCAATGGTCTTCCCCATGTTGGAAAGGTATTATGCTTTGTTTGATGCCATGAAGGGACTTTTCTAGTTACTTCAAGGATTGAGGTAGGTTGAGGAGGCATATAAGACAATTGTGTTCATTATAGGGTCCCCCTTTCAAGGATGCAAAAGAGATGTACTAATTGATAAACAATGTTATATTTGTCATGAAATGAGTATAACATTGTCTAACCAGGCAATGATCCTCCCTATACTACAATGGTAAACAATGTTATGTTTGCCATAAAATGAGCATGACATTGTATATCCAAGCAATATATGGTCCTTCCCATACTTGGAAGGTATAATTATGCTTTATTAGATACCTGAGACCAAGTGACTTAGTTATTAGTTGATTCAAGGATTGGGGTTGGTTGAGGAGCCATATAAGACAATTTTATTCACTATAAGGGGTCCCTTTTTTTAAGAATGCGAAAGGGGCTCATTGATAGACAATGTTATATCTGCCATGAAATGAACATAAAATTGTATAACTAGGCAATGGTTTTCCTCGTGCTAGGAAGGCTTAACCCCTCACCGCCGAAAGGGACGAAAAGTGTCCTCAAGTCAATTTCAAAGTCTTGTAACTTTTGCATCAAATGTCCGAATCCAATAAAACTTGTTGGAAAAGTTGTGTTCTCTCTTCTAGTTTGTGTGGTATAATTTTCAGATCAATACAAGATGTACTGAATTTTTGGAAGCCAATTGAATTTCACATGTTCAATTCAAGTTCACCAAACTACATTTGATGGTTGCAACTTCGGGGGCTTGTATCTCCTTCATCCAATGTTCATTTTCAATAAACTTTGTTGGGTTGTGTTCCCCTTGAAGTATAGTTATTGTGGTAGAATTTTCATGACAATCCAAGTTGTTTTGAATGTTTGGGAGCAATTCAAAGTTCAACATCCCAACATTTTTGAATTAGAGTGAACTTCGGCGGCTTGTTTCTTCTTCATACAATGTTTGTTTCCAATAAATTTTTTTGGAAAAGTCGTGCATACTTGTCTAGTTTGTGTGTACAAAATTTCATATTCATTTAAGAAGTTATGAGTGATTGAGAAGCATTTTAGTAGTAGGAGGTTCAGTTTTTGATGTGTTTTTTGCAACTTTTCTTGTTGTATTTTGACATTTCAAAGCCATTTTATAGACACAATGTGTCAATTAAATGATATTTTTTTCATCAATGTGTTTGTATGCTGATTTTGAATCACTTATTAGTTAAAGTTTCTTCATTTGAGTAGATTTGGAAACCGAATTTTGCCTCCAAATGTGTTTTTGGGAAAATTTCAGCATCTTTTCTCAACACTAAAACATTATAATCTTTCAATCTATGTGGTCAAGTGACACCAAATTTGTTGCAAGCCATCTACAACAAGTGCACTACAAGATCATACAATTGAGATCTCTATAAATTATTAAAATTTATATTTGTAACACTTCAAAAGGAATGCTGTTTTGGGGGCTGTTTGGGCCTTCGCCGGTGAGGGGTTAAGCTTCCTGTGATGCTTCGGAGAAAATTACCATTTTATGCAAGGATTGGGGATAGTTGAGGAGGCATATAAGACAATTTTGTGCACTCCAAAGTTCCCTTTTCACAGGTTCACATGCCTCATTAATAAACAATGTTATGGATTTCCATTTCGTGGAGGTAGTTTACTGGTTTACCGCACAAGACAAAAAACAAGTCTCGAATGTGTTCACATTGAAGAGCACGCCAGAACACGAACCGAGGAGAGAATAATAACGGCACCGTGTGAAACCGTCCATCGTGGTTCTCCGCGCACTCTCCCGCGCGGTCGTGCGCGCGCTTGCTTTGCACGAGAGCGACTTCTAAGCAATCCCGCCTGCACTCCAGCTTCCTGTGGGGTCACATCCTCGCCATCCTTCCTCGCAATTTTCTCGTGTTTCCATGTCGCTGCACTAACCTTGGCTCGCCATCATCCAAACTTAAGTTACAGTAGCTCACAACAACCATCGCTGCTGCTCCTACTCCTCCTGCTGGGCGTGCTATCCGACGCACCTTCTTTCACAGCACTTGCGGACGCGCGCTTCAGTTTTTTTTGGAGGTAACATGCGCGAGCTAGGGCCTTGGGATGCTTTCTGTGCTTGTTACTTTCTGTGATGATGGTCCCTTGTGTGATCGTATCATTCTTGGTGTACCTTCATGGTTGCCTGCATTGATGACCACAGTGACGAAGCTCACGGTTTAGGAAGTTTCGAAACACTCGATTGTGGTATTCGACAGTAGCTGAATGGAAGTATCAAATTGAGGATCGTGGGAATTACGCGAAGTTGCACCGGTCTATTGATACTTGAAGACTCTTTAGTGTATGTTTCAGCAATGTAGGAGGGGAGGGACGAGAAATTGTTAGGTCTAGGGTTTGCCCTTGCGTGCACGTGCGTCAGTTTTATTTGGAAACGTGTCGGAGCTGGGGCTTTGGGGTGTTTTCTGTGATTTTTGCGTTTTGGATAGTTTCTTGTGTGATCGTGTTATACGTGTTTGTAATTTTTTGGTTGCTTGCATTTTGATCACAGTGACTAAACTTCAAGTGGACTGAGGTTCGACAAAATGGAGATTATTTGAAAGTAGCTGCATAGGAGCACCGAATTGCGGCTTTTGGAAATTAAGTGAAGTTACACACGGGCTTTGGGGCACGGCAAGACTCTTTGTGTACATGTCATCAATGTGAGGGATTTTGAACTTTTTAGGTCTAGGGTTTGCGGCTCAGCATGCTCGCATATACGAATGCAATTTGGAGGTGATTTTCGCTGAGTTTGGAGGTGCAATTTGGTAGTGATTAAGTTGCATTGAGCATGGATGACGAGATGACGAGGAGTAGGAGAAATTTATGAAGGGTTGTATGGCTTGAGCGACGATGAGGGCACCCGTTGATGGTCGCGTCAAGCGGAACAGGAAGTGGCAGTTGTTATTGCTATTATTGATAGACGAAGAGGAGGATAGACAGCAGCAATGGGAGGATCGGCAGCAGGCTCTCGCGTATCTGCAGTGGCAGCAGCAGCATGCGCGCCGTCGCGCGTGGCTACAAAATTACTATAGTCAGTTGCAAGCTTTGTACGCTGATATTGATGTCCTTGAAAGTTGCCGATTGCGCCGTGCTCACGTTGCAGCAGCTGCATTAGGAGCTGCTGTATCGACGCAGCAAAGTGTGCACCGTCGACTGTGGGTGAAAAATAGGTCGCAAGCATGGTGGGAACAATGCAATCATCCAGGGTTTCCAGACAAGGATTTTCATCAATCATTCCGAATGTCTCGTGCTACGTTTAACCTTATCTGTGAGCAGCTCGCCGGAGCTGTGGCGAAGGAGAACACAATGCTCCGGGCTGCCATACCCGTGGAGCAGAGAGTGGCAGTGTGCATTTGGCGCTTAGCCACAGGAGAGCCCTTGCGACTGGTTTCGAAGCGGTTTGGCCTTGGAATCTCCACATGTCACAAGATGGTGTTGGAGGTTTGCGCGGCAATCAATGATGTCCTTCTCCCGAAGTATGTGCAATGGCCCTCAGCAGAACGGCTGCAGCAAGTGACGCAGGAGTTTGAAGGCCTTTCTGGAATGCGTAACGTGGTCGGGGCTCTCTACACGACGCACATTCCAATCATAGCTCCCAAGATCAATGTGGCTGCTTATTTCAATAAGAGGCATACTGAGCAGAACCAGAAGACGTCGTACTCCATCACTTTGCAAGGAATGGTGGATGTTCGTGGGTCATTCACAGATGTATGCATAGGCTGGCCCGGATCCATGTCTGATGAACGTGTCTTTGAGAAATCGAATCTGTACAGGCGTGGCATGAGCGACGACCTGCGCGGCATGTGGGTAGTGGGAGGGCCAGGGTATCCATTACTTGATTGGCTTTTGGTTCCATACGTTCAACACAACCTAACTTGGGCGCAACATGCATTCAATGAGAAAGTTGTGGGGGTGCTACAAGTTGCCCGAAATGCCTTTGGCCGTCTGAAAGGACGCTGGCGGTTCTTGCAAAGGAGGACTGAGGTGAAGTTGCAAGAGTTACCTGCTGTCTTGGGCGCATGCTGCGTGCTGCACAACGTATGCGAGATGCATAATGAGGGATTCGATCCAGAGCTTCGCTTTGAGGTTTTTGACAGTGAGATGCTGCCAGAAAATTGCAACTTCCCAATCTCAGCCATGCAATGTCGAGACTCGATTGCCCATAACCTGCTTCACAATGTTCATGCAGGTTCTTCCTTTTTGTGATTGTACAGGGGACATTTTGAATGGCTGATTATATCGCCGAATTACCCTCCATGTAATCACTTGTATTTTACGCTCAATGTTTGTAATCATGAGGATGACAGTACCATGTGTGCAGATTTACTTCCCACTTTCTTGACCTACTCTTTTATTGTAGATTGTTTCACATGCAGTAGCTGATATATAATTGTCTTTGTGAGATATTGCTCTGTCAGCTGCAGAATTATCATTCAATATCGTGGCGTGTAAAACTTTTCTGAGCTGCCCTCTTTGTAACGCTAATCTGCTTTCACTGGAACATTCCGTTGCTGATTGTCATGTTAATTTTCAATTTTGCTCTTTTCTACCGCTTCTGCGAACCTTCCATAAGTGTTGATGTTTAGATTTTGTGGATTTGTTGATGGCTCCGCTTGTCAATGTAGTTTTTTGGATCTCCAGCGCTGGCTTGTGTGTTGCGACATCACAGATAACTTCCTTTTAAAGTAAGTTAGAACTATTTTGTCCTGGGGTTTGAAAGATTTTAACATGATGGCTGTGTGTTTTACCTTCTTTTTTCAACAGTGGACGTGATTACTGTCGCTCGTTGTGCAACGGACTAGGTAGTGGCTATGAGGAACATTTATCAAAATAATTTGCAAATTTCGTACCTACCTCGCCCCATAGGTAGTAATTTGCAAATTATTTTTTGACAACATATCCTTGAATGCTGTTACAGGAAATAATGCCACTGCAAATTTATGGCATTTTTATCTAACAGCCAAAATATGATCTTTTTGTGAACCATTTTGGTATTCAACAAGTAAAAGCCAATAGTAGGATCTTCACAATCGGTTTTTTTCCCTGAGCCCTCAAATTTTCAGTTGTTGATTCCAAATATTTTAAAATATCTTAATAGTCAAAGTTTAACTATGTTTAACCCCTAAATGATAGAATGGACATTCAAGTAATTCTCCTCTCTAGGATAGAATTGCAACTATTCATCGTCAAAATTAGAGGTGGAAAGGGGAGATCTTCTACAATAGTTTGACTCCCAATGGGTATTTTTTATTTTTTTAAAGTGGATGATGTGACACGGTTCGAAAATGCTTGATTTCCACGGTCACCAAGTCGACGTTCAAGGGTTTAAAAGCCAACTCTTCACTTTGTCCTTGAGGGTATATTCACATATTCAAATCCCATTGTCCTTAATCTTCAAAATCATAATTATATTTTTTAATGGGTTGTAAGTGTGATTAAGAAGATTATAGTAGGTAATGGAAAGAAAGCTAACTAATCACATGGAAGGTCATGAGGACCTATTGAGCTTTACCAACAATGAGAGAATGTATGGTTCATTATAAGGTGACGTCCTTGGCACTAACGTGAAATGATCTCAGTGCGAGTAAGTTTTGGTTGCTTGAAAGCCTTAAAAGTTGAAAATAAACACAAGAGAAAATTTGTAGTTCTTTTCTTACATCCACTTTGTACATACTTAATGGTAATATGCACACTTGATGCTATTGTGCACATAGATTAGACTTCTAGTCATAATTCTAGCATTATCAATTCTGATTGAGCTCTTTTTTGCTGATTAGAGCTTGTGGCAATCATTGAACTTGTCTACATTGAGATTAGGTGTTCCAATCCTCCTCTTCTCAACCATTCAAAACATTCCACTTAAGCTTATAAATCTTCCATTTAACATTAGCAACCTTTTTCTAGCTAACAATATCTTGCTCATCAAATGTAAAATCTATTTTTTGAAATGCTAAATTTGAACTTCGCCATTCAATGTCTTTTTATCACCAAGATTTTCGTCCAATTCTCTACTTGATCTACATCTAGATTCAATTGACAAAACAATATCATTTATCACCACTCTATCTATGTTCAAAATTTAAAAACAACAACTTAGACACAATATTCAAACCACGGACCATAAAGTGATTCTCAAATACAAAGATACATTTTGTTTTCTTCAATGTACCCAATTTGCATTTGTCAATGTACCAAACGTGAACATTTTAGGAGGTGGATGCTTTCAATGAAATATATGTGGTTTCTACTACAAAATTTGTATTATGTAACTAATTCCACTAATGTCCAAAAAATATGAAACAATTTGGATTAGATGCCAAATCCATTTATTTTTCAAGGAAAAATTATTGAAAATTGTTTTAAGGAGTTTAGCTTCCCCTCAATGTAATCAACTCTTAAAGGTTTGCATGCATTCTAGACCTCCTACCTACCTTATTCTTCAATAGTTGTTGCTCTCTGAGCATATTTTGTACAACTTGTTTCTATTATTTTCATCCCTAAAGGACTAAATGACCATTGAATGTATGCATGTGATCTTGGGTAGGTGTAAATGAAGTCATTTTTTAATAGATGCCATTCAAATTTTGACTGAAGGTGTGAATATGTCCCCCCTTAGTGGGAATATTATTTTTTTTTAATTGGGTGCCTAGATCAAAAATAATGTTGTCTTGAACTTTTGGGGCAACCTAGGCAACCGTTTGAGCGTCATGTGCAAAACTTCTCCTATAGTTTTAAAATTTGGGAGGTAAATAACTTACAAAATACAAGATGCAAATGTCAAAAAAAATATAACCATGTATAGTTTAAAAATCTCACTTTAGAAGGAGTTAAAGTCTACTCACCATGTTGGACAAGATCTCCAAAAGAACTTTTTCTTCTAACTTTAAATGTTATAATCTTTCGATCTATTTGGTCAAAGTTTCTAAATTTTTTTCCACACATTCCCATATTAGTCTACTACAAATTTATAAGGTCAAATTTTGAAAAATAAAATTTTAATTTTAATTTCTTTCTCAATGTCTTGAAAAGTGGCAATTTTTCACAAATTGTGCCCACAATGTGCCTCGATCCTTCAAGTGTTAACCCCTCAAGGCGCAAGGGGCCTATTTTGGGCCTCTCACTTGTTCAACAAGTCAAAGTTATAGCTTCATTTCCCTACATTCTAAGAAGTACAAGTAAGTGAATTTTCTATTATGATGTTCATACTGAATGGGGAAGTTCAAAAGTACAATGGACATCATGTAATAAGCTTGATGTACAATGCATACTATCAATCAAAGTTCAAACTTGTGAAAAAGTATAGAATCTACTTGGGCTTTGAGGGGTTAATGCTTCACTCTACAATATAGAGTATCATTTAAGGTAGAAGCACTGAATTGTAACATGAGTCATTCATGGACACCTAAAAAACAACTTAAATCCAAGGGCTTGTGGATCTAAAGTAGACAAGTGGAGTTCCAAGAAGTTGTCACTCTTTCAAGAAGTAGCCAATCACCTGCACTTGATTCAAGTTTAGAGTGTGTTGCTTTGGGTGTTTCCGTGCCCGCTTTGGTGTTAGTCTAGTGTCCATAGTAGGTGCATCTACAAAGTTGTTTTCAAAAATTCGTATAATATTCATACAAGCTCGAAAAAATATGAAACCAATTTTGTTGGTTTCATAAACCATTTCCTAACCCACAGACAACATTTTTTTCTACACAAACCCTCACGATCACATCATCTCTAATAAGTGTCCATTTTAGGTGTTCCTACCTTCGTATTTTGTACAAATTGTCCTTGGTGGCTATTGTGGCTGTTGGGTTGTTTTTCTTCTTTGCAATGAAATTCCATTTCATTTGTTTAAAAAAAAGAAAAAAGAAAAAGAAAAAGAAAAAGAGAATTGTCCGTCCTTTGAGTGTTTCCGGGACTTTCTGTCTCTGGCAAGACACTAAATCCTGCAAACGAAGTGGATCCCACAGGGGCATTTTGTGTTTTACTCAGGGGTAAAAGTAAAACGTGCCCCCTATTTTGAGCCGTGCCTAGGGTATGTTGTAGACCTAACCATGCTAATTTGGGGTCTCTAATTGCAAATATGAATTCGGAATTTGCAAAAAAAATAATGTGCAAAAAATTAAAAATTCTTGTGTTTTCCCCATGATAAATCTGGTCCCTACAGGGCCCACTTCATTTGTAGGATTTAGGGCCTCTTCACACTATGGCCATCCAAGTCGAGAGGCCGTGGGATTGAGTGGCCAAACTTTGGTGAGAGTCCAAGGAAATGAGCAATAAATAGGCCAAAAAAACCAGGAATTGGAGCCTTCAGTCGGCCATAGTCTGAAGCCTCCAAAGGCCAAAGTCCAATGTCCAAGCCCAAAGTCCAAGCCCAAAGTCCAAACCTATTCCATTTTTTCGACTTCTAATCCATCCAATTTCTGAAATTTTCAATAAATTGTCACCTGTGTGACAATTTTTTCAAGCAAAAGGTTAAAAAACATGAGAAAGGAGTCAAAAATGGCTTTGAAAAATAATTACAGCACATGCTCTCATCATTACACAAGGAATATGAAGGATATAAATGGAATTAAAAGGTGGCATTAAACATTGAAGGGAAGTAGGTTCATAGAATGCAAAGACTCCCCATTGTAATGGTGGAGACTAGGGTTCAAACCCCAATGGGGACACAAATAAACAAATAAGGCCTATTTCTACAAAAACAGTCCAATCTAATGGCTGAGATTTTGTCAGATTCTAAAAAAAACTTGACGAACTCTCGATTAGAGTTTGGGTCGGCCAAAAGTGGAGACCCAAACTCTAATCAAGAGTCCGTCGCCATGTAGGCAGACAAGTAGGCGACGGACTTTGGATTGTGCCTCCTTGTGTGAAGGCTCGAGAGGCCGAACTCTTGGGTTTCTGCAATTTCATTGGCTAAAATTGACGGACTCTCAACCTTGTGCCATAGTGTGAAGTGGCCCTTAGCGTCCTCCTTGTCTCTGGTCGTTCTCTTGTGCATTGAACGTTGTTGACATTGTTGCCTGGGTGCATCAATTGATCCTAGCTTACCATAATTATCTGGAATGTCATTTATTATGGCCAGTAAGGTGGGCACCAATGTTTGGGGAAAAAACGGCAACTAGTTCAAGGTAAGTTGGTGGAATTGTAAAAAAATCCGGTTGCAATTTGAAAACATTGGCCAAAAACTGGTGAAAAAATCTATAAAATTTCTATTTTGAATAAAAAATAGTGAAAATAACTAGACTCCATACTTGAAAAAACGGTTCCGAATTTGGGAATTGAAGGAAATTAGTTGGTAAAACTCAAAAAGTTTCCCAAACGTTGGTGTGCACCCCCTCCCCCCCCCAAATTCCGTTTTTTACTGCTGTGCCAAATTACTATAATTATTAGATTGGTCCATTTATCCTATTTTTTTGATGGAAAATGAAAGAAGGTTCTAACACACTAGTGAACACGGCAATTGGATACCATAATTATACAAAAGTCAAAAAGGGTCCAATTTTTTTTGGTAGAGGTTCTAAAATTGTTTCTTCTACATAGGTACATGTTGAGTTGGGAGATGTACATAGAACAATGATATTGGTTCTGGGTTAGTGGCACATTTTGGGGTGCCCACCTTATAGGCAAAAAGAGATCTTTACTTCAATTGTCTTCATTTGTGGGTGTTGATGAATCATCCAAAGGATGTATGAAATTTTATGTGTACATCTTGAAGGATGCACACTCATTCAAAACAAGTGATACCATTGTGAAATTTAGTAGCAATGAAGTGATTTCATCTTATGAGAAGTAGGGATTTATTGTCTAATAATTCTTCCCTCAAAAAAATGGTATTGCATTTTGATGAAAAAAAGATTCAAGAAAAACTTGAGCAACAAGATAAGTGAACACAAAGATAGTAGCTCTCTAAATAAAATCTCAATTCACTTGTTTCGATAAAGGTTTGGCATTTGAGCATTCCACATACTTGCTTCAATAGACAAGCATTCCAAAAGCTACTTTGGGGGGCCCTACAATCTACTATGGTCAAATTTATTTATTTATTATTAGGTTACTAGAGACATCAAAAGAAATCCAATGCAAGTGGTTTGTAAATTTTTGACACTGTGATAATATTTTGTAAATTTTTTTAAGTTGAAGTGTAGGTCACCTACATTAGCCCATCTAAAATTCTCCTTAACCATTCCCCTTTGAAGCACCAAATGCTTCATTCCCCATTGGTTGTTTCAAAGATGTAGTTGGTTTTGAAAACTTGTGATTTTTGGTGACTATTGATGGTCATTCAAGGCCAAAAATGTAGATGGCAAAGGACACCAACAACAAGAAAGGGCATTTTGAACTACCTTACATTTGTAATTCAAAAGACACTTTCATTCAAGCTTCAAATTTGAGGGACTCAATTGCATGTAGTAATTACATGTATCCTATAAATAGTTAATAAATCAATAAAAGATTTTAATCAAATTGTTAGAAAAGATTCCATCATGAGTATGGGTGTAAGTGTCCACCTAAACTTATCCTTCAAGCTTGTTTAGAAAGAGTTTGTTATAACCAAGAATTTTGAAGAATAACACTATTTTATAAGATTTTCATCCATTTTGTTGAATACAAGTACAATCCAACAAACCATCTAAGTATCGACATTTGTAGATGGGAATTGAATTATATTTGAGTTAGGTGTATTTTGTACATTGATTTGGTCAATTAAATGTGTTTTAGAGGTGGTTTTGATTACTTGGAGTAGAAACAAATCAAGGTGATTCTAACAAAAGTTGTGAGAATAAGCATTTAGATATGAATATTATTATCAAATTGTTCTAATTTTTTGGATCTAGTTGGCAATTATCCTTTTATAAGTTGGTGATAAATCATGCAATGGCAAAATGTTTAGTAGTACCAAATTTGGACTCTAAAATCTAGTTTGGTTATATCTAAAATCTTCATCCATTTTGGATCATATTTCATCCAATTCACCACCTTTCATTTGATTCCACCTACAAAACAATATCATTTACCACTATTGACTACTGAGTCTAGGGTACTTACATCTAATTCTAAAACCTTTAAAAAAATGACATCTACAAATTCTTACCTAAGATGTACTCTTATTCATGAAAGTCTAGGGTTGATCTTAAAACACCTATTTTTAGTACTTTGAAAATTTATAGTTTATTCATCTAGTGCCCAATGAATGTGTAAAAAAGAAATCTAGAATATTCTTCTGATTCTCAACAAGATCCAACTAGTCTTTTTTGTGTCTGTATGTTAGTAGCTAGCAACACATTCTTTGGAATGCAGGGACATAAAAAAATGGACAGAATCATGTATAATCATCCAAACATTAGTGACTATTTGTTTTTTGAAGAGTTATTTGCCTTTTCATCTATTTTTTAACCTTCTTGATTCTAGTTTTTAAGGGAGCCAAATAAAGTTATTACTCTAGTATTAAGTTGGGAGCAATAACATTCACCAATATCACTATTAAATAGCTATGAGTGATGTTATTAAATAAGAATGACTTTGGGAGCCAAAACCATAAACATTTGCTATTTACCCCTTGTGCATCAGAGCGGACATTTTTTGGACGTTGAGAAAATAGGATTTGTAGAATGCCATGCATGTTCATCAAGTATTATAATCTCAAAATCCGCATGGTGGATTCTCTAATAAATTGCTGATTTGAACTCATTAGTAAGTTGACTTTAAATCTCAACCATGAAAACATCAATAACTAAGTAGTTTTCAAATTATTTTATAGTTTTTAGATGCAAAAAAAAAGCTCCTCACTTATATTGTTCTCTTTGTGACGCTAATGGGTTAACCATAAACATGAATGTTGAATGGTAACCACAAAGGTTATTTTGGAAGAGTTATTTGATTATGCAATGACTCCAAACATTATTGCTCGAGTGTTAACCCCTAAAGGACCGAGCCACATTTTGGATAGAAAATGTCAAAAATTGCCACTTTTTAGGGCAACAAGGAAAAAATGAAAAAAATAGTTTTTTTTTTCAAAATTCAACAATACAAATTTGTACTAGACTTCTTTGGGAACATGTGGGAAAAAATTTAGAAACTTTGACCGCATGTATTGAAAGATTATAATGTTTGAAGTTAGGTGAAAAAGTTTTTTTCCAACCTTACCCAACAAGGCTTGCAAACTTTAAATCCTTCTAGAATGAGATTTTACACTAAACATGGTTATTTTTTGACATTTGCATCTTGTATCATTTAAGCTACACACCCACCAAATTTCATAATCATAGGAAGAGTTTTGCACATGCTGCCTGAGCTGCCTGTAAAGTTTAGGGCATCATAACTTTTGATTTGGGCACCTAACTGGAAAAAAAATTAGATTTTCAAGAAGAGGGTACATAGTTACATATTTTGTCCAAATTTCATGAACATCCGACCAAAAATGACTTTGTAGGAACCTATCTGAGATTTTTTGCATACATTGAACAAACATTTGGTCCTTTAGGGGTTTAGGAAGCTAAAGCAGAATTGGGGGAAGATTTTGGCTCAAAATTGCCAACTTAACCCCTAAAGGACCAAACAGTGTTTTTTTGGCAACATAGTGATTTCGGGCAACTCACTACGAATGGAATTTTTATTTTTTTTCTTTGAAATTTTCACACAACATGTGCCCGAGGAGTAGCTTTAAGACCCAAAAATTTTCATAACTTTTGAATACATTGTTAAAAAATTATTGTATGATATGTTGTTTTCATTGCTCAGTGGGCAACCGGGCAGCAAAAAAAACTTCTTTAAAAATCACTTTTTTTAAAAATAAAAATTTGAAATTTATTTTCCTGATTTATATATACATGGAATACTTTGAATCATTCCATTTTTATTTATGAGATGAAAGTTATGAAGAGTTTTAGTTGTAGGTAGTTTGTGGGTAGTAATGGAATCCCTACTCTAAAACAAACTTTGAAGACCTTTATTTAACTCAATTTTTAATATTTTTGGAAAAAAATAAAAAGTTGAGGTCTAGATTGTTTATTACAACAATTTCACCATTGAAATTAGCATTTTTCAATTCCATAAATAAATGATTAACAATTTAGTATTTTGAATCATTCTCTACTTCTTTCAACTTACTATTTTTTTCCTATATGTTGTACAATTCCAAATGATCTAAAATTTTTCAAGAATGTATCTAACATGACTTGGAGCATGAATCCAAAGAATTACAACCATTTTGGACATTTTTTCAGAATGATTTGACCTTGTGCAGTGCAGTTGCCCAGATTTTCGCAGGGCCAAAAAATGGCTTTTCGTCACCTCAAATGCTAATATCTTGCAATCCAAATGGTGGAAATTTCTGAAATTTTTTCCGCATCTTCCCAAACTAGTGTACTACAAGATCCTATGGTTACATGTGTCCCAAAATGTATTTTTTTCTAAAATTTGGTACTTGTACTAGAGATGACAGTTTTTGAGCGTTTTTGGTGAAAACATAGTCAAATACCTTTAGGGGTTAAAAATGATTGGATTCAACTAAAAATGAGTAAATTTCATAATAGGACCTACCATATGCTGAATTGCTTAATCCTTAAACATTGACACACGGACGGTTTGTGTCCGATGGATGACAAAGAATCTTCCTATGTACTAGGGACAGAAGTGCAATTGTTCATTATTGAAATTTTGTGCAAAAAGGAGAGATCTTGCTTAGTAGTTTGAACTCCAATGAGTACTTTTTTTTCCTTAAAAAGTAGATGATGTCACACAGTACCAAAAGGGATGATTTCCACGGTCACCAGCCCGTCATCTAAGGATTATTCTCACGCCTGCCATTCATTGTCGTAGACTTTTGCGTCTCGCACAGGTGAAAAACAATCGCGCAAATTGCAGCGCCGCTTGCAAATCCCCGCCATCGCCAATGCGCAATTGGCTTCCGCCACAGACTGCAACTGCCAGACAGAGATTGTTGCCAGACAAAGACTTCCTGAAAGAGAGAAGTATGTTACAGAAATAGAGAAATAGAGAAATAGAGAGCCACACCTGACAGTGCCAGAACTGCGGTGGCCATCAAGGCATGGCCCACTTGCAACCCCAATTCTCAAGCCACCACCAACAGCAACAACTGCAACCCATGACCACGCGATGCTCCATTTCTCTAACTCACATCATTGGAAACCACAACAGGAAGAGTCACAACATCGGGATTCATATCATTGGGAGACCCAACATTTGTATTCACAACATTCGTACTCACGGCATTGGGAGCGTAAACGTTTGGAGTCATCACATTGGAAGTCGTAACAGTGGGGTTCAAAACATTCAGCTGCGTGATTCCAAGAGAGATTCGAGATTGGTTGATCATCGACGAGCAGGTATGGCGGTGGCAGGGATTGTCGGGGAGGCCGTGAAAGGCGCTGTGCGGGAGGCGCGGACAGCACAAGGAGTGGCGCCCATGCAGCGAGCCGTGATTTTTTTCTCTTTGTTGGGGATCATTGTGAAAACCGTGTGGGGGAACGTGACGTTGGTGAGGTATGGCGTGTATGCGAAGTGGTTGCATGCGACGTTGAAGCCTTGGGAAGAGACGCTCACGGAGGAGAAGACGGCTCGCAAGGGCAAGGGCAACGGGAATGGATATGGCTATAGGAATGGGAATGAGAATGTGGTGGTGGCGAAGAATGTGCGCTTTGGCTCTGCGGAACGGAACCTGTGAGTGTTGCTGGTATTGCTTTTCTGTTTCTCTTGAAGTGCTGAACTTGATTCTCTGGCTAGGAGGCGATCATTGGGATTGCAATTTTTTTGCGAATTGAGGATGATGGAGTGGAGAATTTAATGCTGTGGGGCATTTAGAATGCTTTGGTGATAGTGTTTTTGCTGGGTTTCTTTTCTTGTTGCTGGATTGGCAATGTCATCGTAGATAATCGGGAGATAATTTGTAGCTGCAAGAATTATAGTTGTAGTGGCGCGTAATGTACGCTATGGCCCTGTGGAGCGGAACCTGTGAGTACCGCTAGTATTGTTTTCTGTTCTCTGGATGCGCTGGATTTGATGTTCAGCTTGGAATATCTTTGCAAATTGAGGATGCTGTAGTGGAGATTTTTGTACTAATGGTGAATTTGGACTGCTTTGGTGATAGTGTTTTAGTGGGGTTCCTTTTCTTGTAGCTGAATTGGCACTGTGACGGTAGATAATCTGGAAATAATTTAAAGTTGCAAGAATTTGTAGTTATGGTAGCGCGTAACGTACGCTATGACCCTGCGGAATGGAACCGGATGGTCAAAAAAATTTCTGAAGGTGAGGATGGGTTGATAGAACCTCAATCTTTTGTGACTGTTCATGAAAGTCGACTTGGAAATCCTTCAGGAGTTTGGCCTGTCTGAGCGATGAGTACTCGTTTTCTTTCTACACTAGCAATATGCAGCTTCGGCTTCAGGCTCGTCACTAGAATTTCCTTATCTTTCAGTTTATCATGTGCACTGTCCACGCAAGAGTACACCATTATCAATTCTTTTCAACTGCAAATCTGAAGAAAACTGTACAGTAGATACACAACCGAGGTAAAGAAAGGGTGAAGAAAGCATAAACCAGGTTCCTTGAACTGTCTCGTTCTGGTGAAGGTCATTTTGTCCACCTCTATTGATGCACCTTTGGGTTACGTCTCGTGGGATTTTAAGCGCTTCATTCATATGGTAATGGATTGTGTTTCTGGTGAATTTCATGTTGAGCTTGATGAAGGCAGTTTGAGGAGTGATGAGTGGCGAAGGCATAATAATCATGTGTTGAGCTATCTAGCCCTTTTCTTTCGTGTCTTTATCCTTTAGTGAAAATTTTCTTCCTTCGTATTAACAGTACAAATGAAGATTATCTTTTTGTATTGCTTGGAATGGTGAACGTGAACTAGCGTTACCCGTAGCCCTTTCTTGGCCATTTGAAAGTCTCAGTGTAGTGAACTTGAGCATTGACGTTTATATTAGTTCACATTGGGATCATTCTAAGTGCTTGGTATTGTTACGATTGTTGTATGTTGACTTTCGTGCGTCTTCATAAGTTCCATGGTTGTTTTAGGTCTTACGATTTTCAGTGTAATTAAGCCTTGCTGTTGGAAATGAGCGTTTTGGTGAAGACTTCAGGAGGCTGATTTTTGCGGTTGTGTCATGAATAGGTTGGACGTTTACGTGCCCTGCAAGCCGAAATTGAAAGGAGAAGAGCTCAAGCCGGTTTTGATTTTTGTGCACGGAGGTGTGTGGGCATCTGGAGATAAATGGCAGTTCTCCCCTCTAGGCACTTTTCTTGCCGAGGAGGGAGTCATTGCCGTGCTTGTTCAGTATACTTTATTCCCTGAGGTTAGTCACTTGTACTCTCTAGCATTTGGTAGGACGTACAAGCGCTTTTTAATTCTTTTTAATTTTTAATTTGACCTTTGTTTATGCTTTAAGAGAGTAGTCTTTTATATTGAGCTTTGTACTCCAGCCGTAGCCCCTAATGTTGTATTTGCGTTCTTCTTCTTAATAGATTTTTTTGCAAATGTCATTTTGACATCCGTTACAAAGAACAAATCCTGCTTCATTATTTATAACATTGATAGAGAACATCAAACCCGGGTTTCATCTTACTTAATAATCCAATATACCTAAGGCTCGTGTTCATTATACCCAATGCAACTAGTCAGTACCATTCAAAGACCCAGACTTATAGTCATAGTGCTATCAGATCAAAGAATTTTTACAAAAGTTGATTTAATTTTCCTTTTGAATTGGTGCTTCTATCTGTGTAATCCTCTTTGTCACTTTCATCCCCACATGGATCTGCATAACCCCTCATGTCACTTTCGTCACCAGATGGCACACTGGAGTTGGAAAAGGTCATCAATACCTCGTCTTTCTTTGTGGTCTTGCTGTCAAGGAGTTTTAAGAACTCCAAGATTTGACGTTCTTGATCTAATTTGGACGAGAGGTTTTATGTCTAAGATTTAATTCTTATGCCACCAATCCTGCACTCCATCTGCGTTGTATAGTGGTAAATGTTTCTGAGCTGATTTGCCTGTGAAACAATGCAGGCACTTGCCATTGAACAAGTGGGTGAGGTGTCAGAATCATTGACATGGACGATGGACAATATTGCCCAATATGGTGGCGATCCCAACAGGGTGTTTCTAATGGGTCATTCATCAGGTAAGCCCCAGGACTTGAAATATCTTTGCTATTTTGGTTACAATGTTCTCCAAAGTTGCTAAAAATTTCTGCATTGGAAGAAAAAGCCAGTTTCATGTTGACCATATTTTAATCCAGTTAGCATTTTCATCCATTTAATCACCTTCCATCCAATATTACTGCTTGCTCTCCACGTTTGGATCTGGAGAAAAAATTCTGGTAAACCGTAAACCCATAATACGGTATGGATATTAGGGTGTGTCACTGCTATATTGGCTTCATTGTGTGAGAATGATGGTATGAAATTTGTTCCACTTTTGGCTTCTTTTATTTGTGTCACTGGATATCATCGGGTAAAAAGAGGCTAAGTTTTTTTCATACCATTCTCCATTCTCCATTATCAGATAATGAAACATCATGACACCCTCGACTGCCTTCTCCAACAGTTGATTATAGTAACCTCCAAAGGAAAGGAGAAACGGCTGCGAATAGTTGATTACAGTAAATTCCAAACCATTATTGAAAATGTAGGACAGCATTTCTATCTATTACGATATCTATTATCTCCCGTTATTCTCCCTAAATGATTCATTTCAAGGTCCGTAGATACGGAAGCAACCACTTGGAATTACAAAAAGACCCATCATGCGCACAATGTGAATTTCTGATTGAGTGGCAGTGAGTTTTCCAACCATTGCAGGGGCTCATTTATGTGCAACGTGAATGCAGAGTCTGGTTTTCTGATAGGGTGGCACTGTTTCTTTCCAACCATTTCAAGGACTCATTTACGTACAATGTGAATATGCACAGTCTGATTTTCTGATTGGGTTGCACTATGTTCTCCAACGATTTCAGGGGCTCATTTACGTGCAACGTGAATGCAAACAATCTGTTTCTTCTAATAGGGTGGCAATGTTTTCCAACCATTTTAGAGGCTCTTGTATGTGCAATGTGGATGCACACAGTATTGTTTTCTGATAGGTTGGCTTTGTGTTTTTTCCAACCATTTCAGGGGCTCATTTACGTGCAACATGAATACACAGAGTCTGGTTTTCTGATAGGGTGGCATTGTGGTTTTCAACCATGATTTCAGTGGTTCATTTACGTGCAACGTGAATACTCGGAGTCTGGTATTCTGATTGAGTGGCATTGTGGTTTACTGTATCCTGATTGATTCTGGTGGAGTGGCACTTGCAGGGGCTCATCTATGTGCAATGGTGTTGTGGGAACGAGCAAGCCGGCGAATAGAGAAGACCCTAAACCCTGAATCCTCGCCACACCTGGACGTGCGCATCCCTCGCGGTTTCCTGGGCCTGGCTGGAGTCTACAACATTGGCGAGCACTTCAAGTACGAGGTCGGCCGAGGGATAGGAGCGATCTCCTGCATGAGGCCAGCCAACGGATGGGAGCCCCAGTTTGACGCCATGTCGCCATCGCTGCTGTTCGAGTCTCTGCTTCTCCAAAAAGGAGTCAAGTTTCTACACACAGACGGCAAAACGGACGGCAAAACGGACGATGAGACTGACCGTGAGGCTGACTCTTCCATTTCCACAGTTCTGAGTTTCAAAGGGCTGGACTTGGTTCCTCGCTGTTTGTTGATCGCCAGCATCCGTGACATTACTGTGCCGCCGACGTCCAGCGTTGCCTTCAACGCCATGCTACAGACTCTGGGGTGTGAGACCAGGGTGGCGATGCATGATGAGATGGCGCATGAGGACTTCGCGTTGTGGCACCAGGGCTGGGGCTCCTTGAAATCGCATGTTGGGCCTTTCATAGAAGAGGTCTTGAGGTTTGTCAGCATTGTGGAGGAGTCTTGAAGATGCTTAGGTCGTTTAATTGTGCTCTTCATTCAACTTACTTTTAGGATATTCTTTCGGGATACTGATCTCCTTGGTAGACGCAAATATGCAGCAGGCGTAGAGGCTTTTCAACTTTTAGGATATTCTTGAGGAATCCTCAATTTGGTAGACATATTAAGACTAGAGACGGACTATTGAGTGAGCCTCCAGTCCTGTTGATTCTTACTTAGTATAGCTTATTTGTTGATTCAGAATTTTCTGAGATATATGTAGGACAATGTGACGTTAGAGCCAGCTCAAAACCGTGCATATTATGGGCCTGCTAATGGGGTACCTAGTTAACTTTAATTAGCGGTCCTGCTTTTATCGGTCCCTTGTTAGAAGAGATTTCGAGATTTATCTCTGGAACCTGAGTCTTGAAGCTTAGATTATTTTGTTCTCCTTTCAACTTTTAGGATATTTAATGGATACTCACCTTTGGAGACATCGTAGGACCAGAGGCTATTGAGCCTCTTGTCGTGGTGCTTCTTAGTTAGTGCTGCTCGTTTGTTGATCCAGAATTATTTGAGATATTTGTTGGACTAATTATGAGAGCCTCTTCAGAACTGCGCTTACGGGGTCGTTGGCATCATTTCTCAGTTTAATTAATTCATATGTTTTTCTTAAGGATAGATACAGAATCAAGTGACAGAAATGGGTGTTCATACACTTTTCAAAGGTTTCCCTTGGCCGGAGTCGCACATTCAGGAAACGAGTCCATGGACTTGCAACATCGCTCAGAGGCCTAGCTAGTCCTTCAGAACACTCAGACAGAAGGGTAAGAAACTAACCATCTATGTCTCTTGTGCCAAATATTTTGCATGTTTTTGATAGCTGCTGTAATGTACTGTACTGTACATGGGCTCAGTTGAAGGCCATTTAACCAGAATTCCTCCTTTCATACTGGACTGAAATACAAGTCCTTGTAAGACTATCTTGGGTGGATAAGGTGATTCTAAATCTAAAAACCAGACCATTCTAATTCTAAAACCAGAAACTGCACTCAGTCTTCAAAGTTTCACAACTAATGAATTGCCTGTGGTTTGTAAACTTCAGTTCCCTGGCTCCATCATCTCCGTGACAGCGGCTTCTTCTTCACTCCCATGCACTGCTTCAACCCGACCTCCCCAGACACCATCTGCTCCTCCAAAAACTCCACGCGAGCATCCCTTGCGGACAACTCCAACTGCAACTCCGCCAGCTGCTTCCTCACCGAGTTCAATTCTCGGATAGAACCTCTGCTGTTGTCGGAGGCGGTGGTGGGTCTGGAGCCCATTCTTGACCCTGGAGCACTGGACAATGGAGTCTGCGTCCTTGACACTTCCTCACGGAGCTCTTTGGTTTGAAAGAGCAGGTGTCGGTTGTCTTTGATCAAGTGGAGGTGGGTGCGGAAGCTCTTGTCGCGCTCTTTCTTCAGCTCGTGCTCCAACGTCTTCACCTGGGTGAGCACCACAAGCAGTTTATAACTGAACGTCAAAACTATTAACCCCGAAGAGTCCCTGGTAGTAGGAAGGCGGATGTAGATTTTCAGGAGCCTTTTTGGCAAACTAAATTATGGCATGAGAAGAAACCAGACATCAGATCTTTGATTTTGGCAAGTTTTCCTTTATTTCCTCTGCCTACATGAATTGAAATCATTCATAATATTGCATAATCATGAAGCACCTAGTGACCACGCTAGTCGAATGGTTGAAGAATAGACAAAAATTGCTTTTTCCAACACACTTGGATGGACTGTACTTCATTTGTTTCTTGTAGCTTCAGAGTGAGCTCTTGAAAAAATTAATAATCCACCCAGTGGATGCCAGATTTCTTAGGGGTTATTGAACGAAATTGAACGAAATTGAAGTTTTATCCGTTTTCATGAGGTGATTCTACAGATCACACAAGTCTCTTTCACTATTTTCATTCACCAACTCTGACGCCCAGTAAGAAAGGAAGACATGGTAGACATTTGAACGTGCCAAGTTATGAACTCGTTGAATTTCTAAGCAGAAAAAGATTCCTACCTTTCTCTCTAACAGTTCTCGTTGATGGCTAAATTCCTCCTGCATTGGTCTATTGATTTTCTTCAGCTTGAATTTGCCTTCCACGTGCTTTTGATACAACTCCATAATTCCCATTTTCAGACCACGAACGCTCTGCACACAATGAGAATGAAAAACTGTGATCAATGTTTTGACAAGTGATCGATTGGTCATGGTCACTTCTTTAGAAGTCAGTCGTAGCTTTCATTCATATGGAGTGACCAGATCAAAAAGAGCTAGTTCAAAATTATCTACCTATAAGAGCTCTTGAAATGAATCATTAAGAACGGTTCAATCTAACAAGCTATTCCTTCAAAATGGATTTTCTAAATGCATTGGAGGTACTACTGAACGGGTTAATGCACAAGAAAGTGAATTTTCATTAGTTCATCAGTTCTCTCTTTCATTAGCTAGCACTGTCTCATGACTTGATTGTATCTCCTCTGGCTTTGTCTGAACCTCTTAACTATCGACTGTTCTCTCATGTGGAAAATGAAGCCTTCAATTTGGAGAACTGAAGGTGAGGATCGGTAAGTTGCTGTGTAATAACACCTCGATCTTCTGTGACAATTCATGAAAGTCGGCTTGAAAATCCTTCAGGAGCTTGGCCTGCCTGGATTGAGCGAAGAGAACTCGTTTCATCTCCACGCTCGAAG
Organism: Straminergon stramineum; assembly: GCA_963920665.1. Taxonomy (NCBI): domain Eukaryota; kingdom Viridiplantae; phylum Streptophyta; class Bryopsida; order Hypnales; family Calliergonaceae; genus Straminergon; species Straminergon stramineum. The sequence continues at coordinate 6,214,323 of OY987269.1, read as the reverse complement.
CATGCAGCTTCGCCTTCAGGCTCGTCACGAGAAGAGCCTTCTCTTTCAGTTTCGCATGTGCACTGACGGCCAAGCAATTTCACACTTTCACATTATCTTTTTATATAATTTGACCCTTTCAGCTGAGTGCAAATCTGAAGAAAATTGTTGCTACTAACACCAATGAACAAGGTGAAGAAGAAAGGGTCAAAAAAGCATGCATAAATCAACTAAATTTAATTCCTTGAAATCAATCTCTCGTTCTATAAATTTGTGGCTCGTCTAGAAAGGAACCGTCGTTCTGACAGAATTAGTTAAGCTGTCGGAATAAGACGATCAACGACTGTAAATGATAATCATTTGCACCTGTGTTTTCTATTCAAGGGAATACTTCAAGGCCATTTAATCAAAACACAAAGCAGAAAAAGGAGGAGATTTGTGCTCAAAATCTATGCAATCAAAATGTAGTGCGCGGTGAAATTTGAGTTCGTTATGGTATCACAAATCGGTGCTAAGCATCTCAAAGGAGGATCTATAACGTACCTTAGTAACTCATCTTCCATTGATTCCATTCTACCTTTCACTTCGGCAGCTTCAATTTGAGACGGTCCAATGCTGTGTATAAGGTCCTTGATCTTCCAGTCGAGAACCCATTTGAATTTCTCAAGTTCCTGCAGCACCGTTTTGTCACAAGGGATGAATGAGTGGTTCACAACTTTTTACCAGTGATAGCCACTGCAGATTTTGTGCAAAGTTATAGCTTAGTTCGCTTGTTTCAACTTTTCAAGCCACTTTGCCCTATTTTGGATAATCCTGATTCATTCTTGTTCAAGGGACCAATTCCACTTCAATATTTGTCTTAATGGTTGAATGTGAATGTGATCTCTCAACGCACCCACTTCACACAAAAATTGACCTAAATTATCAAATAGAAATTGATTAAAATAGAAATTGCACACAGAATTTCAATAAAACTAGATTCAAATTAAAATTGCAGCTGGCCTGATTACCTGGTTGGCTCGCTTCAGCTCGTATATACGGCGGTCTCTCTCCAATAAGACTTCTTCCCTTGCCTCTACATCCTTTTGAAGCATTCTGCAATACACACATAAGAAAGAAAATCAGTTTCGTGAAATGGGCGGTATTCCAATACTTTGACACCTTTCAGAATGCGCATTCTGAAACTGAAATCCATAACTATCCTAGATTTTTGGTGTCGGATTCGTGCCAATTTTAACGAAATTGACGACAATATCAATGGTAACTGCACTCACAACCTCCTGAACCCCTGTCTTACTTACTTTATCAACCTTTGAATTTCACAAGGCTTTGAATTTAAAAAAACTTGAATCATCACAGATAGTGGACGGTACATACTGAATATCATGTTGGCATTCGTTCACAATTTCATAGAGTTCTCTCTTCTGGCTCAAGAGCTCATTCAGCTCCGTATATGATAAGTCAACCTCCTTTTGAAACTTAATGTACTTGCTTTTCAAAAGACCATTTTCACCCATAATGTGTTGTATCGCTTCATCAGCTTTCAGCAACTTCACCTCATAACTGCATGATGCCATGCCCCATCCATAACTTCAATTTCGTTTAAATCGGTGGTGCTTTTCGTACATAAATCCATACCTGTCCTAGTTCGTGGTCTGAATTTTGAGCTTTGAGAAGATATATATCAGAATTTTTGAGGCCAGAATCATGCCAATTTAACAGAATTGAAGATCCGTGTTTTTTTTACTATCAATTATGCACAGTTTCTGATTTCATTGGCAACGAAACAATAGAATTCTCAGTTGTAAATTATTGGACACAGCGAGATTCCAGAGTAAAGTAGAATACTCCTCTCTCTGTTGTTCAATTTCATTTTGAGCATCTTCCTCCACCACTTTCCGAACCTCCTCGTGGTCCAGGGTAATCTGCTCCTTGGTTTCTTTCATTTTCTGAAGCTCTTCTTGGGTATCCTCAAGTTTAGCTTCATATGCTTCCATGAGCTCCTGAGAACGCCATGGCAAGCCTCCACTGTCAGTTGTATGTTTGAGAGTATTTACCTTAGCATATGTTAACCATTAGCCGACCTTAGTGCCATATTTTGGGCTTCAGGATTAAATTTGGGCTTGGAGAAGAATTTATTGCTGCAAGGTTTTGAAATTTGGAGTAAAAAGATGAACATGGACTACATAACTTTCAAGAGACTCGAGAAGGTTAATAGACATTTAATGCCAAGCCATTCTACTAGATTACTAACAAGATCCATAATTATTCGTTGTTTAGAGTTGATGTTAGGCTCACAATGAAAAGCAAAAAGATTATGGATTAGAACCCTTTTTAAACTCTAAACCCTAAACCCTAAAACCAATTTTCTCTTGCCTGGAGCGCAAGTTCATGAGCTTGTTTCATGGTGTCCATTTCTTGGGTCCAGCGTGCATTCTCGATCTCCTTCCTAAGCACAACCTCATCGTACCTGAGCATTTTCAAACAAAAGTTTAAGATAGAAAATAGGGAGAGACAGACATATGGTGAAAACGGCAAACATAAAAGAGAACATTTAATTTTCTAGATCCGCCACCAGAGATTCATTATTATGTCATGATTAAAATCAATGATTAGGAACAGGTATTAACTCAGATTCTCAGAACTCCTACGCTACATCTAAGGTAGACATTTTGTAGTAATTTCAGATGAAAGAGAACCTTGAGATTTCCACCATGATTTTTTTACAGTAAGCTTCTTCCATGTCCTTGAGAAGCTTCGCATGAATCGCTTGCTGCTCATTCCCTTTTCGTTCCACATCGAGCTCCTGCATGCATCGATCAATCAACATTATGATGATTTAAGAGCAAGACAACAAAACTCCTACCAGTGGCAATCCATTTTCTAGAAACGCTGTGGCTTGAGTAAAATGTCACAGCATACAGCAACTAACTGTTTCTTCTCACTGTCTCACAAATCATTAGAATGAACAATAAGTTTTCTAACACTCGTCTTCTAAAAAAGCAATTTGGGCACCCAATACGAAGGAAAAAAATTTCAGAGTTGAAATCTCTGGGTTTACCAATCGTGTACCATTTCAGCTTTAGCCATGTAAAGAGTCTGGTTCTTGGCAGTTAACTCGTCCAGGAGTCCCTCGTAGTGTTTTTCCAGGTCCCTGATCTTCCTGGCCACTTGTTCGTTGCTGTATTTGATCTCATATTCACAATGCTTCTCTGTGTCCACAACCTGTAGACACGCAAATTATCAACACCCTAGCTTAGTTAGAACCAACTGATAGAAGAGTCATCATTCTGCTTACAAATCAATTAAATCACCAGTACAGATTCACCATGGGCTGAAATGGTGGGGGTTTTTTCTTAATTTTCTGTTAGTTTCAACGCGATTTGTGTTAAGTTTTTAACACAGATTCAACACAAAACCATTTCAACCCACCGATGGTAGATTGTGCCAGTGTATGATCATGCAGATATTTTACCTTAGTTTCAAGCTCCTGAACTCTCTCTACGTAATCGTTGAGGTCAGCTTTGGAGATCAACACCTCTTGGCTCCAAGCAATGGTCATGTTGGCTTTAAGAGGGCCAGGAGTGTGCACATCAAACATTACCATAATTCCATCCTCGGATGCACAGAAGAGGCGGTTGTCACTGCTAAGGCAGACTTTGACTACCGGCGCCGCAAATACCTTCACTTCGTGAAACACTCCTGTGGCCTGACATCCAAAGCTCAGTAATTATCATCATGATAAGAAATACCTTAGGTACGAATATTAACTGTCAATTTCGTTGAATTCCCATGATTCCATTTCCAAAATCTGTGACATGTATATGTGTACATAAAGGCATAAAATTATAGGATAGGTATGGATTTATGTTTCAGAAAACGTGAGATTTTATTGGCAACTTGCTACCAAAACTAGTTTATAGCTACCTAGGAGAAGCTTGCCTGTGAAGGGATATTGATAGGCGCGAATGGCTCCATGTTCCGTTCCTGCAAACACAAGGTTTCCGTCTACAGATTGGACAAGGTGTGTGAGGTTTACGTCGCTTTCTATTGTCTGCGCCCCAACAATGAACCCCAAGCGTTATCAGTGAGGAATCCCTGCCACAGATTCAAAAGAGCCAACAAATTTAGACGGACAAATTAGTGTTTTCTTTCATAATGTGCCCTCTAATTGAAAAATTAAGGTGAAAAATCGTGAAAAATCGGTAGCCAGGCTATGATTTGAAACTATGTGTTATTTATTGCACTAATACAAATCCACCGGCTGAAATGGTTTAATTTCTGGTAATTCCGTGTTAGTTTCACCAGAAATTCCTTTACAATGGACAAAATCTTTCCAGCAAGAATATTAACACCTCAGAAGAAGTCACATTTGATCACATTCCATAAAATCATCTCAAGATCACAGCTCATTTAGGTACAAGTTGCAAGGTTTTATATATAATTAGAGAAAATAAGGTTGCAATCTGACTCAACTTGAAAGACCTCGACTGCATCCATCTCTCGAAGTTTACAGTCTGAAGTGGCGCTGAGAAATAATTTGGACTTGTCGTTGACACCGATTACACACTTCTGCATGCTCCCTTTGATGACGTGCTCCCGACTTCGCGTGCATGTCTTCAGGTCCCATTCATAGATGGCTCCATCCATTCCCGCAGTCACGATGTGGAAGTCATCAGGAGCCCACCAGATGCTTTGGACCTGCTCATCGCAATCAATTCTTTGAAGTTGGGAATTGAACATGATCAGGAAATTGCTCTTGAAAATTAAGTGGGCTAAATCGATCCACAGAATCTTTCATTCTAAGGGTAATTACGATAGTTTATTATAGGAGATGCCCAGGATCAATTCGCAAATTAAATGGCTTTAGTCAGTATCCTCAACCTTCTTAGTTTGTAAATTCGACAGCTAATCCAGAGTCCGTTCAAAGAGGTGATCGATGACAGAAAGTATAATAGCTAACCTTATTTAAGTGAGCTCGCAAATGACCAACGGGATGACCCGTGTACGATGAAATGATGTGAACGGAGTTGCCACTCACGGCTGCAAAGTATTGGCCACCGTGACTGAAGGCGCAGTTGGTGCACCCCTTCACGGATGCAAACTCCTTCCATAGCCGCAAGTCATTTATAAGCATATCATATAAGCACAAACAGTCAAGAAATCCTACGAGCAGATACAAGCCTGCAGCCAATCCATGATTGTCCGACCCCAAATGTTCAGTAAGAAAAGTCTTGACTCCGGATCCTTACAAGAACTTATTACCTTACAACTGTCTCAAGTTGTTGAATTATCACAGTGTCTACACACGGATACAATTAGTAAAACGAAATGAAAACATGATATGAATTCTTCAATTTACAGTATGTCGAAGTAGAAAGAAGAAAAAATTTTAAAATCTGGAAACCAATGCATGACTCAATTGTACAACAAATGGAAGTTACATAACAGGTGAGTCATCTTTAATTCAATGTAAAATTTCTGACTTGTAGTAGTATGTATTATTAATTGTCGAGGTTTTAAGGTTCGGATTCAAAGTTGAAGGCACCATTGGGATGCATGGAAACAGACAACGCTTCCGATGGAAACACCTTCAAAATTTCGCATGAAAGTTCTTCGTAATTCCAAACGCGCACACTGTTGTCTGTGCTGCAGGTGACCACGAATGGTTTGAGCAAACAGGTGTCCATGCCTGTTATGAAGGCTTGGTGGTATGACTGCGACCATCCCGAATGAGAAACTAACAATTGAGATATTGTTTCAGATTGAATGATTCATGTCATTTTTATATCATTCTTCCTAAATATGAAACTATGATGTGAGGTGAAAACACCCAAAAACCGTTGAAAAAAGAAATTCAACATAGTTAGAGGTACCTTTTTCTAGAAAAAAAAAACACATTGTTTTTGTAGTATTAGCAATTGAAAATCACGAATTTTCATTAAAAAAAAAATGAAAATTTTCGGATAAGACATGTAATTACTGTAAATTCTGAAAGTGGAGCTCCCTAGGCCATTGAAACCATCAAAGAGAGCTTGGTCATGAGAATCTAGAGAATCAATAGTCAACCAATGGTTGTTAAGTACGGGAATGGTTTAATTGCACTTTTGGGCTGAATACTTTCAATGAAAGTATGTTTGTCAAAATTGGGTACACGGACAGTTTGGGATGTTTTCACCTTTTATTTAGAATGGTTAGAAAATATCATAGTAGGTGAGCATGTAGAGAGATTTTAGGAGAAACCTGTGAGTAGACATTTGAGGAGACAGTGTTAATTGACATCTTGTCAATATCATCAAAAGCAAAGTGGATGAGGCAGTTGTTGGATAGTAAGCACATCAACGTATCTTCAGTAGAGGACAAGGTTAATCCACAAACTTGAACATTGGTTTCTTCCGCTTTAATTGAACGAAATCTTTTGTAGGTTTTATGTGCTCTATCGTATTCATAAATTGAAATTGTCCCGCTTTCACCACAAATGATGCCCCTTGAATATGGAATAATAATATAAGCAATGCATACCTCATTTATAGAGTTTTGCATTGTTATTCTTGCAATCACCTGAAAAACAAATTCCACACACAAAAATGAAACAACATAAATAAGCTCCTATAGCTCAATAGATATTGCTAACAAATTATTGATTACTAATTAACATTCAGATTGAGCTAGTCAAATCAAGCAATTATTCATCTTCAATCCCATTTCATCTTTGCATTCTTTTCAAATTTAAAACCAATCCATAGCTAAATTAGATGCTTTTACTCGGAATAATGAACTTGTCTCAAAATGAATGGAATGATGCAAATGAAGCTCCTACTTTGACAAACCATGAAAACACTAATATAGGAAGCCTACCTCTCCCTTGTTAACATACAAAAGCTCTCCAAAGTCAAGGGCATATACACATCCACAATCTACAACCAAAGCTTCCTTGCCACTTTTCCAATTTCTTTTTTGCTTGACAATCTGGCTATTTTTTCGTTCTTCATCCTTCTCTTTTACCTCATCATCTTCAACTATCTCAAGAAGTGGCGGAATCCATGTGTGGCATAACACCTTGTGCCCTTCTTGGTTTGTATAATCGGTTGACACCTGTCGCAAGTCATTGTCCACCCTCTTGTAGGTCTTGGCAAATCCATCGCCACACACAGTTATCCAACTCTCATCAATAGGACAACATTGTACCTGTGATTGGATCATTCTTTTGAAGTTTGTTCTAGTACATTTTATATGCCATCCTTAGTCAAGGTTGCTAGACAATCATTGGGCATCAAAAACCACATCAACTATCCTACACTTTTGAACAAACTTTACAAAATCACCAATAACATCATCCAAAGTAAGATATAGAAATTGATGTAGAAGAATCTCTCAATGGTTGATAAAAGAATGATTAGAACCAGTCATGCTAGATCTTTTAAATTGCACTTACAAGCCACGTACTACAAAATCTTATTTCAAAGATGTAAATTCAATTGTGCAAAGGTGATTGCAAAAAAAACACTTGTTCATTTGGTGAGTTGTATATTTGTAATTCTTATGCTTTTGTTCTTGGAGTACTTTAAAATGGGAAAAAAAATGAAATTTAAAAAGAAAATATGGCCAACATATACACTTGCCTAAGAAGATTGTATTCTAGGAAGATAAAGCATAGAATAATTCTCTAAGTAGGAGAATTAAAGAAGTGCAAAATCTCTAGAAAACAAATCCTTTGATGTTTTAATTTGTTAAAAAAAAAAACCTTAAAATTTAAAAAGAAAAATTTGACCTTTTGTAATAATTCTATAGAGATGGCCACTCACCAAAAGAGCAACCAAAGTAATATTTTTCTTGTTTCAAAATGCAAGTAGAAAGAAGACCTTTGGTAGACTTCCATACAAGATAGAATTAACTATTTTTCAAAATTCCCTCATACAACTGTTGCTAGTCTTCTAGAAGACCATCCCCTCCAATTTCACCTCTATATTTGTTTGTTTGGACTAGATATAGTACTAAAACCCTCTAAATTGGCTAGTGTGACACCATGACATTCTATAGGGGGCTATTTTTGGATAATAAAATATTTTTTAAAATAGACTTTTTTTTATTGTAGTTGTATAATAGTCATGAAAACCTTACCTATGAATCTTGAGTCTTTTGGAGTCGTAACACAAAAGTTATGACCAAAAAACAAATTAGCATTTATTGTGTGACAAAAATAGTATAAGGGTTTTTTGCATTCATCCACAACCTTAACCTCAAGGTCAAAGAGTGTAGTGCTGATTTTAATATTTATGACTTTGAATTGATTTTTTAAGATATCTTATAACATGCTTAGATTCAACAACTAGAAATTAAAGATAGGACAAATACAATGTGATCTTCAAAATTCTATAGTTAATTGAATTGAAAATAATCAATATAACAAGAGTTCTATTGGTTACAAAAGCAAGTTGGAGTGCATAAAAATAGGAATAGTCACAAAACAACAACTAATAAAATAGCTACTTTCATCCAGACAACATGTTGTCATTTGTATTCGACAATGTTGTGTTACTAATCTTACTGTTGATCAATCCACAAACATTAATTTATAAGCTCAAAAAGACTTTAGTAAGAAATCTAACCCTATTTGGCATGAACCTGGTAGGCGCCAGTGGAATTGAGTGTTATAGTATTGGTAGAGCCAACTACTTTGATCCCCATGATGTTCTATAGTTGCAATTGCCACTCTGGCGAGCCTCCCAATGCTGCAATGTGCTTTCCATCACATGTGAAGCACAATGAAATGTATTGATGCGATCCAGTAGAGAGACTCATCAATGAGCATCTCTTGATGAGCTTGGCAGTAGCATACACATTAATTACAGGTGAGCTTACACTACTACTTCCAATCTCAGCCACAGCTAGGTTGCGTCGATCAAGGCTAACAGTAATTGCTGAAATGCCACACATAGTAGTAGAACCAGTGAGAAACCGCGAGGACGATTTCAAATTGGAGAGGCTCTTCTCCACTACTAAGTGACTTGCCATAGTTACAAATGTCAAATTCTCAAGAAATTGCACACCATCTTTGAAGGAGCTTGTCACTCCAAAAGATGCACTTGGCTCCATAGGTGATGCCGTTATTGAAGTTGTTGTTATCACCATATTTGCTTCAAAGTTCAAAAGACTTATTCTATTTAATTTTGCCAATAGAAAAGCAAGCCTAATTGCACTCGATCATAAGGTGCAATCACTCTTTACTCTTTCAAAACCTTAAACAAAAACATTTTGAAGAACATTTTGAAGAACATTCAATTTTTGTAATTGCCATTTGTGCAAAATTCTTGTTCAAATATTCTTTATGTCTAATTCTTTCAACAAAGAGAAGCCTACTTGAACTTCATCGAAATGAACAATCTCTATAGCCTTTAAAAAACTTAATCAATAACATATCACCCTTTTTGTAGAACATTAAATTGCTCCAATTGGCATTTGTGCAAATGTGTCACTCAAACATTCATTGTATTTGATTTTTTTAATAAAAAGAAGCCTAAATGAACTTCATCAATAAGCAAGCTCATACTATATATAGCCTCTCATAAAATAATAATATTCTCCAAAACCTCGTGCAAGAAGAGAGTGAAGGTATTTGGAGACTGTAAACTTTTCATCATTAACACTAACCGTTGGTTAGCTCATGGTTAATTCTAACTGTAATTAATTTATAACCATTGTAGTTCAATGGAATGCTTAGGTGAATAAACATATGTTTGTATTAATGCAAAATATGTATTAATTTGTGTGGTTAATGATCTAAATAAGAACATGATGTGAAATTTATTTTATTTTATTTAAATATTTGACAATAAAATGTAAAATTATATATCTTCCTATTTTCTTTATTCTACCACTATTATAGATTATGAGTTTCCAATTAATAATGGAAACTCATTTATAATATTTTGTAGAATAAAATATAACATTATGAACATGATGTAGTCTATTCTTATTCTTTATTCTACTTCAATAATAGCATTCAAGGTTCACATTTTTAAAAATTCATTTATAGTATATAGACCTATTAAATGTAACTCATCCTTATTTATAGAGAATTTTATGAGCTTTGCATGAGCTTTCACATGCATTTTTTCACCACCTATTAGTTGGTGTGTTGTATTATGTGAATGCTAGTACTCTTATTTTTATCATGAAAATTAATTGATATGTCTAGAGATTAAAGAATTGTTTCAATAAAATTTCTTCAATTCAACTTACAAGTTTAAACTCAAAATATTATATTATCATTACATACAATATAGCATGGTGGAAAACAAATTGAAAAAAATATCTTTGAAAATTGTATCCTTGATCTATGAAATATTATTGATAATTAATAATTTTAAGGGTTGACTTGTTCTCATTTCATTTTTAAACAATGATTTCCAACCAATTTCAAGATATTTTTTATTTGGAAGTAGTAGGAATAAGAAATAGTAAATAAATAATAAAAACTGATTTTTTAGTAAGACTTGAAAATTTTTGTACTTAAAGCTCTCCTAATTTTCCAAAATAATTCTAAGTACTTATTGATTTTTTCACATTTAAGAATCATGAAATAACTTATTATTGCAGCATTAATTGCATCAACATGCTCATGTACATGCACATATACATGGTGGTGATAATGCTAAGCATGACTATTAACATGTACATGCTAATAGTTTGGCCCTCGAGGTAATGCTATATTTGGTATTCCACTTGCATGTAGTACAAGTGTTGGTGGTGATAGTGATATACTTGGCTTGCCTATATTCTATCTTGCAAGAAAATATTGCCAAAATATTGGGACTAAGGAATTAAGCATAGAATTTGTAACCCCTCGCTGAAATGATGATAGAAGCCAATCCTCCAATACATGAAAATATCATGAGTAGTATACCAATGACAATGATAATCTACAATGTACAAAAAAACTTAATTAGGATAGTTTCTAAAGTTGATATTAATTATAACAATTTTATAAGAATAAAATACTTTCAAAAACCAAACTAATATTGAGATGCAAATCGTCTTTTAAACTAAATTTTTTTTGAAGAAAAATAAGAATAAGAATTAATTTTTAGTCTTTGTTTTTTCTTTAATTAGAAAAAAAAATTGAAAGCATACTCACATAGTTTAGAATCCAAGTAATGCTCCATGCTTTTGGTTTGTACACACACAACCACATAATACAAGGCAACTGCCACACAGAATAATCAATATAAAAAATAATATTGTTAGACATAAAAAATTTAAAGTAAAATTTAAAATATGAATATAAATTTAAAATAAAATCAAAATCAGATTATGAAAATTCCTTACAAAGTAGGTTGTTGGTGCAAAAGCAAAACCACCAAAAAATCCCATCAATGCGCTAAAAAATGGAATGGATAAGCCAATGAAAGATGTTATGGCTGCAATCATAGCAAAAGTTCAAATATTAGAATCAAGTAAATTACATTATTTAAAAACAATCTCTAGGCAACAAATTAATCAATTCAATTAATTTTGCATAAATAAAAATAAAAATAAACAAGAATAAGTGAAATTTTATAAATGCACTATTTAAATTTTAAAGAGTACTCACCAACATAAGCCGATCTTGTTATAAGCCTCAATTTATGAGAAGGTTTAAATCTAGCTTTCTTGACCAAAGCGGTTTCCAACATATCAAAAACAGGCATTGCATAAAGCTACAAAAGTCCAACAATATAGTAATATTAGCACCAAAATTTAAATAAAAAATATACAAAAAAATAAATATAAAGTCTAGTCATTTTATATATTTTTAGAATTAATAAAAATAAAAAGATAAGCATTAAAATTCATAATACAATATATGTACCTGGTAACTTCCGATGACATGGATAACAACAAACATATTTGCAACAGCAATAAGAACGGGCGGCCTTGCTACGTAAGTAATAATATTTTCTCCAACATGATTGCCATATGCCCAATAACCCACAAATGCCACCGGAAAATAACAACAAGCAACAACTCCATAAGCCCATAAAACACCATTCCACATAGGAACTTTGGATGGTTTTTCGGGTGTAGATGGTATTGTGGCTTGGATTTCCAATACCACATTATGGCCTGCAAATGCAAACGCAATTTCTCCAAGAGCATTGCATATCCCAAAGAAAAGTGATGAAGTAGAGATATTTGGTAAAACATATTCTGGATATTCCCCCGGCAATAATGGGGGGCTATTGTCATTACGGAATGCAATAGGAACCACCCATGCTATAGTCGAATAACTATCACACAACAATTAATGTGTTAATATGTATATAGAATACTAGAGAATATAATATTTAAACATAATATAAATAGAATAATTGAATTTTAAATTTTGAAATAAATAAAAGAAAAAATATATATCTTTAAAATAATTTCATAAAATCAAATATATAAAAGTTTATACATGATTTAAAGTTAAATTGCATGTACTTTTGAAATAGTAAAGAATTCATACCTCAATGACATGATTGCAGCTGCTAGAGAAATCCAAGATATAGAATTGAAGTTTGGAAGTTGAGCCAAAAGGTAGTGGCATGAAGAAAAAATAAGAATAAATGCCCATTTTTTCTCACTCAATGAACAATCGTCTTGGCACGCAATGGTGTAAATTTTTTGTAGTGAACTTCCACCTGTAACCATGTACATGATGTCTACGCCAACCTCAACAATCAATTGTTGAGGTACAACAATCCAAAGGCCAAGCTTTTCACCAAAAGCCTCTTGTCCCAACTCATGATACCGATCCAATCGCTTGTCAGGCACCATTTCATGCATTTGCACCATTTGCCAAAGTGTATAAAGTGTAATTGACCATGAAAGTAGCATGGCAGTAATACCGGGACCCCTAACAAAAATATAAAATAGGAACAATCACTATATAAAATTCTATAATAAAATTGTATACCACAGTATCAAGATAGTGTTAATTGTTTCATTTATTTTGGAAATTTATTTCAAAAAATAGAATTCTTCATTATAATGTTTATCACATCCTATTTATTCACCAAAATGATAAATTCTCAAAAATTAACATCTATAAAATTGAATTTTTTGATAAAGTAGATTTTATCAAGAATAATGTAATTTATATCAAACTTACCAAATTATCACAACCTTTAGTCAACTTTTTTTTTATAGGTTTTCTATAGTGTTAGCACTATTTTATAGTTAAATCATAAAATATCTATATCTATGTTTAATAAGTTTAAAGAAAGCACCAATATTTTCTTAAAAGACAACATACCATGTGAGATAAACCATAGCATGAGGCAAACCCAAAACACCTGCCCCAACCATTGCTGTAACATTGTGGAAAGCAGCATACCACCATTTTGCATTTCGACTACCCGTAATGGGTAACCAGTTGTCAAGGCTTTTGTCAGACTACAAAATATTTGAACACAATAAATTAATGTCAAAATTATTGTTTCAAAAAAGATTTATAGAAATTAACTTATCACCAAATCATATTTTTAAAACATTCTATAGTCTCAAGTATTTTGCAAGAAAACTTATTGAAAATACTAAATTGAAGTTAGATCAATACCATTGTTGCACTTGTTGTAAGGTTTATCTTGCAAAATGTCTAGAACAATGTTGTTGATAATTCCTGCAAAATACAACATAAACAATACAAAAATTGGTTATGGAAATTGCAAATTTTTGAATTAAAACAATGAGTTCTAAAGTACACATATGTGATAATAAAAATTGAAAACATGATGGAAAACACAATCAACTTGTTTGATTATTTCATATATTGCACTTCTATTCACACACAATGAATTATGAAGTATACATATCTAATGACACAAGTTAAGAACAAGGTGGAAAACACAATCAATACAAATATTTTGTTTCAATGAAAAGAATAATTTAAAAGCTTGAACAAAGCATATCCCAAAAAACAAATGATTAAAAACTTGATAATTATGCACAAAAATCCTATTCAAAAGATAAATGTAATCCTAAACCTTGTCAAATTCATGAAAGACGATGACCAATTGTAGTTAGCAAACTTATGAAAATAGAACAACAAAAAAACTCAACCTCAACTAGCTAGCAAGCTTATAAACAAGAAGAATGAAGAGCTCAAACAACCTTAGCAATTCTCCCAAACAAAAATGGTTTCTAATGCATTCAATGGAACACATATGAAGAGAGGCAATTCAATCTCTTTGAGATTGCTTAACTGAGAGAGAAATCTAAAAAGCACAAGAAAAAGAAGAAAAAGTGACCAATCAATCAAAACTTAAATCTTGGTTTACTATCTAATTTTTAAAAAAACAAAATCTAGTAGTGAACTAACTCATATGCATCTTCTTATTCATCCATTTAATCCAAGCTAACAGTGAACTAATACAAAATAAACTTTAGAAGTTGTAGTTCACTATAAGTACTCGTTTAATCTCTAACATTGAGATACTTAAAGATGGGGACCACAATTGCACAAAAGTGCAATTTTTTGCTTGTTGTCAAGATGCAAAATAATTTCAAGGATGTCTAATTGTCCTTAAAAAAATAAACTTTAGAGCTTTGAATTTTTTTCAAATCTACCTACTTGAATAGTACCTTGAAAACCATGGCCATTAGAAGATCCTTATGATTTTGGACATTAATATTGTCTATAACTTAATTGGTCTCTGTTCCTATAATTTGCAAAACTTACTATGCAAAACGACAATAAGCTACATTCCAATAATGGCATTGGCAATCTCCAGCTAAACCTAGTTTTGGCAAGATTTGGGGACTATGGTTGAAGTTAAGCTTAGGCCCGGTTTATATTAGGCCTAGGACCAGATCGAAGGCCGGCCGGATTTGCCTTCAATCTGGCCCTCAATCTGGCCCCAATTTCTCCATCCGGACCTAGGTGATGTAAAGCCCTTCAGTCGGATTCCAGAGCCTAATTTTTGATTCATGTGTTCTTCAATTTTCTTAACTCAATTAAAAAAAATGTAAAAATACACATCTTTTCCTTTATCTTCCTTTCTTTCCTTTAAAATTTTCTTTTTTTCTTTTTTTCTTTTAACTTTTTTCCCTTATTAATTCTATTCCAAAAAAATAAGAGAGAATTTTTTTACTTTCTTTTAATCTTTTCTTGTCTATTCCTATTTATCCTATTTCAAGATGAAAAAAATGGAGGAGAGAATTTTTTCCTTTTTTTGAAACTTTTCATTTCTCTTCCTATTTTTCTATTTGAAAAAAATTATTTTTTTTACTTTAATTGAAACTTTTCCATTCTCTTTCTACTTTTGTATTTTAAAAAAAAGTCTTTTATATTCTTTTTTGGAACTTTTCCCTTTTTCTTCCTATTTTTTTTATTCTTTTTATTTTTCAAAATCATAATTAAATGAAAGCAAACTTCATTTTTATATACATTTTTGGATTATTTGTTAATTGAATATACATTGAGCCACATTCTCTATTCTCCTATTTTTTCAACATGGTGACTACTCAAAGGCATAATGTAAATCAATAAATGCATAAGGTAGTTTGCTCTAAAGTTGATAATGACACGAAGGTACATTTTGCTTTCTTCAGTGTACTAGGAATGTTCATTGAACGAGGTGATTACTTTTAGTGACCATTGTGTTTCGACTTCAAAATTTTGGAAGTGCTTACGCAAAGGTCCAAAAAATATGAAATGACTTGGATTAAATGCCAAATTCAATTTTATTCCTACTACAATCTGTTGAATTTTTTTGAAAGAGTCCAACTTCCTTGTAAAGGCAATCAGATCTTAAATGGTTGCTTGAAGAGATGACTACCTTATTTTGGAAAAACTATTTTGGAACATAGAAATATAATATGGTATCTAAATATCATGTTCTTTGGTGTACATGAACTTTCTTTCAAAAGCCAACAATAAAATAGAAAATTATGAACAATCCACTAATGGTAACTTCTTGCAAACTAGCAATTTAATTTATTTC